>CM056784.1:5000000-6250000 GCA_029852875.1 Mythimna loreyi | reverse complement strand
CCTGTCGATATCGACGTCGAGGCGGAGTGGTTCCGGGAGGCCATGTCGCAGATCTGCGACGCGGCAATGCCCCGTGTCCCTCCAGGACGTGCTCGGCGCCAGGTATACTGGTGGTCGCCAGAGATTGCGGCACTACGCAATGCATGCAATCACGCGCGACGCCGGTATGCCAGGTACTGCAAGCGCCGCATCCGCCCGCCGGATGCGGAGGCCAGAGAGGCGGAGCTGTACGAGGAATACAGAGTAGCGAAGCGCACCCTCCGAGCGGAGATGAAGCGCTCCAAACTGGAGGCCTACAAGGTGTGGCTGGGGACTCTGAACGCAGACCCGTGGGGACGCCCATACAAGATGGTGCGGGAGAAACTCCGTCCATGGGCTCCCCCACTGACTCAGAGTCTCCGGCCCCAGCTCGTGGAGGGTGTGGTGAGCACTTTGTTTCCTGAGCGAGGGGAACACTCCCCCCCGCCCATGGCTCCGCCACCTGCAGTATCTGCGGACCACAATAGCGACGACGACAACAATGCTCCAGAGGTGACCGAGGTAGAGGTGAGAGTCGCGGTGCGAAGGCTGAGTGCCAAAAACACCGCCCCAGGACCCGATGGCTTGCCTGGCAAAGCCTGGGTCTTGGCCATGGAGGCTCTCGGGCCTCGATTAAGGGGGCTCTTCAGCGCATGCATGGAGAGGGGCCAGTTCCCGCTTCGTTGGAAGACGGGAAAACTGGTCCTCATCGCAAAGCCGGGGCGCCCTGCGGACTCGCCGTCCGCGTATCGGCCCATAGTTCTGCTCGACGAGGTGGGCAAGCTCTTTGAAAGAGTCATTGCAAACCGCCTCGTCGCGCGACTAGAACGGGTGGGGCCGAACCTTTCGGACGGCCAGTTCGGTTTTCGTAGGATGCGCTCTACGGTGGATGCCATCATGCGTGTTCGAGCCCTCACGACGGGGGATGCGGTATCCCGGGGCAGGTGTGTCGTGGCAGTGTCCCTGGACATTGCCAACGCCTTTAATTCCCTGCCCTGGAGCTGCATTGGGAGGGCACTACGGTATCACCGGGTGCCCGACTACCTCTGTCGTGTGATCGAGGCCTACCTGTCGGACAGGTATATCATCTACCCCGGTCACCAGGGAGAGTGGAGACGGCGAGAGATGTCGTGCGGTGTTCCGCAGGGATCGGTACTAGGGCCACCCTTGTGGAACATCGGGTACGATTACGTGCTGCGCGGTGACTTCCCTGACGGGGTCAGCGTGGTTTGCTACGCAGATGACACGCTGGTCTTAGCGCAGGGAGAGTCGCACCAGGCGGCGGTCGAACTAGCGACACGCGGGGTTGCGATAGCCGTTGGTAGGATCCAGCAGCTGGGACTCAGGGTGGCGCTGCACAAGTCCGAGGCCATGTGTTTTTATGGTCCTCGGAGCGCGCCGCCAACAGATTCCCAGCTAACGGTAGGGGGGGTTCACATCGGCGTCGGGTCGACGATGAAGTACCTGGGACTCGTCCTCGACAGCCGGTGGAACTTCAAGGAGCATTTCCGACGTCTGGCTCCCAAGCTGAATCGGACGGGGGCTGCCCTTAAGCGACTCCTGCCAAACCTTGGGGGACCAGACGCCCCCTGCCGGAGGCTCTACGCAGGAATCGTTCGGTCCATGGCCCTTTACGGGGCGCCGGTGTGGGCGCCGACGCTGCAGCAGCAGCCGAGGGCCCAACTGAACGCGTGCCAGAGGGTCATGGCTATACGGGTGATCCGGGGGTACCGTACGATTTCCCGTGAAGCGGCGAGCCTCCTTGCTGGCCTGCCACCATGGGATCTGGAGGCAACAGTCCTTGCACGCATGCACGATCTGCGCATGGAAGTGCAACGCCGGGGTGAAAGTCCGCTGCCTGAACATGTCAAGGCGTGGCGGAAAGAGCTCCGGCGGGATCTCGTGATGGTGAAATGGCGTCAGCGGCTATCGCAACCTAGTGCTGGGCACGCCATAATTATGGCGGTAATGCCCCTCCTTGAGGCGTGGCTGGAAAGAACTCACGGCGTTCTCACTTTCCGCATGACGCAGGTCCTCACCGGACATGGTAAGTTCGGGAGGTACCTGCATCGGATTCGTGCGGAAGAGACGCCCGGGTGTCGCCACTGTGTGGACCGCCCTGAGGACACGGTGGAGCACACGGTTGAGGTGTGCCCCGCTTGGGCAGAGCATCGCTGTGTCCTCGTGGGAGTGATCGGTGGCGGCGATCTCTCGCGCCGGGCCTTGGTAGAAGCCATGGTTCGGAGTGAGGATGAGTGGCAGGCGGTCGCCTCCTTCTGCGAAGCAGTAATGCTAGCAAAGGAGGAGGCTGACCGCATAAGGCAACGGCGTTTGCGCCCCAGACGCCGCCGGGATTCCGATCCTGACTTCCGGCCACCGTAGGCGCGGGCTTGCGGACGGTGAGCATTGGGTAGCTCGCCGTCCGGTCGTCTGGTAATCGTCCGGACCAAGCCCAGTCGTCGACGGCGCGCACTGTTCCCGCGCGCCTCAAGGAGTTGTCAGCAACCGTAGGGACCCTGCAGAAGGGTCGAAGCCAATCAGGGCCACGGGTTTGTGTCTGAAAAGGAAGGCTCTGGCCCTGGTATGTATGGCGATGTAGGAACGGGGTAGGTTTTTTAGTCAGTAAGAGTCTGACACTTGTTTTCCGCTCCACCCAAGAGCGGGACTCGTCATTGGATGATTTTTACCTACCATAAAAAAAAAAAAAAAAAAAAGGAGTTGGTAGAATCATCACAATTTTGATTTGTTGTATTCGTTTTTCACAATTTCATTTCACAATTTCTTTATATGTATGCATTGATCTAAGTATATATTTATATTACTATTGTACTTTTTACTTTCTATCTGTCTTCTTTTAAGTTGCACCTTCCATGTTATGTCTCTGTGTCACCCTAGGGTCGACTGTTAGAAAAATCATTAAGTGTAATTTCGTACAATGTTTCTTTAGTACATAGAGTTTTAAATAAATGAATATTCTTCTTATTGTTCATATTTCTTTTCGGTTTGTCGCCTATTACATTCCACCGGCCTTGTTATTCTGCATGACCATAACATCGACTGGTACAAAAGGCTTAAGATTGGTCTGCCCTTGTATTGTTTTTATTAGTGAATTTTACTACAATTATTTTACTACAAGATATGTAAATAAAGCGGGAACATATACAAAATGAATGTTCATCAATCTATGCTATTTCAAATCATTTGTATTTTTAACTACTCTTACCGTAAAAGCAAGTAAATAAAACTAAGCTCTTCCTGCATTTTTAGTACTGTATAATAAAGGGTTTATTATCAATCTATCTAATGCAGTAGGTCTCTCTTTTTAGGTTATCACAAAACGATTAAAGCTAAGTTTATAGCTTCTATCTTCCAAGTTCCTCTACTGATAAACATTAATCCGCTAAACGAAACCCATATAGTTAGATGAATCGAATTCCTTTTCACCAATATTAACTTTGATATTCAAATAGTATGTGGGTATGTGTATTTTATGTCGTATCTCTGCGAGATGGCTTGCAGTGTCAAGGGTTAACTGGTCGGACACCACTCGGAATACATAAGTGCCCACCTACGTAAGCTTTGGTAACTTAGACACGGCTTTGAATGTTTATAGCCGCTATAATAGCTTTCGTCTCGGAATCAGCATTGTGTCGCTAAATTTTATCTTAAATATTATCTCCAGACATTTCAACTACTTTAAAATAATATATTTAATTTTCTTTATCATCATCTTATTTACCATAGATGGATAAAAAACAAGTTTCTATGAAGATAGTGAATTTTTACTACGTCATGCTAATTTAAAACTTCCTTACTACGAGTATTAATAACTATGGGTAATATTTTTAGCTTTAAATTTTACTGTTAGGTACTCCAACCTCCGTTTCTTCAAATTTTCCGCAAGCCTCCTAATGAACAATGGTTATTTCACAATGAGAATCCATTAATTTCGTCTCAATTAAATCAATAGCAGTTCTCATTCGTGCGTTATGAGTTCTTTTATTTAATTGACAATGATTAATGGTCTTAATGTGAGCAATCTTGTACTTTGTAAGCAGTTTGAACTGCGTGTGGCTTTTTCATCTCCTTTATTGAAATGGAATTGATTTTAGCGATGGTAATTCAATCTTTTGAGTTGCATTAATATTCTCACTCTTCAAGCTAAAACCTTGGCATTGCTCTTAAATTATTGTAGATAGTAATTTAAGAGCAATTTCAAGATATACGGATACGTAAGGATACGTTAGATTTATGGATACGTATAGGTACGTGTACATGTTCACGTACCTATACGTATTCATAAATCTTTGAGTAAGATAGGTAATATTGATGACTCAATCTCCAAAAGATCATACTTGGTATATAATGCTAATCTTACTCAATTATCTAAATGCTTTCAATGTTTGTTGAGTTTAGTGGCATTTTATTTAATGTAGACTTTTGAACGTTCACTACACGAGTGCGCATAAGTGGACGATAGTTCTGTTACAAGTACATTAAAAAGATTACATCTGTTGCGGCAAGTTAAAGTAGTTTTCCAAGATTTAATTTAAATATTACATATACTTAACCTCGCAACCTTGTACTTTTCTATTTTTATTGACATCCTCATATGGATAAACTTATTCATATGAGGATGTCAATAAAAATCTAATGAAGAAATCTACAGAATCTAATGAAGAAACTTCTTCATTAGATTCCGTTTACTTAGGCACTAGATTGTCAATATCCTCGTTTTTTTTTAAAGCCAAGTAGTCATTGCTGTGCTAAAATTAATAAATTAATTTAACAAGTTTCTAATGGATGTTTTGTGGTAGAAAATATACAAAAATTATGAATAAGTACGAAAGGTACACTAAAGAATACCGGAAATATACTAGTCCCCAGCACAACAAACATGAAAAGGTGCGGTTTGAGTAAGGCTTTCTTCGTTTAATGGACTATCTGTTTGCTCACCCAAGTGTTTGCCCATCCTTTAAGCTAAACGATCTTTGTTTATGTTAGTTGTTTAGTTTCCACTTAAGTGTAATAATATTGGGAACTTGTGTGTTTGTCGTCAGCTACGAGTGTTGGGTTATGGCTATTGTTAGGTGCCCTAAGCGCGGGACGAGTAGTAAAGTACTACTCGTCTGGTAAAGTTTAATAATATTCTGAAAGTACTAGATGGTTATGAGAGAAATATAGTTGTATACTAAAATCATGTAGTTGGATGGCCAGGAAGAGAGAGGCAAAGGAAAAGATAAACCCTATTTTCTTCGCTATTTATCTTTACCTATGAGAAGCGGTATAAAAGAAAAAAATCTGTTCAGCCAAGTAATAATATAAAGAGAAGGAAAATAATGACTGAAAGCATTGAGATTGATTAAATGTGAATCGTACCTTCGACCCCAGCGGCCACCTGTTCTGCGTGCGAGCAATTTGCGTTGCCCATTTTTTTTATGGCAGACAAAAATTATCCAATGACGAATCCCGCTCTTGGGCGGAACGGGAAACAGTGTCAGGCTCTTACTGACTAAACACCCCACCCCGTTCCTTCTTTGCCTTTCGCACTGACGTCAAGCCTTCTTTTCAGATAGAGACCCTGTGCCCCAGTAGGCTTCAACACTTTTGCAGAGTCCCTACGGTGCCCTGCCCATTGCCACTTAAGTTTGGCGATATTTCGGGCTATGTTGGCAATCTAGTTTCTTTTGCAGATTTCTTCATTTCTGATTCGATCTCGCAAGGAAACTCCGATCCTAGATCTTTTCATTGCTCTTTGGGTGACTTTGTCTTCTAATGAAGCTCCATTGGAAGCGATCATATTTCGGAGCCATATGTCATCATTTGCAACACACATTGGTCATAGACTTTCGTGTTGAGATACTGTGGTATATTGGACGAGAAAACATCGACGTCCCGAAAGCTGCCCAGCTGGGTTGAATTCGACGATTGACCTCTTTCTCGAAGTTAGACCTACCCAACTGGACCGTTTGTCCAAGGTAAACGTAGTCGTTTACTACTTGGAGTGTAGAGTCTCCGATTTTAGTTTCTCCATAAATTTACGAGTAAGTTAAATATATAGATAATTATCTATGATAGTTACCTGTCAAAGATATAGCAGGGTAGTATATTGAAAGTATGCTTTAATCATTTTAGTGTTTGCCACATCATTTTCCACAGATATTATAATTATCGTAAACCTCTGCTGGTTGTTAACGCGAGGTCAAATATCGCTCCGTTCAGTATTAATAGTTTAATGCCGTGATGGTTAGTACTAAGTCAACACCGTTTCTAAGATCTCCTGTTATCTAAAGATTTGCTGTTGGATTATTTACAAGTTACTATTATGCCTAGTTAGTTATTGAAACGATAGCAATCTTTGTTCGTCTGCTGGTTGTATGTTTGATGTATATCTTCCTTTTATCAATACCCATTGATGAAACGAGCCAAAACACTTATGGACCGGTTTTTGACGAAAAGCATGTATTATGTAGGGGGTATTGCGAGTTGGCTTCGAACCGTCGGCGTCGTAAGCTTTCCGTGTTCTGCAGGCTATACACCTTTACATTAATGACATTAATTGGTGCAGTTTTGACGTTCAAAGACATAATGCCAATAAAGCGCTGCAGCGGACTTTAGTATTAAAACTTTTAAGTATTCTGTCCATTGACTTATAATCTAGCTATTGACAAGCACTTCATAGAAACTATAGGTATATCAAAATACTGAAATGTTAGTCCACTTCACTGGCATTCTTAATTATCAAAACTTAAAACTTACAGCGCTGATACGTCAAAATTGTACTAATGTCATCATTGTAAAAGTGTATGGCATACTGATCACTTAATTGGAGTAAAGTCACTATACGCCACGCCTCATCTAGTGCGTAGTACATATATATTGATGATTTTGCCACAAAGTTTCTATGAACGATCTCGTCTATCGGTAGGATATAAATCATTACATAGTATAAAACAAAGTTGCTTACTACTATTCCTATGTATGCTTAGATCTTTAAAAGTACGCAACGGATTTTGTTGCGGTTTTTTAAAATAAATATAGTGATGCAAGAGAAAGGTTTATGTGCATAATAAATGCATAATATATTCAATATCAGTACCCGTGCGAAGCTGGGGCGGGTCGCTAGTTGAAGATAAAATCTTAACTAATAAGCACCCAATAAGCAAACAGTTTCTAAGGACACGTCTCTTATCTTCCAGGTGAATTCGACATGAGAGTGAAGTCTTGTGCTGCGTCAGACGGCTCGGGCCACGTGATTCAGCTGTCAGATGAATATGGATGCGTGCTGCGACCCAAGATGATATCGAGGTACGACGCTAATGTATGATGCTCTTATCTAGGTTTTAGCATCTGTGGCCTGTTGGAAAGTTTGTTCAAGGGATTAAGTGTACTTAGGAGGTTAGTAGATGGTAGTTGTTAGCTTGAGTTACATTTATAAGGCCAGAAATATTACACGTTTATTGCGTAGTTTTAGGAAAATTTCTGCTTTGTGTAGGGATATTATTCTAAACTGTAAATAAGTACCTACTCCACATGCATAGGCATAATAAAAAACAGTTTCAGTTCTATGTATGAGGAACCCCAAAATAGATTGTTTTTCTTCTATTTTTGTATGAAAATCTTAATGCGGTTCACAGAATACATCTACTTACCAAATTTCAACAGTGTAGTTCTTATACATTCGGAATAAAGGGGCTCTGACATATGGACGGACAGACAGACAGACAAACATGATGAATTTATAAGGATTCCGTTTTTTGCCATTTAGCTACGGAACCCAAAAAAGCTAATAATAAAGTTAAATAACCAACTTACCCTATTAGGTATATATCAAATCGAACCCACGACCTCCGGTATAGCAGTCAGGGCCTCTAACTACTAGAACAACAGGCCAGTCCAACTTATCTTCTCATAAATTTGTTTTCAGATTCCTCAAAGCCAAAGCAGTAGATGAACGGGCTACCGTCATCACCTACGCGTTCTTCCACGCCTTCAAGTTCCCTGATGCTCTCAGCGTGCACATCAGATGCAAGGTGGAGATCTGCAGGCATGGGTGTCTGGACCACTGTCAGCTGGCTGGAGTGACGCCGCAGAGACATGGGGCCTTGGACAGGAAGGATGATAGGACACATCAAGACCATAATGAGATAAAGTAAGTTTGATTTTGGACTTTTTTTTGGACCTTTTGACTATAGTAATTACAGACATAATTCTCCTTCTTGTCCTCTTGGAGCTTAATGAACTAAATTATAAGAGAGAAATAAAAAATGAAGTTTTGAATTTAATTTAGTTTGAATTGAGATCTTTAAACTCTTGAGCCACCGCGTGAACGCCGGCGTTCGCATATCTTTTGTCTTTTTATTGTGGTATTTAGGGTTAAAAATAAAAATAGATATAAAAACGGAGGCAAAGTTTTTTGTGGGGGATTTAGACTGTAGGCTCGGGGAGGCAACGGGTGACTCAAGGTCCAAGTGATTCGAGTGTTAAAGGCACCAGGAACGATCAGGGGCGGTGTATTTTTTGACATTTCATTTAATTGTTGAAATGATGAAAAATGATGTTTCTTTTGTGTTTTTACTTTAAATAAATTACGCGTTCAAGTATTAAAAAAATAGTAAAAAGTACATATATATTTGATTACATTTAAGAAGTTTGAAAAACGAAAATACTTAAAAGAAAGAAGAGGTACTGTGTACCTACCAAAAAATTAAACTTTAAAAAAGACGAATCAATGTAGTTACACTTTTCAACAAACCTAAAGGTGCTCCCTCACCGGGAGCATTCACGTGTAATGTAACATTATAGATTCGACTTTGAGCATTACATTACAATAATACCTCCCTGACTAACGAGCATTTGCGTGTCATCATCATCATCATCAGCCTTTTTAATGTTCCCACTGCAGGGACACAGGCCTCCTCTCTAAGAGAGGGAATGGGCCGTAATCCACCACGCGGGCCCAGTGCGGGTTGGTGGATGTCACATGTCTTCGAATTTTTGGTTCTAGGACATGCCGGTTTCCTCACGATGTTTTCCTTCACCGTTTTGAGAGCAGTGGTGATGAAATAAATTACACAAAGTAATGCGCCTGACTGGGTTTGAACCCGCGACCTACTACACGCAAGTCGGGGCCGTTACCACTCGGCCACCACTGCTCTCATTTGCGTGTAATGAAACATATTGATTATGTATGCCCGTTTTGTATCATTACAAGGTGCGCATTGTAATGCTCGGTTCTCCTCCTTCACTGATGTAATGCTCACATCTGTAACGTTACATTACACGCGAATGCTCCCGGTGAGGGAGCACCTTTAAGAAGGCGTGTTAAACATGCTAGCGATGTAGAAGGCTGGAGTACTCGTATATAGTTCCATTCAACCTATATAGTTCCATCTCGTAAACTATTCAGTTTAGGTCGTAAAATGCTAGTACTGCAGTACTTACCTATAAATTAAGTTAAACTCGGCACTTATAATACATAATTCTACAAGGCTTTAATTAAAACTTTTCCATTAACTGTTTTAATAACTGTCATATGAAAAGCGATATTCATTTATTTATAATTTATGTCCACTTTAAAGTAATCACTAGGAAGGCAGCAATTAAGGATATTTAGAATATCATAATAAATTATAGTAAATTGTACGATTTGCAAATTCATCTCCATCATAATTGTTTTAGTGCGGTTAAGGAAAATTAATGATTCACTAACGCATTTTAAATCTAGCTCCAGCAAGTAAAACTCTTCTACATAACTAATATTATAAGAATCGGATATTATCCTAGCTATACTTTATTTATTGACTATCTTTTGCCCGCGGCTTCGCTCCCGGCAACAAATTATTCTATTCTACTCTATTATCCTACTCTACTCCACTCTACTCTACTCTACCTTATTTTTTTTTCATAAGGACCTTCTCCTGACAATAACAAATACAACAAAAAAGAATTAGCGAAATCGGTTCAGCTGTTCTCGAGTTATGCGCTTACCAACACATTTTGCAATTCATTTTTATATATAAGATTAAACATTTGATGCACAAAAAAAAAGTACAGTGGCGGACTTAATGCATTGACATACTTACATTTCGCGTAAAACGGCCAAACGCTTAGCATAATGCTGTGGTCCCAAGCATAATGCGATGAGCTCACAGCGCTGGTTTTCGACATTCGACGGAAAGAAGGGAAGACGACGAAAACGGTGCAGTGTGCAAATAGATTTAAAAAGTTACAAAATAATAAAAACAGATGAATTAATAAGTAAAGAAAATAAAAATAAGGAAAGAAATTATACGTTTATTAAAAGTATCGGACCCTTCGACCATCTGTTCCACGAGCAATGTGCCTTCCCCATTGCACTCTTAACCACCACTACCTTGGTCCTCCAGTGGATATCTTGATTTCCTTTTACAACTCTAACAAATTTTTTACAGCGATTCATCAGCTGAAGACGGAGGCCTGGACCTATCAGAGGAAACCCGTCTTCCTCTAGAAGAAGCGTTCGGTGATGAAGTCTCAGGTGACGTAGTGCTGGCACCCGCTCCACTGCCGCAGAGAGCTCCAGCGCCTGTTATTGAACCAGATAGTGATCATATGTCTGCTGTCGAAGAACTCGTTGAAGCTCTTGCTAGGCCTTTCACTGTAAGTTATTTGTTTGGAACTAACTTATTTATCTTGGAAAGCGTTAAATATGGGGATACTGTGCTAATTTCATCAATATATACAGGGTGTCATTGACATCGTCGCACAAACGAATACCACTGATCCAGTACATGATTCTGGACCCCCCAGTGGTGAAATTTTTCATGGTTATTTTTTCAAATTTTTGAAAAAAATTAAGTTTATTTTTTATTTTTGCCTATATAAAATCGTTATTCTAACCAACCCCAATGATATTTTTAGAAAAAAATAAATACAAAAGAAAAATAATAAAAAGTCTATGGTACCTATTCGTTTGTGGTAGATACGATGTCAATGATACTCTGTATATACTACGCACTACATTAGGCGTACCATACAGTCACTTTACTCCATTTAGGTGATCTGCAGACCATACACCTTTACATTGATGACATTAGTGCAGTTTTGAATTTCACGCAGTGTGAGAGCGCTGTAAGTTTTATTAGACGACATACTGCCAATGAAGCGCTGCAGCGGACTTTTGTATTAACTTTTCAGTACTTTGACAAATCGTTTCTATGAACATGCTTGACTGACGATCATTTTCACTTGTTTCCAGGACCGCCCAACAAACATAGATCGTGACCGTTTCCCTCACGGGCCTCGTAACCTTGGCACCAACATAAGCCCCGAACCGTCCGGTGACGGAGTGGTCCCAGCCAAGGCCCCAGGTCCCGCGGTAGCAGGTCCCAGGTCTCTGCGCAAACGTCGAACAGTTCGTGACGCTAGGTCGGCAGATGTTGGTGTTTCGGGGATATATGAAGTGGTGTCTGAAGCTGATTTGGCTTTTGGACCTTCAAGGACGGAGCCTGTTACTGTATTTAGTGGAAGGATTCGTGAAGAGGTAATGTTTTTGTGTGGCTAGTTTATTATTTCCTGTACAGTACGGCCGTCGGATCTGGGCCTCAAGTCTGCTATTACAATAGTGTCAGAATAGTCGATCATTGATTTCATAATTCTTGTTTTTGATAAGTTTGGTAATCTACTAATATAGGTAATGGCGTTATTATGACTTTTTCATGATCAACCAGTGACACTTCATTGAAAGATTTTTTAAGAATGGTAATCTCGCAGATTACCATACTAACATTACACAAATTTATGTTTGACATTGAGGCAAATTAGAACGAAAAGAAAGAAAGAAGAAAAGAAAGAAAAAACGTTTATTTGCGCAAGAGTATGGCGCATACAACAAAAAAACAAAAACGACTAAATAGGTAATAAAAATATGCGACACACCCGCACAAAATTACTAAAATTTTGACAGTTTCTTAAATACGATTAGAATTTTATTGTGCTGTTATAGTTTTTAATTTGTTACAAGACATCTCGTACCACAATTCTATTATGAGCCCGCTGACTGACCAATGATCAGTCATTATGAATTAACAGATTACCAACTTTATCCAAAATATCAAAGGGATCGTGTTGCAATGACAATATTTTGAAAATAGCAGACTTGGACACCTGGAGCTATTCTATAAAAATACCACCGTGAAAACTTAGATCGGTAAAGTGAGTAAGTGAGATGGTATGATAGATCATTTCAGTTAAGTTTTCATGGTAATAATTTTACAGCACAAAATCGCTGATGTTATGGTAGTGATCAATGACCGAGCACGCTTACTCGATATTTCGGTTAATGTATTTTGTTTCTTCGACTTTTATTACACTTACACTAAAAATAATGATATGCAGTACGGTTTGATTATTCTGCGATCTCTTTCAGGCAACCTGGAATGGAGAGATAGCTTGAATATAAAATGGACTTGCACGTAGTACATTTTAAAACTATTTCAATTTTTATGTTTTTGTACTAAAATTTTATATTTGCACCAATTGTAACACCGTTTTGTCTCCTGGAATTTCTTTCCATACCAGGTTGCCTGAAAGAATTCATCATCATCAGCCTTTTTAATATTCCCACTGCTGGGACACAGGGGACCTCCCCTCTAGGAGAGGGAATAGACCAGAATCCACCACGCGGGTCCAGAGGGGGTTGGTGGATGTCACATGTCGTCGAATTTTAGGTTCTAGGACATGCCGGTTTCCTCACGATGTTTTTCTTCACCGTCTTGAGAACAGTGGAGAACAAAAGAATTCGCCTAGTGTGATAAGGCCGCTGATTGTATATTTCATCTACACTAATATAATAAAGAGGTAAAGTTTGTTTTTTTGTTTCTTTGTTTGTAGGAGGTAATCTCTGGAACTACTGGTCCGATTGGAAACATTTTAACAACAATAGAAAGCTGCTTTACTCCTGAGTGACATAGGCTATATTTGATGTACGCGGGCGAAGCCGCTGAAAAAAGCTAGTTTATTATAAGGTTTATTTTATGTATATTGTCTTGATGTAAAATAAAGTGTAAATAAATAAATAAATTTTAACCTTCCACCAGGTCGTTTACGGAATTTGCATGGGTGCAGTCAGCTTCGGAGCTCTATTCGCTTCAGCAGCTGGAGCGGCTGCAGGCGCAGCGCTTGCAGCAGCAGTCATGCTGCAGAAGCTTCGCTCACGGATGGCCGTCCAGCCTCCCATCCCCGTGTCTCCTGCCCCAGCCTCACACTCCCTCGCAGCCTGGATGGCTTTGAGGCTTCTTGGTTCACAACCTCATCCACATCATTCCCGTGACGGTTGACCCAACCTCCCAATCGAAATCCTACCGAAGACTGTTCTTAGATGCTAAAATATTCAATTTTTATGTGTAGCCAAAGATTGAAGTCGTTAGAGTTGCCACAAATCACACACACATAGTACGTACGTACTGAGATGCTAGTGAAGCTCTCATCAAAATATGATGGCGTTTCGAAACTCGATATCCTTCCACACGGTAAGGCGAATTTAACGATTTAAATCTTTGTTTCATTGCTCCTCATTCTATAGTGTTTATAGTTCTTCCCATTGTGTATATTGAAGGAATAATTCCTTCCAGTTAGAGTTAGATACCTGATTTAGAATTTTACCCTTAATTGGAATCAAAAGGTCAGTTGCATCCATGTATTAGATGTTAGACTCGCAGAAAATTATTTAAAATATGCTTAATTTATGTTAGTTGATAAGTAATGTTTCTAGATCGCCTTAAATAATGGTGCTAGGTCGTGCTACGGACTAAGTCCTGAGAAACCTGATATTGAATTTTCACTTTTGTGAATAATATACATTTTTATACCGATAAGTGTTGTACAGAATGTCTACGTTTTTATTGACTAACTTATTATCTTTATCGTGTTCTTTAGTGTCTAGAGGATTAGGATAAACGTCGAGTCATGCCATTAGTTTAAGGTCTAGTTAATTCGTACGATTGGGAGCTTCGTCCACTTTAGCACAATTACATATATCGTGTGTCGAAGCTCCTACATTCAAAATTACATTGATTTCGATTATTTCGGAATCAATGTTATTTGTTGTATTATCTTTAGGTACTGAAACCCTCTGAGGCTTTAGGCATACTACATCAGTAGGTACCTGCTCAATGTTTATGATTTTATTTATTTATTATTTAACAAATTTTATTTGAAGAATAGTTTTGTATCATTCATTTACTTCATTTGGTTTTGTAGAAACAATTTTTTTAAATAAAATTTAGTTGTAGCTTATTTGTATTTTTAACGTTTCTTTTATTAGTTTTGCAATAATAATTACGTCAGTTTTTCAATAAATTTATTATTGGAATTCAAGTAAAACTTGTATTTTTAATTAAATAATAGTTATGCCGACTCTGTGCTTTACTGTTATAGCGTAGCTAGTTGAAATAAAAAACCAGTTAGACTAACTTTGATATGCAGAATTTTAATATACAATATTTATCTTATTATACTGTTATCTGAAGTTGGTCAAACTGTTAATATTAAGATATTTTATATGATTGTATATTATATTAATTCAGATTTAGGATAATGACATAACTGTATCATACGATTGTCCAGACACCAATGAGTTCTAAATAATAGATTCTTCATTTCAAATGAAATTATTTGCATTTATTTAAGCATTTACTTTTAAATTGCTCAATATTAATTGTATCCATCTTATAATTGCTATGAGTAGATAGGTTTAATTAAGTTTTGTAGCTAGATTGAAAAATGGTTTAGGAGATCGACAAGTAGTGCTACTTTTTAGCTCTAAACACAATATATTTTGACACCATATGGAAATGTTAGTCCAGTTTATAGGGTCATATGGTACCTGTGTAATATTTTCAAATATAAATACACATTTAGAAGGTAAATAAATAATTAATTGCTAGAATAAAGCATCCGCTATTTAATTAGGGGAAGCAAAAGCTCAATTTGAAACGAAAAATATATATAATTTATACCATATGTTGTCACTTTTTTATGCCAAACAAACAGACAACATAATAATATATTTTGGTTTCCCTGAAGGGCAAAACAGAGGGAAGTATACTTATAATAAAACCCAGGTTACGCTAAATGAAGTATAGTAAAAAATAATGAGCAAATACTGTCGATCTCGCAACCATAATAAATATGACATGCCACCCAAAAATCTTGCATTTATTATAGAGAAACTATTATTATTTAAGTTGAATCGAGTTTTCATTTGAAAACTGTCTCCCTAAGTGCAATTTTACTTTTTATAATTAATTAAATGTATTTGTATTTTATTTTTATTCGATATATTTTCTGCGGTTATGGTACTTTTTGGTGTAAAGTCTCTTGTGGCACTTTTTCTTGTATAAATATTATTCTGGGGAGTATTTATGACTTATGAACAAAATGTTTCACTGTATGGATGCGGTGACGATGTGGTTTACGCGTAAGCACCTGTTAATTTGTTTAATGGATTAAAATTATGTTGAAACATATTATTCTGATTTTTTATTTTTATTCTCGTGTTTTTCGACGTCTAAGGGGTGTATTTTGCGAGTAGGTCGGATAAATGTACCATTCAATCCACCCCAGCTCTTCAAGGAAGACCAACAGAAATGTTATTGGTATTTTTTTGAGTGCCCTGAGTTCTCGAAGTACCTATTTTATTTCGTTAAACACCAAGCGACCATTTTCGGACATAGTTTAAATTGTTTGAATGCAATATTTCGTATTCCCATGTCACTAGCATGTTTAGTTTTTGAAATGGTTTTTTTTGGAAATCGCCTGTTTTCAACTGGATTTTTAGAGAAAAATATCATTTGTTGCAGAACAAAATATGATAAGCAATTATGACGTTAGAAACATTGAAGGCGTTTCTTGTGCTGCATATTTTAGAATACAAATAATCATTGGAACTTCATTAGATTCAGATTTATGCCGAGATTTTAAGTTTTGTGTATTTTTTTTATTTATACAGAAATTATGCTCTTTATCTCCCCTACATACAACAAAAATAACACATCATATCTAAAAACTTAAAATCTTGCACAAGTCTGGATCTGAAGAAGTTCCAAGGATTATTTGTTTTCTAAAATATGCAGCATAATAACGCCTTTGATGTTTTTAAGGCCATAATTAAGTATTATATTTAGTTTCAGCAATAGGTTTTTTTTTAATACCCGGTTGAAAAAAAAGACGATTTTGAAAAAAATCTAGTTCATAAACTAAACATGCTAGTGAAATGGTGATTCGAAATATTCCATATACTATCAGTTTTTTAAATAAAAAAAAGCAGTGTTCGAAAAAATGATCCATATAAAACTACTGTGCATTCTGAACAGAAATGTCTTTGACTAAAATCAAAAAGTCCAAGCTCAAAGTTTGCCAGCGTGCTATGGGAACGCTGCATACTATGTGTTAAATTAACAGACCACGTTCGAAACACTGCACTGCGCTCCATAACAGAAATCGTCGATATGGATAAAAAATGCTGCCCAACTTAAATGGGACTGGGCAAGACCCCGGGCGCGGGCCCGTAAAACACTGGATTGGTGCCCGGACACAGCGACGTGGGACAGCGGTAGACCACGAAGGCGGTGGTGGGACGACCACGAGAAACCGAATAACCCTGGTATTTGAAAAAAAAAAGAGGACCTTTGCCCAGCTGTGGGACAGTAAAGACTAGCCATAATAATTAATCACAACAACGCTCAAAATAATGAAGGTAGGAAAAACATTGTAAGGAAACCAATGTGTCGTAGTCCTAGAACCAAAATTTCGAAGACACGTGACGTCCACCGATCCGTACTGGGCCCGTGTGATGGATGGCCCATTATCTCTTCTACAGAGGAAGCCTGGGTCTCAGCAGTGGGAACATTATAAGATTGATTATTCTAACAGGAATTATACTTAGTAAAATACTCTGCATAAGTTACATTTTGCACCTTTTATTTAGGTTATAAATCTACCAACCCGCTCCGCGGGAAAGTGTATCCGACTTTTGCTGACTAACGCCAACTCCTGTTCCTGTGCTTTTGCCCTAGTTCTAGGGCCCCAGTAGGCCCCAACGATTTCCCTGACATCTTGAGGCAAGCGTGGAACACTACTCGACGACGACGGCTTGAGCTCGGTCGGCATGGCCGCATGGTTACTAAGTAACTGATGGCGAATCCATTGGCCGAAACGTAACGGCTGTTGTTGTTGCTAGTATTACCTACTGCTTACGAAGAAGGAAGCGACCGCTACTCCACGCTTCAGACCAAGGCATATCAACAATCAATCGCAATCGTTGCCGCCGTCGATCTAGTGATGTTCAAATGAAGTGGCGAGCTTAGTGACGCCATCTACTTTAGAATGGTGGAACAAGATCTTTCTATCATGACAACCTCATTAAGAATAATATAGATGGAGTAAAAGGAGTAGTCTGCGGTGTACTGCTCTAGCAAAACCAATTTAAAAATAAACACGGTACGTAGATAAAAAACATACAAAAGATAATACATAAGCAAGCAAACAATATTGCCTGGTCTACATTGTCTTTACTTAATTTATCTATTAAGTGAAAGAGAGATGGAGTTACACAAGTTTAAAAATCCTTAAAAAATCCAGTTTAGGTCGTCAAATGCATCGCGTTAAGAACTCGTGGTAGGTTCTTTGATCAATTATTTTTATTCTTTCGTAGCTGTCGCAGGACCAAACTAATCAATACCTATTTCTAAAAATATAGTACTATAGTAACAGTCTTAGGTCATCATCATCCTACCCTTATCCCATATTAATTGGGGCAGGCGCAACATGTTTTTTCTTCCACTCTGTTCTATCACCCGTCACACTATCACAAACTCCCCTTTCTTTCATATCACTCCTTAATCCAACCATCTCTTCTTCGGCCTCCCTCTTCCTATCCATCCAGCTATGTGTAAATTCAGAACTCTTTTGGTAACATATGTTTAATCTCTCCTCTTCACATGACCATACCAAGACAAAAGATTTCCTTTCAACTTTTCGGTCACTGGCGCCAATTTTAAACTTCCTCCAATATACTCATTTCTCACTTTATTCGTTCTCGTCACACCATACATCCATATCAACATTCTCATCTCACCTACGAGCAGTCTTTTTTCATCTAACATCAATTAAGGGGAATCCGTGGGTCACAAGTAACAGTCTTAGGTTTTTTTTTTTATGGTAGGTAAAAATAATCGAATGACGAATCCAACTCTTGGGCGGAGCGGGAAACAGTGTCAGACTCTTACTGACTAAAGAACCTACCCCGTACCTTCCTTGCCTTATTCCCAGAGCCCTGGTGTAACGCTTTCGCATCAACCCTCAGCTCCGGGAGGCTTCGACCCTGCAGGGTCCCTACGGTTTGCTGACAACTCCTTGAGGCGCGCGGGAACAGAGTGCGCCGTCGACGACTTGGGCTCGGTCTGGACTGCTACCAGACGACCGGACGGCGAGCTACCCATTGCTCACCGTCCGCAAGCCATCGTCTACGGTGGCCGGATATCGGCAGGATCGCAGCGGCGACGGCTACGGCGAGTGCGCCGTTGCCTTTGCCTTATGCGGTCAGCCTCCTCCTTTACGAGCATTACTGCCTCGCAGAAGGAGGCGACCGTCTGCCACTCCTTCTCGCTGAGGACCATGGCCTGAACCAAGGCCCGGCGCGAGAGGTCGCCGCCGCCGATCACCCCCACGAGGGCACGGCGTTGCTCTTCCCAAGCGGGGCACACTTCTACCGTGTGCTCCACCGTGTCCTCCGGGCTGGCCACACAGTGGCGACACCCGGGCGTCTCTTCCGCACGGATCCGGTGCAGGAACCTCCCGAACTTGCCATGTCTGGTGAGGACCTGCGTCATGCGGAAGGTGAGGACGCCAGCAACAGTCTTAGGTAAAAGTAATTTTGGTCTCGTAGTACCTATCAGTAATTTTCTATAAAGCTATTCTAAAAAAAAATATGTTCTTTATAACAATTTTTTTATTGATTGGCTCTCGTTTGACCACTATCTCAATTGATTTTAAGTGATGGTGTGGTCGACATTGAAGTTCCCTTATTAAGAAGCTACTCATGACCTTTAGGCACCCAGATTATAGCCATCAGGAAATAGATTAGCTGTAAGCAGAATAAAGTAATTTCCTACTAAAACTGTTTTGTGCGTATGGGTTGGACATCCACTAAATGGCATTAGAAAATAAAAACAAATTTAATACCCGAACTCATTTTATTTGCTAAAAAATCTTTATTTCCATTACAAAATAAAACTACAACATTTTCTTGATAAAAGTTTAATTTTTCAACTGTTACAAAATTTTAAAATTCATCAAACATTTGATATGGTACAACCTTGATTTAAATAATTCAACTCCTTTATAAAATAAATTAATATGTAACATTTTAATTCAATTGTAACAATTAATAAAACTTTAATAATTATGCGAAGAAAAACAATAAAATAAGAAGAAGAGGTACTCAGGTGGTATAAAAATAAATAAATCGCTATACGTACTCGTAATAATGACTAAAACTTAATTAAAAATAAATATATTAATACTAATGACAAGTTATTTTAAATTACAATCTAGCGGTTCACCTATGTTGATATTCCGTATGATATATTTTCCGTTGCCCCTACTTCGAATGAAATATTCGAAAAGAGGTAACAGAAGATTGTACTTAAAATATTTTAATACTACAATTTGTGTTTATAATTTGTTCTAACATCGTGAAAACAACCATAGCAAATATTCAATAACTTAACTCTTTAGTTTAAGTCAACAACAAAGTTGAAACAAATATGGTTGAATTAAATGTCAACTCAACTATTTCAAGATAGGAATCAATACGATTTAACTGAAGTTCAACGGCTAGTTAAGCTACACAGTACACATAAATTGAATTAATACTAAATAAGGGTTCCCAGATTAACTACATTCATTTGAGCACTCATATAACACGCAAATAAATAATTGGCATGGTCTATATACTTCAGTCTCATCACACTACTATGTACAAATTAGATTATGCACGCTCTGTTACGAGTAAAAGCGACTCTTTGAGATTACATGCGCGGTCGGTGGGTGCGGCCGGGCTATCGTCGTCACCGCTGCCGTCTTCTTCTTCAGGGTCGTGATTGGTCGTAACTTTAAGAACAGAACTGCTGACACAGCGCATGAACATAATAACGTAGCGAGAAGAGCACCTAATGTTGCAGCGAATCCAGGTGTAGTCATACAAACAAGACCTGGAGTTGGAATCACTTTAGGTGCAGTGCTTTCTTCTGAAGTATCCATATTTAAGTCACCCGCAGACACCACTCGAATCACTCTGTTTACACCAACTTCCTTCTCAGGAGATGCTCGTCGTTGTCTCCTCACTCGCCTTTCATCGCGTCTAGCTTCAATACCAACTTGTTGGTAAGCGTCGATCTGAGGTGGTCCATATTCAGCGTGAGGAGCAATTACATTAGGATTTCCATCAGAGCACTGTTCTGGACATCTGTATCTGCAAATCTGGATCGTACATTGGAAGTGCACTTCCATTGAGTCGGGGAACTTGAATGCTTGGAAGTGAGCATATGACAATACGCTAGCGCTGGCTCCGAAGTTCTTGATCTTTGTGAATCTTGACATTAGCTTTGGTCGGGTTACACAGCCTCGCCTATCGACTAATTGTATAGGAGCGCGTTGACCGTCGTGAGCAACACAATCGCGGACTAACATATCGAATTTGGCATCATCATCCTTGATTGCGAGAACCATTGTCATGGTCTGTCCAATCTTCACAAGACCAGATACTTCGGAAGCCCACGGTCCCTTGCCGACCTGAATTTGCATCCAGCATCCAACATTATCTCCAGCGAAGTCAGCGCGAACTACATCCAGCATATCTACGGGGAATGGTCGGAATGTGACTGCTTTTTCATATTGATCGTGCCACGTGCACCTTAGTTTTCGTGCTTGATCCCATACTTCTTGCACTTGTGGGTCATATTGTATAACTATGACGTTTTCAAAGTAAGTTCCAGCTGCCGCTACGTCTCCTCTATACCTTGGGTCACCGCTGCCAGCGGTTCCACAAGCATGCGCACCAATTTCAAATGAGGCGGAAGTTCTTCCTAGATTTGGTGGAAGATGTACACATTGGTGGTTAGAGTAGTGGCCCTTTGAGAACACGATGCCGAAGAAAGGTTTATCGAAACTGAGGAACACTCTCATTGCGTTCTTCTCGCATTTCACGTCTAGGGAAACAATTTTGGGCATGTCTGGGGCAGGTGCTGGCCAGACATCACCAGCTCCGCTGAAGACCTTATCGCTGGCTGCAGTCTGAGAATCAGCTGGGGGTGCAGGAGGCGGTGGTGGTCCTCGGAAGCCAGGGCCGACGTCGTTTTTGTGGTGGTTCACTGGTGGTCCCATGGCAAACGGCTTTGAATGGATCTGATGATGGTTCGGGATTCTCGGCATACCTGAAACATGACAAAAGTTTGTGTCACTTACAATAACAATGACTACTTTGTGGTAAAAGTTTAGTAAAATAGTTCTGAGATAGGTTTTATATTTCATATATTTAATTTCAGAGAAGTTGGAAAGCTCTTAAAAAAATTTGCGAATTTATTTGGCGATTACTTGTAAGAAAACAAACATTTCGCAAAATGATCTAAGCTTCGTTGACTGGAAGATAGCAGTAATATTTTGTTATTTGCAACGGATATTCCATACCTAAGGGGTGATGTGCCTGATGATGCGGTGGGTTCTGTCTCCGGTTGTGCGGCGGTGGTGCGGGCGGGGGAGGTCCATTATACGCGTGGCTCGGTGTATCTCGTTCCGAAGACTCCATCGCTAGCTGGTCTCCCGAAGGTTCAGCCGCACTGCTGGTATCGGGGCCGGCGCCTCCACCGCCGCCTCCGCTTTCGTTCGATGATTGGTCACTGAGAGTGCCGCTCTGAAAAATATTAACAAACTCCGTTAATTATCTTGAACAATGAAAAGAATTTTTATCTTGCTCGCTCATGATTTCGAACATAACTTGTGTGAGTAGTAATTGTGGGCAGTTTCTGTTTATGATTTCACATTTTGGCAGTTTTCTTTAATCTTTATTACACTTTCTTTACGTTATCTACTATACCATAACGTGATGTAGAAGGTGTGTGAAATCTCAAGTGTGATGACTTTTTGAAGTATCACTTTTCCTTTCGACCCAAATAATGAAAACGGTAACAAAACTAGTAGACATGTTAACCGCAAGTAAATGGGCTTCTCAAATCTCATAACTTATGCCGACACGGAAAATTTCTTGTTTTTTCGTTGTCCACGCCCAGCTTTCACTGTACAAAGTAGGTACCTATTATTTTAAAATGTTATTTAATACGGCACACTGACCGTTTTACGACACATCAAAGGTTATGCGACAAGTTAATCGCTCGTTCGAGGTCATGGACAAAGAAATGCAGATGATTGTGCATTTTAGCAATGGCATGGACATTTAAAATAATAAAGAATTCTTTATAAACTACTCAATGGATTCCTGTCGCCTCTACGTCTCTCTATAAATGAAAATGTACAACAGTATTTATTACATCTCATCAAAATGTAAAAGGCAATTTATTTAAAACGGTCAAGGATTAAAAGGAGAGATTAGGCCATCGGAATCCCTTTCATTACTTTCGCTAACATTAATAAATCTGCCACTTTGCCCAGTAATAACAAGCTTCCTTAATTACATATTCGAAGAGCAATTACTCATAAACTGGTATCAGCTTATAGTATCAGAAGTTCAATGATATAGCTTCCTGGGTCCACAAATAGTAACATGTGAAAGTTGTACCATAATTTGGATCCCGTTCTTAAATCATTGGGTCAATTTGGTTTTCATATATTTTCCATATCAACAAGTTTCGGATATTAGACGAACCGGCTATACGGAATTTCTCGTTTTGATTCTGTTTTTTAAGTTACTATTTTGTTTAGGTGCGGCTTTTAGCTTTTTGGGTCTCTAGGTTGAATATTTTTGCCATTTATAATGCAAAAAACATGTAGCCCGAGAAAGATTGGGTGGAGACGAATTCTTTTACTTAATACTTTATCATTTTTACTTATTTGGAAGTTCTACTGTAAGTTCTTTAAATTTTTAATTGAATCACGATGTTACGTGACTCGATCTTGATTAGTCTTTCTTGCACGTATTCTCCATAGGTATCTAAGCTTTGGAACGTGCAAATAGCTTCCTTTTTTAATTGTGACTAACCGACCATGACCGTTGACCATTAAGAAGTCTTTAAATGGTTTAATTGAAATGTGTTAGTGCTTTGAACTTATCCTTGTTTCAAGTCTTGGAGTGTGTATCAGTAGTATTTTACTTACAGAATTGCCTTTCTCACAACAGTCGTCTTCAATATCGATAGCTATGTTATTATTATCATATAAAGTGGGTGTCGCGTCTACAGCAACTACTTTATAGGACGGATCATCAACAGTTTTACAACTCTCATTTGTATTGCCGCTAGCTAAGAAATTAGAAAGTATTGGTGTCTTAGATATGTTCTTCGATAAAGATTTATTCGAGGGCTTATGCCTCCAAGTGATTCCAGCAATTATTTCTCAATGGGATACACGGGTTCTTCTATAGAAGATTGATACGCGTTACGTAATATTAAGAGAAAGTTGTTGGAAGAATTTTATTGAGTTAGATATTATTAACGTGTGTGGTAATCTTTTTATTGTGTAGTTTATGTTAGGGAATTCTGTTTTATTGGTTTATCTGAATCACGTCATTAGTCATGTTAGGAAAGTTATTATTCATCTGCCTTATCAGGAGAAATATTAGTGTTGAGGTATTTTAAAAGTTTTATCGTAATAGGATGTAGGTCTTATGTCCTGAGACAGTGCAATGGAATCGTGACTGATCAAGAGGTAGCAGGACGAATTAGACAGGATATGCCAGAACTAGAAGAAACAATTTCAGCATCGTGAAAAATTAAATAAGTGCTGGAAAGCCTTTGCCCAGGAGTGGGAACGAAACAGGTTACAAACAAAATCTACTGTCTTAAATTTTGGTGTTTGTAAATGTGTCAAAAGCCTACCTCATACATACTAAACTTAGACTACACAATATTCTAATACATTTCCTCCGGTTTTTATAAAACATAATATTTTAATCTAACCTTTCTCTCTTCTTACCGACCAATATCCAACCAAACTTTACGAAGACGATTTTTTGTAAGATTGTAGCGATTTGAAATCCTGTAGAACTGCTCAAATAATATCTAAAAAAGATAAGGATGTAGATTTCCTTAATTATTTTGTCAATAAACAGTGCGGCAGCGTTTGAAGCACATCTATGATCTTAAGTCATAATTTATTATTGTCGAAGTTATGCTGTGAAATTTCCTTGATATTTTTCAACAAAAATCACAGGATGTTTATGTTTTCAACAACAACAAACAAAAAAGATCAGCAAGAAATCCATAAGCGGCGAAGAGCGTAGATCCCGCATCTTATAAGGCATTGTGATTCAGGTCCGACTTAGGTGCGCCGAGTCAGTGTGTCAGCCCGGTCATTGATCCCAGCGGACTAATTTTACTTTCATTAAATTACTGAAGACCGTCTCCGGTGGCTAAGGCACGACGCTCTTGATCTGATTTTATTTACTGGGTTGTTCGGCAACGTGCTTTATAGGAAGTGTGCTCTATGAGATATTGTTATTGCTTGACGGTCAATTTTGGGACTGTTGTAACTTATTGGAGATGTTAAAAGCTTTCTTTACAATTTTTCCGGTCGTTGTGGCGACGTTTGGGGGAGCTCTATGTCCAACAGTGGACTTCTTTAGGCTGAATTTATTGATTGATTTCTTTATAATTCTTGTGGGAATTTTCACTGTTCACTCTTCTTTAGATTGATTTCCATTCTTAACTTCATATAGTTTCTTTGATTTGTTTGCTTATCTTCTAACACAAAATGCGGATGTTTTACTGTATAACATAGCATTAGCCTTATAATGTTCAAGTGCTGCCGCTCAGGCTTCATCTTTAGAAGATGGGATGGGCCGTGTTCTACCACGTGGACCAGTGAGAGTTAGTGTCACATATCTTTGAATTTTAGGTTCTAGGACATGCCGCTTTCCTTCACGATGTTTTCCTTTACCGTTTTAGGATTAGTGGTGACAAAATAAGTCACACAAAGTAATGTAGTGGGAGCAATGGTGGCTGGTAACGGCCCCGACTTACGAGTTCAAACCCAGCCAGGCGCATTATTTTGTATAATTTGTTGTATAATTTGTTTATACCATGTAGCTGTAAATCTTAAAATAATGGTTCTTTAGTCTGTACATTTTAAAGGGAATCTTAATTTTCTTTTCTATTTCATTTTTTTTTTTGCGTTTTGGGAACACATTCATTATGCGTACAGCTAAGGAGTGGAGTGGTGTTTCCTGATAGCTACAACCTGGAGGTCTTTAGGTCAACAGTGAATAGGTTACTTCTAAGCAAGCGTGTTCTATCGTCGGCCACTTCATCGCCATTAGGCGAGATAGTGATCAAAGGCGACCCTATCTAAAATAAAAAAGTCTGCTCAATCAATTTTTTCTGTGTTAATCTACAGTTCAACAACAAAAATTAAGTAATCATACGGGATTACTCAATTCTTGACCTATAAAAATGAATTGTGACTAAGGAAAAGAATATTATCTTCTATTCTATCCTGTCAACCGCCAGTCTATTACTGACTCTCTTTCCTTTTATATCCTTCATTACACAATTCATCTGAATTACAAATAAATTTAACATAATTAAACCAAATACTTTTGATCAGTGGCCCCTCGTTAACATAGCCTGACAGATTAATTTCACTGTAAAAACTTCACCAGTTTTGCGAGTGCCGAAAAAACAATTACCAATTTAAATCGCCAGCAAAACTCATAACAAACATGTCAAAAACAGGGTGGAAACAATTGTCGTCTGCAACAAAACTGAGCAGGATTTCAAGTCCGATGTGTGTCGTCGCTGTAGGTCGCACAACTCGAAAGTCAGCTTTTACTCTTCCCTCGACACCTGGCCATTGTCATAAACCGTCATGACTAGTGTGCATTTCATTAGGTGTATCTTTAAAATCACGACCTGAACTTCTAGTTTCAAGGGCCGGTTCGTAATTTCTAATTTTACTTTGTAATTATGTTTAAACGATTCGGAATGTGTGTAGGCTGGTTTCTATCTAGGTGAGCTTGTTGACCTTTTTAATTGATGGATTTTTTTTACATATTTAAAAAAATATGTTGTTTATGTTTTTTGATGGCCATCGTATCTGAGCTACTTAAAATATTACCATCTTTGTGTTCTAACTCTTGGGTTATTATTGAGAAATTGGAATATAGAACTTTAACATTTATCATTTATTTGTCTTTTATCATTGTCAAATTTATTTCAAGCGTGATATATGTAAATTACCTAGAATTAACCTTTTTAATACCGTAATTAGATAGATTATAGAGAGACAATATAGGTGTGCGTTTGCTTGGGGTTCAAGAGTTTAAAATAGAGAGTAGGTTTACATTTAAAAAAAAAGGAGATAAAAATTCTGGAAGTTGCATTCAAGATGCACTTCCACTCAATGGAATTCTGTAACTTACCAAACTTTAAAATCAAAGTAAAATTCAGCATCAAAATCTCAATATAAAAAACCGAGTAAGTCAAAATTCTAACGATATTTAACTTGTATTCAAGACACATCAGCAATGGTAACATTTCCTACAATGTATGTTTTGTGATCGGGTTCAGTAGCCTTCTTACTTTCCCTTCTTAGGGTAAACAGGTAAATAGTGGACATAGGCGGAACTCGCTACGTCCGTCAGCGCAGTGGGTCGATGTGCCCATATTTGGGGGTTCTACCTCGTGACCGTATTAGATTCTATCTCCGACTGTTTTCCGATATAATACATGTGCAGTACCGATTTTAAATGCACGCTTTTGTATATTTCTTATATTATCTCTAGATTTAAAAAAATAAAAAATGTTGTAGGTATATTTTTTTATATTATTGCTGCAAACGCAAGCCTATGCCTGCGTTTGATCTTTATCTGATAGTCTACGATAAGACACATAAAGTTAAAATAATCTATATAAAAAATATCTATGTATAAATAAGTGAAGTAAGTACTTGCACAATTTTTTTTAAATGATATAAACTTGTGTTTAGGATCCCGCCTAACTCTATCTAGCCTTAAAGACCTAAATTATAATCGGATGAAAAGACACAAGAAAATGTTTCCTGTTCTTCGATGAACGCGGTATAAGCGACGAGGCGAAGCGCTTAGTTCGCACCGTAAATGTGTCAATGACGTAAGAGTGCACATACGTCAGGATGACCGATAGTAGAAAGATGATGGCCGAATCAATATTACACATTTAGAAATCCAAGGCATTGTAAATAAACTCATAAAATAAAATGACAATATTGATTTAAGACCATAACATAGATATTTGAAACACAGAGCCTATTAACCTATAGAATAAAAAGATAATTTAAAGATAGATAAATAATTCGTTTGATTATGTTGTTATTCTTTTCTGTTAAAACATTATTATGAATACAAAAACAAAATTGTATAAAACCAAACAACATTATTTTAATACTGAGATTAAGTAATTACTACAAGTAGTTAGAACATTATATGCTTTCGCATTCCGAGCCCCATAATATTATTTTCCATATACATATATCCATCATTCAAACGACCATTGACTAGAAAATCGTTCGCCTTTAACTAAACGATGTATTTAAATTACAGCAATTTTTGTGAAAATACGCAAACGTAAAGCAAATAGTCGATACGGTGATTTCTTGGCGGTCACTAGTGATGTGCAATAAACGGTGTCGATTAAATTAATTAGCTTTCCACTGATCTTGGATCTAATTAAGAAAATATATATAAAATAGAAAATATATCTACACTAGTCTACACTAATGTAATAAAGAGGTAAAGTTTGTTTTTTTGTTCGTAAGAAGTAATCTCTGGAACTACTGGTCCGATTGGAAAAAAATTAGCAACAATAGAAAGCTGCTTTACTCTTGAGTGACATAAGCTACTTTACGTACGCGGGCAAAGCTGCTGACAAAAGCTAGTATATAATATTATATATGAGTTTACACTGCGAATCGTAAAATTCGTTAATGGTTAGATAATACTTATTTCGAGTCACTGGTTTGAAATCGTCATTTCAGCAATAGGGGGCGTGATTACATGTAATAGCAGTGTGGTGGTTGAAATCAGAAAATGCTGCCACCCATTCTCTGGTGCGTCCCTCAGTCGCCTCTTATGGCACCCACTTGAAGAGATAAGATAGTTTCACCTAGAGTAAATCGTATTTATTTGGTGTATTTACTGTAGTACGTAGTTTAAATAGTGTTCATTTAGCTAAAGTAGTTACCATTTAGTTTAGGCATCAAGTACCTATATACACCGCTAAATTTTGATCGTTTTAACCCCTTGCAGGGCTGATCCGGTACATGACCTGTAGGTAGTTGTCAGTCGTTGCGTACTAAATACCTACTTGTCATTGGACTCGCTCAGCTGTCATTTATTTAAATTAATTAATTTCGCACGTGGGTATATTATTTCGACTACTGTAATTACCAATTACAGACACAATTAAAAGACAATAGGTATGTGGACTCTGGTGCCCTCTTAGGGCTTAATAAATTAATCCGTGTTTATAAAAAAAAGGAATTTACTTTTTAATCTTATCCTCACAAATCGATAGTGTTTCATGTACCGGATCGACCTTCCATGGGATAAAAACGATCAAAATTTAGCGGTGTATGTAAATTTGTTCTTTTTGCCCTTTGTATTCTAGTTTTATATGTGTTTACTGCATTTTAATTAGTAATCCTTAGAAATGTTGTATATTGTGTATTGACCGACTCTGTGTCCTATTTTCCCATGTAACCATACAACTATTTATTTTGACCGCTAAATATAAATACATACTAACGGTACTGTGTTTTGAAATGCTGTTGGATTACCCTAGGCATTACTTCGTCTATTCATACAAGTAAAAAGGCCAATATGTACTATATGTTTTGGGAACACTTTCATCTTACGTTTGTACGCAAGTTGTCTGTAGGCTAGCTGTCGAAGTAGAATTACCTGATAGCTACAACTTAGGGGTCTTCATTCTTGAGTCCAATGTACCGAACGCCGGCGTTCGCACACTTATTGTCTGTGATTACGGTATTCGAAAGATTAAATCAATCGAGTGAATAGTTTACTTATTAGCATCGTGCTCCATTGTTGACCACATCATTCCTTACTATCAGGTGAGATGGTGATCATACGGGAATAATAATAAAAAGAGCGCAGTGGTGGTAATGGCTGTGGGTTGAATCTAGCCAGGCGTGTTGCGTTGTGTAATTTATTTAATCACTACTGATTTAACATTTCGAGTACCTACCTCAATTAGAGACATACTCGTAAAAGAAAGACAATAGGTTCGGCGTTCGCTTGGTGCCCAAGAGTTTAAACAAGGCGAAGGAAACGTGAGGAAACCAGCATGTGTTAGAACCAAAAATTTGAAGACATGTGAAATTCACCTTCTTCTTCAACCAGCACTGGGCCTGCGTGGTGGATTACAGCCCATTCGCTCTCCTACAGAGGAGGCCCGATTTCTAGGAGTTTACAAGCATTACAAGGCCGTTAATAGTAATGTTAAATTTTAACTTGGTTAACTACAACGAAGGGTTCTTACACTTGCATAGAGGCCTACACCATTACGTCTATTGCACGGCCCACCACAAACTCACAAAAGCGTGATACATACTTTCATGTGAGCGCCCCACTTCCTCGATACGGTTTACTATTCGAATTAATATATTTGTGGTAATTACCTGTTTTGTTGAGCGTACACAACGAACAACGAACGTGTGAGTGTGTACGGTGTAGTGTACCACTGTACACTACACCGTACACGGTACGGTGTAGTGTACCACTGTACACTACACCGTACACACTCACACGTTTAATAAAGAAAAACAGAAATGGCCGGTTAGTAAGTCTCTCTCGTTTCTCTAGTTTGTGGTTGCCTATCATGTAAAATGTGATCGCATGTGCTATGTTGTATATTATATGTCATTTTGTATTTAAAGCTAAATATACAACGTTACAGTTTCTCCACTATTTACTGTGCAATATTTGTAAATGTGTACATGGTTTTTTTATTGGGTCGCTTAGAATCTTGAAATGGTAACTTGTGGAATTTTAAATAAAAATATGTGATGTAAGCTATGATGGTTTATTCATTATATGAACAAAAATACAAACATGGATAGATACAAAGAGAGATGTATTTTATTTATTTCTTAACACAAACGGTTATATAGTCCAGTTTTACTGTAAAATATTAACAATTCATTTAATAAAATAGATGTACAACTAACGACAAGTTTTTCTATAATATGAAAACATAAAGAGAATATCAATTAAAACAATTAATCTAAAGTCAATTAAAACAAACTAATAATTCTTAATCCAAAAACTCAAATAAAAAATACTAATAAGAAAATGGAACATAAATTGGATTGGTAATTTAAAATGTTTTGTTCCGGTTAAAAGCACCAATTTAGATAATTAAGTATATGAAATTATTCAAATCACGCGTGCCCGTCGCGCGCTCATTAGCACGCTCATAATACATTATGATGACAATCTCTCATTAATGGATATTAATGTTATACAGAGTTATGTTTATTTATAATTTAATTCAATTATTTATAACTCTACTAGCTTTTGCCCGCGGCTTCGCTCCCGTGGTATTGGGGTTGGGGATACTGTTTCCGGGATAAAAAGTCTTATTCCGGAGCCTATGTCGTATTCCGGAGTGTACCTATCCTATGCCTGTGCCAAATTTCATCCAGATCCGTCCAGCCGTTTTGGCGTGATTGAGTAGCAAACATCCAAACATCGTAACTTTCGCATTTATAATATTAGTAAGATGGCACACCTTAGCTTAAAACAGGATAACCATTAATAAAAATAAGTGTACAATAGGCGGTCTTATTGCAGAGGGTGATTTCTACCAGACAACCTTTGGATGGACTGATTGAATTGTACTAGGGCTTTTAAAAATAAAGTATTTTAGTATGTAATGGAATGCCTTGATTATACGTAACAAGTAAAAGGGCAGGAAAGGAAAATGTTGCTCGGCCGAACGAGTTGTAGAGATAAGCGCTCGGCTGAGCACTCGGCGCTATGTTTATACGTACCAAGTATTCGGCCGAGAGCACTGTCTCGCCTGTTTGGTCGATACGTGTAATCAAGGCATTTGTCCCTGACCAAAACGTGACCTATGTCCTAAAGCGTTCTAATTAGTAACCATACATCAGTAATTTGGGACCTACTGAACGTGTCTATCAACTGGAGCCAAATTACCTCAAATGGAGTTGGCGTTAACTAGAAAAAAGGAAGCTAAGTACACATTGAAGTGTGTGAAGACTATGATCTACCACCATTCGACTTCTTATTACCCCTGAAGCATATGCCAAATGCACTGCACTATTCACACTCACAGGCACTGCTCTATTATGGTACTACGTAAGTACTAAGTAAATCTAACGCGCAACATGATGAAAATAAACCCTGCGTATTCCTAATTTGAGTGCAGTTTCTCAGTTTAAAATATGAGCTACAGATTTAGTGGCCATGCACCTACACTTTGGAGGACTTTGTGCCAATTATACTGAAGTTAACGTAACTTAGACCCAAATTGGACACCAATTAGACCCAAACAATTTAAGGAGTCATTCTTCAGGGGACCATTGAACTTGAAAAAGAAGAATATCTAAATGATGTTATTGAATTTCTAACAAAACTTCCTCAACTTAATTTTTTTATATATGGCAACGTAGGAACGGGTAGGCTGCTTAGTCAATATGAGTCTGAAACTGTTTCCCGCTCCGCCCAAGTTCGGGATTCGTCATTGGAAGATTTTTACCTACTTTAAAAAAATATCGGGTAATATCTACCATATTTTTGCTTACAATCCCCGATTAACAACGAAATACAAATAAGAAGTAACGGATATCTACAATTTTCCTCGTTTTCAAAAGCGTACCGATCCGTTGGTACGGTCCGATGAAATCTTAATCACACCAATCTTGCATGGTCTGTTAATTTACGTTTAATCATCTATATGAACTTGTGTACCATTTGAAATCGACCGTTGAAGATAGCGGTTACTATATAATAGATTTTTATTGTGTAGCAGGATTATTCCCGGGGCGTTATTGAGAAGGATTACTTTCAAGGGACCAAGATAGACCTTTTTTATGGTTGGTTAAAATCATTCAAGGACAAATCTAGAGATAGTGTCAGACTTGTCAACCCGCACTGGACCCGCGTGGTGGATTACGGCCCAGGGAGGAGCTGTAAAGGCTGATAATGATGATGATGTCAGGCTTACTGACTCAAGCATTGTAGGAACGTGAAGGACCCCGTTCCTACATTGCCTTGATATCAGGGCCAGAACCTTCCTTTCAGGCTCCAGTAGGCTTTGACCCTTCTGCAGTGTCCCCACGGTTCACTATATTTACTGACAACTCCTTGAGGCGCGCGGAAACGGTGCGCGCCTTCGACGACTGAGAAAGATAGACCTTCAATAAATCGCTGAATATTTCTACGTTACTTTTAGGTTAGACTTTATGAACTGAAGCCACAAATGTGTAGTAGTACTCATTTTCAACTGGTTTTTCGGTTTATTTATATAAGATGTTTTGATATTTGTAAAGTTACGGTTTCATATGTGGGTCAGCAGTTTTCAGATTTGAATTAATTTTGTAGAACGTGATAGTTCGCCTCATTATTAACGATAGCATCACTGGTAGAGGTGGTATAAGATTCAAGCACTAGTTCATCATCATCAGCCTTTTTAATGTTCCCACTGCTGGAACACAGGCTTCCTCTCTTTGAACCGAAATGGGCCATAATCCATCACGCGGGCCCAGTGCGGATTGGTGGATGATGTGACATCCACTCCATCCATCATTTCTTCAAATTTTTGGTCCTGGACATGCCGGTTTCCTCACGATGTTTTCCTTCGCCGTTGTTATTTTTTGAATAGAAACGATATTCATAGAAATGCATGTTTTAGGTTTCATTAAAAGTAATGTTGCATCATTTAAGGAAAATCAATAATACAAAAATGAGATACACAAGAAAAATGTGATAAATTAAATAACTTTCTCAATCTTGTAGTATTACCAGCAATACTTTGTACTTTAAACTGCTACTACGTGTATAAAACATAGTATTGGTTAAAGCATCGTCCATCATTAAATACCACAGCGCTGTCCAAGCGAATTGGGTCACTATAAACAACAGATTTGATTTAACTGGAATCCGGCGCGATATACACACAGAGATACAATCACCACGATATACACACAGATATGTAACAATTTACAAAACCGCAATGCTCCAGATATATTCAATTTGAGCACCGCTTTACCGAGGAATGAAGTTCGTTCGATGCGATAACGTTTATATTTTTATCGATAAATTGAAACGTGCCAGCGACATCCCTATTATAAAAGTTTTGGAAAAATAAGAAAAGTAAGTTTGTTTACTTGTGATAAAATTTCCTCTGACTTTTTTGTTACCTTGAAATATTACTTACTAGCTTTTGTCAGCGGCTTCGCCCGCGTACATAAAATATAGCCTATGTCACTCAGGAGTGAAGCAGCTTTCTTTTGTTGTTAAAATTTTTACAATCGGACGAGTAGTTCCAGAGATTACCCCTAAAAAAAATAGTGTCCATCTTCCTGATCCTACAACTTTATTTATTTAATTTTCATGCAACACAAGGTACAAAGGCGGACTTAATGCCTTAGGCATTCTCTACCAATCAACCTAGGGTGGTGAAGAGATAATATGGTAGGTGCATAAAAAGAAAATATTATATAACAATACAAAAGTATACATATTTCATATTCAAATAAAAATACATATACCAAAAAAATACATATATTAAAACTTTGTAGTAGTTAATCTGTGTTTTACCAAGAGAACGGAAACCATCCGGATATGATACACGCATGATATTCGTATGTTCACTAAACTGTTATGTTCGGGTATCATAAGCTGTTGATACGTTCATAATGGGTCGTATCGTGTATTTTTTCCCTTCTTGATATGTTCTTAGGACGGTCATAGTATTTTAGATATATAATGTAAAGGGACCGGGTATTAAAGAGGTCTTTCTTTGAAAAGGATAGATAATCCTACGACAAAATGAGTCTTGTGAGGCCTTGAGCAACTCTTGATATTCAATTATCGGGAAATTTTGGACTGTTTTATAATTTCAAATTGCAGGGAGAATTTCATAATAATTGTCATATTTTAAGTTCTGTTAATTATAATTATTATAAATTTATCATAGTATTTATTCGTTTATAATATCAGCGTATATACGTATTTTATTATTATAAGTCACTTAATGTATATTATAATCTATTTAAAATATCTGTTATTTATCGTGCACACCTACCACAGTTTAGTATTTTTTAACCCAAAGGTTGACTGGTAGAGAATGCCTTGTAGAATGAAGTCCTCCTATGTACCACTACTGTACATGAAATTTAAATAAATAATTAATAGAACTTTGATATCGCGATGTAGGTTTTGTGTGACGTCAGGTTTTGTAGTTCGAAGGTGACTGTATAGATGTCGCTACAAGACAATATGTTACAGCTAGATAGAATCTTTTAGGATAAATAGAAATAGGTACTATTGCAGTTTATACCCTGATTACTTAATTTTATTTTTTTCTCATAATTCTGCAGCGCAACGCCAAGGGAAACCTTTGAAGTTGGCATTTCGAATGCAAGCAAAAATGAACTTAGCGGTAGTCACGTGGAAGTGTTGTTGATGGTACTTGCCTAATGATTTACGATTGAACGATTACCTATTCTTGAATTTACAGAGAAAGTAAACATTACTTAGGTACCTAAAGTCTACATAATATAGTGGGAGGTATCGTCCCGCCCAAACAATAAAAATTAGCATGAACAAATAGACAGACCCATGTTATTCATAACTATTTATTAAACAATAGACCTTTCTTCCTTTCTATTGGCTGAATTAATTTGGTGAGGAGTACGTGAGTAGATTTTCGTATAGCTTCGGTTTTATTGGTAAGTTATTAGTTTTGTTTATTGACCAATAGCTTTTGATTATATTATTTTGAGCTATAAATGTGTGTTCAAAAGCCGCTATAGCGTTGAGACTCGTAGAGTGATTTGCAACTCTAAAGGTGCCATATTTATGATTATTAAGCGTAGAAAAGAATTAGGAACAGTCATGGTGGCTTAGTAATAATGGTCAAACTGGAGGGTTCAAACCCAGAATTACTTTGTGTAATGTATTTCATCACCTCTCGAAACGGTGAAGGAAAACATCTTGAGGAAACGTGTCCTAGAATATTTCTTAAATACACAAGACACCTAACCCCGGAACATGTAGGCCATACAAAAACATTTGTTCCGTACGAAAATCGAACCCGCGCCCCGCAGTAAAGCAGCCGGTCGCTCAAACACTGCGCCAACAGTGCTGTCTTATGAACTGTCATTGACGACGTTACAGATTACAAATCTTTTTTTAAATTAAAACTATGCGTTCTAATGTTTTCTTTATAAAATAAAACTTTAAATATACCTCTAAATTACTAAAATTACATTGCCGAGCCTTTCATACTAAAGCGATAATGTATTAGGTAAAAATATGATTAATAGCGCTGTAGACTGAAGCGTTTGTGTTAGGGAGCGTTCAAGTATTACGTAACGCAATTTTTGAAGATTTTAGACCCCCCCTCCCCCCTTTGTAACGCACCGTAACTTTTTTCTGTACCCCCCCCCTCCCCCTCTCTAAACGTTACGTAACATTTAAAGTGAGCATTTTTACCTAAACTTTTCTTTATTTTTCAGCTTTTTTAGCCGTTGTCTAAGACCAGACTAATACAATCGAGGGATTCCTAAATGAAAAGTACCACGTATATCAAAAATGTTGCCATTTTGGGAGTTTTGATTTCCTAATTTTTTATTTAAAAAAAAAACAGTGTTACGTAACGTGTAGTAAGAAAGACCCCCCCCGTCCCGTAACGCATCGTAACGTTTTACGAGACACCCCCTCCCCCCCAAATCGCGTTACGTAATACTTGAACGCCCCCTTAGAAGCCCGAGACTTCAAGCTTAGAAATAAGTAGTTGAGAATTAATGCTAACAAGTGTAAAAGGAAATTTACACTACGGCCATATTATATGATATTTGGATCTTGGCGAGTCTGAAGTTAAGCTCTGCGAATTTAAACGCTCGAAAACTCGTAAAAAAATAAATGGTTTAAAAAAATAAATGCAATTTGCAGTTGTTAATGCTGTTAAAAACTGTTATTTGCATTTATTTTTTAAAAACTATAAGTACTATTGATACTATAGGAGTTTTGGGTGGGAAAAATCATCGAAGAATGGCGATTCCGCCCTTGGGCGGAGCTTGAAACAGTATCTTACGTACTTACTGACTAAACAACCTACGCCGTTTCTTCCTTGCATTAGTCCTAAAGCCCTGGTGTTACGCTTTCGCATCAACACTTGGCCCCAGAAGGCTTCGAACCTACTGGGCCCCTACTGTTGTTGAAAACTCACGCACCGTAATAATACTGGGAGTACGTTCCCTTGGTATCAATTTTCTACTATCATGCAAGCGAAGCCGCTGGAAGCAGTTATCATAATTTTGTATCATGTAAGTCACGTATAAGAAAACAATGCAAATAAACTCACCATATGTAATATGAGCAGGACTCCTATAGCCAAGCCCCGTCGAAGTCGCATCTGAGAACAAAATACATTCGAAACATTAGCGGATAGCTTCACTTCACACACCGTGGGAATTGTCTAAATTAATGACGAAGCTTTCTTGAACAACCCTAATCTAACAGGGTTGATCGAAACTGTCGTATGTGTCTAATACAATAAATCTCAGATGCCGTTGCGGAAAAAGGAAAGGAAAAAGGTACGATATTTTCAGGACAAGTTGTCCCTAAACAAGATATATTTTATTTAGAGTGTGTATGCCCAATATGATAATGTCGCGGTATTGACTGTAAGTCAATGCTGATATTGTATATATTATGCATGTATTATATTTATAAACCTTCCTCTTGAATCACTCTATCTCTTAAAACTAACCACATCAAAATCCGTTGCGTGCTTTTAAGATCAAGCATAATAGAGACAGACAGCGGGAAGCGACTTTGTTTTATACTATGTAGTGATTATCATTCTATGCCATTTCTTTCAATGAAGTGTTGATAATATAATTGAAAAGTCATAATGATGCCATTATATTAGTAGATTACCACACTTGTCACTTATCAACAATTATGAAATCAATGATAGAGTATTCTGACACCATTACAATAGCAGACTTGTTACGCAGATATTATGAAATTTTCATCATTATTACACGGTACAATACGGTTAGATATACATATTACGGTCCTGTAGACACCGATCATATCGTTTTCGAGTGTCGCATAGTAGTAGCGTGCTAATAGTTGTCATGAAACGCTACGTCTTGCTGTAGGAACAGAACGCGTGTGATGCGACTGTGAGATATAAAACTAATGTAATGGTGTTTGATTAAGTTTAGTAAGATAATAATACTTTCAGAACCATCTCTGTTCTTGATAATGATTGCCCGTATTTTCTATCTAGATCTTTATTCTATGCAAATAAAGTGAATGCACGAAGATATTTTTCAGACATTTTTATTTATTTATTCTAAATTCTATGTCCATTAGCGAATTGCTCGAGTAAGTGCATTCTTATGTTATCGTGTTTACCTAGATCTTGAATCTAGGATATAATTTGACTGTGACCTAGTCGTAGAACTAAGAATATTTTAGGTAAATAGAAACGAAAATTGTACCTAAATATCAGTGGGTATAGTTTTTGTCACGAAATTTTCCTATTCTTGTATCTACGCACAAATTTACTGAATAAATGGCACATTCATGAATACCTAAAGCAAAACAGTAACTGAAGATAACTTTTATATTTTCTTGAATTTTTTCTCGAATTTCGAAGTCAAAATATAGAAGGAAGCGGCTGAATATTTTTCACACATAGCGACAGAGGGTTTTTATGCTAATATTTCGTAAAATACACACGTGAGATAGAGAAATTCTTGAGAAAGCCAAACAATGTCGGCATGTGTAGAATAATGTCCACACACGAATCTGCTATTGTTAGGTTAATATCCAATGCTGAATAATATGCAATTACAGAATCAAAATGACGTGTAAGTGTTCATTGTAAAGAACAATATAGGATTAGGAGCATTTACGGCGAAGACTGTGAAAGATCGTGTCATTATCTCATACAACGTTCATTACCACATGACCAGATTATGTTGACCTCTCATTGTACTCCATTGTTCACAATTCGAAGTCTGCTTAAACTAGTAAGTATAAATTTATAAGTGGTCGTATGTACAGTGTACACCCATCATCAGTGGGTTCTCATAATGGACCCACTTTGTCAGCAACTTGGTACAGTTTCCAACGATGTAGGACGGAATCTGGTGCCGTATTGTGATTTCGTTTCCACGACAGTATTTCTCGGTGAACGGTTACCTACATACTAGCATTTTGATTAGTTACGATTTTAGCATTGCTTTAGTGTTAAAGTTCACTTTTTACAAATCAGAAATGTATCTAAAAAAACGTATATGTATTTTTTATGGTACTTAGGTAAAAATCATCGAATGACAAATCTCGCCCGTAGGCGGAGCGGGAAACAGTGTCAGACTCTTACTAACTAAACAACCCTTGGCCCCAGCAGAACGTATAGGCATGCAATATTTTATCTTTCATGATGACATGAAATTATAAAAAATTCTCTATCGGTTGCTAGTGGCTGAACAATTACCTTTGTTATTTATTATTTATTTATCGTTAATTTCAGGCATTAATAAGCCCAGAGCAACATTATTTCTCTTCTTTTTTTATTGCGCTGTGTGTTGCGATTTTGTTTCCTCTATAAACCAAAATAATATATCTATGGCCTAGAAGTTGATGTTGAAGAATGGAATTGATCGAAATTAATTAGTTTAATTTCTTAAAAAAATAATATAATATAGCAACTTCAATTCCCAAAACAATCGTTAAAAAATCAAGCGTTTAGTTTTCCTCAATTTTATTTTCAAAAGAAATTCAAAAAGTTTCAACAGTCATTCATAAATTTCTGAAAACACGTTACGGACTTTAAAAAAGTTCTTTAAAAGGAGAAACAGGAAAAGCAACAAAGGCTTAAAAAGTCTTAAATGTTTTTCCGGTAGAAATAAGTAAATTACTTTTCTATAATGAACTCACGAAACAAGAGTAATTTAACCTTAATGGGCTATCTCGGTTGTTTTTATTATTAACTGAAAAGACTTATGGTCAATAAAAAATTACCCGACTACAGTTGAGGTAGTAACTGACTTACGACTTTTATATTTTATTGGTATAATCTAGTGCTTGACTGCGATCCCACCTGATGGTAAGCAGTGATGCAATCGTTGATGGTGAGGGGCACTAGTTTAAATAGGTCTTTTAGGTTGCGGACTCAAAACAAGCCAGGTGCATTATTTTGTGTAATTTATTTCATCAGCTCTGGCTTCAAAACGGTGAAGGAAAACATAGAGGCATTGAGGCACGGCTAGAAAGGCCTCACGGCGTCCTCACCTACCGGATGACGCAGGTTCTCACCGGATATGATAAGTTCGGGAGATACCTCCTCCCACCCGGAGGACACGGTGGAGCATACTCTCTCCACCGTGACCTCCGGGCGTTAAACGTAGTAGTTGCGATATCCGGGCGTCGCTTCCTTCCGAATCCGATGCAGGAACGTCCCGAACTTATCATGTCCAGTGAGGACCTGCGCCATGCGGAAAGTGAGGACGCCGTGGGGTCTTTCCATCCACGCATATGATTGGTATCAAACGCATCCATAGCAAGGTAGAATAAAACACCTCTAATGGAAAAGCACCCTCATACTTCATATAGAGTGATGACCAACGTACGAGTACTTCAGTTAAATACCAGTATTTAGTGATGACCAATCTGACCTCCACACTCCCGTAATTGGGTAACAATACCCGTAGCAAGGGACTGGTTGCTGTCAGATTTCTTAGCAGCTGACTATTTGTATGTCAAAGATGTACAAATGACAGCGAAGACAGTCAGCCTAGCGTGTTTTCCGATGAAAGACTGTAAATTTAAATTCCATTTCTCAAATTTTATTACTAGAAATGGTGACATTTTCTAGATTCTCACTAACACAGTATTCAATGCTTTAGAAATACATACAAATGTTTAAATATACCAGTCAGTATACGATATTTTCTTCATAAAACCGAGTGTCCGTATACTTTGTTCTACAATTTCTTTATTTCTGATATGTTCACAACATTTCTCTCTAGCGAATGACTGGACATGAGTAGCTTTCATGATTATAACAATAAAATTTATTCTTAAAACTCTAGTGTAAAAGTATATGTGTGGAATGAGAAAGTGATTCTAGCTTCGTCATGGTAAGTTTATTAATTAGACTCGGGGGTGCACACGGCTAATAACATAGAGATGATTTCACACATTTAAAACACAAATTAACACACATAATGCAAGAAAATTAGAAATGTTTATTTGTGTTGTTTGAAATATTAATTGAAAAAGAAGGTAGATTGTCTTATTTTGTTCTTGAACTAAATAAGTTTAAATAATATGCGCCAGTTTGCGTATTCGAGATAAACTCAAAACTATTGAATAGACGCATGAGGAAGTTAAGATGCATACATAAATATGTATGTCGAAATTCTCGAGATTTCGTAGAGAAAACCGAGAATTTCTATGTTTTTTGACACTCGTCCGAAGAATTAACCTTCCACAAATTATCATGTATAAGTAAAAGAGAATAAAGAGGTCATAATGAAAAACTCTTGAAGTCAAGAGTGAAGAGATTAATTTTAGGCAAACGTCTAATTCGACTTCATCATGGCTTAGTATAAAGTGAGATAGTGATCATACGGGAGCCAACCCATAATTAAAAAAAAAACTAGTAAAAATGTATTGTTTTTAACTTATTATAACCGTAACGTAAAGAAATGTCGCAATCTTAGCTATACAATTAATATCTAGTATTAACGAAATTATAATCATTATCTGCTCACGAAAGCTGCAATATAATATTTTTAGCTTAAATATAAGAATAATATGATTGTCAGAGCAAACTATAAATCAACCACACAGAACTAAGAATAAAAAATTGCGATCACGCACATTACATCAAAATGCCATCAATAATTTCTAAACTCGAAACATTATATTTGCATTCATAACCATGTTTGTTTCACTACGGTCATAAATCAAAGTAAAGCGTATCCTTATCAGAGGCTCAATCTGCCCACTTTCGATTGCCGACGTTGAAACATGTACACATTTTAAATAATGAACCATCTCCCTCCAATAGAAATTGTGGTTCAAGGGTGAATGGGTCAAGTTGAAGTCTTCGATCGAATCGCGAATGTACCTTCTTATTTCCCTTTTGCCTCACTAAAAAAGGAAAGTTGTATTCTTAGTAATATCCGTCCTTACTGAACGGGAATGCCATTATGTTTTGCTTTGTCCCCCTCAACTATCTCAACCATGTTATTGCGGAAACGTGGTATGTTTAATTAAGGTTCAAGATGGTTATTGTTTTCCGTATGTAATATTGTTTCTGCTTCCAAAATCCGACTGTCTTTAAGAATAAATACTTACTTTGTGACTTGTTTATAAGAGAAAGATATTATTTCCGATACGTTTTTTATGTTACATTTATAATCACTTAAGAAATTTTAGTGTCTGCAGTTAATTCTGTATTCGATGCAATCAGAGTGAAGGGTTGACTTTATTGATGGTCAATAAACAACAGTTGAAAATGAAGAGATAAACTTGTATATTAACTGCCTAGGCAATCCAATCTCAAACATCTCGTTCAGCACTTTAATAAAAACAAAACACAGCCGGCCACGGCTCTTAATTGGCGGGAGCTCGCGAAAGTAAAGACGTAGGCACACCGCACCACTTTAATCACCGAATTTTGGGCGTTCCCGCTGAACAACCTGCTTTTCGGGGCAAGTGGGCCGTGGGAGCACCGGGAGAAAGTACTAAAGCACTACCGGAACTCTTTGTACATGCCACTTTAGACTTTTTGCGGTACATTTTCGCTTGTAAAGTATGCGGTCGCAGTGCGTCCATTGTATAATTACAGGGTGCGGTAGGCCTTCGGCCTCGGAAGAGCTTTATTGCACCTTCGCTGATCACTGCGAAACGTTTTTCACTGCAGCCGCGGCCTCTGTTTATTTGCAGATTAACAATTAATAAAACGATCCATTATTTTTATGGCTACACGGCTGTTACGAGTTATTCTCGCGAGTTTAAGAGGTGTGGCGATAAAATTTAATTTTAATGTTCATTTATGATACTGTATTATGATTTTGGAGAACATAAAGTGTTCAGTTTTACTTTTATTGGGTCGCTAAATGAGTGTGAGTGAAAAGATTTTTTAAATTGGAAAGTAAGTTACTTAGGACACCTTTACGGGCCATGGTTTTTGCTTTATTTTTCTCATCTAATACCTATTAATAATTATAATTTATATAAACTAATTAAAACGCTGAATCTGGTTTTGTTTAAAGAAAGTGTGCACAGAATTAAAATCAATTTTATAACAACAACAACAAGCTAATCTAACGTTGCGTGCACCCATTTAATCACATACTATCAATAAGAACCTCGGTCACCTACGTTTTACATAAAATAAACTATTTTCATAATATCAGAAAAAAAATCTAAGTGACGCAACAAACTTTTTTATTTATCACGACAAAAGTAATAATTAAAGGCTGGTTAACTAGAATATGTACTTAATATACAAAGTTAAATTCAGACTTTTTATATGCAACTAAATTATCGAATGTCTTTGTAATATTACTCCGGCTTTGCAATTTTATATAGATTACATCGACATTGACTAAATTCTCTATCTGCGTGTGAACTAAAAATATATAGTATAATAGGCATTTTGTTAGGTATCTGCCTGCTAAAGTAACAAATATCCAGCTTTTAATGTTCTAAATTAAGCGTGCCACGTCCCTGTAGATAAACCCACTGAAAAATTCACAATCTCTGAAATGGAGACCTCCGGGGATCAATAAATTCGTTACCCAAAAAAATGTTAATAAACTTTTTGACATTTTGCAATTCACGTTAGAGCTTTACAATATAATTACTGAAGTTAACATGTACTTAAATAAAAAGTGAATACCAGACGGATCTACTTCAGATTTAAATGGTAGCCAAAAAGCTGTGTGCATCGGGTTTGACCACCTTATATAATAAATCTACTTATCTACCAATCCGGCTGCGCGACAAATATCTTTACTGTAACATGTCCTGAGCTATAATCCTCTTATAATCCTTGCAAAGAGAAACAAGTGCCGGTTATGTAATGTAATTCGCAAAGTCTAGCCAAGCATTACAGATTAAATTGGACAGTACACTCTAGACGTCGACGACGCCTTAAGAACTGCCGAAAGTGGATTGTCATGCTTGCCAATCAAAATTTTTGAGATGCCTTTTTTGCCTTTACTTTGTGAAGCTTGTGGTGGTAATTTTAAAGACGAGGATAAGGCATCAAAAATATATTTTTGCGTAGACACAAAGGGTTAGAATGATGCATGATTCGTTATCTCTTACTATTTAAGCTTTTGAGCATGTATCGTAGGATTTTCTTTATCAAAAATGTACTTTAGTAGATCGAAATTTAGCTTCAACAATAGTACCCTTCCTGTTTTTATAATTTCCGATTCCATCAGCCCCGACCTTATTTTGGCCCACTTACTTATCATGACAGCTCTAGTGCCTAGATAAACTGAAATTCTATCAAATAATGAAATTGACAAGAGGCCTTATTAAAAAGGTATTGACATGCACTATTGAAATGCTCTGTTGTCTTACTGAATGCTCAATGACAAAATATTATCACTTTGAAGATCACGATCACTGACAGTTGCATCAATGATAAAATTGTCAAGAGAGTTAAAAGGGACTGACATGAACTATTGAAAACTTCGGTTGCATTGCGTGACCAATGACAAAACATGTCGCTTTGAAATTCGTTATCGCTGACACAATCTCACTTTGTATTTTGCTCTTCACAACGGCGTAACTCTGAAAGTCATGACTGCAAGACCATTAGTGCCTAAATAAAATATAAATATGAAATAGAATAAAAAAATATGAAAAAAAAATAATAAAAAAAATGAAATATGTATATGAATACATATTTTTAAACTAGACTACTTATCACGTAGAAATTAGGCTCTGCAAGATTTTGTTTATACTGAATATATTCTAGGTAGTACATACAATTTGAACGAACGGTACAAAATTCTAATCTTCTGAGTAAATCATAGATTTTTTGCATCCACAACATGTTCAAGACCGTTACATTTAACTCAAACATGAGCAATAATTCAAATTATCTTTACAAAATACGTTTCTAGAATATTTTCTACTTTTGCGGTTTTATGTATTCATCTTTCTACTACATCGTTATTTCCTATCACCCGTATATTATGTCAGTACAGTTTCTGTTCGATCTAAGCGACACAAACAACATCATTCTGAAAGTCATGACCACCGAACCACGTGGCGATCATTACCTCGCCGGTATCATTGACTTCGTGCGCACGCTTGTGAATCTCTCGCGCCCACCTCTTACTTTCACTGCGGACTTGACACGATTAGCTCGAGCCCTTCGGTGAATTTATTATGTGAAAGAATTTTGTATATCTCTGTATCTTTGGTATCGGTTACTATGGGATCGAGTTGTATTACTATGGGAATTGTTGTAATGAGCTCTTGTGTTTTGTGATTATGATCTGTGTCACTATCACGTGTGACTTGTGTTTCGATTTTTTTTTGCTTTTAAAATGGTACTTTTTCCTTTAAATTCACAGATCCCATGCACACTCCTATCATCATCACTATCATCAATCTTTGTAGTTTACTGCTGAGAATCGATCTACACTGTTTGTAAAAGAAATCTGATTTCACAAAACAAAAATTCTTTTAAAATATTCAAGATGGAAATCAAAAACATGGAAGAAAGCAAATTATTCCGTACTAACCAACTTTTACGCATTTCTCTATACCCAATATTTGCATAAAAATCATAAAGCATTGGAAAGCGACTATCTCTCTTACAAATACAACAACGTACACGCATGGTCTACCTACTCGAAAGCCTTAGACGAATCAAAACACAACTGACAAGTCTAGACTAAGAGTAAACAATATCATTGAGTAAGGAAGCTATCGCGCACTAGATCTTACCGAGCATTGACCTGCGCGGGGGCACACAACGAAACTGAAAGTATATCGCGACAATATAAACTGAAGTACTCACCTGCCTATAAATCGAAGGGCGAACAATTTTGAAGTGATTTACTAATCAAAATTCATTAAGAGATTTGGGAAAGGTTGCGTTCAAAGAAAATTAATAAAGATTAACCCGGATTAAACGGTAATGTTTAAATATGTAACAATACCGAAAGCTATAAAACAGAATTGCTTTTTATAAGGATGAGTTTAACAGGCTTTAATATTTTCAAAAGGAGAAATGGCGTTGGGTAAATCATAAAAAAGGGAATATTTTTCAATAGTATATTAGAAGAAAGTTGACAAGAGACTTTTAACTTTTATTCACTATTAGGGGTGAAAGAATCATAACATAAATGCTTTATCTTTTATAATGCCTTATCAAGCAAATTAAGTAGGAAAACATAATGATCTACTTCTGATTAGCTTATTCACGTTAGTTCTTCAGACAGTTTGTTCTTACTTAACTTATCTACTCATTCATTTTCTTCAGATTATGAAACAAATAACAATATTTAAATATAGAAATGGTCACGCTGCAATAAAGTATATTTATAACTACAGAACTTTGCAAGATATGATTTAGGTCTAAGTACTCTAAGACTGATCAGCCTCACTTCTGCAGAAGTTACGATCGTAAAGTTGTTACCATAATGTTCGCGTCCCGACACTATCTCATAAAACTTAGTTTATGAAGTCACAGTTGAAGTTAAGATGACATGGCGATATTATAGTATCCATAGTTTAGTTACTGCTACAGAACTTTGCAAACTTAGGATGACTGATGATGGAACCTAGTGTTGAAGTTAATGAGATAGCAAAAACTAATTCTAACTTAGATCAATGTAGGTAATCAAAGGAAAGACAAAAAGGTACACTTTCAACTTTGGTTAAAACGTTTTCTAAATTATATTTGAACAGACAATAGATGGTAAAGAAAATTTTAATGTAGAATCCGTTCAACTTATACCCAAAAATGTAACACTTCCCTACAAATCAGGAAAACAAATTGAAATGCCTTTTAACACACAAAACGCTCTCGACCGAAACTTTTTATTTACACTTTCTCCAACGCAGACACTTCTAGGATTTCGAGGATCACATGTCAGCTTGTCAGAGACTTGTCACGATTTATAAAGAGACAGACATACACGTCAATCAAGCGTGCGACAAAGACAGTTAGTTATGTTACGTTTTCAGTTACGATTTCGTCAGTCAAATCTTTGCGGTCAACGACACTCGATCTCGAACTTTTGCTTTCGCTAAAACCAGAATTACCTTGGTGTTTTAATTGGCATATTAGCTTGGCGATGTTATATTGAATAAGTGTGCTACGGCAAACTAAATATTTGCTTGGAAAGTTATCAATATTTACCTACGTGACTGAGAATCCAGTACTATTGAGCACACAAGTTTCTCAAGAGATTTTACCTTTGTAAAACTCTATTTGGTATTGTATTATTTTTAAGATTTACGATACTAAGGTTTAGCTTTTGAAACAGGTTATTGAGTTTTATATATTGTAATATAATTTCAGCAAACAAAACAACAATATTTTTTCCTTAACTTACTGTATCTCTCTCGTTCGTGTAACTTGATTCTAACTTATAAAACTTTGAGTGCTTTCGACGTGAGTTAGATGTTATTTGATTAACACTTACTTTTACTCAAAGCAACCATACCGTTCAATGAAAACATCACATTATCACAATTCTATTTATAATTGAAACAAATAACAACCCATTCAATTTAAATGACGACAAACAATTCCTAATAGATCTTACGAAGCTCATAATGATCCACATAAAACCAGATACAGTTCTTATCACAACAACAAACAAACAAGCGAAACAATTATAATAATTAAATCCAACAATTCCTATTGACGGAGCGTTCACATGGAATCCTAGGAAACGTTGACAGTTAGAGTTAATTGCCCCACACAATGACGGCACCCACTGCGGCTGAGAACCTGTGGGGCTGCATCATAAACCCACATCGAAGACCCGCTGCCCCACATCCGACGGAGGTCAACGAAGACTGTTAGGCCTCAGAATAAGCGAACGATAAAAACATATCGAGCTTGGATGGCTTTATGGAAGTGTGAATAGAGTTTGAGTCGGTTTTAACAGTCAAGGCGTTAAGTGCTTGGTTGTGGGATTTGACAGTCTTGGTAATTGGGCTTTTGTTCTTAAATCAGGTACTAAATAGCAATAGGAAGTGTTTAACTAGCCACTTGGTTTACTTATTTACACTAAATTAACTACTGATGTTGATGTTGATAGTAAAAATAAATCTATACCAGTAGTAGACGATAACAAGTCAATAAACTCTGATTAAATCTAAAGGGTTGTTAAAAATTTCATGATCAACACACAAACAAGTAAGGTAAACACGGCTTGAACAGACCACAAATCTATAAATTCCAATGTGAAAAGTTCCCATAAAGAATTATTAAGTACGTTGTCAAATATGGTATTAACTTGTAACATTAACTCTACAAGAAACAAATTAATATCTCTTGGGCTGCTTCATTCGCTGGCTTCAAAGCCTGACCGCAACAATCTTCGTCTCACCCAACTAATCAACATGACGGGTGATGTAGTTATTTTCGTCCACTCTTTAACTGACTGTTATTCATATCCGATTAATATCTTTTTTTCACATATAAGTGTACAGTTATATGATCGAACATATTCATAAAAGCTATCATTTGCATTGAATACTGGTATAATTTGTTCAACAAATATTTTATTCAAAATATTTGAGGTTGTTAGCATAATTAAGTGTTTGTAATTGCTTGGATGTGTTTGTATAAGTATATCGATAAAATTACAACATTCCAATATCCTAAGAATTTGAAGATCAAAGGATCTCCAATACCACGCATTTGAAGTTTAATTACAGCGCTCAGCATAGAAGGTTATTAATGAATATCATCAGCTAAAATTAATTAAAGCAAAACCCGTCGCAGCGAGTGACTGGCCGCAACAAATCTGATGCCAAACGTATAATTATATCTATGTAACGTAAGTAAGAAATAAATCATACAATCGGGCGAGGTGAGCGGTAAGTAAGAGTAGTCAAAAACGAAAGTAGAATCAATCTAGAATCGACACAGCCAAAACATCGAACTTGGATTGTGGTCAGTCGGTCGGTAACTTTCACCGGCTACTAATTAGTGATACCAAGTATCGATGTTTACAAGACCACCGCTGTGAATATCGATATCAATGTTACGCACTTTATCTATCAGCGGATGACATTCCATCTAATTTGACGTGGGAAATGAATTGTAGGTACAGAGATAAGGTCGGACTGTCTGGCTTCTGGATTAATGAGTTTGCGGAGCTTTTAAAGCACTAATGACTTTACACTTGAATGAAATGTTTTGGATATAACAAACTCTTTTAAACTGTAAATCAAAATCATTAAAGACAATTTTAACTGCCTATTAAAGTATCATAAATATGCCAATTCATAACATCCATCAAATAGAGAGTCAATTTTGAAAATATTTTACGACCTTTAAATCAATTTACTATCAATTTGCTTATAATCCAAGCATCTTGTGTTTAATTGTTAACTATCAATCAAAATTCCTCAATCAATTAGCGAATCTTCTAAACAAACATTAGATTTATTTTTGTAATTCGGTGAAAGAAAATTATATTCGAAATATCGATGTTTTGTTTCGAATAAGCGACGCATCACTATCAAAAAGCTCGCCGCTGACCAATACATGCGGGCTTTTAATCGACGGGGCGGGTAGACATGAAACATGACATTACAACATACATACGTATAATGAAGTAGTTACTCAATGTTCAAAGGTATTTCCTATCGGAATGAAAATAAATTCTTTAATTTAATTAGTAATTCTAAGAATGGTGATAACTTAAGCGACAAAGCTAAGGAAAACATGAGACATGATATTTAAATGCCGATATCTATACATATAAAAGGAGAAACTGACTGACATATCAAAGCACAACTGAAACTACTGGGACTAGGAATGTGAAATTTTGTATAAGGCTTCCTTTTTTGACGTAGACGAAGACTAAGAAAGGATTTTCCAAAATTCACCCCCGAAGGGATGAAACGCGTGTCCAAAGTTTGGCGAAAACCTATTTTCACAAGGGCGAAGTCACTGGCAGAACGCTAGCTTTTTGATAATACGATCGTACCTAGTTACTCAATCACAGTCATGAGTAGTCAAATTTGTATTTTGACAGATTACTTCAATGACTTCGCTGATACCTAAATAGATGATGTTTACATAATATTGCAGTTCCAAATTTAGTTCTTATTTTTGCCGGCATTGATGGTCATAGAAATTATAGATGTAAGTCGTAATCATAATAAACTACATATTTTCGTAAAATATGTAATGCTTCAGCACACAAGTTTGGCCATATTAGATGAATCCAATTGAGAGTCGCGAAAGATAGAATTACTAAGAAATTTTAATGTTAAAATTGCCTTCCCCGGTCCGTTAAAATCATAATTGAAGTAGTACTTTATTATTTTTAATATTTTTCATTTTAACATAAAATTTGTATACTTAAAAGATATACATATTTTTTTGATTTGTTGACATAAAATAATTTTGTCAGCATGACTCAAATCTTATGAACTGATGCGCTTGAACTGTATGATCCCAGTCTACATTACTAAACTATTGTTTTGACCGTCCGGAGATGAAATATCTGGCAAAAATAAAAATGCTTTGGCCGTGTAATAGCTTAAATAAGATATAGGTGAATTCCTCCAGGCAATTCCCTCAAGTTAAATACACAATCAGAAAAAACAAAAAAAAAAAACAATACGTTATCGATTCGCACCAAACAAAATCGCGTATTTCACCTTCACACAAAAAGAACACGTAACAAAAACACAATGAAATTCGAATTGAGATGTCCAGTGCCATCACTGTTCACACTAGAAAGGTTTCAAAGCGAAACAGTGACAGTGAAAAAAAAAAACAAAAAAAAAGTAAACCGGTTTTCGCATTGTCATTTGTTTTCGATGTCACTCGCATTAATTGGAACGGCCTACTGTGAATCTAGCAATTTATTTAGTTAGACTTTATACATAGACTTGATCGATGTATTAGATAAAAAATGTGTAAGATTGTGGTCAGATTATACGTTTATGAGCAAGTTGATATTTTGACAGGTCGATATTTAATGAGGTCTCTTGTTCTGGTCGTATGATTGACAGTATTTTTTTATCAACCTGTTTTATCATACTACCGGACAAAGTTAACTATCTCACATAGGTAGATAGATAGATAAAATCTCTATTGTAAACTATAAAAAATAAATCATAAAGCATTAAGTTTTCCTCTATAATGCCTTTCTTTTCTCTATATGTGGGCATACATAATTAACCTTTCGAACCTTTCTGTTGTCTCACTTAAACTTATAAAAGACTTTTTTAACATTTTTTCTTTGACTGATTTTAACATTTTTGGTTTTATTTGCTTTAACATACGTGTGGTTAAATAATGATTGAAATGTGGGAAGCAATTTTATGAGGGCGGAGCTAAAATAATAAATAGAGGTACTATCGTAAGTAATACGACCGATAACCTGGTGAGAATCACGGGAATATGAGACTCCTAGAATTGTTTGTTGTAGCGATATTTGGGGGCTAATGTTCAACTGTGGACGTCCTTCATCTGAAATGATGATGAAGAATAATACAGTTCATGGTTGTACAAACAATGTATCGTGTCACTATTAAACACTAATACAAAAACTCTGCGCAAATCCATCCATAAAAGCTCAGTGCTCAGTTATCCCTTACGTTATAATGTTCATTCTAATCAATGAAAGTTCATTAATATGAACCAACTGCTTCGTTACGTCAATAATTGAAAGGACAATCACTTGCGGCTGAACTGTGACGAAACGAGACGAACGCGGCTCGTGCGTACTCGTAGGTACTCGCCACTGACAGCGAAAGTGTTATAATTTGCTCACTGACATTTCGGCAGCCTTTGCCGATGTCAATGTCAAGCTGGGATTCTTTGGAAATTACCTTTTTTAATCATTTGGTTCAGTGTGATGAATGGTGTTTTTTTTGTCATACAAGTTATTAAGTGCCTGCCTTATAATTAAGAAGAAATAAATCAGCGTACCGATTTCACCTTGCTAAAGTCTATTTTAAATACCATGAATAGGATAATAACAGGGCGATAATATTCATATCTAGTCTTGGCGAGTCTGAAGATAAGCTCTGCAAATTTTAACGCTTGAAAACTCGTAAAACAATAAATGGTTTTAACAAATAAATGCAATTTGCAGTTGTTATTGCTGTTAAAAACTGATATAGGCATTTTTTTTTTTTAAACCCTTTTTGTACCTACGATCTATATATTTTATCGATATTATATCTTTATATTTTATCGATATTGATCCGACGGCCGTACTGTAGCTACTTGTATAAATCTGACAGCTGTCACCATCGCTATTAAAATACCTATAGCAGTTGCAGTATGGCATTAAAGATAGAAGAAAATTATTGTTCCGTTTATTATTAATCTTATTTACATATTTTTTTTAATATTTCTTACAAAAAAACAGTGGTCAGGTGGTTAGGGCTCTAGAGGCCTTCTGTATCAGGCCTTTAATCTCACTTCGACACATAGTCGTCGAAGGTTTTGGCTAATAAGGCCATCGCCGTTCTCAACAAACGATTATTATTTATAATAAGATGGTGTCATTATAAATCAATTCGAATATTCAACAAAAAACAATAAAAAGCTGCATGAAAACCACTTTAACACAAAATCAAGTTTCTCGATAAACGAAACTTCAAAAAAGCGAGCATTTTTTACTAAAGGTGCATGAGAGCGTCTCTATAGGGAAAGCACGATTGGAGCAGCCTCTAATTGACATGTACAAACGATCTTTTGTTCGCAGCACAACTATCGATATTTCGAACAATGTGAGTACCTACATCATTATTCATTGTTTGATTTTACTATCACCTCTTAATTTCGTGCTCGTTTTCGCACGGAAGACGTATTGCCAATTAATTAGAAACATTAAGGTGGCTGATGAATAGAGTTTGCGTGATCGAAACTTTTCTTCTGTCAATCGTCAATTGTTTTTATCGAATCGATCAATAAATGAGGAGGCCGACCGCAAAAGGCAAGAAAAGAATGGGTTAGGTTGTTTAGACAGCAAGAGTCTGACACTGTTACCTGCTCCGCCCAAGGGCGGGATTCGTTAATGGATGATTTTTATCTAGTATAAAAAAAACCATGGCCCTGGAACGCAAAGGGCTATTGAAGGGAAAAGATAATCAGCAAGTTCATTAGATTCTGACTAATTAGGCGAACATAAATGTATGTACCAGCATACATAATGTACCAGCTGATATTTTTAGCCATTTCATGTTTGTTCTCAAAGTATAGGTTGTTTGTTATCATGACTACAATAACGTGTTTAACCTTTCGAGTTCAGTACAGCCGTCAGATCTTGGGGATTCTAAAGTTAGGCTCTGCGAATTTTAGCACGTGCAAAATCGTAAAAAAAAAATGGTTGCCTGTAAAGTCGGTTTTACGGGCGAAGATTTTACGTGACAACGTCCTAATTCTCTAGTGCTGCGCGCGCGGCAGACCGATCATAGTTGAGTGGGAGAGAGACGCAAGGCATTCGGCGGGCCTCTCTCTCGTTCGGTGACTCATCGTAACGTTACCGAGCGTTACACTTTTTCATAAGTGACTCCCAGCCGCAACCTAATTTAAGACGTTGTCACGTCAAAAATACACAGTTTAAACAAATATATGCAATTTGCAGCTGTTATTGTTGTTAAAAACTGTTATTGGCATTTTTTTATAATTCTTCATTTTTGTAAGAGTTTTCAAGCGTTATAATTCGCAGAGCCTAACTCCATAGCCGCCAAGTTAATATGTACCCATAAAGACATAATAGAAAAACACTATTGTCTTTCTATTATGTCTTTACAGGCAACGCCGGCGTTCGCTTGAGGCTCAAGAGTTTAAGTAACAGTCACCCTATACAGAGAATCCCTTTAACAATTCAGTATAAGAGCGTAAAATGGATCGCGTTTAGAGCTTTATGGTAGGGCCTCTGTTTGGGTCATACTAGGGCCATTTCTCACGTATCATTTCGCGTTCTCACGAGCGCGGAAATGAGAATCATCGCGGCATCGGTGCAATTTGCATAAAGGTCGAAGACGCGGCGTCTGCCGCTAATAGCTCTCACAGCTGATAACGACGTGAATGTGCCTTATTTTTATATCACATATATGTATAAAATATAGGTAACGATGATAAACATTTGAATTTACATCAAACTAATAACCCAGTTTAGAATCTGGGGCCAAGGGTCGATGCGAAAGCGGAACGCCGTGGCCCTGGAACTAAGGCAGGAAGAAACGGTGTCGTTTAGTCAGTAGAAGTCTGACACTGTCTCCCGCTCCGCCCCAGGGCAGGATTCGTCATTCGATGATTTTTTCATAGTAAAAAAACCCAGTTTACTGCAGGTTTTTTTTTGGTGACAAAATCATCTAATGAGTATTCCCGCCGTTGCTTGGGTGGAACAGGAGATAGTGTTTCTTACTGATTAAAAAATCTACCAAGTTCCTTTTATACCAGGCCCGAGCCTTCCCTTGAGAAGTATACCTACACTTGGACCCAGTAGGCTTCGACCCTGCCTGCTGTTTGCTGACCACTCCTTGAAACGCGCGGGAACAGTGCGCGCGTTTTTCATCACTCATGTGCGGTTTTTTGAGCCAATACTTAACTACATAACAAAATAATACATTTCCTAAATAATAAGCCTTCCCTTGAGAAGTATACCTACTCTTGGACCCAGTAGGCTTCGACCCTGCCTGCTGTTTGCTGACAACTCCTTGAAACGCGCGGGAACAGTGCGCGCGTTTTTCATCACTCATGTGCGGTTTTTTGAGCCAATACTTAACTACAAAACAAAATAATACATTTCCTAAATAATAAAACTATTCCGCGAACGCCAGTTCTACATGGAGATTGTTGTAGGCTGTATGTACAACTATACTAACCAAAATAATACTAACCCTCTAATTATATCTAACTTATAGTATATCAAACAAGAAATTATCGTAATTTTTATATGTAAATGATAGTGATAAGTCGTTGGTCGCCTATAAACACAATCTATTAACACCGATGTTATGCGGGTCCATGGAAGTTGACCCCAGACAACATGAACTTTCTCTCTACTGGTTCCATTCTCGCTAGACGTCTTCATATTAGTATACATGGTGTTAGTTTTTGGTTATTAATTTTTGTAGCGTGTTTTTGAATTGGATTGTATACAGGATGTACTATGCGTTCCAAATAAGAATAGGATCGATTGCCAGGATGTAACGTCACGCCGTATTGTCAAATCGAAGATATTTCGGCAAAATTGAAGAAGTTACAGATGAGTAAATTGAAAAACTGGATTCTGATCAAACTTGTTTCGTTCACAGTTCGAAAATAAATGTTTTTTTTTCGTAAATAAACTGAATTTTAAAAATATCTTGCCTCGATTTGACAGTAAATCGTGACGTCACAACATGGAAAGCGACCCTGTTCTCATTTGGAACGCATTGTATGTAGGGTGATAATGATGATGTCACTATATCTGTTACACTGTATATCAAGCTAAAATTATAAATGTAAAAATTGGTTGGATGTGTGTGTGTTTGATACTCCTTTATGCTGTAACGGCTGTACGTAAAATCTAGTGTGTGTAAATGACTAGAACTGGACATTAATAAACCTTTATAAAACTGTATGTAGTAGTTTATATTATTTTTTTTTTAGTTGGGAAAGCTGTATAATAACTTCCCGGTTGAAGCGAATAAGCATGTCAGACTTTTACTGACTAAACCCTTTACTTCATTTACTTATACTTATTAACGCCGGAGTAAAATAATAATACCTATACTTAATAAATGATTTTCCACTTTCAAAGGCAAAGTTCTACCTATTTTTAACTTTTTAAACCTCTGGAAATCCACGAATATAAAAGAAAATACAATGAATAAATATTTTATTAAAATTGACTATTTATGAACAAGCGCCGCCCGGGCAGAAGACACAAAGGGCTACTGAAGGACACATTTGCAGTTTTAACCCGCTCCACCCTAGAGTAAAAGAAGACATTGAACCATTACTCATCCCAAAAAAAAATTGGTACCAGCATTACGCCAAAAAAATATTGGAATAATGCGATATTACGTTCTTTAACTGAATAATTCATTTATTTTAATATCCCGTAGGTATTGGTTGGCGTTTTGTCCTGTTACTACGCAATAATCGTCGATAACGGCCTTCAAGTGAAGGAGGCGAGCTTTTATAAGTATTTCAGTAGACTTTTGTTAAAGTATTTAGGTATTTTCGTAATCGATCGCTATGGCAACATACTTTTTTCCACAACTTTAACACAACGCCATCTAGTGTCAACCTATGCAGAGCTTGTGCTGTGAGTACTAGACAACTGATAAACGTACTTATATATTTCTAAACACGTTTCACAGAACAAATGATCGTCCTGATCACACAAACATTTGTCCTGGTTGGGAATCGAACTCATGACCTCCAGCATAGCAGTCAGAGACTTTAACCACTAGACAACAAGCCTGTCACAACATGTAACGTTAGTTAAAAGTTTAATGATTTTAAGCTCTATGGTGTAAGGCTGCAGCTCCATAGACTTAACTACAATTTTAGCGGCTCAGCGCCGCAACGCGGTTGTTTTTCGGCCCTTAAATCGCCCCATGTTTCTTTAGTAGCTATCATTCCAGGTCTGTGGCAACTTTTTAGAACTATCCTACAAAGTTTTCAACACCTTGTACGATTACTTAGTCACTCATAAAAATAATTATTGATCGGCACGTTGGATGATAATGAATAGTTTTTAAACGCGGTTACTTATTGATGGCCCGGGGCGGTTGAGATGAGCTGAGTCATTCTGCACAGGGTGATCGTTTATAAAATTAAGTTTATAAGAAAGAATCGAGATAAAAATATGTTAATCACATATGCAAAGAGAGTATAGAGTACCGTAATGGTATGTAGGCAAATTAGCAAATCTGGTAACACGCATGATAACGAATCTGAAAATATTATGATATAAAAGCCATTATTATTTTACATTTTTTTTACAGCAATAATTACAACACCTTTTTTTAATTTTTAATACATACCTACTTATTATCTTTCCTCTTTCAGTTATATCACATTTTCCTTCTCTTAGAATGTCTGTACTAAACAATGCTGAAATTTAAAAATCGAAATACAAAATGAAAACTAAGAATATTTTAAATTAATTCAGTTTATTTTTTTTTAAACCATTTAAAAATAAAAGCTTCAAAATAAAAACGTCAACTATTTTTATGCGCGTAAAGTGAAGGTAGCTGAAAAAATTATCGGCATGTACCTCGAAAACTAGACGTGATAGACAGCTCAAATGTCTGCGACTTTTTTATGAATCGTCAGCTAGTTCATTTCACCTGTCAGTTAAGTGGTTACCAAAATCGTGTCAAGTGTTGATTATTGTTCAGAAAAAACCTCATCCTGTTTACTAAAATGTGACGTAACAAGTTCTAACAAGATGTCCAACCCAAGACGTCAACGGCGCGCACTGTTCCCCCGCGCCTCAAGGAGTTGTCAGCAAACTGTAGAGGTCCTACAGGGTCGAAGCCTCCTGGGCCAAAGGTAAATGCGAAAGCCTAACACCAGGGCCTGGAATAAGGCAAGGAAGGAATGGGGTAGGTTTTTTAATCAGTAAGAGTCTGACACTGTTTCTTGCTGCGCCCAAGAGCGGGATTCGTCATTGGATGTTTTTTATCTAAACTTACTAAAACAAGGTGTTGAATAGAACTTAATAAATGAATAAATAAATAATGACGTGGCTGTGAAAGTAATTAATATAATAATAAATTTTTATTTCACAAAACAGCATTTGAATCATAAAACTATGAACATAAAATATACAGGCTTTTTTAGGGTACAAATATATGGTACTCTGACTCCTAAACTAGGCGTGGGTGGGCCTGTAACTTAGGAGTCAGTGATTCTCCGTCACAAACAAAGCCATGAAAATTATTAAAAAGGACAATTAAAAAATTAAGCATTTTGTGACTAAAAAACAGAAAATAAAACAAATATGATGAAAAATAGAAAAAAAAAAAAAAAAACGAAATACTCAACTATATGGTGAGTGTGTGTAGGTGTATGGTGAGTGTGTGTGTGTGTGAGTAGGTGTATGTGAAGAGGGTGTGTGAGAATGTAGTGAGTAAATGTAAATAAAGCATACCAGTCTATGGACACTTTACGATAAGAACGTCAGCACCATGAGATACCCAACAGAATATCCTCAGTCTTTTCGTAATTTAACTTTTGAAGGCAGTCTTTAATTAAGGTTTTGCACTGGCGTTTAAGGCATGAAAATATTTTTAGTTTTTTGTTTAATATGTTGTACATTATAGTGCTAATAACATAGTATTGACGTTTTGCAAAGGCTGTTCTATGACGTTCGGAAGGGAAAACATTATACTTAAGTCGGCCAGTAGGTTCCTCAAGGGGACGCGTTGAGTGTTTGCGTAAGATACACAGGAACACATAAAGTTGCCTGACAGTGAGAACCTTGCAGTCGGAATAGAGCTGTACCGTAGAATACCTTCGTGGACAAGAGAACATTACTTTGAGGACAGCTCTCTGGGCTCTTTCAAGGCGGATAAATGCATTTTGTGTGGCACCACCCCAAACAGGAAGACAGTACGTTAGCACGGACCGGCAAAGAGCAAAGTATACAAGTTTTAGTGTCTCACCATCAGCAGAGATACGTAGCTTCTTGAAAACGTATATGAGTTTGCGTATTCGTGACGTGACTTTGACTATATGCGGGTGCCAGTTTAGATGCTGATCGATAAGTACTCCTAGGTAGGTCACGCATGGAGTTCTAGTAAGAGAAAGGCAGCAGCACTGCATTAGGGAATCACAAGCGTGAGCATGCAGGAGCAGGGAATTTGAAGGGCAAAGATTTGACTTAATGGCGAATGGAACATAAACCGATTTCTCAACATTTAAGGTAAGTAGATTATCAGACAAACATTTCATCACAGAAGAGAGCGCAACCTCGGCGTTGTGGTATGCCTGGGGCCAGTCATCACCATCTATGATAAGGGCAGTATCGTCCGCGTATGTATAGATCTTACAATTGTCAAGAGTTAGTTTGCAGAGATCATTTATATATATGAGAAAGAGAGTGGGCCCCAGGATGCTACCTTGTGGAACGCCGTATGTGATTGGTAGTTCATCACTTTCGTGTTTGCCGATTTTAACCTTCTGCGTACGATCACTGAGGTAATCCGCAAAGATTTTTAAAGGGAGTCCACGTATTCCGATACGTTCCATTTTATTCAATAAATAATTAAAGCAATAAATGGTATGAGATAATTTACATTACCAATAGAATTTAAGTACTAGGTATAAACCAATGGGTTTCCAACCCACCATTTAGTACCCCACAACACCTTTCGACAAGAAAATCAAGCATGAAGCAATAAAAAATAACTTAATTGCTTAGTAGATCAATAACTCAAATTGTTGCTACACTACTTTCCATTTTACAACCTACAAATATAATACAAGTTCTCAACATTACACAGAAATTAATTTAAAACCGTCTTCCCACGGCTGCAAAAAGTTTTGTATGAACGTCCTCGTTAAATGAAGATGAAACTTTTACTAGTTTCTCCATTAAATGGATTAGTTAGGGATTCATGGAATGATATAACCGGTTTTTTGAAGAAGTTATTTCTTCGCTTTGAGTTTTTAATGAGAGGTACCCATTATAATACCGGAAGATGCAGACGACAACTAAATTGGAATGCGTTGTAAAAGGGAGATCGATGACTTTGTGTTTAGAAACCAACCTTCTTGCAAAGACCTGCACGAAACTTTTACCATCTACTGTCAAAGATGTCATTTTTTATTTCTTTTGTTTTCTCTTATTTTTTATTCAATGTAAATACAGACCTTCAGCTCCAGACTTGATTTTTATTATTTTACTTTTCCTGGAAATCTCTTCTCGTTCTATACACTTTGTTGAGCATTCCAGGATTATTCAAAAGAGTTACTGCTACCCTGAAACGCAAAGAACAACTGAAATAAACTGCCTTGTAGGTACTAAAAGTCTGACACTTCCTGAAGCGTTAAAAAAAATGGGTCGCTTGAATATGATAGATGTGAGGCTTACAAGACCGGTCACCGTGACGACCTTCGGCCTAAGTCCAGCTGTGGCGGCTTTTCGGTTCAAATAATGATGCTGACTGGCATCATTGGCATTACATGCGTCGTTTGCAAATGGTAAAATATCATTGTATAGTTCGTTTTTTAATCCTAGACTATGATTTGACAACTTAAAATGTCAAACTCCAGAAAATTGGGAACATATTATTTGTAGAGTGTGACATTCTGAGTTGTCAAATTGTAGTCTAGAATTAAAAAACGAACTATAGAGACGTATTATTTTTAGATTCCTGTGAACACAATTGGCGAATACTGTAGGATTACAATTTTCCGGATCAAACACTGTGAAGCATTGGTGACAATTCTCGTTTCAAATCAGTACGTCCTGATCAGAATACGAGATATTATTTTACAAACATAATGTATCAAAAAACTAAGACTACACTAACATGACCTCTCATTAAAAAAAATCCACGTTGGTATTTCATGCTTCCATGGTTAGAAAACACGGAGAATTCAAGTTTGGGTGGTCCCCATTTGTTTGTAGAGGTAGGTCGGGGACCGGAAATCAAACACGAAAGTGTTTTGTTTTTGGTTATTATAAACGATACTTTTATAGCTTTTGAATAAACTATAATTGTAGGTAGGTAGACAATTAAAAATAAATAACACTTAATTTATAAATATCAATAAAATATCATTTGATTTATTAAATAAAAACTCAACAACTTCCCAACTGGCTCTAATTGGTAAAGAATCTCGAAGTTCACGGATATAATCGATGTAATTATTAGATTACTCGACATAACATGATCGTGCAGGAAACTTTAACCCTTCAGATAACGACGAAATAAATTGAATTCAATTAATCAGTCCCTAACTAGAGAAAGTTCGTTTGAATTGAATTCAAAGATGGAGGTCGTTTGAAAATTTGATTCTTCGATTTAGGGTTCAGTTAACTCGGCTGCGTTTGAAAGAAATACTACGGCTCTGGAACGCAAAGGCAGCTGGATTTTAATCCGTAAAAGCTAATTGGTGATTTCTTACCTCAAAAAAAGGCCAGTTAGATTCAGCTATCAATTTAACTCATATACATATACGATATATCGTCTGTGTTTATTAATTACTTTTTCCTACAAATTCACTCGTGTGACCCTGTGTCACAGAAACTTTTATCAAAAAAAAACTTTTTACAAAAAAAAAAAACCGCCTTCAAAAAAAGCCAAACGACAAAAGTTCCTACACTAAAAAGTTAAAAATAAAAATTTGAATTGCTGTAAAGAAACTTAATTTATAGGTAAACTTATTTGACATTAATATTTTGCAAATATTCAAAATTTATTACTTCTTTTTGGAGTCGGTGCCAGCATTTTTATTGTTGTAACTTAATGTTAGGTAGCTTTGCTTGTGCTTGCAATGCTTAAACATTTTCAATGTACTTAAAATGTTGCAGAAGGTTTTTGTAAGTATATATTTTTTATTTAAAAAAAAATGTGCAAATCGGATGATTTTTTTAGAGAAGTCTAATATGTATTTATGTCTTAGTTAAGTATTATATATTTGAGTATGCAAATAGGTACTAAGTAGTTTTATAGTTAAGTTAGAGGTAGTTTTTCAAGGGATTGTTGCCCATTCGTAATTCCTTGCCTTGGCTGGCACCGACTCCAAAAAGAAGTAATAAATTTTGAATATTTGCAAAATATTAATGTCAAATAAGTTTACCTATAAATTAAGTTTCTTTACAGCAATTCAAATTTTTATTTTTAACTTTTTAGTGTAGGAACTTTTGTCGTTTGGCTTTTTTTGAAGGCGGTTTTTTTTTTGTAAAAAGTTTTTTTTATTTGTAGCCGTTTAGTGTTTTTTTTTATAATGTGTTATGGCAACGAAGTCAATATCGTTCCTACATTTCTTTTGAAAATGTTACCAATGTCATATCAGTAGGAATACATATATTGTTACAGTGTAATCGTTTTGATCTCGTGGAGAGATGATATGATGCATGAAATACTTATGATTCATCTCATGAGTACATCTTATGACAGCTCTCATAATCATCATCATTTCAGCCAGAAAACGTCCACTGTTGGACATAGACTCCCCCAAGCGTCGCTACAACGACCATTTCTGTGCGACTCGCATCCATCGCGTTCCCGTGATTCTCACCAGGTCATCGGTCCACCTTGTGGGAGGCCTTCCAAAGCTGCGTCTGTTGGTGCGCGGTCGCCACTTTAGAACCTTTCGGCCCCATCAGCCATCTGTTCTACGAGCAATGTGCCCTGCCCACTGCCACTTAAGTTTGGCAATTCTTCGGGCTATGTCGGTGACCTTGGTTCTCCTGCGCATTTCTTCATTTCTGATTCGAACACGCAAGGAAATTCCGAGCATAGCCCTTTCCATTGCCCTTGACAGCATTGCCCATGACAGCTCTAATAAGCTCAAACAATGCTAGGATACATTATTTTACTTTGAAGTTCCCATGCCGACCTTCCACCTTCCAGCTTCATCATCACATCAGTTCAATAGTATCTTACAGCCAAAGTGCATCTTATGACAATTCTAACAAGCCCAAACACGGCTAGGATATATTAATTAGTTACGCAGTTCCAGTGCCTACCTTCCAGCTCCATCATCATCATCAGATCAGTTCGATGATAACATTTTCAACATAATTATTTAAGATCATTGGTTTATAGTGCATTTTCAAAGTTGCTTAACTACCTTAATTGTGATATCTATGCGAGTGTCAAGTTTCGTTAGCCATTTTCTGATCTTCTTCACCAGTTCCACCTCATCAAATGTTACTTTTTGACTGTAAATGCTTGAGTTCTCGATGAAAATATAAAAAAAACTATATAGTTGCCTATAATATTTGAGGAGTTCCCTCGATTTCTCATGGATCCCATCATCAAAACTCAATTTTGAAAAAAATGGGACCAATCTGGAAGCATATCCTTTCAAGTACAAAAAAAATTTTGCAAATCCATCCATAAACAACGGAGTTCTGAGGTAACAAACATAAAAAAAAAATAAAAAAAAAAAAAAAAAAAAATACAATCGAATTGAGAACCTCCTCCTTTTTTTGAAGTCGGTTAAAAATGTTGTTTATTCATAGTCACAATCAACTGACGTGTAAAAATGTTAGATACTTTTTTTTAATCTTTTTTTTTTGACGATGTCAATCCCATCGTACCTACTATCATATTACAATAATCAAAAACTAAAATTATTTTGTAAATTCGAGAAAACAATATAACGTACGTATTTTTTTTTTGTATTTGCCAAATAAATAACATTTAACAGTTAAAGAATTTTTATAATTGGATCATATTTTTCAAAAAAATAAAGAACAGAAATCTGGGTGGTCCCCAATACCTTCATTTATATATTGAGATAGGTCAGAGAAATTCCACATGAATATTAATGTTAACTTGACTCTACTAAATTGTAATGATAAATCGTATCTCATAATAATTATCTAAAAGGTTGTCTAAAGAACATAAAATTAAATTCTCGTATCTAGTCCTTTATACTCGACCCACGTCACACGAAATGACTTAATTTGTATGCAAGAGTTCCGTCAAAAAAGTGTTTGATACAGAAGCTAATAACGACCGCCATTCTGGGGCGTAGTTGTTACGTTGAATAGTAAAGGCTTTACACAGTGACATAAAGTATGCGGCAAATAAGTTGAACCCGTTGCTATGGTTACGCGCACTTTTATTGGACAGAAAGATTGGTTAATGCGCATTCAGGGTGGACTGCCATGATGGTTCAACTTGTGCGGCGAAGTTTATACGTACTGTCAGTGATGTCCTATCACGATGCCGATAAGCTATTATTTTCTTTTAATATAATTATAGTTTCGCCAAGTCTGTCTGTCTGTCTGACCGACCGCGGATAATCTCAGCGACCGTTAGCACTAGAAAAAGCAAAATTTTACTCTACTAATCCTAGCGGTTTCGGCTGTGCGTTGATATATGTCAGTCAGTCAGTTTCTCCAAAAGAAACGTAAGCGGAAATTTATATAAAAATATAAACTTACGCCGAAACTACTGGGACTAGGAGAGTGAAATTTTGCACAGGGCTTTTGTACACTAAGAAAAGATTTTCCAAATTTTACCCACTAAAGGGATGACATGTCCAAAGTTTGTGTGAAACCCGCTAGCAGAAAGTTAATATACTTATGTAATTCTAATAAGTCGAATTTTTAAAGATTATATTGTAACAAACGTCACTACAAACATTTCAAACTCAAATCGTACTCCATTAATCGGCATCTAAACGGGGAAAGTACGGATGAAGACGAACTAACACAAAAACAGATGGGTCGGTCAGCGGAGATGCGTTTCACCCATTACACTAACTATTAAACTGTGTTTAAATGAATGCCGACGTATGAGAGGTTTCCTGTTCACTTAATTAGAGAACCTGCGCCTTATTGTAATTATGCTGGTTAAGTAGTGTTAAGTTTTCTTTATGTTTGATCTGTTTAAAGATATGGTAAGTTAAAGTGGTGTAAGAAGCGAGGAGAGAGGGTCGTTAAGCTGATAAACGTTTGTTAAGTATATTGTTAAGTGTAAACAGCATATTTAATGTTCCTGTTGATGGGACTCAGGCCTCTTCTCTAGGAGAGAGGATGCGCCAAAATTATCCATCACGCGGGCCCAGTGCGAGTTGATGATTGTCATGTGTCTTTGTATTTTGGTTTAAGGACATGCCGGTTTCCTTACAACGGTTTCCTTCATCGTTTTGATAGCAGTGGTAATGAAATAAATACAAAAAATATAATGCGGCTGGCTACTTTTGAACCCGCGACCTAGAACTGATAGAACTCATAAGTCGGGGCCGGTATCACTGACCAATCGTTGGTTTATTTACATAATAATTTCTGAAAATGAATGTAGCCCAACTTAACGTTTCGTATACCGTAATTAGAGTTATGATAGAAAGACAATAGGTATGCAAACGCCGGTGTTCGCTCGGGCCTCAAGCGTTTAAACTCTACTCAGACTATCAACTACAACAATACGATCAAATACTTCAAAAAAAAAAAAACAACTGCGACGACAATCAGACGCTACTATACTACTATAAAAAACACTCATTACTACTATAATCAGATTAAAGGGCGTGTCACCCCTTCCCTTCACTTTTCGACTCAATTCAACATATTTTTCAAGAACGCTTTCAGCCGGAATTTCGTAAACAACTTTCTCTGAATATATATAAGGCAATGTTTAATATCCTATTGTTTTGGCTAAGTTGTCGATCGTATCATTAAAAACTCCCGCATCCGGGGCAGCCTTCAGGTCCGTGACATAGCGGATAAACTGCAGGAGGGTCGCTTACGTTGGTATGGCCACGTTTTACGAAAACCGGCAGACTACGTGGGTAACAGATGCCTCGCCATGCCGCCTCCGCCGGGACCCGGGAAACGAGGAAGGCCTAAGAGGCGTTGGATCGGCGTCGTAAGGGACGATATGCGTGCCAATGGGCTTACGGCAAAGGACGCGAAAGACCGAGCGAAGTGGAGGCGTCTTAGCAAGAAAGCGGACCCCGGGCACCGAGGTGAAAGCCAAGGTTGGCAACCGGGACTAATACCGCTAGGATGATGATGATGATGATGATGTCGATCGTAATGCCTAAATGTGAAGTATTGCAATGTGAATTCTGTTCTGTTCAAGACTTCACATAGATTAAGAGCATAATAACTATAAAGTTAGAGTATTAATTTCATGGAAACGGTAAGTTACTCTCCTCTCAATAAATTTACTAAAATACCGTCGCTTACAATGGACCGTCAGAAAGCCTAAAGTTACCCAAAGAGCAATGGAAAGGGCTATAGTCGAAGTTTTGGTCGGAGAGAAGATATCCACAGAAGAACCAAGGTTGCACACGTAGCCCGAAGAATCACCAAACTTAAATGGCAGTGAGGGAACACTGTTAAAAACTTGGCACAAATTGGTCAAAGGGCAAAAAAGTGGCCTATGATTATGAGTGATTGTGTGATGTTTTATAATTATGGGCTAGACGGAGACTTATTGAAAATAAAAATGATAACTGCTCCAAAAATATAAAAAAAGAAATGACAGGCAGAGTCTATTAGCCCATCCTAATTTTTTAATCCCTTTTTCCATTATTCAAACTAGGGACAAGGGAAATAGCGGATCAATATGATATCTGCTTATTATATCACCCAACGTACGGTAATCTATTATACAATTGAACCACACTGACATGCAAAACTAGAGTAAAAAGATTCGACACAATCACTTTACGTAACCAATTGTATGAACGCCGTACAAAATGTTCAATGAACTGATCACATTTGTGAAATTGACCGTGGCATTCGCGAGGAAATTGTGAGGTCACTTATTTGATTATGTTCTTGAATGTATCTAGTTTACGGAGCAAATGTGATGTAAATTATATTAGAAAAACTTTTATTTGGGTCAGACACAGAACAACTGTTACAAACATATAGTAAAAAATAATAAAAGTTGTAACTGCACCAAACGTGCAGCAGCATCAGCCTTGTAATGTTCCCACAGCTGGGACTCAGGCCTTCTCTCTATGAGAGGCAATCTCAGAACCAGAATCAGAGCAATTCGGTTATTTGCCAGTGAAAGTGCCGTCAAAACTTAAAGGTTTTGGAGATTAGCGGTGTCAAACGGACACTCAGACAAGAGTTCGAGTACCTTAATTAAAGACATAATAGAAAAACAATCCATGTTAGAGCGCCGGCGTTCGCTTGGGGCCCAAGAGTTTAAATACAGTAATAAAACTTTTATGAATGTATCTAAAGGTATTGAAAAAATTTGGCTACAGATATGGACTATACTACCAACAGACATTTAAATTTAAATTTATAAGTATGAAAAATATGTATATAGATAAATAAGATATATTGGAACATCAAAATAAAAGTATCAATCGTAAAAGTCGCAAGTAAACAGAATCAACTTTTAAAGCTTCTATTTATTTTCATTAGGTAAATCTTTCGAGAACATTTTACGAGTGTCAAGTTAAACAGCTTCTCAAATACTTGTTCTTTAATTAATTTAAACAAGTATTTATTAATCAACCGAGCATAAGGCGAAGAAACAGAATTTCGTTATAAAGTAACACCATTCCTGAATTACGAACGTAATTTCATAAAAAGCACCTCATTATTTCAGTCGGCGACTGAAAAGGGAGAAAATATGAAGGAGCCAGCACTTTCGACGCTGAATAAAAAGGAAGGACGATCTCTCATATATTTTAATAATGTTAACATAAATTAAAGTGTTATTTCAATGAACAGTCTGAAAATACATTTTGATGTTTTGGAGAGTATAAAGAATCTCGTCATTAAGCTTTCCGTATATATATTTTGCCTCGTCATTGGTGGCTGGTCAAAACAATTAAAATGACTAAGCTTAACTCGACGAGACTCATTGAAGAATGCGTTTGATTAAACTCTCACAAAGGGGTTTGTTACAAAGCATATTCGCTGTATATTTTTAGATTTCTTGCTAGAAACTTTTAAATAAATTATAATATCAGTTTTTCCATAATACATATCGATTTATTTACATAAATAATACATGTCATGGTTTAAAGATATTACTGAAAAAATTAAGAATCACTAGATATTAATAAAATGCTCGTCTCACTGTGTTTGTTATTGAATTTCGATTGATTCCGAAACAATTTGACCGATTTTAAAGACTTTTTTAGTGTATATTTGGTAGGTTTGAGATGAGCCCTGTGGGTGGCCCTGTTCAGAATGTTGTTTTGTTTTTGACGATTTTTTATATCATAGCCCTAAATTTTTATAAGTACTTCTACTGCTAACCCCTATTTTTTATAATTTATTTGGTAAAACAACCATTTTTATTTAGTTATATTATAATTTATAATCTAAGTAATAAATAGGCCACAAAGAAATTTATTAATTACATCATTGTGAAAAGTACGCAAAATACGCGCTTTAGTCGTGGAGTTGCGGACATCAGCCCGATATACCATACCATCATTGTGAAAACCATCGTCTTCGACATCAAAAATTACAATGTTGTTATATTTAGAAGTTGAATCATCCAATTTTAACGCCCCCTCAGTTACAAACTCTTCTAAAATTGGTAATCCATTCAAAACCAAAACAAAAGTCGACCTAATGACTCAAGAGTTTTTGGAGTGAACGCTCTACTGACCAATGTCAAGGTCGGCTACCAACAATGTCTGCGGTGTTTACGCAACGCTAACGAAATTTAGTGATTCAGATAAACCATTGCGTCAACAAAAACAAGCTATGTAAAATCAACAGTTTCTAAAGTAATTAAGAACAATAAATTATATTTATTAAGGTAAAATCAACAGCTTCTGAAGTAATTAAGAACAGTATCCTATTAGAGTGAAAACGTCCTTAGTCTCGCATTTTAAAATTTTCTAAACGTGTAATCTTAAGCAATGAAAGGATCTAAGAGGCATCCCTATAGGATATTCTAAAGTCTAAAGGTGAAGGAGCATTACCTGTCACTATAAAATTTATTTAATCTTCGTTCTCAATTTGATGTTCATAAATTGATTTTGTAAATACCAACATACTTTTATTATTATTTCTAAAAACATTATTTATGATTTTTGTATACCAACTGATCGCTCTAATTCTATCTCCTTGCAATCCATCCTAAAGTTATCTGTAAGAGATTGACCTGAGCAATAAAACCGTCCATTTTAAAGTTCTGCATACATTTATCTTTATTTACAGCGCCCATTGTAGACTTAGTTTTTTAAACGTTTATCTTATCCACATCATGAGGTGTACAGTAAAGTATAAAATAGATAAATTAAGTTCTGACTACGTAAAGCACATTTAGACATAATAATCTCTGAAGCACTAAAACGGGCCAAAGCAAACTGAGATACTCTAATCGGACACATCACAAAGCTCAGACACCACACAGCCGAGTAATAGGAAAAACCTTATACAAAAGATGACCTGATGACTCGACACTCTTTGGAGTATAGTTTAGATGCCATTGTCAAGGTCGCGTGTTTCAATAGCTGCTGTGTTTACGCAACGCGCCAGCGGAACGGAACCGTGCGGTACCGTTGGAGAGTGATCCAATAAATAATGCAATTTCATGTTAATACGGTTTATAAATTCATTGTTTCCGTATTTGCAGATTTTTTTAAAGTGTGTGTTTTTATTTTGACCTGCTTTTAGGCCTGCTTAGTGTTTGCTTGCTTGCTTATAATGTAGGTTAGCTTTAAAATTTGAAAAAGTTTTACAGCTATCTAGTCGTGCATCTCTAATAATCTCATCGGTGTTACTAACTGCATATTTGTTATTATTGTCACCATCACTCAGTTTCTACGTTGTTCCTCAAATATTTATTCTGGAACAGCATCTATGAGCCTGTACATGATTTCTTTCAGTTTATATCTCGGCTTAGGTGCTTAGCATTGGTATGCAGATTTATACAATTAAGTTTCTTTTAACATACTAAATAACCCTTAATCACGTTAATATTCTTTTTGGAAAGAGAAAAGTTTTCTTTCCCTATAACATATAACACGATTATTCCGTCAGAGGGCGGCCACCTGACCGGCCCACATTGGCGCTCCGCTCTGAATACTCCAGTTCCGCACCAGACGAGCGCTGGTTTGTCTACGATTATCGTAACACTGTGTTTTGTTCCTTTGGTTTCGTTTCTATTATTATTGTCCCCTTTCCTTTTGGAAATCATGGGAAAACTAGACTAATAGAAGTTTTTGTATGATTTTCCTACCTAAGTGTTCCTATTAGTAGTAATATCTGGTATAGCTTTAATTTTGATAGACTGTTTTTATTGTATGTTTGTAATAAATTTCTTCTTTTCGTTTATTTTATAATATCGAGGACAATTTTGTGGGATTAGAAAAACTTCAACATCAATATGAAATTTTATATAGAAGTATTTAGAAAAAAGACCTATAACTTTATTCGTGCGTGTTGTAGTCATTCTACTTTTTTTTTAATGAAATGCTATAAAATGTTTTGCGAGAGTCAGTCAAGATTTACTATTTGTCCCTTTGATAGTCATCAGGCATGCGTTTCCCTACTATCTTATGGGCATTCATGTATTGTTTGTACTATTACATACGTAGGTAGGTATTGTATATATGTAAATAGTACATCACGGACCAACTGCGCATATTTTCTCCTTTTGTCAAATCCATCCAAAGATTGTCTTCATTATAAATCTCTTTTAACTATAAAACCGCTTATTGTTACAGCCTATTAATTTTATGCTTCTACTGTATTTTTTATGGCGTACAATAAAGAACATTTACCTATCTACCTAATATTATGTGTTTTATTCCTCCGGCTGTGTTTCTATTATCTTTTTATATATTCTTTTATTTCGGAAAAATGTGGATAACATTTCCTTTTGCGTAAGTAGATTCTTAGATAGACTTAACTTGAGTAAAGTTGTATCAACATACAGTTTTAGTTCCATTTATTTTGTGAACCAATTAATTATTGTCGTATTCAGTTTTATGTTTCCGATCTTTGCTTTTCTTTTACAAAATATAATCGAGAGAAAATCTCATCGTCAATGTCAAGTTTTTGCGTAACGTTAATATTTTCGCGCTAAATAATAATTTGGTTCGTGTATAATGAGTTATTGTTATACTTATTACTTACATCCCTGTTTTTTTTTAAGCCTATTGTCGAGCTTAAGTAAGGTACCGTGATATAAGAATATCGAATGAAATCGTAAACTTAAAAAAGTTCCTTATTAACATGCGAATTGTTTTAAAGACTAGTTATAAAGGGATTGTGAAAATTTAGAACAGAATTGGAATTTGATAGTAAATTATTCTTGTCAATTGGGATTGATGATGTAACAAAAATGTCGTAAAATATGAAATATTGTGTCTCAAGTGTCAGATCCCAAGGGCCTGTACTTCGAGCTAGAGCTACAATCAAAATTTACATAATCAATGTGAAGCTTTCGCCTTTAGTTCTCTTTTTTTAATGTTTTTCCTTGTGAAATATGCCTTTCTCTTTGTATTCCGAAAAAATATTTATCTTCATCAATTTCAAACGAGCTTATGACATCGATTTCAACTTCATCATTTTGTGATAAGAAGCTCACTACTACTAACTGGCGGAAAAAACTATCAGCTGGATAGAAACTGCTATGAAAATGGACAAACAACTTCCGAAGTTCAAGAACTGATAATTTTACAAGATTTGAAGATACTGAAGGAACTAGGTCACTAGAGGAGGTCTATGACGAACAAAGTCTTCACGATGACTAGACAATCAAATTTTTTATTGTTTATGAGTAGGTACGATTTGCGAGTGAAACATGAGATACATATTTATAAGAAGAACAGTTAAGATTTTACATATTTATTATTTAAAGTCTCCCTTTTTACATTTAATTAAATTTATAATTTCGTACGTATTGACGCACATATCACATACAAGAGAATATTCATTGACCTATACAAATAAGAGCTTATTATTATTTCATTTTTGTTAATATTAGCTATTCAATGCTTACAATACAAGATGGGAGAACATTATAACATACTAATAGCACAAGAAGATTTCTGAGTTCATTAAAAATAACAAGCAATAAGGATCCACGACGATCTTGAAGCTTTCATCAAAAGATTTCGCACATACACGAATGAGCACACATATAAAATCATATGTCACCATGTCTGTAAGTATTAGATTTTCATACTGTTTGCACCAATCGTCATCTTCCTGCCCCTGTCCCGTTTTATTAGGGGTCGACGCAATACGTTTTTTCTTCCCTTCTCTCCTGTCACCTGCCATGCTATATATACTATACTGTTTGCATAACTAGGGAGAGTTATTCATGAAAAGGTTTTAAATGGCTAATCCGCGCATGTAATATAATCAAAAAGCCGTTAATTTCAAAGATTTATAGTACCCGTATAAAGCTCTCGCGGTCTCCAAGTCTATTCATAATAATGGAATCACATATTACTGTGAAACAAAATACCATAATGCTCATATAAAAGCCTATTAATACATTATTTAACCGATCGTTTATGACCAAGATTCCTGCATTTATAGTATCGACCAATTACCTAACAATGGCGACTACAATGGTGTCGACGGCGTTAAGATTAACAGCTATAATTGTTCACCTCTCTCCATATGCATTTCTGTAATGGGTCGTGTGAGTTCTCGAATATTTTAATATACGCTTCGTGCTATCATTTGCATAAGATAAGATTCACGTAGGTCTAATAAGACGATGGTACATAGCTGCATATTATTTGCATAACCTTGGCCATAATTCCTAGTTATGTGTCATTGGATACAGTATTATAACATAACGCCATATTGATCCAAATGCTGTAAAGGTAGCTGTTGCACATAATGATCTTGCAATCCCAGGTGTAATTTTACGGCGACTTTGATAGACATTCATGTATCATTAGCATACTCCGGTATGCTGACTGATGTTAAACGCACCCACAAATATATTAGGGTGAATACCACCACAGTTGAAGTAGATGACTTCACACAGCTTGTCCCATTCAATAATGATCGTAAAAAAACAATTATCATCAACAAACATACCGTAAAGTCTTCGAAACACAAAACCGGCAAACAGCAAACGAAAAGTCAAGCAATGTTCCAAACACTACACAGTTCGCACACAAAAAACGTTCCACAGTTTTTTTTTTTTTTCAAAAAAAAAGTTGTAAAAGTAAGCGCACGTGCGCGGAAGTCGCGTGGTTGTACGGACGCGGCGGTGCGCACGCGGCGGTGGGAGAGTGACAAGTGGATACTGCGCAGGTGCCAAGCCAACCTCCCTCTAACAAGGTCGCGTCCCCCTCTCTTCACACCCATTTCACCCGGAGAAAGTCTGCCTACATACATACCAAATTTTCGAACCGATTGAGCTGACTGAATTAACTTGGTACGGAGATGATGAATGAAATGTGTGTAAGGTCATCGTGTGGGATCGTTTTATCTCGGGAGGTTTCGGCTCTAATCGGAATGCGTCAGTGCGTGTTACGACATTCATCTTGTCTGCCGAAGAGTCAAAGATTATATCTTCGAGAACAATTCAAACAATTTATAATTTTTTGAACATTCTTTATCAAAGTTCACATTTTGCAAAGAGAAATTGCAGCCTGTTGCAAAATTATGATTATACGGTATAATACTTTTTCTATTAGCTTCACAAGCTTTATTATTATGGCCGCTGGTAGTAACATGATTATCACTTACATCTTAAAATCGAAATGAGTCATTCACACATTCAGCGGGTACCGTCTTTAATTCTGTACCTATTCATTATCAATTTATAGATTCTTAATTTTTAAATTCATATTGTCGTTATCATAAATGACTTACTTATGTTTTCAACACCACAAAGAATAGCATATTTGAATTCAATTATGTGTTTCTAATATTTGGAAATACTTGATAGTTTCTGATTTGAGGTCTGTTTCTAGTATAATGTCGATAAAATCACTGTTTTCTTTACACACCTTATTAAAGATTTAAGACTGATCGTAAACGGAGAATTTGAAACTTTTAAATATTAAAAACAATAAAGGCACACATTGGAAAGTTTTGGGAATAATTTTCATTTTCTAAAAATATATAATCCATATTTTTTGTTTATTTTTTTCATAGGAAGTCATTTTACAATAAACCCCTACAATGCGGAAGGCCATAAAATTGCGGAGGGTTGAATATTTGAAGAAAGAGCTAACTAGGTTACTGGGACATATTACAATCTTGTATTGTAGCTAAAACAAGGATGGCATATCAAGGCCCGGATGGAGATGGAGAGAAATACAGTATTATAGAAAGATAGGTACAGATATATGATTGTTGTGATTATTTTGACTTTGACTTTGATACTCTCTATTACAGTACACTATAAATACAATTAGAGTAGGAGCTTAAAATTAATAAGGTGTCACAATGGGTGATGTAACTGCTAACAGCGATTTTTAACAGACATCCTTAAGTTCTAGACTAAGGAAATTTAAGTACTGAGACCAGGGAAGCCTAGTAATAAAACTACATAACTAATAACATCAATATCATCATCCTACTAAATAATTAATTAATTTAATATCCGGACAGTTTAATTATATTTTTCTAAACTTGTAACCACCTTTTTATTTTTTGCTATATCATCTCTATCAGCTTTTCTCTTTCAATTAAAAGAAACAACATTCACCTAGTAATCGCTTAACTCTTTATAGCTTGAAGTATAATTTCTCATATCTCTGGATTTATAAACACGTGTAAAATATCTTCAGCCATTTATTTTCACCGTGCGAGGAAGAGATACTCGTAAATACTGCCTCGTTAATGTTAAACATAATTTTTAGAACCATGTCTTACCGTTTCTTGATAACCTGTGGGTTTTTTTTTAAGGGTGGATATCCAATGACTTCTCACGTGGAGTGGTAGGACCTGTTTTTTATGGTACGTAAAAATCATCCTATGACGAATTACGCCCTTGGGGGGAGTGGTAAACAGTGTCAGGCTCTTACTGATTAAACAACCTTCCCCGTTCCTACGTTGCCTATATATAGCAGGGCCACAGCCTTCCTTTCAGACGTGAACCCACGGCCCCAGTTGGCTTCGACCCTTTTGCAGGGTATCTACGGTTTGCTGACAATTCTTTGAGGCGTGTGGGAACAGTGCGCACCGTCGACGACTGGGCTTGGACCGGACGGTTACCAGACGATTAGACGGCGAACCACCCATTGAACACCATCCATAAGCCCGCGCCTACGGTGGTCGGAAATTGGGGTCTGGGGGTCGGAGGATGTGTCAGACATTTACTGACTAAAACCACAATTTTGTCTTTCAGTTGCCCTTTGCGTGCCGTCGGGTTTCCCTTTCAGGAATTCCCCGCGGTCCTAGCTAGCGGGCATCGGTTCTACTTTGTCCTTATTGTAATAAACTACTAGTATATCGATTTCGCTGGTAATGAACTTATGTTGCGGTTTTATTTCCATGTTGTCGGCTAATATTGATTCGATCCATCTAACCGCAGATATTCTATAGTATAGTGAGCTCAGACGAAGAAGTATAGTGACATATTACATCAGTGGTTCCCAAACTGTAATGCACAGACCACTGGTGGTCCACTACGTACAATATTGTCTATGAAAAGAGCTTTCAAACTTTCCAACTAAAAAGCAACTCATGCAAGATTTAAAATGTACATCAGAAATGTAATTTTTCTATGAAAATACACATTACTTTAGATCTTGAAAAATACTTATATTTTTAAAAGGTTTGGTTATGGTTATTCTCCATTAACCACCGATTGAAACCGTGCACTAGCTTCTGACATTTTTCTGATAAAAATTCATTCATCATGATAAAAAGTTGTTGTTGTCAAATAAAAAGATTTTTAATAATACAAGGTATTTTTAACAAAAGAGGTCCCTGATCAAAAAAGTTTGATATCCACAGTACTGTACAAAAGAATTCGAAAGAGAAATAAAAAATGTCGTCCTACATTTCTATAAAAAAAATAACGATTTATTGTCGAGTTATTCTAAACAATTACCAAAATAATTAGTCAATTCTTTAGTAGGTACCTATTGACGAATCAACAAAAAACTATTAATCGCCTGCTTAAAAGATCGTTTATCGTTCTGCCTTGCGATTAAATTAAGATGTGTCTATTGATAAAAGTTTAAAAGTTTAGAAGCCACAAATATCTGTACGTTTATCTCATTTGAATCTCAAATCTTTTTTCTTGCGGATTAATACTGACAAGTGAAACATTTCATGTGGTGTCTCAATTGAAACTTTATATGTGTGCCTATGGAAATATAATAAAGTTTATTAAACATTGAAGCTATCGAAACGTGAAATTAAATAAAATGGATAAAGGGGTTTAATGGATAAGGGGGATGGTTAAAGGGACTTTGACTTTGATCAGTGATAAAAAAAATATAAGAATATAGGTATATTGTTTTGCTTTGTAGATACTATTTATATAATATATTTTTATCATACACCGAATGAACAGAAAATATAGGACAAACATTATATATCTATCTGTATATCAGTATGAAAGTGTATTAAAAATCTGTCACTATTTTCTAAATCGCCGATATATTCTCATTGCTAATAAAAAGACAGTTATATCGTCAGTAATCTGTAATAGAGATCGCGAAGTGATAGAAAATAAATGATCTCCGCGAAGTCTGCCATACTACGAGTATGACATAAGTCGTCGGCTTCAACAAAAGACGATCAATCACCATGACAAGATACACTTGTATGATACAGCAATCAGTATTCAATCTACCATTCATTGCAGTACTGAGTATCGAAGCAATATTATGAGGCTTTTTGGGATGGCTCAATTTATTTTAAAAGATAGTAACTACTGAATGACGAAAATTATGCTTAAGAGCGGTCAACCTGATGTACATTTTCTTGCGTGATTATGATGTTATTATACATTTTTTTTACAGATATTTTGAATACACAGGTATCTTATGGATATTTTCTAGGCTTCTATAGAAATCAAAACCTATATTGTTGTAAAACTAAGCCAGTAGAGACCTCAGAAAATCAGCTATTTTACGTGAACTTAGGCTCTTCATAATGCACACGTATATTAAAAATATAAAAAAGTATTTTTATAGAAACCTTGCAATCAAGATTCGAAATGATGACAATATTTCTCAAAAATTTTTAAGGGTTTAAAAAAAAACACGTATTTCCTGCAATAAGTTTAGTGAAATATTCGTGTAAATCACGAAGTTACCGGATGTCACTTTGGATTGCTTTAGATGAAGCAACAAGCTTTTAAACCATGCTCGACGTAGATGATAGGCGAGTCGGGAAGGCCCTTAAATATCTATTGTTTGTTAGTATTATAAATGTCAATCGGGGGAATTGAAGGCGATGTATTTGAAGGTTCTAGAGTTGGTACCTCAAATGATGTACAGTTGGTAATCAAAGGACACCACTCCTTTGATTACCAACTGCACATCATTAGTGCGATATAAATGTCTAACTTTCTGACCATCAGTTTGTTCAGGAGGTTCCTATTTTGGATTCAGGCTAAAGCCCGTATGTTGCCAGTGTGCGGATCCTCAGTAGAATTCAGTATAGCATACGGTCGACGTCTGCCCCGCTTGGGTGGGGAACCGTGCCTCTATCAGCGGTGGCGTCATCTCGCGTCCGGCTCTGGTGTAGACTATGGTCTTCGTGCGGAAATATTTGAAAGGGCCTACAAAGCAAAGGGGGACTGAAAGAAACCACAGTGCTGTTTAAGGCAGTAAAAGTCCCTTTTGTTCTACTCTAGATATTTCTTGTCGCAAAAAATACTCTCTGATCTTAACTGCAAAGTAAAGTAGGGTAGACTATGGATCGAGCCCGATACTACAAAGAGATGTCAGCAAAACCGCAAAGGCCTAAGAAGGCCGATAGGACGGGGAACTTCTGGAAGGGGGTACTGTGGTTTTGGAACTCAAAGGATAAAATTGAAGAACACATTTGGGCTTTACGCCCCCTTGTCACCTTGTACTTCAGAATAGAAGAAATCATTGAATAAATGCCCACCTCAATAAAAAGGGTAGATTGTGTGTGAAAAGTGCAAGACTGTCTAGCGGCTGTAGAAAAAGGTAAAATTTAGGTTTCTAAAAACAATGTAAAACAAACAATTTCTATATACAACAATATTATGTTTTAACAAATATAAACACAGCATTACAATATTAAAAACAAGGTACACAATCAAACATTACATAAATTATTAGTTTTTAGAAAATTATGTAAATTTTTATTAAAATTTACGAATAAATAATGGTTTTCTTTTGTTCACCTTCAAGTTTCTTGGCTTTATTTGGCTGACATTATGCAGGAATTTGACACGAATTTGGACAGAGCTTATTAGATATTGATTTATTTGAAAATTTTATATCGATTGTTATCTTGGTGTCCACATGATGTTTTCACTTCTATAGTTATATTATTAACTTTACTTAAGTGGCAGTGGGCAGGGCACATAGATCACAGAACAAAAAAAAAATACCGAAAAGAAAATAAAAATAAAATGGTTAATTTTTTTTTACCCAAAAAAGAATTGTTATTGTTGTTGTTGTTATTGTTATTGTTGTTTGTTGTTGTTGTTGTTGTGAATTGTTAGGCATTAAGTCCGCCTTTGTACATTGTTTTGTGCATAAAGTTTTGATAAATAAATAAATAAATTGTTTATTTGTTTGTTAAACATTTAACCCTTTACTATTTAATATTCCCAGTGAGAGAGTTTATAATTGCTTTGAAATTGGAAACCATTTTGTGCCTACTAATAAAGCTCCTAAATGGGTCACCCTTTCCCAGCTGTTGGTAGGTATTATTTTAACGGCTTTTTAATTAACTAATAATGTTAGCTTAAAAGTTGCAGTGGACTGTAGTCTGATTTTTTTATGGTTTCGTACCTAAAAACGAAAATAATGTAACCTTAATAGGATCTATTTATTGTCCATCTATCTATTTGTTAGAACGCGTGGAGGTATTGAGTTTAAATTAATATCATATACTTAAGTTTGCGGTCTCTTAAAGCTATGAAAAAATTAAGCTAACAAAAGAAAGATGCAATTGTTTATGTCGCATACACGTGTATTTTGACACTCTCGAAGAAATGAAAATTCATCGACATTCCATTGACCTAGAATCCTGAAGTTTGGCATAGAGCAAAGTTATAACACATGTATAGTTGTTACGCACTTAGCTAGTATTTTTATTAACCGACTTCGTTCAGTTGCTGAGTTGTCACTATTAAATATTACTACAAAATACCGGGGGCCTAAGTCTGCTATTTTCAAAATATTGTCATTCCACTGTCATTCCAACACGATTCCATTGTCGTTTTGTTAAAAGTTCATAATCTGTTAACTGATAATGGCTCCTCATTGATCGGTCAGCGGTCTCGTAATAGAATTATGGAACGAGTTCTCTTGTAACGAATTAAAAACTATACTGCACATTAAAATTCTAATAGAAGTCACTGATGAAGAGAACTAACACAATTTTAGTAATTTACCGTATTATGTCAAACATTCATTTGTCATTGAATTATGTATAGAATAGTAATTTTGTACGAAATTACTATTCTAAAAATCTTTCAATGAAGTGTCACTGATTGATCATTGGAAAGTCATAATGACGCCATTATATTAGTAGATTAACGAAATTGTCAAAATCAACTATTTTGAAATCAATGATCAACTATTCCGACACTTTTGTAATAGCAGACATGAAGCCTTGGTGAACAGTGGATCATCTACCTAAACTGACGGGGACTTTTAAATCTACACTAATAATAATAATAATAAAAGAATCCCTCTATATTACACTGCAAAAAGCTGCAATTTTAAATACCTGCAGAATCGTCAGGAAGTTCATGCAGATAGAAGAGAATGACGTAGGACTTCACCACACTACACATTAAAATCTCACACGCTACATTTACTTGGCTTGGCCCGTAAATGTAGTCGAAACCAGCCAAAGAGCTGAGAAAAGAAAATGTACCCGAAAATAATAATAATAATTTAATAATCTATACTAATATTATAAAGCTGAAGAGTTTGTTTGTTTGTTTGTTTGTTTGTTTGTTTGTTTGAACGCGCTAATCTCAGGAACTACTGGTTCGAATTGAAAAATTCTTTTTGTGTTGAATAGACCATTTATCGAGGAAGGCTTTAGGCTATATAACATCACGCTGCGACTTATAGGAGCGAAGAAATAATGGAAAATGTGGAAAAAACGGGGAAAAATATTCATCTTTGAAGGCTTTCGTTGCGTGCGCTGCGAAAACGGTTCAAGATAACAAAAAAATATGTATGAAGGAATTATTCCTCTTAAAATGATCTAAAAAAATGTCCGCAATAGTATATGTCTATCTTTTAAGATTAACTCACTAGAACCATTTTTATGGGAATCAAATTTGGCCGAAATTAATTATTTGGTAGAGTTGTATCAACATAGTAATATTAAACTTTATCCAAATAAATGTGTTTTTGATTCAGAGTATGTAATTGTGAACAAAATTGTCTTTGACATCACTTATTTTCAATGAACATCTTAGAAGTTATTACAATTTTAAAACAACTCCGATATAAAATTCACACGCGCCGCATGATGTGCAAAACATGACGCTGCGCCTGGCCGGCGGGCGACGATAGGGGTTGCTTGCGCGCGACGCGGAGGGGTTTTTTTATGGTAGGTAAAAATCATCCAATGACGAATCCCGCTCTTGGGCGGAGCGGGAAACAGTGTCAAACTCTTACTGACTAAACAACCTACCCCGTTCCTCCCTTGCCTTATTCCCAGAGTCCCGGTATAACGCTTTCGCACCAACCCTCGGCTGCAGGAGGCTTCGACCCTGAAGGGCCCCATATTTTGCCGATAACACCTTGAGGCGCGCGGGAGCAGTGCGCGCCGTCGACGACTTCGTCTCGGTCTGGACTGTTACCAGACAACCGGACGGCGAGCTACCCATTGCTCACCGTCCGCAAGCCAGCGTCTACGGTGGCCGGATATCGGCGAGATCGCGGCGGCGACGGCTACGGCGAGGACGATGTTGCCCTTGCCTTATGCGGTCGGCCTTCTCCTTTACAAGCATTACTGCTTCGCAGAAGGAGGCGACCGCTTGCCATTCTTCTTTGCTGCGGACCATGGCCTGAACCAAGGCCCGGCGCGAGAAGTCGCCGCCGCCGATCACCCCCACGAGGACACGGCGATGCTCTTCTCAAGCGGGGCACATCTCCACCGTGTGCTCCACCGTGTCCTCCGGGCTGGCCACTCAGTGGCGACACCCGGCTGTCTCATCCGCATGAATCCGGCGCAGGAATCTCCTTAACTTCCCATGCCCGGTGAGAACCTGCGTCATGCGGAAGGTGAGGACGCCGTAATCTCTATCCAACTACGCCTCAAAGAGGGGACTTACCGCCGAGATTATGGCGTGTCCAAGGGGGTGTGTAGCTCTATGAAGTACTTTCAGATAATTATGTTCTTTTAAAAACCAAATTGTCTAAAATAATAACAGAAATTGACACGGGCAAAGTCGTGGGTAACAGCTATAATTTATAAAGCTGAGGTTGTTTGCAAAAATAAATATGATGCCCAAAATAACTATTCCACGCGGACGAAGTCGCGGGCACAGCTAGTAATATAATAAAGAGGTAAAGTTTGTTTTTTTGTTTGTAGGAGGTAATCTCTGGAACTACTGATCCGATTGGAAAAAAATTAGCAATAATAGAAAGCTGCTTTACTCCTGAGTGACATAGGCTATATTTTATGTACGCGGGCGAAGCCGCTGGCAAAAGCTAGTATTACATAAGCGTTGTGTTAGACTTAAGTAAAATATTTAAAATTTGGACAATTCGCAACAAGCTATATTGAAACTAAAATTGACAACAGCTCTCACTTTCGCCGATAACAGAACTCACTTCAAGTACACAACACACCCAATAGTTAAAGTTAATAACGATATTGACTGCTAGAGAATGCCTTGTGGCATTAAGTCCGCCTATGTACAATTACTGTACGTGAAGTTTAAATAAATAAATAAATATTGCTGGGTATATAATGTGTGTGTAGGCGTAGAAATGTGAGCCGTCTGTTCATTAGTTCTAGTGTTTACAATATAACTCAGATATTTTTTTTTATTGATTACTAGCTTCTGCCCGCGACTTCGTCCGCTGAAAATTTCTTGTAGTGATAGCTCTGTTAACATCCATGTTGTATAAATAATTTATAGCCTATGTCACTCAGGAGTAAAGCAGCTTTCTATTGTTGCTAAAATTTTTCCAATCGAACCATTAGTTCCAGAGATTACCTCCTACAAACATAAAAATAAAAAACAAACTTTACCTCTTTATTATATTAGTGTAGATAGGTTCGCGCTTGACCGCTACCTGATGGAAAGCGACGATGCGTTAGACGATAGAGCGCGCTTACCTAGAAGTAACCTATTCACTCTTGAGTTAAAGACTCCCGGATTGTAGCCATCAGGAAATACAGACTCCGGCAAGGAATTCCACTCCTTGGCTATATGCACAAATGAAAGTGTTGCCAAAACGTTTTGTACGTATATGAGGGATGTCCACCACGTATCGGTGGCGCATTGCTGTACGTCTGGTGGTCCGATGGTGGAAGGGGCTAGCCGGAATTAAGTTATATAATTCCGACGCACACTCCCCGAAATGCAACCGGTAGAAAACCGGCAGGCTAGCAACTGCGTCGATGCTCAAGACTAAAACCTCGACTCGACGAGTGCGTCATTGCCAATGATCCTCCTGGCTCGCCTCTCAATAGACTCAAGCGCATCAAGTTGGTATCGGGCAGATCCGTCCGTTATAAACGAAAGTCTAAGATAAGAAGACGTTCGTCAATGATTTATGTCATAAACATAATTTCCCACGTACACCTAGTTCGTGTTCGGAGGACCTGTTCTCGCCGGATATAGTGTGTTTGTCAAAAATTTCTTTTCCTTCACTTGTCTAATACAAACGAAGATGTAGATACTACGAAATTTACGAAATTTTGGAATTCAGTCACGAGCCACGTACCGTAGAAAGTTCAGTTAATATGAGAAATATTCTATAACTACTTACGATCGACTAAGCGCATAAATAATATATACAAATTAAATATAATAATATGAACAAGCGGGGAGAAATATAAGTTATTAGGCATCAAAATATTCATTTGAATCGTTATCAAACGCCGGCGTTCTGAACACTTTTCCCCTGCTCCTCGGAGCATTATCACGTTGGATGCCAATGCTGATTTATTGACCGAAGAAAAGTCTAGCCCTCTAGTTTCGCAGAGATTCGACTTAACTGTTTGCCAAGATCATAAAAAGAAGTTTTGTGCAGAATTTAATGCTCCCAGTTCCAGCACTTTCGGCTGTGCGTTGATTCGTCTATATACATTTTGTATGTCTTACTCATCTTCTTTTATACTGATCTATTTTACTATTTTAGTACTTGTACTAAGAGCTTTTACTGACTAAAAACTAATTTTTTAGTGCGTTCTTTACCATTTTGTCTGTAAACATTTTTGTGATCTATTTATCTCAAACCATAATAATAATTTTATTAATGTCAACCCAATTTATAGATACCTCTATTAGGCACGTGTGTATCTTAATTTTAGTTTTTCTATCTAAAATGTTAGTCAGTATATTTCTCCTTAGATATAATGGAGATATCTAGGTTTTATACATAACTAATAACATCATCATTAAAAAAAAATACAAGCCTTAGCAGATAAAGACATATATCACTCGAACATTTATTAGAGGTCAAAGGACGCAAGTCGTAACCTCGTCCATCACTTTCTCCAGGTCCCGAGGCTCATAAAAAGATATTCCGTTCAGTACTCGTGGACCCAATGATTTATCTTTTTATAGCCATTATAATGGCCTAAAACATTAAAATCTAAATTAGTATTGGTGTTAATAATATTTTATGAGTCGATAGGAGATACGTGCGTGATGTTTGGTCAAAAAAGCCTGTATACCTATACTTTTCTCTTAAAAGCGGCCGACCCGACGTACATTTTCATACAACCGCTCTTACGCGATTATGGTGCTATTACACATTTTTCTTCAAATATTTTGGATACATAGATATCTTGTGGATATTATCTAGGTTCCTATAAAAACCAAAATGTAAATTTATGTAAGAGTAATTCAGTAAAGACCTCTAGAAATCTGCTATTTTACGTGAACTTTGACTCTCCATAATGTACTCTTATGGAAAAATTTTAAAAAGTATTTCTTTAGAAGCCTTGCGCATTCTAAATGTATTCATTTTTTTCCAAAAATCCTTAAGAGTTTAATAAAAACACGCATATCCTGGAACAAGTTTTGTAAAATATTAAAGTAAATCCTTACTGAATGCCAACAGAGTTTTCAGGTATAATCTCTCTTTTTTGGCATTATTGATGCATCAAACATCACATTGGATTGCTTTAGAAGAAACAATAAGCTTTTAAACCATGTATGACATAGACAATAAGCGAGTCGGGAAGGCCCACCTTAAAGTCATTATGTATTCCTGACAATGCTGTCTGACCTTGACCTGACTTTCGAAGAAGCGTTTTCGATTTTCATAAGTCGAAAAGAAAATCATGGTTTATTTTAGCGTTTATTTTTTACAAGCTTTTATTTAGTTTCACCTGTCCCGTTGTCTGTCGTTCTGTAATCAAATCTTGCAACTTAAATTTGATCCACTTCCCGGTTTCCGATTGAGCTGAAATTTGGTATACACGTTTAGTTCGAATGACAATGCAATATTATGCAGACATGGAGCTGATCTGATGATGGAATCGCGAGGTAGCCATAGGGACTCTGTAATTAAACGGCACGACCACGTCGAGTTTGGGCTCGTGTGAATCGTCTTGACGAGTTTTATTTATATAAGTTTAAACCACCGCTGTAAAAGCTTGTTATGAAAAAAAATATTTTAATTGAAAACTTGTTTTATTATTATGGCTAGGCTCGGGTTGTGAGAGTGTCCATGTCTAAATAAAAGCTTTGAGTCTTAGAATCTTTGTTGACTACTATCTAAGCAGCAGTGATGATCTTGAGTTATACAAACTTAATAAAAAAAAATGTTTAGTAATCGGCCTCTTTAATTTGCGTAAGAATATTATGTATTAATTTTAAATTTTGGTTGTACACTGTATGCCGCCTTATGTAAAATTCAAATAATAGGCGATGCTCAATTTTAATCATGACTGGCCTATTGGTCTAGTGGCTTTGACTGCTATGCCGGAGATCGTGGGTTCGATTCCAACCTAGGACAAATGTTTGTGTGACGAACTTAATCATTTATTCTGTGTCTGGGTGTAATTTATCTATAATATGTATTTAGAAATATACTCGTATAAGTATGTTTATCAGTTGTCTAGTACCCCTAACACAAGCTCTGCTTAGCTTGGGACTAGATGACGGTGTGTGACAGTTGTATATAAAAAAAATACATTATATCCGTTCGTATTAATATTTTTTTGCGTGGAATTATGAATTAAAAAAAATGTTTATCAAATCAAGATTTTGGAAAATCCTAATTAAATACATTGTACTTGTCATTTAATGAACAATCCCTGTCATGCGTGCAATGATGCGTGATAGACAAACAGACAAAACGTTACATTCTCAGTGAATAACGTTCTGTATAACATAACGCCACTGCGTTGCGCCCGCGCACGTTGCGTGTCATTGTCGTGTAATAGTAGCCATGTTTTTGTGCGTGTTGTATATATACCGCATTTATGGTTTACACGTAACGTAAGTAAAGTCAGATGTATTATTATTTAAATGAAACCTTTTTTTTGATAATGGATTAGGTACTTATTATATTATCGTTATTTGCTCGCTGACAATTTAGCGCCCTTTTTAGGATAGATGCCGTAAAGTATGGTTACTTTTTTCCCTTTATTATTTAATTGTTTTTTTTTTAATGGATTAGGTACTTATTATATTATTGTTATTTTCTCACTGACAATTTACTGCCCTTTCTAGGATAGATACCGTAAAGAAGGGTTATTTTTGCCCTGGGGTATAATTTTGGCAGAAGCCAAATAATCAATAGGAACATGATAAATTGTGTTTACTGTGTTTCTATAGGTAATTTATCTTAAAGTTATACCCCGAGGTCAAAGTTACCCCAATTTACTCGGAACCTAAATGATCAGAAACAAAAACTTTTAAAATATTGAAAGAAAGAAAAAAGATGAATATTGTGCCCGATTAAACGCACAATAACTTACAAAAGATCACTGATTACTAAAACAGGCACTAACCAATTTTAAGAAATGCCGCCCGGCTGTTCAAGTATTACGTAAGCACTATGGGGGGTCTTTGTTTTGCTTATTTTAGCTGACATGGGGGTAGGGGAGTCTAGATGATGATTACGTCATCGGTAGTTATTTACTTTTTTACACGAATGGCAACCCTCACAACATCAGGGCCCTAGAACTAAAGCAAGAAGGAACGGGGTGGGTCATTTAGTCAGTAGAAGTGTGACACTGTCTCCCGCTCCGCCCAAGGGCGGGATTCGTCATTCAATGATTTTTCCTACCATAGAAAAAAAAAACCCTCACAATGCCTCACATTGTCTATGCTTGATCAGTAAAATCTAATTTCAATCCTAAATGTATATTCTTCTTTTTAAAATTATCCGCCACAGTCCGCTTGTGTAAACTGCAAGAACATTCTAATTACAATGTTTTACACGACAGTCGCAAATTATTCAACATTGCAGGTAACTACCGTGGTTAACTATTATCCAATTGTAGATAATTAACTTATCTCTCTCTTACCTAATAATAATCATCTCTTTCCCTACGTATCGATTCTTGCTTTCCAAGGAAAAACTATTGTGATGAAAACAATAGTTATCTATAATACATATATGTACGTATTTAGAACGTAAGAAAGAAAGAAAAACAGTTTATTCACGCGAAATGTCGCAACATTTCATTTTATAGAAATATATCTATCTATATCTACACTAATATAATAAAGAGGTAAAGTTTGTTTTTTTTGTTTGTAGGAGGTAATCTCTGGAACTACTGGTCCGATTGGAAAAAAATTAGCAACAATTGAAAGCTGCTTTACTCCTGAGTGACATAGGCTATATTTTATGTACGCGGGCGAACAAAAGCTAGTAAGTTATAAATTAAGAAATATATAGATATCAGTTTAAAATCACTTTTTAGTCCTCCAGCAATTTAAAATCAATTTTAAACATGAATTTAATTAGTTCCTCAGAAAACTGATACGATTGCGTAACTTTTTGAAATATGATATAATTTATTAGAAGCCATTTTATACAATTTAATTATTGCTTATGACTAATTAGAAACCAAGCTTTTAAAGAACCTTTAAGGTTTGATTACACTTTTTTTGGATTCCATACACAATAACTTTTTTTTTGTGGTAGGAAAAATCATCTAATAACGAATCCCACCCTTAGGCGGAGCGGAAAACAGTGTCAGACTCTCACTGACTAAACGACCCACCCCTTTCCTTCTTAGTCTTCAAACCAGACTCGGAACTTTCGTTTCAGAAGCCGGACTTGGGCCCCAGTAGGCTTCGGCCCTGCAGTTGGACCTCTTCATTTGCTGACAACTCCTTGAGTTCATACACAATAGCTGTCAACGGGACTCAATTACCAAGCGTTAGCTGTACGTCTATCTATCAAAGGGCTGTATCTTATAAACCGTAAAAGATAGAGAGTCAATTTATTTATAAAATTTGTGTTTAAATGCTTCAAACAAATAATAAAATTATGTTTTCAAACGCTAAAATTCGTAGGTACTCTTATTTCAGACTCGCCAAAATCCGACAGCCGTAATGTCCCTACTGTTTCTTTTCTTTCCTTCTCCTTTATTCTTTTCTTCTTGTCTATTTATTAAGTTGCACATACCACGTCAAGTCTGCACCCTTATAAGGTCGAATAGTAGCAAACGCCTAAGACATAAAGTCATTTGCTTATTTCCTTTTTATTGTGAGTACAGAATTTGTAGTATTTAAAAATTAAAATTATTAGTTGTGCCGGTTTGTATACACCGTTAAATTTTAGTCGTTTGAATCCCTTGGAGGATTGATTCAGTACATGAAACACTATCGATTGGTAAAGTTAGAATGAAAAAACAAAGTACTTTTTTTTTAAACTCGAATTAATTTACGCATGTAATTAAACGTCAGCTGGGCGAGTTCAATGACCTGTAGGTAGTTAGTACGCAACGATCGACAACTACCTACAAGGTCAATGACTCGTTTACTTAAAGAAATTAATTTCGTAAATGCGTATATCAATAAGAGATTTAGAAAAAAAGTACTTTATTTTTTTATTTTATCTACACAAATCGATAGTGTTTTATGTACTGGATCGACCCTCTTCGGGATTAAAACGACTAAAATTTAACGGTGTATTTGTGATGAGAAGCCTAAGGAATTTTAACAGTATATTATAGCATAGTCTAAAAGGACAACCACATAAATTAACGATAGTTAATTAATGCACATTATCAACAAAACAAGCACCATTAAGGAACCATTTCCACGAGCATGAGAATCGCGACGGGTGCGCGGCTATACGAAGATGTTTTACTCGCACTCAACCACTAGTCGCATCGCCGCGATAATATAGCCGTGTGGAATTGTGGATACAGGTTCTAAGAGAATGTATAGAAATAAGTATCACGACGATAATATCGCCGCGATTCTCTCGCTCGTGGAGATGATCCCTTACAATAAAACCACAACACAAGGACTGAATACTACACTGTGGTCCCAAAAAGAAACCAGAAACGTTCTTGACTCCCACAGAACCTTTCATGCAAATACCACTCTTATTACATAATCGTTTTAATACACAAAATCCTCTACATTCCATTAGAAAACTGATCTCGCACTTCCTTTGAGTTAAAGATCAAAGCTTGTTTGATGAAATTTTTTCTAACGCGTCCGAGTCGAGTGTGGAGGAAGTGAAATCTCGGTACATGTCGCATGTCGGTCGGCAAGGTCGCCAGTAGGATGCTCGCAAGTGGGCTGTTGTCACTGCCTGTTACACGTATGTACGTGTGAAGTGTGCGCTAAGTGACGGTGCGAGCTTTGAACCGGTACCATTTTTTTAAGGAGTTGATGACTAATGAACTGTTTAAGGTTTAGAAGGTATTAATCACACTAATAATATTATATGCAAGTTGGTGAATGTCTGTATATTTTAGTTACTACTTCTCGCTCAAACGGCTGAACGGAATTGAATAAAATTTGGCACACGGTTTAGACCATAGATACTTATTATCCCGAAATTGTGTTCTGTAATAGAGCCGCCCTAGTGCAACATTAGGCACGACTGCGTGCCGCATGGCAGTGTTGTATGGTCTACAGATAAGTTTTCCGGGTCAGACTTTACGTGTTTGTAAACGTACAAACGACACAGGAGTAATTCCTAGTGTAGGGCAACGCTTTAAAAAATTTAAAAAAAAATGTGCTAGTAACAGTACCTATATACTTTATCTTACACAATTTATCACACCCATGCCACAAAAAATAATTTTGTATAAAGGTATGGCAAACTAAAGAAAAACAAATCGCATCAAAATCCCGCAGCCTGTACAATCGCATTAAAACCCCGCAGTCTTTACAATAGCATTAAAACCCCGCAGCCTGTACAATCGCACGCATCACTCGTGAGCGCGTGCTCGCGTCGCGTGCCCGTCGCCCCGGATGCGACACATGCTTTTCTAGGAGACCACGCAATTTATCCTGCTGCTACCTATCAGCTGCTATTACACTTATTTCTTTATGTTCATCGTTATTTACAAATCACTGCCACTTTATTACCCGAGTTTCAAGCTCAATCAGTCTCGAGTGCCAACTCGTAAATAGGTAGAAACGATAATGTTGAAAGATTAATTTTCCTCTAACTATTCATAGTCATAGTCACAGTTATTTGTTGGTAAGGGATTCTTGCAACTTATAGGTATACAGAAAGTTATATAAAAAAAAATGTCAAACAAATAAAACATAATAAGAAAAAATCTCAATTTTTTGTCCAAGTTAAATTAAACTATAAAATAAATATAATAATAGTAATAATAAATCTTGAATTCGTCAATTGTTTGAAAGACGTACCCGAAAGAGTAGTGGTAGCCGAGTGGTGAAGGCTTCAACTTACGAGTTGTACTTATGAGTGGTCGAGTATTCAAACCCAGCCAGGCGCATTACTTTGTGTAACTTATTTCATCACCACTGCTCTCAAAACGGTGAAGGAAAACATCGGGAGGAAACCGGCGTGTCCTAGAACCAAAAATTCAAAGACGTGACATGCACTAACTCGCAATGGGCCCAACAGCAGTGGAAACATTAAAAGGCTGATGCTATGCTGTACTATGAAATAGGATCATGATTTTTATTTTGTAATGGGGCTGTTAGAGAGAGAAAAAAAAGAAATAGAATAGGAAGTTTTTTTTTATACTTTGACTGGCCCGTCGCACTAGTACGTCAGCATAGAAGTTAGTGACCCTGACTGCTATGCCTGAGATCGTGGGTTCGATTCCCACCCCGGACAAATATTTGTGTGATGAGCACTATCATTTGTTCGGTGTTTGGGTGGTTTTTAGCTATAATTAGCGATGCAATTGATAGACGATTGCAATGGTGATATTAAATATATTATGCCTGTAGTATAACTGTAATAAACCTTCCTCTTGAATTACTCTATCTATTAAAAAAAACGCATCAAAATCCGTTGCGTAGTTTTAAAGATTTAAGCAAACATAGGCACAGACAGCGGAAAGCGACTTTGTTTTTTACTATATGGTGATGTGTAAGTATTTAGAAATATATAAGTATGTTTATCACTTGTCTAGTACTCATAACACAAGCTCTGCTTAGCCTGAGACTAGACGGATGTCGAATGATAGTTGTCGAATAGTACTTAGTATTTATAAAGCCAACCACGTAAAAACTCTCAGCCTACTTACCTGACCATCTCTTCCGTTTGATAAAAAAAAACATTTACATACTAACAAAAAATATCAATCAACCATAGTTAGTCGCGACATCGAAGAGGCTAATCGATCAAAAACTCGATCACATCAAGCCACTAGAACATGTTAACTTTAAAACATAATCGTATATAAGTAGGTTTACAGTGTTGGACTAAATGTCCAAATAGATTAAGTAGAACAAAATTACAACAGGTTTTCAATTTAATGAACACTTTGATTAACCTTTATTTATCTTTTACTAGCTAGCTATAAGAATTGTCCGTGTTAAATAGTAATGTGTCTCAGGAGAAAATAGAACTTTATTCTAGACTAGCAACCCGCCCCAGCTTCGCACGCGTACTGATATTGAATACATCATCATCATCAGCCTTATTAATGTTCCCACTGCTGGGACACAGGCTTCCTCTCTAGGTGAGGGAACGGGCCAGAATACACCACGCGGGCCCAGTGCGAATCGGTGGATGTCATATGTCTTCGAATTTTTGGTTTTAAGACATCCCGGTTTCCTCGCGATGTTTTCCGTCACCGTTTTGAGAGCAGTGATGATGAAATAAATTACACAAAGTAATGCGCCTGGCTGGGTTTGAACCTGTGACCTACAACTCGTAAGTTGGGACCTTTACCTCTCGGCCACCACTGCAGTACTAACATACATAGCCTGTCGAAATCATACATAACCCGCCTTTGGCTTTGCCGTGGTCAATAAAACCGTTGTTAAAGCTTGCTATCAGTGTCCTAAATAAATCAAAATACAGTTTTTTAATAAACCCGTTCATGTATTTTAAATGTTACGCCGTATTGGCAATTCATTCGTTCACACTGAGTATGTGATCGTTGTGATGAAAGTATCAAAAATTGATCGTTTACGCTTCACTACCCATGACTGAATTCTTGCTATATTTTATTCGACAGACATGAATAAATGAATAAACACTGAATTATCGAATGGAATCATGTTTTTAATTAACTACAATTAAAAACAGGTAACTGAATTAATATTTTGAACAAATGTAATTTATGATTTTAACATTAACCTTGTTTTAGGTGAGAAATGATGACTTTATGACTTTTATCGTGCAGGGATAGAGCACAAGGGCTTGTTAGATTTTTACGTATTTACACACATATGCTTCTGTCAGTCGACGCTTTTTTATGGTAGATAAAAATCATCCAATGACGAATCCCGCCCTTAAAAAAAAAAACCGTACCGGACTCTAACTGACTAAACAACCTACCACGTTCCTACGTCACCATCTTTACCAGGGCTAGAGCTTTTCTTTCAGACACGAACCCTTGGCCCCAGTTGGCTTCGACCGTTCTGGAGGGTCCCTACGGTCAGTCGAACCTTCCATTTTAGGACTTATTTGAGGCCCTAACTGACATCAGCCCTACTGGGCCAATTTGCTTTAATGACATCTCTTTAAGAACCGTGTGGGACACTGCGCGTGGATGACTCGGGTTCAGTCCTTATCGGACCGGCGGACGGCGAGCTACCCATTTGTCAACGACTGCAAACACGCGCTTGCTTACGCTGGTTGAGGGTCGCCCTGGAATCCCCGACACCCAAGGCATCTCAAGTCACGGAGGCGTGAGAAGGTCCGTTCCCTGGCGGCTGCGGTCATCTTCTTGGAAAAGGAAGCTTCCTTCTCGCTCCTAATCATAGTCTGAACCTGGGTCCGGAACGTTATTCTTTCGTCATAGATAGATATTGTAGAGGTCATATTTTTAACAAAGCCTCTTGAGAGTTTAGAACTAATGGCATGTCATAAACTTAAACAAAAGTGGAAGCAATGAAGCCCCTATTATTTCCACATGTTTAACATATGAAGAACTTTCTTATCCTAAATACTTTTAAGGGAAATCAACTATTCCTTAGATGTGTCCAATGCTCATAGCGTTGAAAAAACCGTACTTAAGTTCCTGTCTTAGAGCGTCCACAGTGCGTGGGTAACCCGTTCAGTTTTGACATTCGCTCCAGGTCCTAGATTCTCCCTACGTTCTTCATCTCTGCGATGATCGTTCCTCGCCAAATCTGCTTAGGGCGACCACGTCTACGCTTTCCTTGTAGATTCCAGACTAGGGCTTGCCATGCTATATGTTCAAGATCCTTTCAGAGCCCGTGGTCAATCCAGTTCCACGATCTGTTGGTTGATCAGCATTTCACCAAAGCTTCCCAACAGATCTATGTTGGAGATTTTCTCGGGCCAGTAAATATCAAGTAAATAAAAAAACAAGAATAGGCAGTGGTTGATAACGACCATCCAAGTCTCACAAGGGTTGATGCAAAAGTGGAACACGGGGGCCTTGGAACTAAGGCAGGAAGGAACGGTGGGTCGTTTAGTCAGTAGAAGTCTGACACTGACTCCTGCTCCGCCCAGGGGTAAGATTCGTCATTCGATGACTTTTCCCACCATAAAAAAAATCTCACACCAATACAGAAAAATCCTTTTACGAAGATAACTCTTCAAAAAGATAACCCACAAGGTCAAGTGGACTGAACTGCGAACGATTTTCACTTACCCAGCGTAGCTTCAGCACCCGAAGATTACGTCTGAGTAAGCATAAGACCCGTAAGGCCGCAATACACTTATCATAAGTGAGCAAAGTCAAGTGTATCGTACTAGCATACAATACAGACACCAAACAGTCGAGTTCAAAAGGATAACTCCTTACAATCGATGCAACAACTAAAAATAACTTCAGATACGTTTTTATTGCTACAAGCTGGAGCGATGGCCTGATTAGGGTGATTAAGTGCTGAAACCGATAGAAAATACTCTGAAATACTCCAATGCTACTTCTGTTTAATTTATGCTAATGAACTCTATGCTAAGTATGTAATCGAACGGGGTAGTTTTTTTAGTCAGTAAGAGTCTGACACTGGTCTCCCGCTCCGCCCAAGAGCGGGTTTCGTCATTGGATGATTTTCACCTACCATAAAAAAAACCCTCGTACCCTCTCGTAAATTTTAGGAAATTAAATAACCTATTTTTTTTTTAAATAGCTGTAATTGAAACTAATAAGTATCTTGGTTCTGAACTTTTTTGGCATATTTATCCTGTTACAAGTTGTGAATATTTATGTCGACTAATCCTTCTGTACCTATATGTCACATGGTAAACTCGGGTCCTCAGTATCATCGACTGTATATCTGAATATAAAGATGGCTCGCCTCTAAACTGCCTATTCGATTTGAATATGTAATATTTGGAAAGTTTGCGGATCTTACTTAAATGCCTATGTCTAAGAACGAGAGAATTTCGAATGTCAATACTTCGAAACGAATTTAGTAAGAAAATAATTGAAGTAGAAAAATATGATTCGAGAAAATAAAAACTTATATTTTAATCATCTTATCACTATTTAACCAGTTATCACCAATTGTGATGTTTTTTTTTTTTATGTTAGGAAAAATTTAATCTCATGACGAATCCTCCTTTCTCTTCGCCTACCAACTGCAGGGCCGAAGCCTACTGGGGCCCCGCTCCAATTTCTGAAAGGAAGGTCCAACCTGGTATAAGGGCTAAGAAATAAGGCGGTGAGTCGTTTAGTCAGTAAGAGTCTGACACTGTTTCCCGTCCGCCCAAGGACCAATTGTGATGTTAAGTCCCTTCTTTGAAGAATGACTATTGACATGTAAAAAGTGGTTTTTTTTAACCTATTTACAGAATAAATATCATTTATCATTTTATCATTTAATGACTGAAGAGACTCCATGGAGTCCTTATCTTCCGCATGAAGTAGGTCCTCACCAGACATGGAGGTTACTGTTTCGGATTCGGGCCGTATAAACGTTTGAGTGAAAAAGGAGAAAGACAAATAATTTATTTGGTGTACAAGGCACAATACAATATATAGGTTACGTAGGGACCCGAAGCCAACTGGGGCCAAATGTTTGGGTCTGAAAGGACGGCTTTGGCCTTGGTACCTAAATTAGGTAACGTAGGAACTGGGTAAACTGTTTAGTCAGTACTCTTACTGACTGGGAAACACGGAGACGGAGTGGGATTCGTCATTGGATGATTTTTAGCCACCATAAATATAGGATATATAAGTAACATGTCGGCGCAAAGCAGCTACGTAGGAAGGACAGGCCACAAAGGGGACTGCGCGGGCGCGGGAGACGGGGCTTGCTGCCGGGCCGCGCGCCGCCCGCCACACACTCAGCCGACGACACAGCCATACAAGCACACGTTAATATAGGCATTTCTTATTAATTGATCCTGTTCAGGTTATTACGAAGATTAAACCCTAAATATACAGTCCACTACGTCTTTCCTTTACTGAGCCTAATCAAACACGAAACAAAAAATGTTTTAGGTATATTTCTTGGAACCAACAAAATTGGATTAACTGAGTTGGAAATAAACACAGAATGTTTTTGATTAATGAAACTTGTGTACAGTATTTAATTAATTTATGTCATTTTCCTTAGATACCGATGGTAAGGTAGTTACCATTTTCCTGTTGATGTGAAATTGTGCGAAAAAGTTATCACAGCTCTGAAATGTGTAATTCTGGAACGTGGATGGGCTAAAGCCGGCAAAGGTCGGACATTCTCTGTTATTTCAGATAGAGATGAGTTGAATCATGGATTTTTGGATTTAATTTATAATAAACTTATATATTTGGCTTGTCTGTCTGTATGAAAGCGATAAACACAATAACGACTGACTGTATTAGACAGTGATTAATAAAATTAAGGAAGAGAAAAATTAATAAAAAATTAAGTAAGGTCCAGATAATGATGAGATACATGCATATAATGGAAAATTTCACTTCCGGCCACCGTAGGCGAGGGCTTGTGGATGGCGAGCAAAGGGTAGCTCGCCGTCAATTCGTCTGATAACCGACCAGACCAAGCCCAGTCGTCGACGGCGCGTACTATTTCCGTGCGCCTCTAGGAGTTGTCAGCAAACCAACTGGGGCCAAGGGATCGCGTGTGAAAGAAAGGCTCTAGCCCTGGTATATATGGCAACGTAGTAATGAGTAGGTTGTTTAGTTAATAAGAGTCTGACACTGTTTCCCACTCCGCCGGCAGGATTCGTCACTGGATGATTTTTACCTACCGTAAGAAAATAAAAATACCCTGGCGAAGCCGGGGTGGGTTGCTAGTGATAAATAAATTTATGATCGCTGACAGGTATTACAAAGGTTTACTGTAATCCGCCGGAATTTGGTCGGTTGTAAAGAATACCACACCTTACCGTTCGCGCATGAGTAAGCACGAATAATTACAAACCTTAAGAATTTTTTTACTTGAAAGAAAACTATTAATTTCCCTTTTGTTTAACACAATTTCCTAATGGTTAATGATCCTTGTTACAGGCTATATTTCAGTTCAGTCACTGACTGCAACAGCATTCAATCAGCTATAGTCTAACAGTAGCGGCTTTTTTTAAAGTCAAAAAAGTGTTTCCAATGTTCTAATTTAACTTCAAGGACACTATAATGTAGAAAATAAAATATTGGATCAATAAGTTTTTTGAATGCATCCATTGTGGGTAAAAGAGTGAAGTTCCCTGCCGTAGTCTGTCTTTCCTAATTGCTACAACCTAGGGGTCTTTAAGTCACAAAGAATAGGTACTTCTAGACATAAATGTTATAATATGTGCTCCATTGTCAGCTATATCATCGCTTCCTATCAGGTGAGATAGTGGTCAAAGGCGAGCCTCATATTATATTTTATAGCTCAAGAATGGGCCCACCTATCCAAACCAAATGTTTAGGCTTTTGTTCGGACTATTTAATAGATGGTTTATGTGAAGTTTGGACAAAATCACATTTTTCAGGTGCCGGGAGCGAAGCCGAGGGCAAAAGCTAGTACATAATAAAAAAAACTATCCTTTTCCTGAAATATTGGTAATTCCAGCATCAATCCTAGGTATGTAGAAGATAACCTAAGACCTTCTTGTAACCGACACCCTACTGTCCAAGACAGCAAAGTATTGACAAACTTTCACCCAGATACCGAAAGTTTCCTAATCAATAGGTAAGCATACTGAAAATTGGTTGAAAACTTGTTGATTGGTAAAGTTGTGAAACTTAAATGAATTTTGAGAACTTTGTTGCTGCGCGGATGTTACACGCATAAACATTTATGGTAAAGAACGTGTGAGTTGTTTTACGCTAACACGATCGACGCGTTTGTGACGTTCGTCGCTCCGATTGGCGCGCTCCAAGCACTTTAACCAATCAGAGAGCCAAACGCGGTAAACGTTTCGATCACGTAGACGTAACAACAACTCACACTCAGAATGCCTAGTGTGAGTTTGTTTTACGGTAACACGATCGACGCGTTTATGACGTCCGGTGCTCGGATTGGCCCGTTTCAAGCTCTTTAACCAATCAGAAAGCCAAATGCGCTAAACGTCTTGCTTAAGTTATCATAACAACAACTCACACTCAGAGTGCCTAGTGGGAGTTTGTTTAACGCTATCGCGGTCGACGTATTTATGACGTCCGGCGCCCCGATTGGCTCGCTCCAAGCTCTTTAACCAATCAGAGAGCCAGACGCGCGAAACGTCTCGCTCATCTTATCGTAACAACAACTCACACTCAGAGTGCCTACGGTGAGTCGCCAATGCGATCGACGCGTTTATGACGTTCGTCGCTCCGGATTGGCCCGCTCCAAGCTCTTTAACCAATCAAAGAGTCAAACGCACTAAACGTCTCACTCACGTTATCGTAACAACAACTCACACTCAGAGTGCCTAGTGTGGGTTTGTTTTACGCTAACGCGATCGACGTATTTATGACGTCCGGCGCCCCGATTGGCCCGCTCCAAGCTCTTTAACCAATCAGAGAGCCAAACGCACTAAACGTCTCGCTCACGTCATCGTAACAACAACTCACACTCAGAGTGCCTAGTGTGAGTTTGTTATACGCTAACGCGGTCGACGCGTTTATGACGTTCGTCGCTCTGATTGACCCGCTCCAAGCTCTTTAACCAATTAGAGAGTCAAATGGGCTAAACGTCTCGCTCACGTTAACGTAACAACAACTCATACTCTTTAAGTCCAAGTTTCTTTAAAATTGCTGTCTGACAAAACGTTTTACCACTTCAAAAAAAAAAAAGGACCAAAAGAAGAAGGAAGAAGATAAAGACTATCATCGTCATGATCATGGTTTAAAGCTTATCGTTTCATCCAACGCAATCCAATATTTGTAAAATGTTTGATACAACGCGAAACAAGAGAGATAACGATGTGTTTTTTTTTTAAAACATTAATCGTGTTTAAAAAAAAGTCTTTAAATGTGTTATATGTCTATAAGTATATTTTTATTACTTTTTAAATTTAAGAGTTCATTATGATGGGCTTATAAAATAGCAGATGTTCGGAGGATTTTACAGATTTTTTTTTTATACAATAAGTGTTTGAAGAGAAGAGACCATTAGAAGATATCTAGGGAAAGATGTGTGATAACATCATAATAACCTAACAGTGGTTTCATGGAAATTTATCTCAGGTTGGACGCTGTTAATTTATAACATAACAATTTCAAACAATTTTTTGTAACATTTCTTCAAAGCTGATCTCTAAACCCGGCGACCCGTAACATTGCGCCATAACGTAATGTTACGTTACGGCCAAATGCTCATTTTAGTCGGCGGCTTAAACTTATTATTTAGACTTACTAACTTAGAATTCATCAATCCTTAATTACTTGAGGTGATGAATAGTCATAACCACCAGTAAGTCATCATTGTAGTTAGAAGTCACAAAGAGAAAATTAAAGTAAAAGAGCCGAAATATGTAAAATATTCCATTATTTTTTACAATAAAACATTGTCAAACTTAGTTGCAATGATAACATAGGCTCGTTTACGATGCTTACACAGCACAGCAATTAAGCAACAATAAATAATAATAAAATAGATCAACCATCAATTTTATAATTATTATTATAATAAAACTTTCCACTATGTTCTTAATTTCATTTCCCAATGTCAATTCATTAAGTGTCATGTTAAATTAGCCATAAATCGAACAGATCCGAAGTGATCCGTCAGTGAATCTCCACCTGGGATCCGGTTTATTAACGACGTCGATGCGACCAACTTTTGTTTTAGTACAAGCCTCGTGGCCGATATAAAGTGTTAGATGGATATCATATGACTTAACTGATAGAAATGCTAGCAAAGAACTTCAAACCTAAAGATGAACATAATAAGATTCAAACTGCAATGTATGACTTATAACTTCAAATGACGCTCCTAAGTCGTATACAGTCGAAAGCCTCAACCAAGAATAAGCCATAAGGAAAAGGAAGAGAGGAGATTTTTCTGTTCAACAAGATACAGATTAACTTAAGCTGTAATGTTATTACAACTAAATAAAAGACGTATTGTATACGAATGAGTAAACAGAGGTTTACGCATTGATTTTGCATGTAAATATCGTTTTGACAAATAGAAGTTGGAAGTAGAAAATTATGCGAGTTCTAAAATTGCAAAAGTGATAATAAAACTAAATACGATTTACATATAAATAACAGGTGTTCTGTTAGTTGTAAACGCAGTGAATCATATTATGAAGACAGTTTCAAGATTTGCATTGATAAAAAATTCAACACACGTCTTTAGTATGACAAAAAAGAATAAGAAAAAAGTCGGAACTTCAATGATATACAAAAAGATTGATGCACCTGAAGAAGTACGTGGAATTTTATTGACGAGCACTCAACCTAAATGTCCAATAGGCGATAAGGTCCGCCTACAGGCTGATGCTGTTCAACAACTTTATGATTACTATCACCGAATACTTTATAAAGAAAAGAATAAAGAAGAGAGTTGATTGTCGGAGCAACTTTAAAAAATGTAAGGTCTCCCAAGTGCGGCTACTTTCCAACGTGTCAATAAGAGCTTTCGCTATCTGTGACCGAAACGCGTGTTTTGTTTGTTTTGCGTGTTTACACATTCTTTTTTCTGGGCTCCTTTTGATATAACTTATGACGCGGTACTTTCGATAGATGTGTTAATTTGTTTGTACCTATTCACAAGGGCATATCTTAACACACCCAAACTTGTTCAAACAATATCATAACAGATTTCAAGAACGCGAACAAAATCGAAATTATATTGAACTTGCTTTTTATAATTTATTCGTCGGAATTTAGACTCTTTTCAAATCATATGATTTAAAAAAAAAGTCTAAATTCCGCTACCACTACCTACTTAGATTTATAGATGTTAGATATGTAGATGATCAAGATTACAAACTAGATCATCAATAGGTAGAAGTAGGTATCTGTCCCAGCCGTTCTTTTTCTCACGCAATACGAAGAGCTGACAACGGTTCCTTAGACATTTATTGTGACACTGTTATTGCATTGTTAACTGAACAAAAAAGTACAATGATTCATATGAATGTCTACCGTAATCGCGTTAAATAAGGTAATAATTAAGGGTTATAAGGAAATAACAAGTAAACCAAATTAAAAAATCAATTTGAGAATTTAAACAACCAAATTAAGGACCAAATTACTTGTAAAGTCTAAAGGTCAACCTTAATCAAACTCCTTACACTGACCACCCAACGACAACGATTGCGAAATAAAAATTTACAACGAAAAATACTACACTTTCGTTTTACAGTTCCTAAAGTCAATAGCAATAATTAAAAACAATTTTCTCATTCAACAAGCGTCAATATACGTATTAAAAAATATAAAGACGTATGGCTATCTGAAATTGAATCAGCATCCAAAGAGCGAAAGATAAAAAATTACGACGTTAATTGACATTTTAAATTGGAGAGCCGACCTTGATATTCGAGATGCTCTTCCACCCATTCGAGGAATGGAACCGAAGGGATAACTTATATTGTGTCAATTATTCGTAATAATAGTGACTGTTAATGGTAAAGAGCTCTTTGAAAATTTTGATGATTTGACATTTGCAGGATCTTTCAACGACGTCGGTGGTGACATTTTAGATTTTTATAATACAGAAACTAAGAGACGGGTACTGATATTGAATATATTAGGCATGTATTATACACATAAAGATTCCTAGTGCTTATAAAAATCTAAGCATACATAGGGACAGCGCAGCGGTAAGAAATTTTGTTTTATAATATGTAATGATAAAAGAAATAGTTACTATTACACAGTCAAGTATCACTATTACAAAAGTCAAGATATAAGTTGATCTATTTGCAATAAAAGCTAAGAGTATATAATATTCCATTTATCATTCAATTAAAATGATGATCTCATAAACAGTTTTAGAAAAGATGGTATTAATCAAATAAAATAATGCAGGGTTAAAATTCTAAGCCTATCAGGTTTGATAATGGCTAGTCTTTATCCTAAATCCTACTCCCACATTTAACGTCATAATTGTTTAATATAAATGACACTAATGTGCGAACAAAACGAGTACAGATTAACGATAATACGGTTTTATTTAATCCCCGACTTCACAACGTATAGTACACTATACTGTATTGTATACTGTATTTGTGTAGGTATTCTTTTACTTATAAAAGAGTTACGAAATTTCGTACTGTCTTTTCGCACCGCTTGTTGCTAAATGTTGACATATAATTTTGTAAAAGTTCAAATAACACGACAGGTGAGAATCAAAAGACTCCTAAACATATGTTCTTTGGGCAGGGCTTTAAGGGCTACCACAGAATTTGTATCAAAAAACAAAATACGTGCATCGTCATCTAATAAATGATCTGACATCACATTATCTGCTTCAGTGATCAGCAATAAATCAGTAATCAATTTGTTAGTTTCTTCGCTAACTAGTTATGGTTCAATATTTTCCTTTTCCACTTTGTACTGCCGTTAATTGAGCGTAGCACGCGAGATGGCGATTAATATTTATTGAAACGCCCTTTTAGAATGAGAGAGTAATAAAAGTTATAAAAATGACATCATATTTGTAACTAATTCTCACGGTTTGGATTGTGTAGCAAATCCAACAAAAACTAGATATTATTGAGAATGATCAGTAATGAAGCATTGATACCGACAGATATGTTGATATCGAATAAATACTTATAAGTCAGCATGAATTCATGTCTAAAAGGCTTATTAATGACGTGGATGATAGTGCTAATGTAATTAATAACACGGCTCACAACAGCCAAACCATATCAAATAGGATTGGAAAAGAATTCACCTTTGGTAAAAAACATGACGTTCAAGCAACCCTAGTACCTTCGAAGCCGGACGACGCTTACACTCAACACACTGACACACATTTTTGTAGCCGCGCGCAATTTTATTTATTTACACGTCTTTAAGCATTCGACGCTCGTCTCCATCGATTAGCCTTATGTGATGAATTAGGAATCACTGAACCCGATGTTAAGGAAACTTTTTAGTCACCGACGTAAATAAGAAGGAGATAATATCTGATCTATTAAGGTGCGCCATGGCTTTAAATCTAAATTAAGTTTTTAATCTTTTTCATCTTAATCAAATCCGATGATAGGAGGTCAGTTATAGGAATTAGTGGCTAAATAATAACAGCCACACGGGTTGATCCACAAGGTCAAGCACCATTTTTTGAGTTCAGTTTGTAGATGGGTCTTAAAATATCGAGATTTCTCTGTCTTTCAGAAAGCTAGCTAAGCCGTAGGCCCCGGAAGTCAATAGTAGATCTTCGATATACGCTGTGTAACTTACAAGCTATAAAAATCGAACTGTAGTCTTGCTTAAAGGCACCATGTTACCCAGTTAATGGATGAGAAGGTCTCCTTGTTACTACATACTTACTACAAGCACTCGGTATATATCTACATCTGGTTTGACTGGAACTCAACGTCGACATTGTTGAGACTTAGCAAAGAAGGTGTCATGTTAGTCTCATCCTAATTAATCTACTATGTTTCCGGTACTTTTCTCTGTTTCTTTGTCCAGTTCACCTTATAATTTACTAAGTTCAATGAAAAATGGTTTCCTTTTTGTAATCGTTTTCAGATCGACCGCGGCGAAGGTGGTGTGACGATTTAATCACGTTCGCGGGGCAAACTTGGCCGGAGATCGCCAAAGACAGAGAAGTTTGGAAGGAAAAAGGGGAGGCCTTTGCCCAGCAGTGGGATACAAGATAGGCTATATATAAAAAAAATCGGCGTCAGATCAAATATATTTTTCCCATCATTCATTTTTTAAGTGACATTATGCCAATCTATTACCGTTTTCTTATGTGCTTATTACATTTTTCGTGTCATTCACCAGAGTCTATTAAATATGAGTCTATTTACGTGTGAAGTATCACGTCGGTATCATAAAACCACTAGCCAAATAGGCCTGCGGAATATCGGTCCCATACATGATCAGTTTACGAGGGCAGCTCATGCTCGCCGGGTACAATATTGGATATTTACGGGCTTATGTTTAGGCACGAAATATGGAGGCATATTTTTCTCGGACGTGATATATTAGATATCTCTCAACTTTTTTAGGATATAACATCCATATTTAGGATCTATTTCAAAAGATTTATTAATATTAATATTGATTTTACTTTTCAAACTGTGTGGTCTTCGAATTCAAAAAGTATTTATGATGTTCAATGCCCTCTGGGCGTGGTTTGGCTCACCTCGTTCGATTGCCTACAGTAAGAAATTATGGGCTAACAGTATTTCGCTTTTGCTTAAAGTTGTATTTATTATTAAACTAGCTGTTACCCGCGACTTCGTCCGCGTGGAATAGTATCTTTGGGTGTATTTTTGAATCATTAGTAGGTAGGTATATTTAAAAAATAAAAATTTATTGTTCTCTTATAAATGTCCAAGAAACACTTACTGGAGCCAGCGTCACGTTGTGTACAAAAATATTTTTAAAAAACCTAATTTAAAACATTTTTATACACAACGTTTGCTGTTTTATTGTTGTTATATAAAATGTGGAGATTTTTGGGATTTGATACACGTGAATAAAAAATACTGAGGTACTTAAAAAAATAAAACTTAATCGTATTTTTTTAACGTAACGAAAACAATCTTACCTACTATGAAATAAAATGAACTAAATATTATCCCGAAATATTAAGTATGTACAAAATTAATTTACAGGACCTAACTAATAAAAAATACTAAGGTACTTAAAAAAATTAAACTTAATCGTATTATTTTAACGTAACGAAAACAATCTTACCTACTATGAATTAAAATGAACTATGAACTAAAATATCCCGAAATATTAAGTATGTACAAAATTAATTTTTAGGACCTTACTAATAAAAAATAGGAACTAAAAAAATTATGCGAAGCAATCAAATATTTTTACTCTATTGCAAAAAGAATTTCTCTGTAGCGCAAATTTCTCTAATCGCATGCGTCCGGCAACGACGTCTGCCCTCACGTGTCTGCCCGTTCGGGTAGGCATAGTTAGATTCGTGCCGTGCGCTACCCCACCACACGACCGCCCCCCGCGCTCGCCCCACTTCGGCGAATGTGCGCGACGATGACCGATGACCGACGGCAGGCGGCGGCGATGAATAAGTATTCGTAACTTCAAAAGTCGATTTTTTTATTGATACAAAACAAAAGTTACAATTTCTGGAATTCCTTTGGTACCTACTTATACATATAAAAACTTTGCACATCCTAAGAGACCTATGTACCAAGTTACATGGTTTTATCTCCAAAAATGACGAACACCCACATGCAACCCCTATTTCACCCCGACGCTGGTGTAAATTTTAAAATGCTAGAACAAACGATTTTTTGTTTATTATTTAGTGCCTAAATGCCTAAGAATGACGAACTTCATACAAACTTTCAACCCCTATTTCATCCCCTCACAGGTCGAAATTTCAAAAACGCTAGAACAAATGTTTTATTATTTTTTATCAAGTGCTAAAATATAAAGTTTCATGGTTTTATCTTTAAAAATTATGAAATCCAATACAACTTCCCCCCCCCCCTTTTTAACCCCTTACAACCCCTTTTTCGCGATAAAAAGTAGCCTATGTTTTATCTCGGGGTCTAGAATATCTGTATACCAATTGTCATTCAAATCCGTTCAGTAGTTTTGGCGTGAAAGAGTAGCAGACAGACAGACAGACAGACAGACAGACAGACAGAGTTACTTTCGCATTTATAATATTAGTTAGGATAGTTAGGATTCATGTTTAAATCGGACATAAACCTCCTTAAGACCTAATTGACCGATTAAAACCTGTCCTAACAGACTCACGATAAAACTATTTTCATACGCATTAATGATTTCTTACATTTTATAATAATTAATATATTATTAATTTAGAGGTGTTTCCAATATTCACTTTGAAGTGTTTAAATTTTGAATTGACATATTAAAAATAAATAATGCTACAATTACATAAACCTTTTAAGCAAGAAGATCAAGTATCTTTAATAAGTTGTTACGTGAGAATTATTCTTAATTACATTACCAAAAGGAAACATTGTAGTCGTGAAACAAGTCAATATGAACTTAATATTATAAATGGATCTGCAACAATTTTTGTAACAGAAAAATTTCAAACTTATAAAAAAATAATTAATGAAACTTAACGCGAACAGAGCATAACATTACATAAATTAAATTTTCGATTAAAGCCTTTATTCCGAGTCTTTACGAGTTATAAACGTTCGTAACTAGTAATGATTATAAACGTGCCACAGCGTAATCAATAGTTTGATTAAATGTATCCGCTAGTAAAAATTGCGATCCCATTACACATAACCAGTTTGAAGGTATTCAAGACAAAATCATTCACTTTCTCTTAGAAAATCTCTCTATAGTAGTGCCTATCGTATTCTAAAATTGGGTGGTAATCATTATTTTGATTTATTGATAGCGTAACGTTTTGATCGTGGACCATTTTTAGAGCAGTGAAGTTAATCTTGTTTTATGAATTATGAAGAGAAAAAGTGAAACAGTTTTGGAAGTACATGTTGTTATCGATACGTCTACCAAAGTCGTTTGCATCTCTATCGGCATTAAAATCAACAGAAGAAAGTAAACTTGTTAGTTCATCAAATATATTTATAGTATCTTCGAATGTTACACCTTTATGTTGATTTGCCAGATGTGACTTCGTTACGTTTATTAAGGTTAAATTTAATTAATTAGATACCATGGGATTTCTGCTGTATTTTTAAATCTACTTATAAAATGGATTGTCTTGAATGAGTAACTTACGGATCAACGCACAGCCTAAACTGCTGTCTGTGATAAATCCTGAAATTTGGAGGAAAGGCATCATAATAAAGGATTTTTCGAATTGCTGCCCGAAAAGGGGTGAAAAAAGGGAGTAAGTTTTTTTGGAAAAACCCCCTTTTGCGCGGGCGAAGCCTTTGGCAGCAGTTAATATCTTCTAAAACTGTTAGTAATGTACGTATTACGTATTAAACGCAATCGTATCATACACGTGGACATGATAAGTTCGGGAGGTTCCTGCATCGGAGTCGCGAGGAAGCGACACCTGGGTGCCGTCGCTGTTAAAAATTAAATATGTTCGAAATTATAACTTCCTACCGGAATATTATATTTCCTTTCTTTACTGTATATTTTAATACTAGCTTCTACCCGCGACTTCGTCCGCGGAAAATTTGTGAGACAAAAGTTGTGATAGCTCGGTTAATATCTATGTTATATAAATAATTTATAGCCTATGTCACTTAGGAGTACCTAAAGCAGCTTTCTATTATAGCTTCTAAAAAAAAACAAAAAAACAAACTTTACCTCTTTATTATATTAGTGTAGATTTATTGGTTTAATATTTGATAATTTATTTATATTCTCTATTTATTATAAACACACATATGTTTTTCCATTATTTATGTTTTTGTACACAGACAACCCTAAATAATTTTCTTTCGATTAATCCGTCCCAAGGGTAGTCTGGTAGAAATTGCCCTGTACAATAAGCCTATTGCACACTTATTTTTTTATTAATGCTTGTCCTGTGCAAAGGTGTGCAATAGAGTTATAAATAAATAAATAAATCCATCGCTTGAGGGTCTCTGCAGCAGGCAGCACCAGCACAATGGGATGTGGAACTAGATGGGATGGCGCAATTAAGAGTATCGACACAAGTAGCGTCCTACTCATCTAATTAAAACTGCTAATTAAACAATAACTTAGCTAGAAGCTGTTAAAATGTAAATGAACTAACTCAACCGTTCAAAGTTCGTTCGTTTTTGAACAACCCAATTTATTTTTATTACGGCTTCGAAGAAAATAAATATTATTTTTCGTTCTATTCTAAAGGCCTTATGCGAGTTTCTTGTGTTTAAACTAGTATCAAATCGTACGAAAAATAGGTTATCCGTTATTATCACCAATACAGTTTTAGTACAAATAGACGTTTAATTTAACATGATCGAGTATACGTTGGCTTTAGGCAAAGTGGTGTATTGTGAGCGATAGCCATTTTTAAAAAAGGCTGGTAGCATTGCCACGCTGTATGGCAATGATTATTCTCTTGACTTCTTTTTTTTTTTACTCTTTTATTTGTTGCTTTATGACTGTAACTTTCGTGTGCCCTCTGTGGCAGAATAAATTTATTTTCTTTCTTTCTTTCTTTCTTTCTCTGCCCAAGGTAAAAGCCAGCCCTTGGGTCACGAGAAGTGTCAACTAGTCCTTTAGAACGCTCTTTGAACTACTTGTGGACACTCGAACCCCATGATCCGAAAGTTTGAACCACAAACGGCTCGAAAATACAACTATCAACAAGGTTAGTATCTTTCCGCCACAGCGCAGCAATAGCAAAGCATCAAAACTGTGTAGGATTTTCTTATGCACAGCTAAAATGTGTCATGATCACTTACAAAGTTCTTGGATATGACTTTGTGTACTTCACATTGCGTTTTCCACAGTAAAAAGTCGAAAACACTTGAAATGCTAAGTAAGTTCAAAGTAAAATGAGGGAAAACGACTATTGTCATATCTAATGAGACCGAGAATGCCCACTCTGGAAATTAAGTTCATGCAAATGAACGAGCAACAGATACTCGTAGTTTTAAGTCAAAACGAATGTCTGCAGTACATACCAATTAAAAATGGTCTTCACAAATACTTTCTACTCGTTTGTTTAACCGGCAGTTTTCTAGTTTGTTTTAATTTCTAACTACAAATAAATGGTTATCTAGTAGGTCGGAACTCTCCAGAAACAATATTGACGCTCAACGTCAGAGACGACAGACGCTCTGGGATCTTGCGAGAGAACATGTTTGCTAATTGATGCAGCTTTGGTAATTAATAGTCTTTTGTATGTTCACTTTATTTCAATATGTTTTATATTTTATGTAACATTATTTATGAGCTGTAGTGGCCCCGATTTACGAGGTTTGCGTCGCAGGTTCAAACCCAGCCAGGCGCTCTCAAAACAGTGAAAGAAAACATCGTGAGAAAATGTAGAACCAAAAATTCGAATACATGTGACCACCCATCCACACTGGGCCTGCTTGGTGGATTATGGATCATTCCGTCTCCTGAACTAGGAGCACTAGGAGGCCTGTGCTGGGAGGCAGCGGGAACAATATAAGGCTGATGATTACAAAACGCGAGTGTATAATAGGCCTTCTTGTCGCACAGAACAGCATTTTAAAGATAACATTTAAACAAATTCAGTTTAGTGAAAGAAGATTTGAGACTATAAGTGTACAGAAATACTTTAACAATATTAAATAAACATAACAAAATAGATATATTTACAATACTTATTTACATTCTATAAACATCAAATATAAAACTAAAAAAGGACAGTAAATTATAGTGAGCTACTATATAGTTTGTTCGAGTTGGAAATATTCTTGGATTTTTTTTTTAAATAATTAATCTGTGAGTACTAAATATTTTTTTTAGATATTTGTGTCACGTGAGTACTTAATTCTTGAGACTCAGATGTTTTAATAATTACTAGCTGCTGCCCGCGACGTTGTCTGCGTGAAGGCTCTACAGCACCAAAAATACCTAAGATGGCAGTGTCGGTATAGCATTATAAGTAAACAACTTTTAACATAGCATTGCATTAGCCTTTTAAAGTTCCCGCTGCTGGGACACAGACCTCCTTTCTAGGAGAGGGAATAATCCAGCACACGAGTCCAATACGGATTGGTGGATGACACAATATGTCTTCGATTTTTGGTTCTAAGACATTCACAGTCATAGTTTCCTCATAATGTTTTCCTTTTATAATTATTATTTAAGAAGAGGATTTATCATGAATATGAAATTTAACTTGACCAAAAAAACGTCCTATTTACTTTATTAAAATAACGAAACGACTGAAAAAATCTTTAAAATAAAGAAGCAAGCAGAGCTCTTCAACATCCAATTATATTTGAGAGACAAAATGAGAACAAAGCCATATCATAAGGCAAGATTTTGGTAAAAACACGAGATAGGAAAGCGGAAAGCAGGCGAAGGGCCCACCCACGCTTGACCAAAACATGATTACTAACCAGCTTGAGAAGAATGCTAATTAAAGTGTCTTGCACGCATGCCAACATCGCCCTAGTGTCAATCGTGTTTTTCATTTATGCAGTGGGAGCCAAATGAATAGTGTTGTCATATACTCGAATTCGGTACGCTGAATTACATCTCGTACAAAATTCGAGCGTAAATAATGCGTTCCAAAAAAGAATACAAAAGTCAATAATCCGTAACTAAGAAAGCTTATTTGTGTATTGCTTATTTTTATATAACCGTGTCTTAAATCTAACTGAAGAAACAACTTTATTGCTTAGTCTAAATCAGGTAAAAAAAGTCTGTTTTCTTTCTTATTTCCATGGTTGATAACAATTCCTCTTCATAAGTGCACAAAACAAGACAAGTATCTTGTTTTGTGCACTTATGAAGAGGAATTGTTGCACATTGATACAGAGACGTGCGTGTTTACTCTATTGAATCACTTACTTTTTTTTTATTTACCCGAATGTTGCGTACCGAGATGGCTGTTGCGGAAATGTTCGAAATAATTATTTATGGATAATACGAGTATATTTATTATAATTATACTTTGTTCTACAAACTACACGATACATAGAAAGTAAAAATAATAAATAAAACATATTATACAACAATGATTAAAATGGGCGACCTTATCGCAATCCGTAATATCTTCCTGGCAACCAGGCAGTTACCGTAGTAGCCCTAAAATGCAACGGACAACTGAGGGAACACAGGCGAGTTTTAGTCAGCAAAAGTCTTACAGTCTCGAGAAGGTATTTTATTATCTCCACATTCAAAAATGGTGGATCGGTATGAAATAGCGCGGGGGAAAAAATCTCGAAAGGATTTGGATTAGGACAACTATTGGGCTGGGCTTCCCTAACGTTAGGTCCCCCTAGGTCCAAATTATCTAGTTTAATACTTAATTAATCATTTCATTATGTTATTAGGTCACTAAGTAATATTAAATATCCTATGAGAATAACAAACGTGTCGGATTATCACCTTTCTCGGGTCATTAAACAAAGTAAATGAATTATTAAGGAACCGTTCTTCGAGGCTCAGTGATAAATGGAGTTAATTATATTTTGGCATACTTATATACTAGAACAACATTTATTTATATACTTATAGTAAATTAATTTTTATATATACATAAATATATGTATAATAATGTAATAATATTTTTGATTTGTTGCGAATAAACTCAATAACTACTGGACCAATTTAAAAAAATTTTTAACCCGTAGACGTAACTAAATGATACAGTAATATACTGTATCATTTAGTTACATAGGCTATATGTTTTGTATTACGTAGGTGAGGCCGCTGGAAGGAGCTAGTATAATTATACAACAAGGTGGAAGAAATATTTTGTTTGTTTATACACGCTAATCTCTAAAATTATTAATCACATTGGAAAATATTTTTTATGGATTTTTACAGAATATTATAATATAGGCTATACATATAGTATATAATTATATATACATGTAATGAAATGACATTTAATTCAAAGTTGCCGCGCTTCGCGCGTTTGTATGTAAGTTGTCAATGAAAGTTGATTTTAATGGCGGAAGGTGTTCAGACTATTTTGAGCATTTTATTGTTATAAAAACTGGTAGACAGAGAAAACAAAGGCATATAATTGAGGAAGCGATATTAGTGAACTTTTTTTTACTTTTAGATGAGATAAAAGTGTAATATTGTCATAGTTAAACGATAAAAATTGTGGTAATTTTGTAAAGGCGTGTTAAATAAAACAAAACTTTGTATTTTCAGAGAAACAATTTGTGTTTACTTTGAATCTTCAATAATATATCTATATAACATCACACTATGACCAATGAAAGTGAAATAATAACCAAAAACGAGGGCGACACCTAGTCTTACCTAGCAGGCGAATTTCATTCGCTGCTATAATGATAATTACACAGTTTCGATATAATTATTGCCTATCAAATCTTCTAGTTACATATGTTGCCGTCTGTTCTGTCAAAGTGCGTAATCATCAATCAAATAAAACCTCAAAGATATCGTTTGCTCACTTTGACATGAAAGTGAGCAATCTCCTTTGTGTGATACGAAAATGTATGAGATAGTTAGATTAATACAGAATATTATAATATAGGCTACAATTATTTCCCCTTGAGCGCCGGTTATACATACGTCTGAACAACTTGCTGACCTTGAAAAATGCTTAATCGTCGTTTTTTTCACACAATTTTACGAAATTTATTTTACCGTAAATTTTGGTTTTAACATCACACTATGACCAATGAAAGTGAAAGACGAGGCTGACACCTAGTCTTTTACCAATAGACGCATTTCATTCGCTGCTATAATGATAATTACACAGATTCGATATAATTATTGCCTATCAAATCTTCTAATTACAAATGTTGCCGTCTAAGTTCTGTCAAGTCCGTAATCATCAATCAAATAAAACCACAAAGATATCGTTTGCTCACTTTGACATGAAAGTGGGCAATCTCCTTTGTGTGATACAAGTGTGGAATTATCTTGTTACGATTGTAATGAAGCGATTTATAGAATAGGCAGTTTATTATTAGGCTGTTGAATGGTAGGCTTTTTATTTTCTTTGCAGTTTTAACAATAGAATTTTTACGGTGATGATAATCTCATGAAGAAAGTAGACGCAGGTGTGTACGTAATAACAATCTGTCTTCGTTCAAATGTTGGGAGACTCTAAAAATAATATATTTTTGACTGTATCAGACTTCAAAACTAGAGTAGGTTTGGGGACACCAAGATACTCTAGTTTTGAGTACATAAATATATTATATCCCTGGCGGTACTAGATTTCAAAACTAGAGTAGGTTTAGGGACACCAAGATACTCCGGTTTTGAGTATATACCGTACATACATTACCATCAGTAAGTTTAGTTCATTAAACCCCAAGAGGACATCGGTGTCCACACACCTATTGTCTTTTAATTGTGTATACAAGGTGTCATTGACATGTTAACGCAAACGAATACCATAGATCCAGTACATGATTCTGGACCCCCCCCCCCCAGTGGTGGAATTTTTTGTCGGTTTTTTCTTGTTTTGTTTTAATGATTTTTTTACGTTTTTTAAATTAAACTGTATAAAAACGTCATTTTAACATTTTTTACGAAAAAATGAGTTTTTCTCAATGAAAAATCACGGAATCTCAAAAACTATAATACCTACAAACTTAAAATTATATAGGTAAGTTCCTAGGGTGTAGATTTTAAAACCTTAGGGGTGGCTAAGGGGTTAAGCCGACTTTCACGCGGGCCAAACCGTCAACAAAAAACTAGTATGATAAAATGCAAATAATGTTACAAAATACACCAAAAAGTGTTAAATAAATAATACAACAATACATAAAAAGTGGTTTGAAAATTTACAAATAAAAACGACAACAGTGCTTTTATTCTAAATAAAATATAGCTTTCTCTAGCTATTACGTTTAGTGTGGCCAGCTGTGTACAAAGAAAAAATACGTGGGTTCTTGTTCGAGTTCACCCGCGGCGTCCCATTGACATGGACAATTAAATTAGAAGAAATAATCACTCGCTTCACGAGACTTCATACAACAATTAACAACAGAAAGGCGTTATTTTATTACACACTGTCATAATTTCTCGGCGTTTTTTTTGTTAACTGGCGTTTTTAATTGGTTTTATATATACGAGTATATCTATTTTGTAAGACTTGGTTGAAGTGGGAACGTCACAACACAGCCGCGTACATCGTAGGACTCAAACAATTTGTCTGCTGCTGTTTTCCCGTCCGATTATAGGTTAGTAGTTTCTTTCTTTTGAGGTTTGTTATTGGGTGATTTTAATCACTATTTCAGCTGAAAAACATCCACTGTTGGACATAGGTCTCCCCCAAGCGTCTCCACAACGATCGGCCCTGTACGCCTCGCATCCATCGGATGTCGGTCCACCTTGTAGGAAGCCTTCCAACGCCGCGTCTTCTACGTCAGTTGCCACTCTAGAACCTTTCAGCATCAATGGCCATCTGTTCTAGAATATTTCTGGCCATGTAAATCGATTAGGCAGCTAATATTATTAAAACAAAATCGATCAGCCATTGTAATTGCCCTACTAATATACCCTGGTTAAAAGGAGCAGTAATTAGCATTTTGGACACGCTTGAGAAATAACTTATTAAGTGGAATACGCTACCCGCTCAGTGGGGTCTGTCGCTGGAAAAGTAAATTAAAATTAACAACCATGTCGGCTGTAGAATAGAAATAATACTTAATGAATTCCTTCAAGTTATTGTAAGAAGGAGGATTTTAGCCGGTTGTTGGACATCACATGTTAAATACAAAGTTATTACGACAGATAGACTTTCCTCGAAAAATTAAAAAATAAATAAAAAAAACCCGCTGCTCCATAGATTTATATTCTCACTAGCCCTCTGCTACCGGCTTCGCCCGCGTGATAGGGTTCCCCATACAAACTATAGAGCCCTATTTCATCCCGTTAAGAGCTGAATTTTGGAAAATCCTTTCTTAGTGCTCGCCTACTTCATAAAAGGAAACCTTGTGCAAAATTTCACGCTCCCAGTCCCAGTAGTTTTGGCTGTGCGTTGATATGTCAGTCAGTCATATAGATAACTCGACAAAATGTGTGGAGCAGCGGGTTTTGTTTCGTGATTTTTGGGTTAGTCTTATAGTTATTCATATTGGTGTGCACAATGATCCTTTTGAAGGAAAGTCCATCTGTCATATCAACTTGGTTTAAGCAACAGATGAGCTTTAATCTACACTAATATAATAAAGAGGTAAAGTTTGTTTTTTTGTTAGTTTGTTTTTTTGTTTGTAGGGGGTAATCTCTGGAACTACTGGTCCGATTGGAAAAATTTCAGCAACAACAGAAAGCTGCTTTACTCCTGAGTGACATAGGCTATATTTTATGTACGCGGGCGAAGCCGCTGATAAAAGCTAGTATAGTATAAGTATATTGGGCTGGTGTCCGCAACTCCACGTCTAAAGCACGTATTTTGCGTACGGGAGCTTTAATATAATAATTACTATTTCTCCCAATTCGTATTTAAATGACCATGGTACAAACGCTTGGGCAACTACAGCGAGGCAATGCGGCGAGTGTTAGGAGTTTTTGGCTATTGGACTTTTGCACCAGAAACGGACAGATGCGGGTGGGCTTTAGGAGTTTTTGGCTATTGAACTTTTGCATCGGAAACGGACAGGTGCGGGTTCTTAATGACGATTGACATTTTATTTATTTATTTGTGATATATGTACTTATACAGTTTTTTTTTTCGTGATTTTTGTGTTGGTCTCATAAATCCGTAAAAGTTTATTTTTATTTTATTGATTATAGATTTGCGCTTGACCGCTATCTCACCTGATGGAAAGCGACGATGCGGTCGACGATGGAGCGCGCTTACCTAGAAGTAACCTATTTACTCTTGACTTAAAGATTCCCGGGTTGTAGCCATCAGAAAACACAGATTCCGGCAAGGAATTCCACTCCTTGGCTGTATGCACAATGAAAATGTTGCCAAAACGTTTTGTACGTATATGAGTTGTTCATATTGGTGTCTTTTACTTATGAGCATAAACGGAAATTCAAGCCACATCTGGCCTTTAATCTATGAAATAATAATAATAATAATAATAATAATAATAATATATGAAATGTGATGAAGATAACTGTGCCCCACGGGGTCCACAATTGGGTCAAATAAATTTTATGTATCATCTATGGCATAGATTTTATGCGTATATGCATAAAATACGTATATGCATCTATGGGATAGATTTTATGCGTATATGCATAAAATCTATGCCATAGATATATGATACATAAAATTTGGATTTGTGGAATACAATAAACATTTAAGTATTGAGTATCACCCAAGAAGAAGTTCTAAGAACCGACCAATAAGGCTAGAATTATTAGTTAGATAATAAACTAAGATGAGCAATAAAGGTATAAATAAATATTGATGCTCTTTCAAACCCATGCCATGAACATTCATTCATTAATATTTACTTCCAGTTAATATTTAAATAACTACAACATTATGATTTTAAACTTTCTATCACTTATTATTATTATGTATACCTATAACGATTCCCTCTCCTAGAGAGAGGAGGCCTGTGTCCCAACAGTGGGAACATTAAAAGGCTGATGATGATGATATACCAATAATAAAGGTATGTTTGTATGTGTATTGTTGTGATTGACTGATTGATTCAAATAAATAATGACAATTAAAATGAACGACATTTAATTTATTTGCCTTATTTTTATTACTATTCCGTGACATTTAAAATTTTGTTTTCATGACATTTAATTATTAAACATTATTAAAATTTGCAATAATATTATGACTCCTCTGTCCTAATTTTGCTGTGCCCGAAAGGGTCCATATTGATCATGTGAAATTTTACACCATCAGTGTAAAGGAATGCAATAAAGTATTGAGTATGTTTAAAACTTGTAGTGAGATTTATACTCACATTTTTTTTACATTACTTCGTAATCTTTTCGATTAGTTTTTCTTTGCTCCCGTTATTTACTGGTTTAAATGTATTTTGTTAGCTAATAATGTTAAGTTCTTATAATTTTTAGGGTTCCGTAGGTAAACAGGAAGAAGCGGAACTCGAACTATAGAATTACTTTGTTATCTGTCTGCCTGCCAAGATATTTTATCTCGGGATCAAGTCGAGGTATAATAAAGTAAAAGTAATTTATATAAGTTAGGGATTGAAGCCTACTGGGGCCTAGGGTTTCTTTCTGAAAGAAAGGGTTGGCCCAGTGCGAAGGGCAAAGAGACTGTACTGTATCCCGCTCCGTCTAAGAGCGTGATTCGTCAGTGGATATTTTTTTCCACTACAAAAAAGAATGTATTGGAATAATGATATTATGAAAATATCAAACTAACCTGACGAATTAATGAGAATTTTATTGTCGTGTTGACTAGTTACCTCAGCAAAATTTATCGTGAAGGTTTACTTGAAACATTTACTGCCAAATACTATAGAAACATTAGAATATGTACATCTATATATCAATAGAACATATAAAACAAATGAACTATTTATAAGTACGAAGACGTGGATTAAATAACTTAGTACCTAAGCTAAAAAAAATTTAAGTCTGTACTTTTTTCTAATTTAAAATTTGAATTTCAATGTCTACGTGACAGTTTACATAAGCAAAGACCTAAATACATATGGGTTACAAGGGATTTTGAACTCACTCTAGCTAACATAAAGATTATTATCCCAAAATTCGGTAATTATTTCGACTTCTAAATTTAAAAATAATGAAGTATTTAAAATCTAATGCAAAGATAATGTATAATACATTACTTTCGCAGAATATTAATCCGAACACATTTAGCGGGTTCAGTAGCATTTTATATCTTCTAAGCTCAGGACAACATCGTTAACATATAAAATCGATCAGATAACCAGTTAACATTGAGCCCTAAGTTAGTCTAAGTTGTTGGTAAGTAGAGGTTAAGTTGACCTGGTTGTTTTCTTAACCTGAATTAAGTTGGTAGCTTGGTTGCCCGGATGCTTCTACTTATGTGGATGACGGTCATCCATCGCCGTTGGCTTCGATTGTTTTTTTATTGAACATACTCTGTCTTAAAGTATTGGGATGAACTGAATAGGTGATTAAAATAAAAGTGGCGTGTGAATATTATTAAAAGCCACTCTGTCATGGTCTAGGAAAGAGAAAGTAATGACAGCAATGTTATAGGTTTAAATCTATACATATAAAAGCGATAGTAATATATTTATAATACTCACTGATTAACCACGAAATCTCAAAAAATATAACACCTCCAAATTTAAAATTTGATAGGTGGGTTCCTTGTAGGGTTTAGACGTCGAATTCACGAAACTTTACACATAATGCATAATGGGGTTTCCCGACTTGCACGTGGTAGAAACTGCTGGCAAAAGCTACTTAATACCGCGTATTGAAAAAATGGAAAAGTTGGTCTTTTGTAAATATACCCTATATTTACAAAATACCAATTTTTCCATTTCTGATAAACTTTTGTCCATAACCATTAACGATTTCATCACATCCTACCATCTGTGAGATTGCAATCAAGCACTAGTTTGTATTATTAAAAGATAACTCACGAAGGATTTTGGGAATGTGTAAGAACCTCGTGTTAATAAAATGTTTGCTATCGAATTCTTTAAAAACGGCTTGACTGATTTTTATGAAATATTTTGCGAAAATTAGATATGTCTGAAAATAGGTCGTAGGATATTTTTTACCTTTCTACCTCCACCTCCATTTCTCCATTTTTTTATTGATTATAGGTTCGCGCTTGACCGCTATCTCACCTGATGGAAAGCGACGATACGGTCGACGATGGAGCGCGCTTACCTAGAAGTAACCTAATCACTCTTGACTTAAAGATTCCCGGATTGTAGCCATAAGGAAACAGACTCTGGCAAGGAATTCCACTCCTTGGCTGTACTCACAATGAAAGTAATAAATCACACAACGTTTGCCTGGACATCTATTATTAGTACTAACCAGTAGATTTTACTTAACATCTAAAGTAAGCTTTGAGTACCTCGTTCCGAAGGGTAAACTCTGTCGCACTGCCAAGTCTCTTCTCCTTCGTACTCCGCGTCACACTTCCAGCCGTTATGGCGGCTCCTTCTCCGTAACTGCAGTTCGTCTTTGGAACTCTCTTCCACATTCCCTTCGCGACAGCCCTTCTCTGGATATTTTTAAGAGGAAAATTAAAGAGCACTTCCTTTCTCAATTGACATAATATTAGTAATATGTAAATTATATTTACGTATTTATGTATGTATATATATATTAGACGTATTTATGTTAGTTTATATTGTACACTGGTTTCTACCCTCTTATGTAATCTCTCTCTGTTACTTAAAGGTTTGCTGGGAGAAAACTCATTGTTGAGTTAAGCTCGCCTTTGTACATGAAATGTCAAATAAGTGTATCTATATAAAGTTGTTGTGTACAATAAAGAATTAAAGTAAATTCCAATTATTACTTTTAACATTCCTGGCGAGCTCAAATGTCCGAAACATGTTCTAAAAGTGTCATTCGGCCTTGTACTACTAATTCTATATTCACTCGCGAAGCCTGACCCAGTAGTTTACACATTTGAATGTATAGGAGATCATTAAAATGCCTAGAGACCACTTTTTATACAGAGGAAGAAATTAAATCAGTGAACTCGTTAAAATGGCTTTCGCTTATGGCCAACATTATTGCTAGACAACTTTATTATAGGATAAGGTTATTATCAGTCATTCTTTTATGATTTTTTTGTTGATTATTTTTTTCTACATTACTAGGTGATTTTTTTTTGGTGGGAAAAATTATCTAACGACGGATCCCGGCCTTGGGCGGAGCGGGAGACAGTGTCAGACTCTTACTGACTAAACGACCCACCCCATTCCTTCTTAGCCTTCATACCAGGGTCGGACCTTCCTTTCAGAAACCGGACCGGAGCCCCAACAGGCTTCGGCCCTGCAGTTGGACTTCTTCATTTGCTGACAACTCCTTGAAGCGCGCGGGAACAGAGCGCACCGTCAACGACTGGCTTGGTCCGGGCTATTACCAGACAGCCGGACGGCGAGCTACCCATTGCTCAGCACCCGCAAGCCCGCGCCTACTTTGGCCGGAAATCGGGATAGGAATCGCGCCGGCGTCTGTAGCGTGAGCTCTGTTGCCTTATGCGGTCGGCCTCCTCCTTTGCTAGCATTACTGCTTCGCAGAAGGAGGCGACCTGCCACTTTTTATACAGAGGAAGAAATTAAATCAGTGAACTCGTTAATGTGGCTCTAAAATGGCTTTCGCTTATGGCCAAAATTATTGGTAGACAACTTTATTATAGGATAAGGTTATTATCGGTCATTCTCTTATGATTTTTTGTTGATTATTTTTTACATTACTAGGTGATTAATTTTTAACTTATAGTAAGCAATTAACAGTATAATTACTAAATCACCATCGTCAGCCCTTTTTAAATGTTCCCACCGCTGGGACACAGGCCTCCTCTCTAGGAGAGGGAATGGGCCATAATCCACCACGAGGGCCCAGTACGGATTGGTGGATGTCACATATCTTCGAATTTTTTGTTCTGGGACATGCCGGTTTCCTCACGATATTTTCCTTCACCGTTTTGAGAGCAGTGGTGATGAAATAAATTACACAAAGTAATGCGCTTGACTGGGTTTGAACACGCGACCTACCGTCGGGGCCTTTACCACTCGGTCACCACTGCTCTATATTTTTTTCTACATTACTAGGTTTTTAGTTCTTAACTTGTAGAAGAATATAAACAGTATAATTACTAAATAATTTATCTAAACATCTCACGTCCTCATCTAAAATGAAGTGTAGTGTAAAAGTGGATTTTTATGATCTTAAAGACCACTCACTTTAAACAAGTCTTCCTAGAAAGGTAAATGGAATTTTACTCTATTTCGAGGTGAGAAGTCATAAAATATGTTTTCACGACCACAAAAGCAAGCGGGGCAATAATACTAAATTGGTTACAGGCACTCTTCAATTGTCAATAACTCAGTCAATTACAATGCTAATTGCATAGTCATAGTTTTTTATTGGTAAGGGATTCCAAAGTCTACATTTCTTTGGAGAAAAACGTGCCAGGATATTTCCATTTTATGATTATTCTTGACATTTTTGATTATTAATGACATTTAAGATTGTTTTTTAGACATTTGAGATTATTATTGACATTTATGATTATTGTTTTTATTTTTATACTTTTTTTTTCAATAAACAATACAATTTCAATTTATAGATATCTGTGTAATAAACGAGTGCATGTTTACGATATTATTAATTATTAATTGCAGCTACTGTATATTAGCACGCCGAAATTAATGGCAGAATAAGAGAGCAATTTTATTTATTTAAACTGTCAACTTTCTGTACCTTATTTAAGCAAATAAATGATTTCTTTCTTTCTTTCATGGAAAAAGCATCAATGATGATTATGAAAATTTCGTGCATAAAAACCAACAAAAACGGCATTTAATTCCAGAAAAAAATGCTTTCTTATGATGATGACGTCTAAGACATAGCAAAGGGATTTATTTTTAGTACTGATGCAATCGTTGATGGTGAGGCAAACTATAAGAGCCTATTCACTCTAGCCTTGAAGACACCTAAATTATAATCGGACGGAAAGACCACAGCTGGAAATCTGTTCCTGTCTCTCGATGTACAAGGTATAAACGACGAGGCAAAACGCTACGTCCGGACCGTAGATGTCTCAACATCGTAAGTGTGGATATTTGCCATAGGTACGGGTTGTCTGATGGTAAAATTGAGATGGCGGAATCAAATCGTGTAATTCCCGCGCACATTCTTATTGCTTCTATTTTGTGATAATAAAGTCAAAGTCAAAATATTTTATTTCACATAGGCCTATATGGGCACTTGTAAAACGTCAGAAGCTAGTGCACGGTTCCAAATTGGAAGTACCTAATAAAAAAATCAAAACATAGAAATCAACAAGGCGTCGTTGGCTAGCAAAAAAGTAGACGAGCCCCAGTAAATCATTAATGGGAAGATCAATGATCACACTTTATTTATAACGGGTATAAAATTCGTTCAAACAGTAACTTCGATTAAAATTCCCGGTGTCAATATTTCGAGTCCCGACCTTTACCTGGACCCGACGACCCGATTTTCCAATCGAATCTCTACGAAGTGGAGTGTGAAATTAGGATGCCAACAATTTCCCTAACACCAACGCAATTAGACCCAATAACTACCCATACCTTTAAAGCTTTACTAAAATTAACATACCTAAATGGATAGCGTTAATTACTAATAACTAATTTGAGTAATAAACTAAAAGAAGATCGCTCTTCGAAATTAAGAGTGGCCAACCCGAGGCACTTTTTCATACAGCCGCTCTTACATGATTCTGAAAATGATATGTGTTATTTCATATCATTTTCAGATATTTTGGATACACAGATATCTTGTTGATATTATCTAGGCTTCTAAAGAAATCAAAACATAAATTTGTGTAAGAGTAATCTAGTAAAGACCTCCGAACTTTAAGTATCCATAATGTACTCCTATATTAAAAATATAAAAAAATACTTCTATAGAAGCCTAGCGCATTTAATCGAGATTCTAAATGATGTCATTTTTTTTTCATAAATCCTTTAGGGTTTAATAGAAATAAATATTTCCTGGAACAAGTTTTGTGAAATATTTGAATAAATCGTAGAATCGCCGAATGTCTTCCGAGTTTTCAGGTGCTCTCTTTCTTCGCATTACTTTTGCATTAAACATCACTTTGGATTGCGTCAAATGAAGCAACAAGCTTTCAAACCATGCATGACGTAGATAATAGACGTGTTGGGAAACTTTGAGCCTTTTTTTTTATGGTAGGTGAAAATCATCCAATGACGAAACCCGCTCTTGGGCGGAGCGGGAGACCAGTGTCAGACTCTTACTGACTAAAAAACCTACCCCGTACCTTCCTTGCCTTATTCCTGGAGTCGAGGTAACAGTTTTCCACCACCCTCTAGGCTCCAGAAGGCTTCGACCCTGAAGGGCCCCTGCAGTTTGCTGACAACTCCTTGAGGCGCGCGGGAACGGTGCGCGCCGTTGACGACTTGGACTCGGTCTTACCAGACGACCGGACGGCGAGCTACCCATTGCTCACCGTCCGCGAGGCTACGATGACTTTTGGTCATAAAAAGCTAAAAAGCACGGCAGAGAATTTCTATTTATACCCGAAGAGTGGAAAGAGTACCTTGGCTCTGGAATGTAAAAGGCAAATGAACCAAAACTACTACTAATTTTAATTACTTTTAAGTAATTAAAAGTTTGAATCGATGTCCCACTCAACCGTTCTCACCTAAAAAAAAACAAAGATCAGGCGTCTGATTGAAATTGTCACCAAATATGTATATGTACTGCTGAGACACAGGCCAGGAGGCCCATTCCCTCTCCTAGAGAGGACTGTAAGGATTCTAGGAGAGGGAATACTTACCTGGCATGGGATACTGTAATTAAATGATGTTAAATGATATGATGACATTTATTTTTGCAAATAGGTTTTTCACAAAACTTTTACACGTCATTTTTTTTTGTCAATTAAAAACGATTAAGGGTCCCTTAAAATATTGTTTTGATATTGTATTTTTTTTTTGGTGGGAAAAATCATCGAATGACGAATCCCGCCCTTGGGCTGAGCGGGAGACAGTGTCAGACTTTTACTGACTAAACGACCTACCGTTCCTTTCTGCCTTAGTTCCGGGGCCCCGGTGTTCCGCTGTCGCATCAACCCTTGGCCCTTGTGTGTACGTATGACAAGTTTACATATTTAATTATCCTGAGCATACCTTCTTTCAAATGAAAATATAAAAAGATTAAAATCGGTTCACGTAATACAAAATTACCACCGGGTCAGCGCCATCTCTCGGGAAATTTGGTTACTAATTTATACATGGACTGAAACTGGGCTCTGTTACATTGTTAGAAATTAGTTACAGATGGGAAACTACGGAACCCTACACTGAGCGTGGCCCGACACGCTCCTGGTCGGTTTTTTTTCTGGGAAAAATACTATAACATGGTGTCAATCGTGATTCAATTACTAATTCTGTTCATATTTTGTTGTACAATAAACTTTATCCTATTGTATAATTTTTTCTAACCTTGAAACAAATCGACCGTACCACATACGACATCGAATCTCTTCATCAAAGTCATCCCCAATAAATAACTCAAAAGCCAATCTCAATTACTATTGGAAACACCTAAAGAGGTAGTCTCACGTACTGCAGGAATGCTAGGAAAGTGTGCAAGTAACCCCGGAACGTGACCTGGTTACGATGGGAAGGTACAAAAAGTTGGCGATTGTGATTCCTTGCGCGCAAACTAATTTAGATTCGCCGGATATTCTGCGGCGCGGTGTTGATTTCGAGGGATTGTGCGTATAGAGGTGGCAGGTTAATGAAATGATCGTTTCGTTATTGCTAGTGAACTGGGTGTCGTATGCAGATGCGAAATTAATGAGACTTTATGTCTATACTAATATAATAAAGAGGTAAAGTTTGTTTTTTTGTTTTTTTTTTTTGTTTGTAGGAGGCAATCTCTGGAACTACTGGTCCAATTGGAGAAATTTTAGCAATAATAGAAAGCTGCTTTACTCCTGAGTGACATAGGCTATATTTTATGTACGCGGACGAAGCCGCTGACAAAAGCTAGTATGCAATAGAACCATAAGAGCCTTAGTTTAGTATCTAGTGTAAGATACCAGTGTTAGTTATAATGAAGCTGTCATAGTCGAATTACGACTCCTCCTTGCGTCGTTTATCTTCAATGCTGAAGGTCAAACCTCGAAGAATAACTTTTTGATGGACTATATTTCGCCATGTTGCCCTATCTTCTATGTTGATGGCGTCGCAGACTGTGGACGACTAAAGCTTCTAAAAACAAATAGAAGAAAAAAAAATGGTGCTTCTTAATATGAGTTGGATTTATTTCAATCGAAAGACGTTCACGGCTGGACAAAGACATTCTCCAAGGGTGACAAAATGAATGGTCTAATGTGTTCTGATTCTGAGACACTCGCTCTGAACGCGATACATTTGACGACCTTAAATTCAACTGTTAGAAAAAGAATGGAACTTTTACATATCTCCATCCCTTTTTCTCGCTTGTACTACTAGCACTTTAACACGTCATTAATAAGGCCCCTGTGCTCGGCTTGAGCTAACTTTTACGCAGTTTGGTAGATCTTTAATATGGTTCAGAAAGGCAGCCTTAAGCGGGACTGGCCTAGACATGTCTGCCGCATGCCGATTAAGATTGATGCCTTTAAATCGCTAGACGGGGTCGTGGAGAAGGTGATATGGTTGGGGATGGTGGAAAGAGCTTCATCATCATCATTATCAGCCTTTTTAATGCCCCCACTGCTGGGACACAGGCCTCCTCTCTATGAGAGGGTATGGGCCGTAATCCACCACGCGGGCCCAGTGGGGGTTGGTGGATGTCACATGTCTTGCAAAAAGCTTAGCGCTTATCATGAAAAGAGCTTAGTGCTTATCATGAAAAAAGATTTGTACTTGACATGAAAAGAGCTTAGTGCTTGTCATGGAAAGAGCTTAGTGCTTGGCAAAAAGCGGCCCATAGCCAGATAGAAAAACAGGAACAGAAAAAGATGAGAGAAGACAGCACAAGCTAAATTTAATTATACTAATATAATAGTTTAGGGAGTCACCCTTGATCGTGACTTCAAGAAGTTGGGAAAAGAGTGTCGGACTTGTTCCAAAAATAAAAACTGGTAAAGCTTGTAAATTGTGTTTTTTAGGTTACAAATGTGATTCTCTGCGGCAAAGTTCACGCGTGAACGATGTATGAACAGTTATGGCTAACAGTTCATTGATTGTTTCTGTAGTTTATTACAAAGAACAGATTTGGATTTTACATAAGTATTCTGTGTTTTTATATCGAACTTATAAAAATTAGTATGCATACTCTCGGTAGATATGCATACTATTTTTAATTCAAAGCGTTTCTTTCAAATAAACCTTTACATGCACTTTTGAAATGTCATAAAGTCGGTCTGTCAGAAAAAAAATGACGCTAATTGCACATTCCAAAAAGTAGGTCCCAATGGAGAAGAATGTGCAAGAAACTCCGTGGACACTCTTTTTAATCATGTTGTGTTTTATACAAATATATAGGTTACATATTATTGTCGCTGCTATGATGTGACTAAAATACAACAACAATGTAACTAAAATAATAAAAAAGTACATGTTCTAAACAAATTAAAATAAACCCCTGTGCAGCTTTTTAAAAGTTCGAAGTCATTATTATTATAGAAGTGATTTAATTTAGTATCTATTTGGCTATGATACTAAACTACAACGTGTTTTACAAGTGCCCATGTAGGCCTATGTGAAATAAGATTTTGACTTTGACTTTGACTAGATCATTACTTTTCACATGAAAGATCTGTATTATAGAGTCCAGTAAAGTATTCTAAACGTGGTCCGTTACTTGATCACAAATTTTATAGGCATACGCATTCTGCCAGAGCTAAAGGATGGTTAGAAAGCGTTTTGATGGAAGTCTTAGAAAGTCTTAGTCTTCACTCCTTAGCACATTAGCGAACTTCAAGTTTGAAATTCTAGATGAACAAATTAAAAAATTGGATTCCCAAACGAAATTAACAGATTTAGTACAGAACCAATTCTAATACGAACTTAAAAAAAAAACACAGACTTCTCTCCCCGTGCGGAGGCCTTAAATTTGGTTTAGTTTAAGTAAGAAATGAATGTAATTGTGTCTAATATAGAGAGTCTAATATATATTAGAACAAAATGCAGGGTTGTATCTACATTACAGGGTCATGTTGATCTAGTACCACTTTAGCCAAAAAACACTTTTATTTTCTTTAAAGTAATGAGCTCTAATAAGCCCATTAAATACGTAGCTAGGTGTCGGAGTTTTGTGTTTTATGAAGAGAAAGAAAATATTAACCACAATCACAGTTTAAAATCTACTCAAAATGTTCATAATGTTAAACTAAGCTAAAAATGATAATGAAATATTAAAATGTTACGAATACACCCAGCTATCCCGATAGTCAAAAGTGTACTGAATATGTTTTAAAACCTATGCAATGAATACCAAACAGCCCCATAATTATATTTTTCAAACAAGGTCTTAAAGACCCCGTAACGCAAGAATAGAAATAGCACAAAAATGAGTGTCACAATGTAACGAAAAAAAAAATCAGTAGAGGAGTAAAAATTAAATAATGATTTCTACAAGCTTTGCCAGTTCTAAACCTTCCTACACAGACTACCGTAGCCAGAAGTACAAATGTGCATGTAGAAGTAGCATCATGAATAACAAACTCAACGCTCCCCTGACCGCTTTGTGATAAGGAGACAAATCGGAGAAAACTTGTACAATGACCGAGAAAAGTAAAAACACTTTCTGTATACATATACCTACACGTATTACTTTGTAGGCCATTTCTTTCCGGATTCCGGACGGAACTTGAAACGCGTCCGGAGTCGTGTTATGCCATTTCGAAAGATAAATGAGCATGAGTTTGATAGTTAACATGAAAATCTTGGGACATGACATGTGTCATTTTGTTTACGGTAGTTGTAAAAGCTGGAAGATTTTGTTGCCAGAAGCCAGCTGATGCTGATTTTATAGTTGTTTACCGTCATTTTTATGCCTAAATCACGATTTTGAACATATCTAATAATAATGTATACTTGAAGCTAAGCGAAGTTAAAGATAAATAAAACTCATCAAGTACGAGTTCGCCTGTGATATTTGAAGTTAAGCAAAACTACAGGTAAAAGAAAATACAGGTCAAGTCAAAGTCAGACTCGAGCACCGTATTATTTAAATACCTAGTTGTATTCTCGAATCGCCTTAAAAGCGAAGATTTTTGCCTACTTGTGCTACATCTCATTGCGTCCGACTATTCTAAAATAAACATAATTCGCCTGCGTCTCTTATTTCAGGCCTTTCAATTTGAACATTACTTTTCTGGGAACAAATTATCCCTTTCATAGTGTAATGTCGTACGGTATTTTATTGTGGGGAAATGCTACCGATATACAGACGATTTTTGTTCTGCAGAAAAGGGCTATTCGTTCCATTTATAAACTAAGTCCCAGATTCTCCCTCAGAGAGAAGTTTAAAAATATTAATATTTTAACTGTGGCATCTCAGTACATCTATGAAAACATTTTGTATGTTCATAAAAATAAAAATTTGTTTAAAAAATACAGTGATATTCACAACGTAAATACTAGGAATAAACACAAATTAGTGGTTCCGGTAACAAGGCTCAATAAAATAGGAGGCACATTTAGATGCCAATGTATACGCTTTTATAATAAGCTTCCCAGTCCTATTCAAGAACTTAGCCTTAATAAATTTCAATCATTTGTAAAACATAAACTTTGTCAGAAGGCTTTTTATACTGTAAAAGAGTATCTTGAGGACAAAACAGCTTGGGATTGACCTGCTCCAGTAATCACTGTAATTGATGTAATTTCATTTCTTATTTTCTGATTTTTTTTTTTTGGTATCATTATTATTTTTAACTGACGATTATTGTTATTTTACAATTATGACATATTTCTCTTTTTTTTTTGCAACTATTAAATTTAACATTTAAATTTGAAATTGACAATTGTATCGTTTTTTATTTTTTTTAAATTTGCAATATTAATGGGTAAAATTACATTTTTGTAAATTTTTATTATTGTGAATGTGGGGACTATGTGGATTACTTTTCGTTTTTCCTTAATTTTAACTTTTAATTAACTTATAATGTCTGGCAGTTATGAGTACTTTTTGCGGCCTACCCAAATGTCCTTTCTTTGGTATTGTTCGTCAAATCGTTGAGCTCCTTGGTGGTCCTGAGTTGAGCTACACGAGAACTGACAAATGCTTGCACTGACTGGACAGGTCCACTCAGAACTGTGTGGTTCTTTCTTCAAAAGACCATCTCAGACTCCAATCTGCATGGTTCTCATATGATTTGACCATTACATGTTTGTGTATGGACTTTAAAACAGACTTTGACCCCTGAGTTTGTTTCGGTGTTTCTTCTCAGGGTAGTCAGCTAGGAAACACCGGCCTCATCTAGTATAAAAAAAACGAAAAAAAAAAAAAATTGACGTGTAAAAGAGTTTGTAAAAACCTATTTACAAAATAAAAATCATTTATCATTTATCATTTATCCTTTTAAAGAGTTGGTTATTGATCATCCAATGACGTCCTCCCTCCTTAAGCCGAGCCCGATTATGTCAAACTTTTACTGACTTAAAACCCAACCTTATTCCTTCATTCCAAGTTCCCGTGATTGACTTTCACTTACAACATGACTGAACTTAATCCATGGTCCGAGATTTTGTAATTAACTACCTAATAGTAGGCACACAGATTATTCTTCAAAGTTAAAGTCAAAGTCAAAATATTTTATTTCACATAGACCTACATGGGCACTTGTAAAACGACTTCAACATGATTCTACGTCAATATGATTCCCTAATAAGTTTTAATTTCCATGGGGGCGTCAAATTATGCGCTATAAATGGAGCATAAACAGCCTTACATTTACATCGCGTTAACTTAGAAATTTAATATTTTCAGTGCCTTCAGACTTGAGTATTTGATAGTAATTTTCCAGCTCGATGACCTTTACGTGTCCCTAAGAAAAAGGTTTTTGACATCTGCCAATAATGTTGTTACACAGTTGTTGTGACTTTATTGGCACACAAAAAATCCAGGGCCTGGAATAAGGCAAGGAAGGAATGGGGTAGGTTTTTTAGTCAGTAAGAGTCTGACACTGTTTCCCGCTCCACCCAAGGGCAGGATTCGTTGTTCGATGATTTTTACCTACCACAAAAAAAAATCAGGATCCACTAATGTTTTCGCTTTTGCTGTTTTTTTTACAGCTTAATACAGCCTCTATTATTCCAATTAAGTTTACTGCAATAATTATTCTAATAATAACCTATGTTTATAAACTAAAAATACACTAATATTTACAAAAATACTACTTACTAATTTACTTTTTTTTTTCGTTTTTAAAAATACTGACTGTATAGAAATGGTTTTAGGATTTTTTAGAGGATACCCGAGTCGCTGCAGTGCAGTTATTGTAAGGCTGGATGCTTCGCTATGCAATTATCTGAAGATCAATTTCTATGAAAACGCATTATCGAGTCGCGGTCATCTCTGTAAATCAGTCAAACAATTTCGCAATATAGTCACGGAATGCGAGGTATGCAAAGAAGCGATAGGTCCGGCCGAACATGTGAGTCACAGTTCCGACAAGCATATTTATTGGGAAAGGTCTGACAGTAAGCCGGTAAAGTGACACAGCAGCTCTTAAGGTTTCTAATTCTTCTCCTTTGTGTCACTGGCCAGAAAGACTTTTTTTTTTTGAAAATTGAATAAAAAAGTACTTTTCTTTTAAACTCGAGTTACGCATGTACGAAATCAATTTCTTCAAGTAAAAGTCTGCTAAGCGAGTTCAATAACGTGTAGGTAGTTAGTATGAAACGACCGACAAATACTTACGAGGTCATTGACCCATTTATTTAAAGAAATTAATTTCGTACATGCGTATACGATTTTTAGAAAAAAATATTGTTTTATTGTTTTCTGTGTCTGTTTTGGACAAAATAAAAATAATTTTTCTTTTCAAAAAAAGTACTTTATTTTTTAATTTATCTTTACAAATCAATAGTGATGTACCGGATCGACCCTCGCCGTGATTAAGACGATCAAAATTTAACGGTGTATACTAATTAGGTTATTAAAGAAAAAGCAGTTCCAAAAAGACATTACTATAGCAACTTGCAAAGGTTTACATCTTAAGATGCCTTAAGGTGGGCCTTCCCGACTCGCTTAACGTCAATATCGAGCATAGTTTAAAAGCTTGTTGCTTTATCTAAAGCAATCCAATGTGATGTCTGATACAAAAGTTATGCCAAAAAAAAAGAGATTCCACCTGAAAACTCTGTTGGCATTCAGTAATTCTACGATTTACTCGAATATTTCACAAAACTTGTTCCAAGATTTGTGTTTTTATTAAACCCTTAAGGATTTTTGAAAACAAAATGAATACATTTAGAATCTTGATTAAATGCGCTAGGATTCTATAGAAGTACTTTTTTATAATTTTATTATAGGAGCACATTCTATAGAGTCAAATTTCACGTAAAATAGCAGGTTTTCAGAGGTCTTTACTGAATTACTGTTACACAAATTTACGTTTAGGTTTCTATAGAAGCCTAGATATTATTCACAAGATACCAATGTATCCAAAATATTTGAAGAAAGATGTGTGTGTGTGATAATCACGTAAGAGCGGTTGTATGAAAATGTACGTCGGGTTGGCTGCTCTTAAGCTTGCACTCTGACCACTTCAGGTTATCTAGGAAAGGAGGCAGACAGGCCAATGATAAAACATGAGCCTAATTTAAATGCATACCCTGTCGGATGAGGGCTCGTAGGTCACGTTCAATAAGAACCCCACATTTACGCTCTAGAGCCATTACATGTATGCCCTCATTTAAAGAGGTTTTAAAACATAGAAAACATCTCATTAAAATAAAACTTACATTCGTAAGACGTGTTTATAACGTTGTCGCTTATAATGAACCTCATCAGAAAGTTTCAAGTCACCCAAAGTGAAATGAAAATGGCTATGATCGGAGTTTCCTTGCGTGATTGCATTAGGAATGCACATTTGTACGGAACCAAAAGTTGGCTGCGACTGTTCCCTTATGGTGACAGTTGGGCGATGCCTATGTCCAACAATAGACGTCTTCTGGCTAAAATTATGATAATAGTAATGAACATTATATTTCTAAATGCTATAGAACCAGTAAATGAAAGAAAGAAAGAAAGAAAAACTATAACTTGGTTCTTTATATATATCAAAAGTCCAGTCCCAAGCCTACCTACTTCTTCGAAGTACTGCATTGCGTTCAGACTATTAAGTAAATAAAATATCTTTAGTTATTTTATTCTCAACATGCTTTAGGTACTAAAAACCTATACAGAGTATATTTATATGTCGCTGTAGGCGTGGTAATTAGGTAGAGTTAGAGGTTTATCCTTTCGAGTACCGTAATTAGAGACATAATATATATATATATACATAATAGGGTGCATATGGGGCTCCATTACGATCTTCGGGGCCCAAGTCAACCTCCCCTGCAAGTTGGGGCACCTGCCGATCAGCGGACGAGGCTCTGGCGCTGGCTTTCCCTCTTAGGGTTGGGAGGTCAGACGGCAGTCGCTCCCGTAAAGGCCACAAAAGCCAATAAATATGGACAGTATAAGAAAGTTTAGCGGACCCCGGGCACCGAGGTGAAAGCCAAGGAAGCAACCGGGACTAGCGCTGAGATGATGATGATGATGAATTAGAGACATAATAGAAAGACAAGAGTGCGAACGCCGGCGTTCGCTTGAGGCTCAACAGATTAATAACTAAACCCACACTAAAACGACCAGGGACCTTTTTTATGGTAGGTAAAAATCAATGACGAATCCCGCCCTTGGGTGAAGCGGGAAACAGTGTCAAACTCTTACTGACTAAACAACCTACCAGATACCTGTTACCAGACGACCGGATGGTGAGCTACCCATTCCCGCCGTCCGCAAGCCCACCAGAGACCTGTAACGAAAGCTTGAAGGAACGGGATGGGTTTGACACTATCTCCCGCACCGCCCAAACACGAGAGATGTCATTGCATGACTTTTCTTCCCAAGAAAACGTTTATAGCTCCTCGTTCTTACAACTTTATATCAGTCATCGAACTTTTACCTTTCTATAAAACTATTTGAAGGTGAATAATCTTAATTATATACAAAAATTATTAACTCACTGACACACTTGTTTTCGAGATTTGCATACGACCTACATGTACTCGGTTATTAACACTAGAAAAATACATAAATCACTACTCAATGTCACAAATCATGATACCTAAATTAATGTTAATAGGAATACGAACTAAAGCCTGAGCGTAGACTAGACGAAAATTGGATGGAAAAAATCTATCACTCTCTAAACACTAATGAAGCTCACATACTATAAAAAACAGGCAAGAGCGAGTCGGACGCGCACACGTAGGGTTCCTCACTAACTTATCTGTGAAATTAATACAATTCTCGTTTTATATTATCAAGATTTTTCCGAATCGCAAAAAATATTTTTTCTTGTGACGTAAGTTCTTTATAGTTTTCAGACTTTTTCCTGTACTTGTGTTGTAAGATCTTGCTTCATGCCGAACTACAGGTTTCTAGGTCAACGGGAAGTAACCGTATGTTTTTTTTTTATTTGCTACAAACTGCTTGATTGCGATCCCACCTGGTAAGCAGTGAGGCAATCGTTGATGGTGAGACGCATTAGTTAAATTAAAAGCCTATTCACTCTAGCCTTGAAGATAGCCAAATTATAATCCGATGGGCCACAGCAAGCAAATGTCTTGTCGACATATAGTTTTTTTTTTTGCGAATGAAGCGGCCATAATTATCTTTTATTTTTAACAACTCAGACTTTTTTCAGAGCTACTAGGGATCGCAGACCTGATTACCTATATGGTTTTAATTTAATATCGATATCTTTACACGTTCCAAGATAAAGGGTCTTGACAGACAGACAAACGGCAAAGTATTCCTATAAATGTTCCGTTTTTCCTTTAGAAGAACGGAACTCCAGACTTTGTCAAAGTTATCTAAGAATCTAGTCAAAAAATTCATTCTGAGTCAAGATGAAACCAATCTGACCTACATAAATGTATAAATTTATTCTGAATTTGATCCTATTTTAACACGCATTCCATGCATATTCATTTTATTTATCTTTTTTTAACGTTGCGAGCCTATGCGTTTGACCACATCTTAACAGGAGACTCAGGGATCTCAGTTGGGTTATCAGTCAACCATTAGTTTATAACAAATAAAAAAAATACAGATGGAAAAACCTCGCGCTTGATCTTGTCTCACTCTCAAACTAGTCCCCGAGGGCCCCGAGTAAAAAGGGGGCTTTTTTTACAAATGTGGGGTACTACACGAGACGGTCGCAGATAACATGTTGCGGAGGTAGCTACGCCCTTGCTCCCACTGCAGTTTCGCATAATGAATGTGTTTCTAAAATATTTGTGCTTATGAATTTTATTTTATTCTTCTTTTTAGCGTGTCGATGGCAAAACCAATTAAAATTCTTGCCTGGCCAAGTATTCGGCCACGGCAATGCTGTCCACTGACGCTGTCATTAGGTCCCTACGTGAACAGGCAATAGGGCACGTGGTGCAGGATGGAAGGTAGGACATGGTCTGCGGAGAGAAGCCGCACAAACACTGGAGATTGATTGTTAAGATTTTATTTATCTAAAAATAGATACATTGGAATAATATTAAATGACAGTATATAGCCTCAGGCTATTACATAGCGGTCCGATCAAAGGTTAGAGAAAGCAGAACTCCTTGCGATGACAACACAAATTGCTAATAAGTTTCAATTCACAGATAAGCATGAGACTAGGCTAGAGTGAATAGGCACTTAATAAATTAGTGCGCCACACCATCAACGATTGCATCACTGCTTACCATCAGGTGGTATCGCACTAGTTAATGTAGTGTAAAGAAAAAGAAAACCAAGCAGTTTGAACCATTTGGCCATTAGATAATTACTTATGATGTATTTATTACTTTTATTTCCAGGCATCAAGACCTATAATGTGTTAGTACTTACAAAAACTTATAACTATGTTAGTTTGTTGTCATAAAACCAATCCGGCGCACTAATTATAATGGTTTATCATGCTATATGCGATACATGGAGGCCATGGAGCTTATACCTATATAACATCTCTTTTTTTTATCTATATTCCTATCATTATTTATATACTAATAAATATTATAACTTATTAGGTATTCATTTGTAAAATCAGGTATTAAAAGAACTCATTCAGCATCAAAAATTCATCCTCATCGATGTCAATGGGAAAAGTGCCCAGAACGATGGCGGCACTGTTACGGTGAATATCAACGCTGAGTCGTCAACTAAAAATCCCAGCTTTCTGCTCACGCGAAAATTTCACCATCTATTTGCTGATATCATGAATAACTCAATGACCAATAAGACCCCATAGCCTTGATAAAATTGGTTGTGTGTATATTACAGGTTAGTATATTACGGGGTAGTTTATGATTAAAACATCGTAATACATCGTAAGGAAACCAGGATATAGAATCAACAATTCGAAAAGATGTGACATCCACCAATCCGCACTGAACCCGCGTGATTGATTGTAGCTCATTCTCTCTCCTAGAGGGGAGGCCTGAGTCCCAGCAGTGGGAACATTAAAAAGGCTGATGATGATGATGATAAACTTTATTATTATAGCTAGCAGGCCGGGACCCGGGAAACGAGGAAGGCCTAAGAGGCGTTGGATCGACGTCGTAAGGGACGATATGCGTGCCAATGGGCTTACGGCAAAGGACGCAAAAGACCGAGCGAAGTGGAGGCGTCTTAGCAAGAAAGCGGACCCCGGGCACCGAGGTGAAAGCCAAGGTTGGCAACCGGGACTAATACCGCTAGGATGATGATGGTATAGCTAGCAGGTGTTTTCCTACAACCGGGCAAAGGTGTCCCTCCAATTTTCTAACAATCACGGTTCCTCGCTTTCTTGTTTCCATTCTTAAGGATGACATCCAGGTAGTTCCATTTCCTTCGTGGTTCACCGCGTCCTGTGTTTCTGTGTTTTACGGGCCCACGCCTCGTTAACTATTGAAATTTAATTTAATGAAAATATTAACTTAATTAATTTAAATATCAACTCTTTGTTTTCGCGTTTCTACCCGTACAGAATACAATTGGTACTTAATTTATGTATTCGGACTCAGTTAATATTCGGGCCAAACAAAGTTTTCCGACGCTGATGCGGAAACCCTATCCGAGTTCGGAAGCGGTCGCTCAACCGGTGCTGTCAAAATTTATATCGTAGGAAGTACCTACTTGATCTACATGTAGTAGGCAGGTACGTACCGATCGAACTTTTATTAATGGCCCTACACTTTGTAGGGCCATTAATAAAAGTTCGATCGGTTCGATCTATTTCTATAAAGTACTTGTCGAAATGTATGTAATATAAAACACACGCCTACGGTGGAGACGTGTCACGGTTGAGCGGAACACCGCCATGTTCTCGAGTCTGAGTCAGGGGGGGTGGGGGAGACCATGGTTCGGAGTGAGGAGAAGTGTCAGGCAGTTAACTTCTTTTGAGAAGCAGTAATGTTCGTAAAGCAGCCCAACTATTGAGGGATCGGACTTCCTCGTGCAGCGCACCTGGATCCCCACCTCCATTTCCATTAATTGTAGGCGTGAGCTTAATGGCCAGACCGAGCCCGAGTCGTCGACGGTGCAAAGTTTCGACCCTACCCTAGTTCCTTCTCTGTCGTACAATCGAGGCCTACCTGTCCGACAGGTACATAGTGTACCCCGGTCACCAAGGAGATTGGAAACGGCGAGAGATGTCGTGCGGTGTCCCACAGGGATCGGTACTAGGGCCGCCCTTGTGGAACATCGGGTACGACTACGTGCTGCGCGCCGACCTCCCCGTAGGGGTCAGCGTGGTCTGCTACGCAGACGACACGCTGGTCCTAGCGCAGGGAAGGTCGTACCAGGCGGCGGTCGAACTAGCGACACGTGGGGTTGCGACAGTCGTTGAGAGGATCCAGCAGTTGGGACTCAAGGTGGCACTGCACAAGTCCGAGGCCATGTGCTTTCACGGCCCTCGGAACGCGCCACCAACGGGTTCCCAACTAACGGTAGAAGGAGTTCACATCGGCGTCGGGTCGACGATGAAGTACCTAGGACTTGTCCTCGACAGCCGATGGAATTTCGAGGAGCACTTCCGACGTCTGACCCCCAAACTCAATCGGACGGGGGCTGCTCTCAAGCGGCTCCTGCCGAACCTTGGGGGTCCAGACGCCTTCTGCCGGAGGCTCTACGCCGGCATCGTCCGGTCCATGGCCCTTTATGGGGCACCAGTGTGGGCGCCGACGCTGCGTAAACGCCCGGCGGCCCAGCTGAACGCCTGCCAGAGGGTCATGGCCATCCGGATGGTGCGGGGATACCGCACGGTGTCCCGCGAGGCGGCGAGCCTCCTTGCTGGCCTACCACCATGGGATTTGGAGGCAACAGTCCTTGCACACATGCACGACCAGCGCGTGGAGATGCAACGCCGGGGCGAAGATCCGCTGCCCGAACATGTCGAGGCGTGGCGGAAGGAGCTCCGGCGAGATCTCATGGTGAAGTGGAAACAGCGACTGTCGCAACCCAGCGCTGGGCACACCGTAATCTCAGCGGTAGTGCCCCTCTTTGAGGCGTGGCTGGATAGACCTCACGGCGTCCTCACTTTCCGCATGACGCAGGTTCTCACCGGACATGGGAAGTTCGGGAGATTCCTGCACCGGATTCGTGCGGAAGAGACGTCCGGGTGTCGCCACTGTGAGGCGAGCCCGGAGGACACGGTGGAGCACACGGTGGAGGTGTGCCCTGCTTGGGAAGAGCATCGCCGTATCCTCGTGGGGGTGATCGGCGGCGGCGACCTCTCGCGTCGGGCCCTGGTTCAGGCCATGGTCCGCAGCGAAGAGGAATGGCAGGCGGTCGCCTCCTTCTGCGAAGCAGTAATGCTCGTAAAGGAGGAGGCCGACCGCATAAGGCAAAGGCAACGGCGTACTCGCCGTAGCCGTCGCCGCCGCGATCCTGCCGATATCCGGCCACCGTAGACACTGGCTCGCGGACGGTGAGCAATGGGTAGCTCGCCGTCCGATCGTCTGGTAAGACCGAGTCCAAGTCGTCAACGGCGCGCACCGTTCCCGCGCGCCTCAAGGAGTTGTCAGCAAACTGCAGGGGCCCTTCAGGGTCGAAGCCTCCTGGAGCCTAGAGGGTATGTGAAAATTGTAACCTCGACTCCAGAAATAAGGCAAGGAAGGTACGGGGTAGGTTTTTTAGTCAGTAAGAGTCTGACACTGGTCTCCCGCTCCGCCCAAGAGCGGGTTTCGTCATTGGATGATTTTCACCTACCATAAAAAAAAAAAAAAAAAAAAAAAAAAAAAAAAAAAACCCTAGTTCCTTATGATACATCTTTATTTAAAAAAAATATTTGTAGAATAAAAACGATCTCAATCTCGATTTGTAGCTCTAATAAATCTGACCCTGAAGAAGGGTTGAAGCTAATTGGGGCCAAGGGTTTGTGTCTGGCTCTGGTATATATGGCAACGTAGGAACTGGGTAGGTTGTTTAGCCTGACACTGTTTCCCGCTCCACCTAAGGGCGGGATTCGTCATTGGATGATTTTTACCTACCATAAAAAAAAGCTCTAATAAATTACTAGACGATATTCTTAACACCTTATGGCATTAATTTAAAATTTGACCAATATCGTGTATGTATTTAAGTATACCATTGACTATCTCATACTTTTCACGGTTTCTGTCTGATACAATACATTTTAGAGCTTCTAGCTGACCCGTCATTTATAGTCATAACTGTCTTATGCATTTTATCATATTGCATAACGTCCAGGTTCTTCGAATATTCGATCGAAGCACGTACCTATCACGAAATTGCATCTCCTGTTTCCTCAGGAAATTGTTCTAACAATATCACATTTTAAACATATATATACTACAAAGTCTACTTCGATGAATCAAATCTCGGTTACCGAAACAAGTTACAAGTTGTTATAACGGTCCGAATTTCGCTAATACCTATAAATAACCAGTCTTAAGTCACACCTGTACTATGTGGCTCAAATAAATAATTAAAACATGTTTTTTGGGTTCTATTTATCATTATTGAAACGATACAAAATTGTTCCGATCATGGCGTCTGGCATGTCGGCGGTTGGCCTGGCATGGTTTAAAAATGGAACACTTTTCTTATTGGCTGTTAATTTTGTTCATCAATCATTATGATGGAAAATGGGGTTTAGACGCCTGATAAGTAATTTCCATATCGCAGTGGGTGTCCTCTTAGTAGTCTAGTCACTGTCTTTCCTATACCTCTCGTATCATCTAAATTAGGTCATAAATATAGTATGCGATTACCGCAACTATAGTAAATTGTTCAACTTATTAGCCGTGTACTATACATTTTCTTTTACCATGAATGTGGGTGGATGGAGTTGAAGGTAAAAGAAATGGAATGATTGTGTTAAATAATAAGAAGAAAGAAATAAATGGATGGACTTTGTGAAGGGTATGTTATTATAGAACAAAATCTCCAAGTAATACTTGAACAAAGATAGGAAGATGGTGATCTGTATCAAGTCTTTATTCTCTTCCGAATCCCAATTTATTTTGGGTCAGCACGACTTTTCGTCCATTTTTTCTCCTCAGTTAACCATGTTTAAGAAATAATCATCCTTCGCTCATTTTTTTTCTGTGGGATAAAACGATCTTATGACAACTCCCGCATTTGGATAAAGCAGGAGATATGAGACTATTACGGACTAAAAAACCACTCAGTCCCTACGTTGCCTTTTATACCAAGGCCGAGCCTTCCTCACAGACGCTAACCCTTGACTCCAGAAAGTGTTCGACCCTTCTGTTTCTAGTTCCTACAATCCTTTACCCTATTCATCTTTCGTTGTTGGACCAAAGGTGCGGCAACAAAAAAATCAGCAAGTCGAATACCTCGGTCTATATGTTTTTAGCACCATGCATTGTTAGAAATTCTATAATAATCTTTTATTATATTTATATAATGTATATGTTACGGGTAAAGCTAGAAGTTGGAGTAAACCTAGGTTTACCCGGGTAAACTTAGTATTACCCAAGCTTCTTGGGTAAAGTCCGAATAATAAGTAAAATCAATTTTAATTCGGGGTTTACCCATGCTCACCTAGGTCTACCCAACTCTGGCTGGGTAATGTTAGGTGTTGCGTTATTTTCGCACCCGTGGCGTAATTCTGGGGGGCCCGCGTTATCTGTTCATTACTCAGTAGCTTGCAATATTACGTTCGCCTTTGTATGTTTTTTAAATAATAAATGTTTAAATTGCACCCAGATTTTCATTTCACTAATTAATTAGACGAATTAATTTAAAATATTACCCAGCCATTATTTCAGCAAGATAAACTGATGTGACATTTTGAATTACAAAATTTTGCCGCCGTGGCCAAATATCGCCGTGGGGGTGATCGGCGGCGGCCATCTCTCGCGCCGGGCCTTGGTCGAGGCCATAGTCCGGAGCGAGGAGGAGTGGCAGGCGGACGGCTCCTTCTGCGAAGCAGTAATGCTAGCAAAGAAGGAAGCTGACTGGGCGCTCACGCCCGAGACGCTGCCGAGATTCCGATCCCGATTTCCGGCCACCGTAGGCGCGGGCTTGTGGATGGGGAGCAATGGGTAGCTCGCCGTCCAGTCGTCTGGTAACCGTCCGGACCAAGCCCAGTCGTCGACGGCGCGCACTGTTCCCGCACCCCTCAAGGAGTTGTCAGCAAATCGTAGGGACCCTGCAGAAGGGTCGAAGCCAACTGGGTCTAAGGGATCGCATCTGAAAGGAAGGCTCTGGCCTTGGTATATATGGCAACGTAGGAATGGGGTCGGTTCTTTAGTCAGTAAGAGTGACACTGTTTCCCACTCCACACAAGGGCGGGATTCGTCACTGGATGATTTTTACCTACCATAAAATAAAACCTATAGCCTAATAGCCTAATAGCCTCTTGAAATCGACTGTTCATTTGCAAGCTCTCGTAAGCTTTCTTCTGGTGATATATTTGCACTTTGCTCGGTCGCCATTATGTCACTAAGTAAGCGACGTGCGTGGCCGCGTGGGCAGATAACGCGGGCCCCCCAGAATTACGCCACGGGTGCGAAAATAACGCAACACCTAACATTACCCAGCCAGAGTTGGGTAGACCTAGGTGAGCATGGGTAAACCCCGAATTAAAATTGATTTTACTTTTTATTCGGACTTTACCCAAGAAGCTTGGGTAATACTAAGTTTACCCGGGTAAACCTAGGTTTACTCCATCTTCTAGCTTTACCCGTAACATATACATATAGTATTTTACTCTTCTTCTTTTTTAAATATATGGCTCCATCAGTAATAATAGCTAAAATAACAAAGAATTCAAATCAAACTAAAAAATCATGAAAACAAAATCCGTCCGTCCTAAAGCCATCTAAAGACATCTTAAAAAATCCTAGTATTTTACTCGTACTTTTGTTGTTTCACTGTCGCATGTCGATCCATAGAGAAAATTATGTAATTTCCAATTATGTGAGACCAAGGCAAACTGTATTCTGCCTAGTGTCTATGGTGCAATACATTACTACCTGGTTCACACTTAACAGATTATTGTATTATGTGCAAAATAGCCATTTTGGGCAAAAATAAACACTGTTTTCATTCTTTCTTTCTTTTTAATCTCCATTTTATCAGGCTTAAAACTGTGCCGTTCTCTGCATAAAAGCCTTATTTGCTCAACAGGGCTGAAAGTGATATTACGCACATTTGACCTAAATTCGATATTAGCCGTAGACAATAATAGTACAGCTCTACTTTCAAAGGTCACAGGCGAGCGATAACACCTCTATATAATCTATTATATGTATAGATTCGATACATAGCTCTCTACCACGCCCGTTTTTAGAATATATATTAGGTTTGACCTTGCCTTGGTTTAGTTAAATGTCCTAGATTTGTTCGATTTTGAACAATATACAGGAAATAGCTATTGAAGTTATTGGTAAGTATCTACATTAAGATGAATCCTCGTAATTAAACAATTTTTTTACGTTAATTTTAATTTAAGAATACTTGTTTGAATAATTTTTTTTTTTATATTTGTTTGTTGACTATATTACCTCCATTAATCCGAAGACAAAAACATAAAACAAATAACTTTCCTCGATAGAAAAAAAATCCGAACTTACCTCTAAAAATAACATTTTATGAATTTTATGCCGTAGTCATGTACTTTCTGTCACATTAAAATAAAGATAAAAAATATGAAAAATGTAGATAATATCTTATTAAACATTAATCAGAAATCAGTTTTTAAAGAAACATGAAATTGAATTTTTAATACATTTTTATTTAGTATGGCGCTTACGTTATTTTTTTCGAGCAGGTTGCATGTTTCCTCTCTCTATCTATTTACGTTGCTATCGCATAGTTCTATCACTTTTAACCATTTTACCCAGTTCGCAACAAGGTATCGTCTTAATACGGCGTCGGAAGTCACAAAACGATCCCCAGCTACCTTAGGTGCGGACTTGCGGACGACGAGCTATGTGTACCCTCCCGCCTGGACTTCCATTAACGACCACGCGTACCTCTAGGTTTGTAGGGGTCCAGGCAGATGTTTGATGATGTTTTGTAGATTCCGCAAAGGGCAATTAAAGAACACAGGAGGATTTTAGTCTTAAAAAATCGGTACAGTTCTCGCTCCTTCCTAGAGACTAGGAGACGAAATGGGCATGTGTTACCCGGTCGTGTTAACCGGTCGTGTTGATGGATGTCACAAGTCTTCGGTTTTAAGGCACGTTCTTTTCCTTATGATATTTTTCTTCACCGTTTTGAGAGCAGTGGTAATGGAATAAATTACCTACACAAAGTAAAACACTAGCCCTGAATTAAACCCATGACATAATTCGTAAATACAGGTCAAATACTACTGAACATATGTATACTATGGACTATGTACATCTACGTGTTTATTTGCAATTCCATTAATTCAGAAAGTATGTCGATAAATGCAGAGTCTGATATTTCTTTATATAGAAAATGTCCGAAGCCACTTCACAGGAAATAGTGCAGCGGAAAGCTAGGAATTTCTAAGCTTTTCAATTTATTTTACCCGAACATATTTACTGAAAACCACAAGGAAAACCTGTTATTTAAGTTTATTGACCCATTTTATTATATACTAGCGACCCCAGCTTCGCACGGGTGCAATGCTGATATTAAATATATTGAACATGTATTATACAAATCATCATCATCATCATCATCAGCCTTTTTAATGTTCCCACTGCAGGGACACAGGCCTCCTCTCTAAGAGAGGGAATGGGCCGTAATCCACCACGCGGGCCCAGTGCGGGTTGGTGGATGTCACATGTCTTCGAATTTTTGGTTCTAGGACATGCCGGTTTCCTCACGATGTTTTCCTTCACCGTTTTGAGAGCAGTGGTGATGAAATAAATTACACAAAGTAATGCGCCTGGCTGGGTTTGAACCCGCGACCTACTACACGCAAGTCGGGGCCGTTACCACTCGGCCACCACTGCTCTCTATTTACACTCTATTCACTGCTCTCTATTATACAAATAAACCTTCCTAATGAATCAATCTATTAAAAAAAAAACGCATCAAAATTCTAAGCATACATCGTCCTGGAGCCGAGGGTTGGTGCGAAAGCGTTACACCGGGGCTTTGGGAATAAAGCAGGGAAGGAACGGGGTGGGTTGTTTAGTCAGAAAGAGTCTGACACTGTTTCCCGCTCCGCTCAAGAGCGGGATTCATCATTGGATGATTTTTACCTACCATAAAAAAAAAAAAAACGAGACGGACAGTGGGTAGCCGCTTTCTGACTTTGTTGACCACATGGAGACGATGATGGAGCACGTATGCCTAGAAGTAACCTATTCACTCTTGACTTACACACCCCTAGGTTATAGCTATCAGGAAACACAGACTCCGGCAGGGAATTCCACTCCTTAACTGTACGCATAATGAATGAGTACACAAAACGCTTTGCAGATAAGGGTGGGAAGTCCATCATTTATTACAGATATCGGTGGTGCAACGCCGTATGTCTCGTGGTCTAATGATTATTTTCAAATACATAATTTTTAAATTCTAATAGTATTTCAATAGAAATCTGTACAATATATTTTTGTTATGATGATTAAAACCAGAAAGTCGTTAATGAGATATGTAATAATTAAGACTAATGAGATCAAAGATCATAGAAGTATAGAAGTGTCACCATAGTTATGCTTGTTTTAAAAATCGTTAGGATAATTGAAATTACCATTAAGTAATTGATCAAAGTTAACTTTGATTCAAATTTACATAATTTGTGAAGTTAAAAGTGAGAATTATTCTCCTATCAAATTAAAGTCTTACTCTAAATTCTACAGTACCTTTTAAAAGCATATTTCTCCAAGCAGCAAGCTTGCTAGCTATGTACATTGCTAGGTACCTTACTTATTTACTCGTTTATACGTCTCCTTTGATATCGTCGTACTCTATGATGGAATCGGTATTCGTGAGTTTATTCAATATTTGTCTCTATATTTCTGATATGCTTTACCATATCCTATAAAGTTCTGCTAGAATATTTTTGTCAATGGAATCTCATCTAATGGAGCTTTCAAAAATTATTACGACGTATATGTATTTGTAATTCATTTCACAATTTCATTTAACCTAAAAAATGCTTTGAATTAAATCTTACGTGTTTATAAAGTTGCTTGAGTAACTTTTTTATATATAATACTAGCTTTTGCCCGCGGCTCCGCCCGCGTGGTTTTGGGGTTGGGGTTGGGTTTCCGGGACAAAAAGTAGCCGGACATAGGCTACTTTCCGGAGTGTATTTTTTTTTATTCCGGAGTGTATCCTATGCCTGTGCCAAATTACATCCAGATCCGTCCAGCCGTTTTGGCGTGATTGAGTAACAAACATCCAAACATCGTAACTTTCGCATTTACAATATTAGTAAGATTACATATTTGTGCACAACTTATTACACTAACTTATTTGTAACACCTTTTATAAGTACCTACACATTATGGATTATTATTATTTATTTGTATAATAATACAGGTAAGTATTAGACAATTAAATAATATTATTTGATTAACTTTGCCTTTCCAGATTATTACCATTTTAATAAATATTCACAGGCTTGCTGATTAATGTCTTGTTTTCGACATATTCTGAATTAACTTCATTAATTTTCTCAGCATTTTTGTGATCAATGCCATCCTAGATTGATGACAGCTATAATTCTTCTTATAGACAGCTGACATCTTTCCTTTTTATTGACCAGAATTCAGATTGTTTTCGAGTGCTTAGTACCGTAAGATGAAACAGAAACTCCATTTTTCTCATTCCGTTGAATCGCAAAAAAGAGATGCTAGCCCACATTAAATATAGCACAACAAAAACTGTTTTCTCAAAACGCGTACACGTACAACTTGGGGTAAGGATTCCCTTGAAATATTACTGAAATAACTCACACAACTTTACAGAAGCATTCAGCCTAAATCCTCCTAAGCTGGTCATCTATTTTACTACCATGTTAGTCGGATCTTACTAGCACAACATGCGTTAGAAAGTGATAATTATAAATGGCCCATAACGAACAAAAAATACGACCCATAAAAATCACCGATATCGATATTTCGAATACACATCCCATCTCCTTAACTACCGAAATTCCGATCACACCATTATCGGAACTACTTAAAATTTAAAAAAAAGAACAAGATGGCTGCCATTAAATATTTATAACAAAAACAATAAGTGAGTCATAGCGATAATGGTATGCTGCTAGCATTCCCATTTACTTGTGTCCCATACAAAATGATAACAATTCCCTTTTTGTTAGTGCGATACCAACACTCGCGACACTAATACGTTTTAACTAAATTACGTGAACTTAAATAAATAGTAAAAATATACAATTAAGTATCTATATAGTGGTCAATTAATCTATAATCCGAATAATATTTTCGAAGCAATGGCGAAAGTGTTCTATTTAGTGATGTGCATAGTGCTGCTGCATGTGATATTGGCAAAATATGTCGATAAAAGGAAATGTCCTGAAGTGAGAGCTGTGCCACACTTTGATTTGCCAAGGGTTTGTATTTAATGCTACTTTTACCAAAAAAAAAATAATAGAATTCATTAAAATCTTAACAGATGGCCCTTCAATATAATGATTCATAGATAACATCACTTGAACTTTGGGATCACAATAGCCTGCCAAGCACAGTGAGATTAATATGGGTTTGGGTAATTCCCTAGAACTAAAAACTGTCATGGACTTGTAGTCTATCGATGTTAAAAATAAATTGAATAGAAATATGATTTTACTTTTCAACAACATACAAAGAATTAGGAACATCTCATTAGTTCGAAACTCGCCATCTTTACTGCATTGTAAAAAAAATATACTTTCTTTTCCTGCCAATTTCTTAGGTAGTCCATTATTTTTAAGCATCAACAAAATCAAAAGCTAGTTTTTAATTATGGAAACATAAATATTAAACATTCTTATTATCGACATTTTTATCGATATTGGTTTTGATTAATTTTGTGCGTAACTAGTTTTAGAAAAGTAGGCCATTTTAATAGTGATATAATTAGTAGTATACGGTTGCTTAAAATAATCCATGATGTGGTCCCTCTCACTACCTACAATACCCCTTTTAGCGTAGGTAAGGGGCGTTTACTGAGGAAACATAATTGATACTGCCACGTAAGTGTGGCTATTAACGAAAGGGTGACTATGAACTAACAATTCAAGTGCTTGCGAGGGACAAAATTATTCGAAACGTGAATTAGTGTAGTTCAGAATAGGGTCGTAATACTGACAAAGGTCTGTACTTGTACCACTACTGTAGTTGATAGTGGTAATTTAGCTAATATAGGAAGATGTTTATTAGATGGAGTTGCAGTTAACAGAGCTTAAATCGAATCATCATCTTTCTGCCATTATTCCATACTAGCTTTTGTCAGCGGCTTCGCCCGCGTACATAAAATATAGCCTATGTCACTCAGGAGTAAGGCAGCTTTCTATTATTGCTAAAATTTCTCCAATCGGACCAGTAGTTCCAGAGATTACCCCCTACAAACAAAAAAACAAACTTTACCTCTTTATTATATTAGTGTAGATTCACCTCATCACACTATGCTATTTATAAAATAGCATCAGCCTTATAACGTTCAAACTACTGGAACACAGGACTCCTCTCTAGGAGAGGGAATGGGCCGTAATCCACCACGCGGGCCTAATGCGGACTGGTGGATGCCACATGTCTTCGAATTATTATTACCGCATGCTGAATTACGGCCCATTCCCTCTTCAAGGAAGAAGGCCTGACCCCCAATATTTAACCCGTTAAATCCTAATAAACCTCTTAAAATTATCCGATGAGAACTCAGGAAACTTCGTGGCGAGTTTAAACCATGTCTGCTCTTACCAAACACTTTGTTTCGTAATAAAACACAGCATAAACTTGAATATAAATTTACTGAAAGCCAACGTTTACTTTATTATCCTGTTGAGAAATACGAGCGTGATAATATTCCTGGTCCTGTTTCCGTGAAAATTAAAATGAAAACCAGATTAAATGGAAACCGGATTAAATAGAAACTTTCTTTCGTATGTTTGTGCGAGTAAAATATGAGTTTAATTTTCAGTAAAACAAACAAATAAGTTATTATCGTTGTATGGATGAAGAATAAACGACCTTAGTTTTAGATTAGATATGTTTTTGAACTCGTGCTTTTCAATTCAAAGTAAATATCGCTCAAGATCAACATTGTGAATGTTTGAATAACACTAAATTAATATGAATATTATTATGTAAATTTTTGTTTCATTTTGTTGTTTAAAGGGCAAAAATTGGCTGTGTTCCATTTTGTTGTTTAACCTTTTGAGCATAGAGCGTATAGAGACATAATAAAAAAACAATAGGTGCGAACGCCGGCGTTCGCATAAGGCTCAAGAGTTTAAATAGCAAAAAAAATGTTTTTTAATCTTCTCCCCGTTCTATAACATGAGTATAGTCCTGTATCGTTCGTGCGATAACAAACTTTTAAATTCACATGCACAACACACCCAGACCTGGAACTACAATCTATATCTATACACCGTTAAATCTTGATCGTTTTAATCCCTTGGAGGATCGATTCAGTACATGAAACACTATCGATTGGTAAAGTTAGAATAAAAAAACAAAGTACTTTTTTTTAAACTCGAATTAATTTAGGCATGTTCTAAATTGATTTCTTTAAGTAAACGTCAGCTGGGCGAGTTCAATGACCTGTAGGTAGTTAGTACGCAACGACCGACTACTACCTACAAGGTCAATGACTCGTTTACTTAAAGAAATTAATTTCGTAAATGCGTACCTATATCAATAAGAGATTAAGAAAAAAAGTACATTATTTTTTTATTTTATCTACACAAATCAATAGTGTTTCATGTACTGGATCGACCCTCTACGGGATTAAAACGACTAAAATTTAACGGTGTATATATGGCTATATAAATATTTGTTTCGTATGGAAATCAAACCGAATACACTCTGCTTAATAACCAAACCCTCAACCATTGCGCCTACAGTGCTGTCAGACATAATTCAGTGAAGGGCAAAGTAAGCGCCCCTGAAGTACACAATTTTTTGAAAATGTTATATTTACTAAATAACTCCTTCCCCTCCTGCTGGAATGAAAGGGTGCGTTTAACTTATACTGATACTACTGATACTAAAACCTACCTATGTTCCCCTCCTAAAGAGGAGGCCTGTGTCCCAGCAGTGGGAACATTAAAAAGGCTCATGATGATGTTCACTAGTTCTTTACATTCCAGGGCCACAGTAAATCTTTCGAACAAACCTGTACCTCTTTGGTACACCCCTACATATTTATCTGTATGTCTAGTGCAAATATGCTTATTTTCGACTGATATGAGATTTTTTCCGGCCTGCTATCGCAAAAAACACTCTTATAAAGTGTTTGCCGTAAAAATAACAGGATAATCCAATAATCCATAAGATTTTGTGAGCGACGTGATCAAAGGCTTTTTCGCAATCGACTACACAGAGATCTCTATTTACAAGCCCCTACGTTTAAGAACAAGGACTTTAATCCGGGGTAAAACGTTTACAGAGTGTCGGCACCGGGCTTTGCGATAAGAATGCGACAAGTGTGCTAAAGTACCTGTAAATAAAATTGAGAACGTTTCGATTATCCAACAATTTTGCACTTTGTAAAGCCTGATAGAAGGAAAGATTAAAGTATTTTAGTCATTACTGCTTTTAGATTTTGTTAAGAAATGATTAAGTAAGTACTTTCACTGTCTTTCTTTCACAGAGGGAGTGTCGGACTTCTACTGGCTAAACCCCACCCACACTCTTTCTATACAGGTTTATCCTAGTTCAGGATTAATTATTATTTTAATACCATTTCGGTTCTAGTTTAAAACCGCACTTATTGTAAATGATAACGTGAAAGTTTACAAAAAGTTTACAATACTTCTTTCTATTGTACCAACAATTAATCTTCTTTATCTTTGGTGGCGACGTACACCTGCAGTTTCTTAGGCGGGAAATATGAGTAGACAATGCAATTGCAGCTACTCTGGCGCTGGGTGAACTGGTTCAAAATAAGAAGATGGAAAGTAGACTCTATTTGATGCGGTGGGAGAGTATGTGACCTTGCGAACGCAGGTCTTGGACGACGAAAATTAGGACGAGTAAGGAAATCGGATAATAAACATGCGCACTAACGAAACCCAACAATCTTTTTAACTACTCTCTCTCTTTCAATTTTACAATATAAATTGTGCTTAAGTGTGAAAACATGTACTGTAATTGTTAACATAATTATTTAGATATTTGGAACTCAATCACCGAAGCCGACAGAACATATTTGTCCCATGGGTAAAACATTACCGGAATTAGGACATAGGATGGTTTTATCCAATACAGGACAATTAGTGTCTTTCACAATACAAAGTCAACCAAGTTAGTGAATAGAGTAATGAAGTTTTATTCTATGAACACTCTGCTACTCGTATGAATCACAATAGCATTGTAGATTGTGACATTAAGATTAGTTCAAAGTTTCACCATCACATCACATCATTTCATTTCAGCCGAAAGACGTCCATTACTTAACATAGGCTTCCCCCAATTGTCGTCATAATAAACGACACAGACACCCGCAACTATTGCCAAGTCATCAGTCTATCATGTTAGAGGTCTTCTAACATTGCGTCTTCCGGTACGCGGTCGCCACTCCAGAACCTTTCGACCCCAACGGGCATCCGTTCTGCGAGCAATGTGCCCTGACCATTACCACTTAAGTTTGGCAATTCTTTGGGCTATGTCGGTAACCTTGGTTTTCTTGCGGATATCTTCATTTCTGATATGATCACGCAAGGAAACTCCGAGCACTGCCCTTTCTTTTGCCAAAGTTTCACCACAATAATAACAAATAACTTTTTAATGTACTAAAAGTCTTTGAAAAGAACAGCTATAAAGTAACAATTTATAGTTGCGTACAATCGCATAGACAGCGATATGGTGAGGTCCGCATGCTCACATATGCGTAGGATGCGGATACGGGGTGATAAACAAATGCCGTTAATTTACTCAATGAGCAACGAACTTGAATAATAATTTATTAAAATAACTATATTACCAGTATGTACGCGGAAAATAAGTTTAACCCGTAGCTATGGTTATGCGCAGCTTTCTACCTCGATTGAGACTCCAAAATCTGTTTACGTATTCAAGATCTATTACGATCACAACTTATACGAGTAGTTCATGTGTATTGTAACTGTCTGATTGCAGGACAAATTTCTGTTTTTATTTAAAGAAAGCACGAAATGAGACTATTTAGCACATATAGCATAACCAGCATTATAATGTTCCCACTGCTCAGACTCAAGCCTCTTCTCCACGAGAGGGACTGGGCCATAATCCACCACGTAGGCCTCACACCGTTTGACGAATACTAGATGTCTTCGAATTCAAGATTCAAGGACATATCAGATTTCTCACGATGTATTCTTTCATCATTTGAGAGCAGTAAGGAGGAAGCAAATGAATATATGATTAGACATTTCTCGTAACTGACCTCCCGTTGCAAATCCTACAATAAACTGGAGGCTTAGACAAAGTCACATTCTCACTAACGATAGCGAAATTCGAAACTCCGAAATGTATGGAACTGACATATGCCTTCGAAAAGTCACGTGGTAAAACGTTTTCGATTCGCTAATTGTTAGTAGTTGTTTATACGTCAAATTGGACGTTTTAATTCGATAATCACAGCCAAGAAGTTGTTATTTTATCGAACCAACACTTCGACTTATCGATACGTTAGTCGATGTCACTTTGTCTACCATTTTGTGGTCGACATCGTTAAGGCGAAATCGAACTTAGAAATGGATTCGACATGGAGCGATTGCCACTTGTCTAGGGCCCCTGAGGCTTTTTCAGCACCAATACCTATAGCTTATAGTATTAAGAGAATCTGTACCATTTTATAAGTAGATATACGGTTTACTTCTTCTCGCTCAAAAATCATCTCCAACGTACAATAAACATTTCCTCTAATTCAAATAGAAGCTTTAATTGTCAACCCACTAATATTTCCAAAATGAATAATTATTATTTGTCCTGCAATGTATGGGGCTGAATACAATTAGGGTTTGTTTGGTGACCATTCATCCACAATTTATGCCTCAATAAATCCCCAAATCGTATGGGAATAAATTCGTAATTGAAATATGAATCAGTGATATTATTGGACATATATTTTCCAAACATTTACTGTCTGAATTTCCAGATTTAAATAGATGATTATTTTAATAAATTATTCATTTGCTTTGCTCCTATCCCAGAATTTGAATGGTTCATCGGATTTGACCCATTTTCCCAGTAAATGTAAATTCAATACTTCAAAATTTCGAGATACTCTCCCCTAAAACATTAATGAATTGTTAATTGTGTTGGTATATTCAGTTATTATATGTTTAAGCCCCACAATAACTGCTTCGGTATACCTCGATATAATGGTGTTTACTTGTAACAAACTTATGAAGTTTTAGAAAGTATTTTGTTACGATATATACTCCGTTCAAAATAACATTAGACATTACAGAATGCCTTTTTTTACTGTTCATTCAACCGATTTTGAGTTTTATTGCGTTGGTGGAATGACAAACGGCGGCTGCAGTAAATAGTTGGTTGCTAAATGCTAATGCCATCCTTATGCCTTCGTCTATTTAATCGCTTTTAAATTTCAATTACGTTAAAATTGATTGACCAGACAGTAAAAAGGTTTCTTTAAAATTATAATTTTAACGCAAATATAGTATGGGAACACATATTAAACTGGTATTTACTCATCAAATGGAGTTCTAACATATAAAGATTCAGTAGAAAGGTACCTATATTATGTATTTCTCGTAGAAAAAAATAAAATCAAAAATGGTCTTTAACGAAGGACTTGTTCATAATGAATTCGACGAGAAAAAAGGCTCCGTTGATTCGAAAAGAGCTATTCATCAAAGTGAGCAAATAAAGTTTTCGGGCTTAATTTGATTTTTGTACCTTTTTCGGCACCCTCATTCTTTCCGAAATTAGTAAAAAAGGGACTACGTAGGTGAGCTTCGCAGGATTTTTCGTGCAAACTAAAATGAACTACGGCAAATAAATGAGAACCTGAATTCCTAGTTACTATTATTTATTTAATTTTACTACGGTAATTTTCTATTCATCGAATATTCAAGAGGGCCAAAATATCAAGGACTTACAACCGCTTATAAACGCTACGACTACCACAGGGTAGATCGATTGTGGTGCTAATCATGGCAAATCTATGCCCAGCAATGGACTTCCAGAGGAATCTTATCGCTTTTAACGATGATACCAACTAGCTTTATGAGTTACACGAGACAAATGCTTGCATTGACTAGACAGTTCTACTCAAATCTGTGTGGTGCTTTACTCGAAAGACCACCATATGTGACCATTACACGTTAGGTACTGTAAGTACCCTTTTTAAATACAAATATAACATGTTAGGTACTTTTTTAATAGACCTCCTGATGATTTTTTGAGCCATGGTCAACCTGGAAAACTCGAAACATAGTTCGCACCCAAGTTAGGTGCAGCAAAGATAATCTCCACAGATGAGGTTCTCGGACGGTTCTGATCTTCAGTAAGCATCTCTCCGCAGACCATGTCCTATCCTCCATCTTGCACCACGTGCCCTATTATCTGTTCTCGTAGGGGCCTAATGACAGCGTCAGTGGACAGCATTGCCGTGGCCGAATACTGGGCCAGGCGAGGTATTTAACTGGTTTTGCCATCGACACACTAAGAAGAATAGATACTTTGACCTCGGAGTAGGTATGTTTCGGTGTTTCATTTCACGATAAATTGCAAAGTAACATCGCCCCGCATCTAGTTTATTTTGACGTCAAAATTGACGAGTAGTCTTACTAATATTATAAATGCGAAAGTTACGATGTTTGGATGTTTACTCAATCACGCCAAAACGGCTGGACGGATCTGAATGAAATTTGGCACAGGCATAGGATACACTCAGGAATAGGACATAGGCTACTTTTTATCCCGGAAACCCCAACCTCAACCCCAATACCACGCGGGCGAAGCCGCGGGCAAAAGCTAGTTTAAGTTAATTTAAAAATCTAATCGCAAAATAAATATGATTAATTATTTATCATTAGCAATCATATAAACAAACATCATTTACATAATCACACTATAAGAGGATTGCCTCCATTATGATTATGTCGACTCAGTAACTAGACGTATTGTTACTTGAACAAGATCTGTCATATCAGGTAGTGTAACGATTCTGACATCTCTATAGATATTAGCATACGAACACAATGCTATGACACTTTGAAAGTCAATATTTATTGACTCAATAGTCAATGATGCTACTTACACAATTTCACTTTCTATTTGTAAAGGATAATGTTTTCTAATGAATTCATAACGTCTTTTATATAATAGGATTATTTGGATTTTATGACATTTGAACTTTCTCGTCAGTTAAATTTAATGGATTTTTTGGTAACCACTTATTTATGATTATACTCCAGGGCTACTTGCGGTGATACGTCATGTCAGCCGAAAGACGCCCACTGTTAGACATAGGCCTCTCACAAGTGTCGGCACTATAAAGGTTTTGTGTATCTCTCATCCATCGGATTCCCAGATCTCTTGATATCATATCCGTCATATCGATGCACCTTGTAGGGGGCCTCTTTAAAACCGCGGTCACCACTCAAGAACCTTTCGGCCTCAACGGCCATTTCTTCTGCAAGTAATGTGCCCTGCCCATTTTTTTTTATGGTAGGTGAAAATCATGAAAATCATATATGACGAAACCCGCTCTTGGGCGGAGCGGGAGACCAGTGTCAGACTCTTACTGACTAAGCGCTTCCATTACCGTTTGGGTAATTTCAAACTTTCTGTTGAGGCCCGTTGTGAGCCACCACATTTTTAGTTTTTTTTTTTAAATTGTAATAAACTAGTGCTTGACTGCGATCACACCTGATGGTAAGCAGTGATGCACTCTAGCCTTGAAGACACCTAAATTATAATCGGACGGAAAGACTACAGCCGGCAGACTGTTCCAGTCCCTCGATGTACGCGGTATAAACGACGAGGCAAAACGCTTAGTCCGGGCCGCAGGTGTCTCAACAACGTAAGGGTGGATATTTGCCGTACGCCGGGATGTCCGAAGGTAAAATTGGGATAGAATTAGATATTAGAATACCGCAAGGCTGGCTACTCTGCGCCTGTGCTCGAGGCTTTGAAGATTGGACTCAACCAAATCTGGATCACCAGTCAGCCTCTTTGCACGCCTTTCCACCGAATCCAAAGCCGCTAGGTGACATTTTGCAGCACCAGCCCATATTTGGCTGCAGTACTCCACACACGGTCGGACCTGTGCTTTGTACAGCATTAGAAGCTGACTCGGTGTGAAGTACCGTCGGACTTTTCGAAACCATATAATATATCATCACTAGCAATACGCTTTGGTCATAAACTTTCATTTCGGAACAATGTTGTATATTGGACAAGAAGCTTCCCGAAAATCGCCGCCGCCGCCCGTCGAATCGGAGTCGACGGTCGACCTTTTTCTCAAAATTAGATTTACCCTATTGGACTGTACGTAATCTTCCATGACTTCGGATGTAGAATCTTTAAACTTACATGACCTTGACATATATTTATATACAAAACACTTCCTGCATTTAGTCCATTAAGCCTCAAGAGTAAACCGATGTCCACACACCTATTGTCTTCTAATTGTATCTGTAATTATAGTATTCAAAACGTTAACAGACCGCAACCACGTAATCTTTAAAATAATATTATTTTTCTCATTATAATAAATATTTTATGGTAGAGAGCAATGGTGGTCCAGTGTTGACGACGCGAGGGTGGTCTTGACTTAAAGTTGTAGGCCACGAGTTCAAATTCAGCTAGGCTCATAACTATTATAGTTAATTCATCGTAGTTGCAGAGATAATCTGGCCAAATAGGGTTTCCTTGCCCCATCGCAAGTACAGTGCCAGTGTGGAGCCCCTTCACAGGATATGCATCACCTCTTTTCCTGCTCAGCGTGCACTGCCACCTGCTCGTTTAATGGCTTGTACGAGCCCAACGAAAGAGCTGTCCAGGTAGCTTAATATTGGTCAGAGGTCAAATCGACACGAAAAGAAAAACAAGATCATTGTATTATGGCTATTATTACTCGTGGTTTAAAAACTATTGTGATTGTATTGACTTTCCAGATCAAAATTAAAAGACAAGCAACTCATTTCAGGACGGGACTGCCATTATTAATGCAATTCTTATCATTCTTGTTATACCTACCTAAATCTTAAAACCTTTATACGTTTTTCGAAATATTTTTCGCATAATAGTGTGGGGGCTTGTAGCTCTTGCTTGAGATGTGGGCTCCTGGGATCTGATGTTTATGAGAGAAGCTCGGGACGCAATATTTCAATCCTTTATATTTACAGCACTCTCGTTACATAGTCAAAAACTAAGTAACCTAAATACATTTTTTTTCCTATCGGATTCAAATATTATTCGAAATTTGCAGGCTCTATGGACCAGGACCGCGGTCCAAACTTCCATCAAAATTTTTAGTACCTAGTAGTTTGGAACCACAAAGATAAAGGCATTAAAGCACATTTAACAACCAAAAAAAAAAAAACAAAATGGCATTGAAGTACGAGTACAGTTACCAAAAACTGTAAATATATATTTATTTTACTTTGATAACTGTACTTTTATATCTGGTTCCAAAAACTACAAAAAAAAATATTGGTGGAAATTGGGACCGCGGCCCTAGTCCAAAAAAGCCTGATGACCCAATCTGCACAACCATTTAAATTTATTTAATCAGTCTACATTTTTTTTTTATGGTAGGTAAAAATCATCCAATGACGAGTCCCGCTCTTGGGCGGAGCGGAAAACAAGTGTCAGACTCTTACTGACTAAACAACCTACCCCGTTCCTACATCGCCATACATACCAGGGCCAGAGCCTTCCTTTTCAGACACAAACCAATATAATCAAAAGCATGATTACTCACGTTTCAAAATTCTTATAGCAACATTTCATCTAACAGCTATTTCTAGTGACTTAGTAAGAGGCGAGGCGCCATTCATTGCGGATAGAATAAAACGTAAATAACGTAACGTAATCTTACACTAATGTTTATTTCTTTTATTTATTTAACAATTCATGTACACACTAGATAGTAAGAGAAAATAATACAGAAACAGGGGAATAAGTACATAGGTGATGCTTAATTAAATGTTTTTATTTTCTGAAGAAATAATTCTTATTCACTAACGAATCTGATTATATCATCTCCATTAGCCTTTTCTCAATTAAGTGTACTCCGTTGAAAATAAAATTAGATATTTTCGAAAACCTTTTTACTGTTACTTCAATCGATTTTTTTTAGTTTCATTACGTTAGCGGAAACACAAATGACCGCTGCAGTAAATACTATTTGATTTTAAACGACGTTTTTGCTTTTAATGACATCCTTATGCCTACGGCATATAAGTTAAACTCTTGCGCTCTAAGCGTTCGGACACTTATTGTCTTTCTATTGCTCTAATTACGATATCTAAATAGTTAAAATCGGTGGAAACAGACCGCAGAAAACGTTTCTTTAACCTCTCGTATGCCGTAATTAGACACAGTTAAAAAGTTATTGTGTTTCGCGTAGATCTGCGTTCGGCATACGAAAGGTCTAATCTTAACTCTATCTAATCTTAAGTCTAATCTTAACACAAATAAATTAGAAATACGAACTAGGAAACGTCTTCCCGTTTAACCGTAAGGTAATAAATATATGGCATAATAGGTGTTTTAGGTACATGGACCGACTGCCTATTAGACCTCCATAGCCCAGTCACTTGGCAACACAATACCCCTTGGACAGACTGATGATTAGACATCCTGATGTTTATCTAACTAATTTGATATTAGACCCACGTTTAATGTATGCCTTTAAAAAACATCAGCAAAATCCTGATTTTAAAAAATCCTTTCCCATTTTTATACGCCTGTCTTCAAAGTAATAGCAAAATCACGCAACACCAATATAGTAATAAGTTAAAGCTAGGCGCAAAATTGCTCGGACACGTCTCGTTGGAAAATGTAACGTAATAAAAGCCAAATAAAGTTGAATTTTGTTCACAGATGCTGGGTGACTGGTTCGTAGTGGAATATTATGCGAGTGCTGAAGAGGCTCTTTCCTACAGCTGTATGAAAGCAGTTTTCACTGAAGACGACCACGTTCCCACTGCAGGTTTATAATACTTAGTATTTATTATTATATTATATCTAACCATACTAACCTATACTGACTTTGACTGACCTGCTGGTCTAGTGCTTAGTGGCCCTGACTGCTGTGCCGGAGGTCGTGGGTTCGATTCCCACCCAGGACAAATGTTTGTGTGATGAGCTCAATCATTGATTCTGTGTCTCGGTGTAATTTATCTATAATATGTATGTATTTACAAATATATAAGTATGTTTATCAGTTGGCTAGTACCCATAACACAAGCTCTGCTTAGCTTGGGACTAGACGACGTTGTGTGACAATTGTGGAATTTATTATTATTACATATTCATTATTATATTACAGTCCCACTGCTAGGCAAAGGCCTTCCTTACAGTGTTCTCGGCTTTGAGCCACTTCTTGCCAATTCCTAAGGAATTCTATCTTGCTCAGTCGCGACTCTTTGTGCGATTTCTTTCCACTACTCGATCGACATGCGGCAGTAGTAGTACTTACATATATATATATATATTTACTTTGATATTTGTATGACTTTGTAACATTGTCACCGTTCGCTATGGACGATGCTTGTTAAGGTTGACTCATTCATTCATTAATTTACATTTTATTTTCGTCAATGTCACCACGAGACTTCATTTACAGATTCTGAGAAGTCTTTATTTCAGTAAAATTGTTTTCGTGTCATTGTTTAAATAAACACATGTAGTCATTCTCCAATTTATTCATATTCGGAGCCGCCGGTTTGTGTGAAACTGTTACCGCGGCTCTAGGAATAAAGCAAGAAAGGAATGGGGTAGGTTTTTTAGTCAGTAAGAGTCTGACACGGTCTCCCTCTCCGCCTAAGAGCGGGTTTCGTCATTCGATAATTTTCACCTACCATAAAAAAAAATATTCATATTCAGCTGTTATTTTACTGAAGAAACTGAAGTAATGTTATCAATTGCTGCCAGAAAATAATCAGCAATTTAATTTGGAAATTTCCTTAAGTGAGTACTCTCACTCACAAATTGAATCTTTAGGTTAATAAATACAATTACTTAGTCTTTGTTGTTCGGCAATTTGTAAACAACTAGCTCTTGCCCGTGACTTTGTCCGTGTAAATATTGGTTATAACGAACTCGAAGTCTATGTCGAAGCCAGATAAAAAGTATCCTATATTCTTCTTTGGATTTCAAGCTTACTTTGTAATAAAAATTGGTTCAGTAGTTTAAACGTGAAGGCGCCAAAACGTCGAGAATGTAACTTCCAACAAAGTTGTTATATTTATATGTAACTAGTTTTTGCACGCCGCTTCGCTCCCGGTAACTGACTACTCTACCTTACTCTACCCTACTCTATCCTCTCCTGGAGCCGAGAGTTGGGTCGAAAGCGTTACACCGGGGCTCTGGGAATTAGGCAAGGGAGGAACGGGGTAGGTTGTTTAGTCAGTAAGAGTCTGACACTGCTTTCCCGCTCCGCCCAAGAGCGGGATTCGTCATTGGATGATTTTTACCTACCATAAAAAACCCTACTCCATCCTACTCCCTACACTACCTTACTCTATCCTACTAGGGTAGGATAGAGTACGGTAGTGTAGGGAGTAGGCTGGACCGATTTCGTAGCGTAGGGTAGGCCCTACGCTACGAAATCGGTCCAGCCGTTCACGCGTAATGGCGTGACCAATGGAAATACAAATTCCTTTTTATATATACGGCTAATCTATACCTTATTTCTATTTCAGATGGTTCAGTAGAATTCACTCCTGGAGTGACCATGAATTTCACGTACCGCTTCGCTGATGATCCTCTTGGAGAGAACCTGCTCGGCAATATCACCTGGAGGGTAGACTTGAATGAACCGGCTCATTGGACGCACGCTGAAAGGACATGTAAGATAATTATTTTCGAATAACTGTCAAAAAGTTGTTTAATAATACCCACCTATATTTAACCTCCTATTCCCACCTAAACTTACCTATATTAAATTAGTAGTGACGCAATTAATTCATCATCATCATTATGTCAGCCGAGTGACGTCCTCTGCTGAGCATAGGCCTCCCCCAAGAATCGGTCCTGTGCTGTCTGCATCCAGCGGCTTCCCGCGACCTTCACCAAACAACAGCAGGCCATACTGCGATCGCCAACGCGCCTGCCAAGCGTGGCAAAACCCCCCATTGTGACTACACGCAATTAATTGTTGCTACTGAAATGCAAATTGCTGATAATAGTAAGATACTTTTTAATGGTAGGTAAAAATCATCGAATGACGAATCCCGGTCTTGGTCGGAGTGGGGAACAGTGTCAGACTTTTACTGACTAAAAAACCTACCCCATTCCTTCCTTGCCTTAGTCTCAGAGCTCTGGTGTTACGCTTACGCATCAACCCTTGGCCCGGAGGCTTCGACCCTGTAGTGCCTCTACAAGTAGTTAGATACCTGGCATTGCAAAATTGTTTTTAAGATCCAGAAAAGCCAAAATTAGGTTATTAAAGTAAAATACTAGTAAACGGTGGATTACTTTCGAGTATAAGTTTACAGTAGGTATACTAGTAGTCCGGACAAATGTCCTGTCTTTTCGGTAGGTTCATCATCATCATCAGCCTAGCGTAAGTCCCGGTTGCTACCTTGGCTTTCACCTCGGTGCCCGGGGTCCGCTTTCCTGACTAGTCGTCTCCACTTCGCTCGGTCTTTTGCGTCCTCTGCCTTAAGCCCATTAGCACGCATATCGTCCCTTACGACGTCGATCCAACACCTCTTAGGCCTACCTCGTTTTCCGGGTCCCGGCGGAGGCGGCATGGCGAGGCATCTGTTACCCACGTAGTCTGCCGGTTTTCGTAAAACGTGGCCATACCAGCGTAAGCGACCCTCCTGCAGTTTATCTGCTATGTCACGGACCTGAAGGCTGCCCCGGATGCGGGAGTTCTTAATGCGGTCTTTCCGCGAAACTCCAGACATCCAGCGCAGCATATTCATTTCCGTGACACGCAGGCTTTGCTTATGTCGCTCAAGTACAGGCCACGCTTCACTGCCATACAAAAGGACAGGCCTAATGATGGTCTTATAGACCTGTCCTTTGAGCCTAACCGGCATTTTGGGGTCACAGATAACCCCCGCCACCTCACGCCATTTCGCCCAGGCCGCCGAGATACGTGACTCGACGTCGCAATCGACGTCCCCGGACTCGTGGAGCACCGATCCCAAGTACCTGACCTGTTCCGTGCGCTCAACTGTGTCTTCGCCAATGCGAACAGGAGCAGCGTTAATTGTGTTACAGGCCAAGTACTCGGTCTTCGCCGCATTAATTTTCAGACCGCCGTTTTCCAGCGATTCCTTCCACGCTGCCACACGTCGAACCAAGCGCCCACTGTCCGAGTCCGCCAGCGCGATGTCGTCTGCATACATGAGCAGCCGTGGCGGCTGCTCATGTAAGTCCCTGATGGTGGAGGACAGCACGTCCAGCACCACTCTGAACAGAAACGGACTAAGGACAGAGCCCTGGTGAACTCCGACGGTGATGGGGAAGGGTTTCGTATCGCCAACAGCGGTCCGAACCACAGAACCGGAGTCTCGGTACATATCTCGGATGATGTCAACATAGGTCTCGGGCACTCGTTTGGATCTCAGTGCCCACCAGATCACATCACGGGGGACACAGTCGAAGGCCTTCTGCATGTCTAGGAACAAGAGGTGCAGAGGCGTATTCTTCGATCTGTATCCCTCCATGGTAACCCTTAGGGCAAAGATGGGATCCATGGCGCCATGGCCTGGTCGAAACCCATATTGACATCCCGAGACGGTGCACTCCTGTCGGATCCGAGAGTCAATCACCCGCTCGAAGAGCTTCATGGTGTGGGACATAACCTTAATCCCCCGGTAGTCGCCACACTCCTGCACCGATCCCTTGCCTTTGAAGACTGGAGTGATAATACTCAGTCTCCATTGACTAGGGATCTTTCCGGTGAGGAGCATGCGGTTAAATAGGTGGGTTAAGATGCCCACACCACGAGGACCCATCGCCTTCCAGGCTTCAATGGGGACTCCATCGGCACCGACAGCTTTCCGGTTCTTCATGCGGCGAAGAGCCACATGCACTTCTTCAGGCGTAACCGGGGGCACAAGTCCCTGATTTGGAGGGAGAACCGGAGACAGCACCTCTTTGTGCTGCTTGTTCAGCAGCTCGTGGAAGTACGAGCGCCATCTCTCCTTCACCGCGAGGTCCTCGCATAACAGATTGCCGTCAGGGTCTCTTACACAGCGGCACTTAGAGATATCCAGTGCCGCTTTGACCCTGGAACGTGCCAACTTATAAATGAGCTTTTGCCCCTCAGACGATTCCAACTTATCATAAAGTTGCTGTAAGTGGTCTCGTCTGGCTCTGGCTACGGCCCTCTTGGCGGCACGTTTTGCGGTTCTGTATGCGTCGCGGTCTTCGGGAGATTTGGAAGCTTGCCACGTTTTGAAGAGGGCTTTCTTCTCTCTGATCTCCCTCTGGACTGTGTCATCCCACCACCAAGTCTCCTTGTCACACCTGCGGCCGCCCCTGGACAAGCCGAGCACCGACTTTGCCGCCTCAGTGATGGCAACCTGAATCCTGTCCCAGTGGCTTTGCACAGGTTCGCCATCGGTACCATCGCACTTATCGCCGATGGCCGACGCGAACGACTGGGACGTGGCTTCATTCAGTCGCCACCACCGTATTCGGCGTTGTTGGCGCTCAACAAACTTGACCTTAGGCTTGACGCGCAAGTCCATGACAAGGAGACGGTGTTGTGCAGTGAGACTCTCGCCGGGTATGACCTTGCAGTTGGCTACCTTACTGATATGGTGCCTCCGTGTGAGTAAGAAATCGATTTGGGTAGCGTACCTCCCGCTCTTGTAGGTAATCAGGTGTTCGGATTTCTTTTTGAAATACGTGTTCACGATGGCAAGGCCGGCAGCCGCACACGTTTGGAGGATAGTCTCCCCTTCAGCGTTACGGCTACCGTATCCAAAGCCACCGTGAACATGCTCAAAGTCCTTGCACCTGTCACCCACATGACCGTTCAGATCACCACCCAAAACGATTCCCTGCGACAACGGGATGCCACGAAGCACCCCACCGAGTTGATCCCAGAACGCAGCCTTTTCAGTGTCGCTGCAACCGACCTGAGGTGCGTAGGCACTTATCAAGTGGGTTACAACCCCGTCAATAAGCACACTTACGACCATAAGCCGATCACTGTAGCGTTTCACCTCCAGGACTGCGTCTTGAAACTCCTCGGAGAGTACAACGGCCACCCCGTTCTCCCCACCGGCTGCACCCGTGTAGATCAGCTTGTAGCCATTCCCGATGAGCCGGGACCTGCGGCCTTTCCACCGAGTCTCCTGCAGGAATGCCACGGCCACCTTTCGCCTAAGAAGCACATCGGCTAACTCTCTCGCGCGTCCGGTCAGCGTGCCAATGTTGAGGCTGGCGAAGCGGATTTTCCGGGTTGGGGCTCGCGTCTTTGGCCGTGTTCGCCCCATACACGGTAGCCCTTGCCCACTTGCCTCAGGAGTCGGGCGAATCTCCTGCGCGCCGTTTTGCGGCGGCGCCCTATCCGTGGCAACACTCTTTCCTGTTCTTTCCATAATTAGTGGCTATTTGTGGCCTTTACGGGAGCGACTGCCGTCTGACCTCCCAACCCTAAAAGGGAAAGCCAGCGCCAGAGCCTCGTCTGTTGTTCGGCAGGTGCCCCAACTTGCAGGGGAGGTTGACTTGGGCCCCGAAGATCGTGGTGGGGCCCCATATGCACCCACCGTCCTTTCGGTAGGTTATTCGTCAGAAAAAAAAGAGAAGCCCATTGCAACGCCTCCTACCGAGTTCAATTGTATTTTCAAATCGTCCCTAAATATATAAATTTCATTCTCATCGGACAAGACGTTTAGGAGTTAGGTTATTAGCTCACGCACAAAAAAAAAAACAAAATATACGAGTAGTATAAAAATCACCTCCACTTTTCGCTGTTATTTTATAACTCAAGAACAGGCTCACCTATCCAAACCAAATGTTTAGGCTTTGTTCGAACTATTTAGATGGTTTGTGTGAAGTTTGCACAAAATCGGTCAAGCGGTTCTTATTCTAAGTATCACCTTTTTCTGTTGACGAGAGCGAAGCCGCGGGCAAAAGCTACTTATATATAAAAAAATGTAAACAGATAGGTAACTTAAACATTAATCAAACGGTTTTGATTTACCTTTTGCGTATATAAATACAAAAACAAAATTCTTATTAGGGTAGATATTCTTCAATCAGAAAAACATAATGTGAAAACAAAAGCAAAAGAAAAATAACAAAAAAATCGTTCACATATTTATGTATCTACGTAAATCAAACCATCTGTATATTCCTTAAGGACAATACAATATCCTCAGCATTCTTGTACAGGCTGTTTTCCTGGTAGTCCTTTAAGGCGAGGTTGCACTAAGTATGATTTGTTTTTAACCAATGAAAATCTACAAATATAAAAGCAAAGTTAAAAAAGAAATTAAAACCAAAACATAATATAAATTAGTAGACATGAAGAAGAAAAACCTAAATCTGATCCTAACTTACCATTTGAAGCTATCTGAAGCCAAGGGTTCGCGTCCAAAAAGAAAGGCTCTAGCCCTAGTATATATATGGCGACGCAGGAACGGGGTAGGTTCTTTAGTCAGTAAGAGTCTGGCACTGTTTCCCGCTCCACCCAAGAGCGGAATTCATCGTTGGATGATTTTTACCAACCATAAAAAAACCCTCACTTACCATTTCTAACATATATCGTATATCTACATAGGTAATTACGTCACGGGAATATTTGAAAGTTACATAAAATAATAAAATATGTTTTTTAAAAGGTTTTTGGTATTAACAAACTAGAAAAACTATATAAATAAAATCGCGGTTGCGAGGCATCGACATATTATTTTTATTCTAGATAGGCTCGCTTTTGACCACAATCTCATCTGATGGTAAGCGATGATGTGGCCGACGATGGAGCACGCTTACCTAAAAGTCACCTATTCACTCTTGACTTATAGACCCCTAGGTTGCAGCTATCAGGAAACACAGACTCTAGCAAGAAATGTGTCCGTGGTCTGGACTTAGACTCGCACCAGTATTTACAAAGGCAACAAATACTATCTGACTCCAACTAACCGGCCCTTAAACATAATCCCTTGGTTGCCTCGTACGACACGACACTCGTTATCCTCAGTCAGGACCACGTGACAATTAATTAAGATAAGTCCCTTCTTCGTCGTGGTCTTTGTTACATACGTACATACATTGTACCATATGTTGTACTGACATCGTGTTAGTCAGTGTCCTTTGTTGGAAATAACTATCGTGGAGTCGGGACTTGAGGCGTAACGACACTGTTTGTGTAGGGTAAAACCCGGATTATTGCCACACTTTTTGAAATCATTCCATATCTCTGAGTAAAAAATGAAATGCGTCATTTGTAAGACCAGCAGGTACTTCGGTTTTTCATTAACCAATTTATAATAATAAAAAAATAATCTTTTACGTTTTTAGAGAATCAGCGATTTTAACCTCTATATTTTGTGGGATCTATCCCACGCGTGGGATAGTTGCCTGATCCATATAAATGCCTTACAAGATAGATGCCCCTCCCTGCAAAACGGGCAACTATCCCCTAAAACTTTGATCGCATTTTGTCTTCTCATGCAATCACATAGAGACGTAAAACACGGTCAACATAGTAGTAGCTAGGAAGTGTTTTGATTAATAATTGAAATAGCATACGATTCATTCGCAAAACTAGAGTAATCGAAATCGGGGCACCTATCCCACTAGGGCCAGCAAAAGCGAGTTCCACCTTTGATAAACTGGCAATAATCTATACATCATCATCATCAGCTTTTTAATGTTCCCACTGCAGGGACACAGACCTCCTCTCTCTAGGAGAGGGAATGGGCCATAATCCACCACGCGGGCCCATTGCGGATTGGTGGATGTCACATGTCTTCGAATTTTTGGTTCTACGACATGCCGGTTTCCTCACGATGTTTTCCTTCACCGTTTTGAGAGCAGTGGTGATGAAATAAATTACACAAAGTAATGCGCCTGACTGGGTTTGAACCCGCGACCTACAACTCGTAAGTCGGGGCGTTTACCACTCGGCCACCACTGCTCTCTAATCTATACATACCACCTTATTACAAGCTTTTATTTAGTTTCACCTGTCCCGTTGTCTGTCGTTCTGTAATCAAATCTTGCAACTTAAATTTGATCCACTTCCCGGTTTCAGATTGAGCTGAAATTTTGCATGCCGGTGTAAATCGCATGACAATGCAATATTATGATGACATGGAGCTGATCTGATGATGGAATCACGAGGTAGCCATAGGAACTCTGTAATTAAACGGCACAACCACGTCGAGTTTGGGCTCGTGTGAATCGTCTTGACGAGTTTTAATTATATAATTATAGACCGCTGCTATAAAAGTTTGTTATGAAAAAAAAAATATATTTTCATTAAAAACTTGTTTTTAGTATACAAAGTTAATACGACAGATGGGGTTTGCTTAAAAAGGATCATTGTACACACCAAAATAAACAACTTTTACTATGAGACCAACCCACACACATTTACGCCATTCTAATATTAGTGTAATTACGTGATTAGTGCGGTGATTATATTATTTATTTTGCCAATTTTCCTCCATGTCAATGTTACATATTACACGCGAATTTTTCTTATTTATTCTCCCAGAGGGGAGTCTAACGTGTTCGGAGCAAGCAAACTGTGATTCTGAAGGATATTACTTTGAATGTACCTTAACTTTTCCGATATTTATCTATATTTACTTTCTTTTCAATATTAAATTTATAAAAATACTAGCGACTCGCCCCAGCTTCGCTCGGATACTGATATTGAATATATTATAAATACACATAAACCTTCCTCTTGAATCACTCTATCTATTAAAAAAAAAACTGCATCAAAATCCGTTGCGTACTTTTAAAGATCAACATAGCCTAAACATTTGATTTGGATAGGTGAGCAAGTTCTTGAGTTGAGGTGATTTTTACATGTACTGATTTTTCTGTACGAGAGCCTTACTCCTCCTAAACGACTTGACCGATTAGGATGATAATTGCGTGTATATTTATGGCAGGTTTGAAAATACAATTGTAATCGGTAGATGGCGTTGCAATCGGGTTCCCATTTTTTTTCTGATGTATAACCAGCTGAAAGGGCCACTAGTATACCCGCGTACTGTAAATTTATACTTGAAAATAATCCACCGTTTACTAGCACTTCAATAACTTAATTTTAGCTTTTCTGGAACTTACAAAACAATTTTGCAATACTTGTGAAGATTGTTCACACTCATTTAAGTATCTGAACAAATAGAGTAAGCTAATATTGTATTTAACCTTATTTATTATTCCTTTTTCAGATGACGGCATATACAACACATACGTGCTAGACACAGAGTACAAAACCTGGGCCCTCCTCCTTCACTGCGCAGAGCAGACGGAAGGCGCGAGGTACTTGAGTGCCTTCGTCCTCTCGAGGAACACGACGCTGCCCAAGAATGTTATGGCGTACTTACGGGATAAATTACCGAGGTAAGAAGGGATTTTTTGGACAAATAACTGGTTGACATTACACATTACTTAAACAATGTAGAATTGTTCCGAGTTTGAGTTTCTTGTGTATGTGAATTTACATGTTTTCAAAGGTACTACGAAACTGTATCGAAAATCGTAATGTAAAAAATCGTCAACACTACGTATTGCCAGACACTACCGCGATCCCAGACGCCGCCGCAATCCCAGACCCTGCCGCGATTCCGATCCCAATTTCCGGCCCCCGTAGGCGCGGGCTTGTGGACGGTGAGCAATGGGTAGGTCGCCGTCCGGTTGTCTAGTAATAGTCTGGACCAAGCCAATCGTCGATGGCACGCTCTGTTCTTTCTGCATATGGAGAGGCCCAACTGCAGGGCCGATGCCTACTGGGGCCCCGGTCCAGTTTCTGAAAGGAAGATCCGACCCTGGTATGAAGTCTAAGAAAGAATGGGGTAGGTCGTTTAGTCAGTAAGAGTCTGACACTGTTTTCCGCTCCGCCCAAGGGCGGGATTCGTCATTAGATGATTTTTCCTACCAAAAAAAAAAACACTAGAAATTGGTCAGGACCAATTCCTAGTGTTGACTAATGTTTTTTTAACTAAAAAAATGATCTTTTTTCAATCGGTACACTCTGTCAGAGTGGTCGTGATCATCACTGTGGATCACGATGAGTGATCATCTTGGTCATACGGCGCCATTTCTCGCGGACTGCAGCTTTCCGTGTGCATTTGTAGACTGAGCACTTAGTTGCAGCCTTGATTTGGTCGGTTCATCTCATTGGTGATCTACCACGTGACCTAGTGCCCTCAACTTTGCCCTGAACTACGAGACGCTTTCTTCATTACCACGCGTGATGCATGGCCAAAGAAGGTCAAATGTGCTACTGCACTGTGGATAATAGACGCTGTTAGATGTTGAAGTTTTTTTTAATATGAAATTATTTGTAAAAAAAAAAAAATGATAATGAGTAATATCTAGCCAGATTTTTTGCGAGTCAATTTCAAGATTTGTTAGGTCAAACTAAAAGAATTAAAATGAAATATAAAAAGGCTCCTTACTTGCTCCTGTTTTAAAAAAAAAACTACTATAAAACTAGTGATATTTACGTTGATAGCCTCCTGATATGTGTAGTACGTGGGTTAAAACGATATCGTAAATCTTGGTCCACTAGCTGATTTTTATGTAGTTTCAGAATCGTTAGAATTTAGTTTGTTCAGTAACGAAAACGATAAAGTAATTTCCAATAACATTATTCATTGTTTTCAAGATCCGTGAAAACGTTTGCATATTACGGCCGTCGGATCTTGGGGCGTCTGAAGTTAGGCTCTGCGAATTTTAATTTTGTACGAGTTTTCTAGCGCTAAAATTCCCAGATCCTAATTTCCTAATTTGCTGCCACTAGCCCCGCCCAAGGGCGGAAGACGTCATTGGATAATTTTCTCACGAGTTTAAACTTTAGAAACGAATTTTTTTTCAATTAGTAATGTCAGTGTCAGCGTGTATCAGTGGTCAGATAGGTAAATCTATATAATAATACATGTATATGAGTAAGGTCAGAATGACTGACTGACTTATCAACGTACTGTCGAAACTACTGGAACTAGGAACGTGAAATTTTACCCAAAGCTAGATTTTTAGTGCTTGCCTACTATGTCGTAGTCAAGCCCTTTGTCGTAGGTAGGTTTTTTTTGGAAATAAAACACGTTAAAGTGTTGAAAAGGAGGTATTTACTTTGAGTGAAAAATCTCATTTTGTATGCAAATTTTTAATCGATTTTTTAGGTCAATAAATTTGAGACATGGATTTTGGCACGATAAAGACCGTAAATTTTGTTTTTTTTTTTCAAAACTTGGTACACTTAAATATGGGTTAAGAGGTGTTAAAGATTATACAAAAACATTCATGTGAACGAAGACACTAATAATAAGATAATTTCGTTTTCGCATTACCAAAATTACTAAATAATAAAATCCAATAACTATTTTATAGATTTAGAAAGCCGACGGCTGTTGTCGAAAATGGAAGTATTTTCGAATAGAAAACCTACGAAATCGTTGATCGGATTAGGCACCGGCTGTAGCTAATGGCCAATATATCCCGTTTATTTCGTAAACTTTTTAACCTTTATATATTGGCATTCACGTTCTAGTTTCCAAAGAGCTCTCCTTTCATGAAAATTAACGGTATTTGGATCCTTAGGCCTTACCATAAGCTCCTATCGCGATTCATTTGACCACCTTAAAGTGTTTTTACCTTTATCAGGCCCTAAGAGGAAACTGGTGTCCGCACACCAATTGTCTTTTAAACTCTTGAGCCCCGAGCGAACGCTGGCGGTCGTACACCTATTGTCTTTCTATTAAGTATCTAATTACGGTATTCGAAAGGTATATTGTGCAGATTTCATTACGCATGTAGGGCTGTATCACGCTCGACGTCCCGCTTGCTTATTCCACGTACTTATAATACTTGTATGAAAAGGACATTAGCGGAGGTTACGCAACAAGCGGAGCAATCCCGCACGCGTGATGTAATCTGCATGATACGAAAAATACCATAAATTGTTAAAGGGATGTAGTTTTTACCTATAGGATGTATGACTTTGTGCCTAGTTGATAGTGTTTAAGAACCACCAGGAAAAGGCTCAATGCCTTAGCATAGTTATCAACAAAACTGTAAGTATTTATTTTATTTATGGTCCGAAATACCTACTAAAAAAAATATAGGTCGAAGTTGGGACCGGGGTCCCGGTTCGCAAAGCCCTGTGGTTCCATACCTCATTCTCACTCGCACGAATGAAGTGAACGACAACAAGAGTATTGCTAAAACAGTAATCGAATCCATCTTATAAAATATTGATCTTATATACTAACTTATTGCTAGCGTAATACAATTATTGACGTGATCGACTATGACGCACGTTCTAGATATTTCTTAATGCTCATCATGAGGCGCGCTCTGTTCCCGCGCGCCTCAAGGAGTTGTCAGCAAACCGTAGGGACCCTGCACAAGGGTCGACGCCAACTGGGGCCAAGGTTTCGCGTCTGAAAGGAAGGCTCTGGCCCTGGTTTATATGACAACGTAGGAATAGGGTAGGTTGTTTAGTCAGTAATAGTCTGACACTGTTTTCCGCTCCGCCCAAGGGTGGGTTTCTTCATTGGATGATTTTTAACAAAAATAAAATTTTCTCATCGTGTTATGGAAAACACCTAAGAGAAATGCACCTAATAATTATGAAATCTGACAAAGGTGGATTGGGGTTCCTTAACTCACGTCTATCATTATAACATATCATGGTAAGGCCCCTTATATAGTTTCCAAGCCAGACTATAACTCAGACCTCACTTAGAAGTTTAAGTGTCTTAAGCTTTTGTGAAGGAAACTTGAGGAAAGGTCTCAAGGTTCCCGGAATTTCTCACGAAGTAAACAAGTAGTTCCCTTGAAAAGTACCTTGAAACGATTTCCACGTGTCGTTTCTGCTAGGATACTCGTAATATGTTTTTGTATTTGTGTTTATAAAGATTCAATGGAATACGAACGAATTACTTGTATGTTTTGAATTATATTGGGATACTCATGGCTTCGTAATAGGAGGCCCTTTTTTTTGAGGCTTCGTAGAGGAGATTTTACGACCTAAATTGAACTTTTAAAGAATAGTGCTATTGTAAACAGGTTATATATAGCTCCATCTCTCTTTCACGCTAGCACACTTGCACCCTAGCCAAGTTACAATCGTTTCGTTTACGTCAAACGCTTGGAATTAGCCACGCCATCAATTCCTTTGCTCTGGCCACGTGACAGTATTGACATAATGTCAGAAAAATGGGATAGGGTATGTGGCCACCACAAAGCGTTCGACGTTAACTTGGCTAGGGGTACTGACATTTTAGCATATCCATCATAGTAAAGCCCCAGTTGTATGGGATGATCCCCCAGGTTATGCAAAGCTTTCCAAAGTCGGTTATCTAAACATACTGAGGATCCTCCGTGCCTCGGAAAGCACATTAAGCGAGTGATCCTGAGCGTAATTTATATTTTTTTTACATTCGTGAAGAAGTGGCTCAAGACCGAGAACACTGGAAGAAATGGAGGGTGGGCTTTACTCAGCAGTGGGACAGTATGGGCTAGAAGTAATAATAATAATAGATCATCAGAAGCCAAAAAATCTGACACTAATCTTGCCAAGAAAACAATATCGTTTAGTTACTGGGTGGTCGTGGCAATGGAAATTCTTTGAGCGAAGAAAAAGCCAGCCCTCTGATCACGCAGTGTCGATACGTTGGCGAGAAATTTCCTTGAAAAGGAAAATTTGAAAGATAACAGATACAAATAGCCAGCTCAAGGGGCTGTAAACTCAAACCATATCTATTTTCCTGTCTAAGGAAAACTAAACAAGATAGCGCAATGGGCTCGTGAGACCACAGAGTAATTTAAAAGGAAGGAGACGCTAAAGGGTTTAGGAGCGAAGGCTCAAAAAGGTTTATTATACGTCATAAAAAGCCTACAGGGATTTTCTCGCAGCACGGGATAGGGTTAAGGGTAGAAAGATTTTAAATAAAAAAAGGAAGGGAACATGGTTTTTTGTCACATACACATGAAAAAAAAACACAGAACATGTTGAAAAATAACAATAACTTATATGTGTCACGTGTACGCCAAATAGGTAATTTTCAGGAAAATTTCAGACAACTACCTACTTACATAGTCGTAAGAAACTAGCTTTTGCCTGCGGCTTCGCCCGTTTGATGTTAGCAATATATAGTCTACCAGCGCCTTCATCCGCGTCTGTGGTTACTGCTCCGCCCCCGTAGGTCATAGCGTGATGTTATATAGTCTATCCTCGAAAAAAGGACTATCCAACACAAAAATATTTTTTCAATTCGAAAATGTAGTTCCAGTGATTACCCCCTACGTACAAACTTGCAAATTTTACCTCTTTATAATATTAGTATAGATAGTATAGATAATCAGAGTGGTAGATTCATATTGGTTTATTAAAGCTAAAAATTATTTAAATTAGCAAATAAAAAAATACGGTAAATTCCCTATTGCTTGACGCTGGTTTTCAACTGAACCAAAACGAAAGAAGATAATGTTGAAGATTCTTGCGAAAAAGAAAACAGCTAATTGAATTGTTAAGCAATGTAACTAGTGTTTTTACCCATAACCGCTTTCTCTGCTAAAAACCTAGTACAAATTACAATGCTAATTAATGTACAATTCTAAACAGCCTGATTAGAATGTGTTCCCACGATCAACCGGTACAACATGTAAATCTTACAAGTAACAGTATAAGTGGCAAATACATGCATATTAGTTACCTCCAATATTGTTAGATGGGCCTTGACTTTACCACTTTGGGCACCCGCTGGAATACCTTGACTTTACTGGTGTGGTCTGGTCTTTTTTTGATGTAGGAAAATTCGTCGACGGCGTGCTCTGTTCCCGCGCGCCTCAAGGAGTTGTCAGCAAAACAGTAGTGACTCTGCAGAAGGGTCGAAGCCAACTGGGGCCAAGGGTTCGTGTCTGAAAGAAAGGCTCTGGCCCTGGTTTATATGGCGACCTAGGAATGGAGTAAGGAGTCTAACACTGGTTCCTACTCCGCCCAAGGCCTTGATTCGTCATTGGATGATTTTTACCTACCACAAAAAACTGTGATATTAGATTAATAAGCTTTTTTTCTTTTTCTTTTCAGATACGATGTAGATGTCAACTACGTATTTCCGATTCCACACAAGGACTGCTCCACTAAACCAGCCAGATTCGACTATTCGCCGATATTAGTGGAAGTCGGCAGCAAAGTGCCAAAGAGGCCTGGTGTTAGCTACAAAGTGGCTTTTGGACATTAAACAATAAATTAGATAAAAGAGGTTAATATCAGATGACAGCCGTAAATAATTAAATATAGACAGTTTATCTGCCAAAACATGGATAAGCAATACAAAAAAAAACTGCAGGAATAAGCTTTGCCTAGACGCAGAATTTTCTAAAAATTTTATTTGTTTAATATAATTTTTTCTTAAGGCCGATTTTTAAATGATCAGATTTCATAATTCATAATCATTAAAATGGCACTTTCACAGCTTTTGCACAAAAAACACGTGAAACTCTTATTTATATATATACTTACTCATATTTATTCCGCAATTAAAAGTTATCTTTTTTTTTGAAAAAGTGGTCCTTAATGAGGTATTTTATTATAAGAAGTAGTCAGAATTTTGGGAAGAAGAATGTGTTAAGTTTTTAGAAAGTCGTAGAACGATTCTATTTTCAAAATAATATACTTATCTTTATTTTTGTCAACAACAACTGAATTTTACTTGAATGACCACTTTTCGGATATGACTAAAATATACATTGAAAGAAAAAACAAACGCTTTTGAAGTTGTTTTTCTGTCCTTGTCACGCTTATCGTCGTTTGAACTGAATGGCGTGAAATTACTATGAATGTAGCGTTACTTGCCTGTGACGTCACACTTAGTGTTGTCTCCGTTTATCGTACACTAGCCTTCTGCCAGTGGCTTCACTCGCTTGAAAGTAGGGTTCTCCATACAAACATTAGACACCCATTACATCCCTTTAGAAGCTGAATTTTGAAAAACCCTTTCTTAGTGTTCGCCTTGTGCAAAATTTCACGTTCCTAGTCCCAGGAGTTTAGGCTTGCGTTGATATGTCAGTCAATTAGTTTCTCCTTTTATATATATAGATTTGAAATCGTTTACAAGATCACCGTTTTCACTTTTCAATATTTTTTGAAAATCTTAATAAAAAAACAAAATGTAGTTACATATTCTAAATTATAACAAAGAATGTCGTTCTATCTATCGGCTGACATATGATATTAACCTTAGAAATATACTGTAATATTTTAAACATGCAAAGTATATCTTAATGTGCCATTACTGATGTCTTAAGAAATTGTATATAGGTATTACACGGTATATGTAAGTTTTCAATGTGTTGAAACAATAAAGTATCTTTTCGGACATGGGTTTTTTTTATTCACAACACCTGCTCTAATATTTAACTATAACATAAATATTAGTTATATGTTGTACAGTAATGTAATCTAAAGTAAGGCCGTTGTAACTTGGCTAGTCTGAAGTTAGGATCTACGAACTTTAGCGCATTCGTACAAAAATAAAGTAAAAAAAAAATGCCAATATCAGTTTTTAGCAACAATTTACTAAAACTGATGTTCACCAGATGGCAGCACTGTGTCGTTTTAAGCACCTGTCAAATGCTTACGTCAATGACAGTAGTTGTCAACGTCAAACGTTAGACGCCAACGTCATGTATATGTAGGTCAAAAGAAGAGGATTCTCTCCAAAAGGAGGAGACCGACCGCATAAGGCAACGGCGCTCACGCTCCAGACGCCTCCGAGATTCCGATCCCGATTTCCGGCCACCGTAGGCGCGGTCTTGCGGGCAGCGAGCAATGGGTAGATCGCCTTCCAACCGTCTGGTAATCGTCCGGACCAAGCCTAGTCGTCGACGACGCGCACTATTCCCGTGCGCCTCAAGGAGTTGTCAGCAAGTCGTAGGGACCCTGCAGAAGGGTCGAAGTCAACTGGGGCCAAGGGTTCGTGTTTGAAAGTAAGGCTCTAGCCCTGGTATATATGGCGACGTAGGAACGGGGTGGATTGTTCAGTCAGTAAGCGTATGACACGATTTCACTCTCCGCCTAAGGGTGGGATTCGTCATTGGATGATTTTTGACCTACCATAAAAAAACCTATTAGATAAAATATGATATACATGAGTTTAAACGAAGTATTGACGGAAAAATATAACTGACCATGAAACAAATACGACAAATAGAACCTAAGCTGATAATTCACATATTTTCATTTACTCGTTCCAATAAACAAAACAACAAAAAGGACTAAGATTTTATTGTTTCACGGTTCAATGATTATAGCTAATTCAATGTTGAGAATGCCTTCAGGGAACTGATAGGGCATGCACATTGTTCTACAACTTAATTAGTATGCAGTAGATACGACGTCTATACTTGTGACAATATACGAGGACTCGTGTTATGACATTCAAACTTGACCGTGTCTAATAGCAATGGTAATAGCCAAGCAAAATTAAAATAGATTTATGAGAACGTCACTCTAATTGTTTAACAAGTGGCTCTACAAATGAAGGTTGACGATCTATGAATAGATTTTGGAAATTTACCGAAAATTGTTGAACAGACAGAGAGCTGAGAGAGAGAGAGATTTTGGCCACCACTGCTCTCACAGCCTTAACTTAGGAGTCGATCGAGGGGTTCAAACCCAGTCAGGTGCATTATAATTACTTTGTGTAATTTATTACATAGACCGTTTTGAGAGCAGTTCTCAAAACGGTAAAGGAAAACATCTTGAGGAAAACCGGCATGTCCTAGAGCCAAAAATTCTTTCGAATTTGTGTCTTCACATGTGAAATATACCAACCCGAACTGGAGTTCCCTCCTAGAGAGGAGGTCTGAGTCCGAGCAATAGGAACCATTAGAAGGCTGATGCTATGCTATGCTATGCAATGAGCATAAGGCTGAGTACTTATTTTTGGGTCTAAACTCGTCACACTGCCTTCACACGTCGTTTTGCCAAAAATTAGTAATTCTATACATTTATTGTAAATTCGTCATAACTACTGTGACGATTAGAATAACCCCCTTTTTAAGGGCGGGAATCATCCGATTACTTACGTCGGTCTGGGCGCAGCCACATCTGTGTCCTTCAGTAGCCTTTTACATTCTAGAACCACGGGTTTCCTCTTCAGATATTCCTCGCGGTCCTAGTTAGCGGGCATCGGCCCTTCTGAGCCGAGTACGGTTGCTACCTCTTTGAGGAAGGCCTTATTGTTTTTATTAATAAAATGAAATAGTTAACCAGAGTCCCTGTAAAAAAAAAACCGTATTTTGAAATGTTCCTTCATCATTTCCCACAACCAGCAAAACTAATTTATTCTACTACTAATATCTGTGACTAACTAAGTACGATTATTTTGATTTACTTTAATAATTCTCAAAATTGTAATTTATTAAAAACATTTACTCCAGACTATACAAACATTCTCATGGACTCGTAGGAAAATTTAATCGTTTTAAATGGACTCATGGACTCATTGGGAAATAATTTTAGAACTTTCCTTTTTCTAGAATTATGGACTCGTCGTGGAAGAATCTGCCAAATAGACGCTACAAAACCCATAGAAATATTGTCCTGTCATTGATACAAACACCCTCGGCCCTGAAGAAATTTGTATCGGACGTAACGAACATTCAATGAAAATAATGCACATGTATTCTGTGGCAATGTATTAGTATTTCAGTCATCTTGCGCAAAGCCTTCGTTATAAGTATGAAAGGAACTGAGCGTCATGTTTTTTCATGATAACTTCACAAACATGGCTGAAGCGCGAACGTGTGTTTATTTTTCCGTGATTTTTTTGTGTTTCCAAATATCTTCAGCTAAGGTTGGTATTAAACATTCTGTTTGGTATTGAGCTACCTTTTAGAATTTGCTACTGAAAGATAAATTGCGATTGTTTTTAGATATTCTTATCAATTTTAAACTTTTATAAATTAGTATACGAACTAGATCTATTAATTATATTGCATTGTCAGCAAACCGTAAGACACCAGCTGGGTCGAAGCCTACTGGGGTTAAGGGTCTGCTTCTAAAAGGTATCCCAGTTCTGGTATCAAAAGCAGTGCAGGAACAGGAGTGAGTTTTTAGTCAGAAAAAGTCTGGCGTGCGTTGTCGTGGGATGATTATCTCAAGCAAAAAATAAATATTGGCATCAGCCTTTTCTTATGTAAAAAAATATCATCACAATAATAATATTGTTCCTGTCTTGAGTAGAGCGAAATTTAATCTGACTAAATAAAACCCACCTGTGTTCCTACAGTTGCAATATGCGTTCCAAGATATAGTTACTCTCTCTAACATCCCTGTAGCCCAATATTATATTTCTAGATTAGATCTTTATAATAGTTCAAATTTAAAATAGTAATCTTCCCTTTCCTCCATCAGCCCTTCTTCGGCGACAGATTCTGGTGCAACATGTTATGTACCGAGGACGATGGGTTAACTACCCTCAGTTCAGAAGCTGATTATTTCGACTCTTGGTGTGATGACTGCCCCACGCGTCGGCCACAAGTTCCAACTACTCCAATGCCACCAGCCTTCGCCAACAATGCCTTTCCTCCACCACCGGGAATGCCTGCACCACCTGGAGCTCCTGGATCCCCTGCCGGGCCACCAATTAATATTATGATGAACCGTAAGTATAGTTTTAATTTAGTTACGTTTATGTGCAATTTTGAAAAATCGCACAAAATGGAAAGCGAGCAAGTTCAGTTTTTAGATTCGTCTGACTCCGCTAATTTCTTCTCAATACCAAGCATTTTTTTTGGGAAGCTTGTAGTTCAATAACGTCACCCACTATAGGTCACGCAAGAGGGAGCGTTCTTCTTTTTACTGGCTAAAATCTATCGGTGTCCATCCATCAGTGTTTCTTTAGTTGGACCATCCCGTAGACTTGAACTACCAGGTTCCTTCTGCTCCTAATACTATAACAGTATTAAGTAATTCTATTATAATCCCACTTTTTTTCCTTATGCCAATAAATACGGGACATATCGAATTTAATTGTGGCAATTTAAATTGACACCACATTTTTTTGAAATGACTCGAAAAAAGGAGGTCCTCAATTTGTTTGATTTTTTTATACTGTCAGTCATTAATTTATGTTATTTTTTTAAATAAAAAATAAAGGTCCCATGGCTTTCAAAATCCAGTTTTGATATTGAAATTTATGAGGAATCGACAAACTTCTCAAAAATTATACATAACTGGCTAAGTGGCTACTTGATAAAATAGAACTGATGAATAAAACCACAAAAGATGACCCAAAAGAACTTAATTCACCCGCAGAGATCAAGATCAAGTTTTAATAACAATGACATCGTAAATAAATGACACCGAATGGATTTAATGAAAATGATTCCATCGAATCGAACTGAGCGAATGATAAAGTCCGAAAGTAGACTCAAAATGTATCCCAACCGTATTTGGGCTTAACAGAATGATCATGAAGTACACTCTGAAAATAAGGTTCCATCGATCGATCTGATGGAAAAATTGAAAAAAGACTCAGAAACTCTATAGCATAAAAATATGGCCCGATAGTATTATTGTTTTTTATATCATTAAATGTTCCCTAGTTATAAGGTATCATCAAATTGATCCGTTGAAAATTCCGAATTAAATCAATTGATCCTAGCCATTTTTTGGCTAATTGATGAACACTTTACTTAGGGCAATGGAGATTTTTACCTTTCATAATGTGATCCAGTTGCTGAGGAGATTAGGTCAATGTTGAAGATTGTTCAAGCTGCTGGTAACGTTTAAAACGGCTTGATCATACTGTACGCATCGTTGAAGATTCACTGTAGCTTGTGGTTGAACTTTTTCCCTACAAATTGTAACTAACGTTGCCTTAATATCTCTTTGCCTTTCCTTATGCCATCATTCGGTATCGGTTCTTCTCGTCATTCTTCGCTAGACAGTACAGACACAAACACATGTGTCTGTGTCTGTGCTGCTGCGTCATTGAAACATTCGGATTGCTTGTGACTTGTATTTGCGATTGACATCCAGGTTAAAATGGGGCTTCCATGCTTTTCCAGAAGAATTGTCCATACCCAGATCTGGTCTGACTATATCGTCACAAGCTGAAGTGAAGTGACTTCAGCGCTGTCTTTTGTACCGCAAATTATAAAATAGACAACTGTCCTCCACCTTCGTACTCTTTAATGTTGAGATTCCTGACTTTCCTGTTCCATCACTTTCTCTTGTATTCCTCCATCTTAAGCGACAATTGTAGCTCGTTTGTGTTAACTACATACGCAGTTTCTTTCCACGTCATGAAGACTGAGTCGACTGAGTCAATCAGTACGGGTCAAACAATTCGAAATTTTCAATCTTGACATTAAAGTAGGTTTTATACGTAGTTTTTTGTACACGCAATTTAGAAACCAGGGACTTATTGTAAAAAAAACCTGTAGTTTTTTTATGAATAAAACTCAACATGTATCCGGTCTTCAGTGAATTCGAATAAATTCTCATAATGCAATACTTTTGGCTATGAAATCAGTCTGTAATAGCTTCAAATCAAATTTCATGACATCCCATTTGTATTTGGCCAGTAAAAGGCAAAAAATATTTAGCTTCGGTGATTGATGGATTACTGAAGCGTTACACATATTTGTCGGCAATCACTAGCAGTTTCACGCTCGCATTACTAATGAAATACGTACTAGGCATAGCCATTTCCTTTTCTTTATTTCATTGTGGAAATTCAAATAAAATATAAACACTTACGGAAGGGATTAATAATTTACTTGAGTTATTATTGTAATCATGCTTATAACATGACAAGCATCCAACGATTTCGTATACGATATAATTATTATGCACTAGCTGTCCCCCGCGGTTTCACTCGCGTTTTTGTTTAATGTTCTACTTCCGAGGGTTGTAGTTTTCCTACAATACCTACAGATTTTCTCAATAAAATGTTATGTTTCTTAGGTTTTAACCTTTCCAAGATTAGCGCGTTCAAACAAACAAACCGACTCTGTAATATTCAACCAGCTTTGTGATATTAAAATTTAAATGAAGTAAAAATGTCCTTTATTACACAACATAAAATTTTCATAAGATTAAACTTGAAATTGCGATTTCTGCGTCCAGTTTGGTTCACCACGTTAAATTTAGAACCGCGTATAATGTCGCATTATTTTTTGCTTTATATATACTCAGAGAGAGCTTCTTTATATTTTTCATTACTCATACTCTGGAAGTAGGTGTAAAGTTGCCTGCGGAGCGAGTTGAAAGTTGTACTTTTCCTCCCTAGGGAGTTTTACTTTCAACTGACAGCTGTCTAAATATTTAAAAAATAATTCTGTTTTGACATTTCTATTGAACCGTGGACTCGAATTTCTATACTGCCAGTACAATTGAAATAACATAAAGATAGGAATAATTTAAGAATACTTTTTTAATGACTATTTTAATTTACTTTCAACTATTTCTGTAAAACTAATATATATTTGAGAAAATGGTTGTCCTGACCCGTTTTTACTGATAAAATGAAAAATGTGGACTGAATAGTCAGCCGACCTCAAAAAACAAAATAGGCGGGTAAAATGGTAGTCTAGTATAATCTGTAGTCGATTTGGTCTTTCTTGTTTTTTTCGAGTTGTGAGAGTTTTGTTTATAGTTTACTAAATCTCTGTTATCATAAATTTGTATTAACACGATAAGTTCATCAGCTTCAGTTTTGGATGAACGCCAGAGTCTTAAGAAAAGAACACCAAGAAATATACCTACCTAAAAACATACGAAGAACTTTGACGACGACTCAGGTTTTTATTATATTTATTTTCCTCGTATTTGTAATGAAAAGCACAGTGTTTACCTCGGAGTTAAGAGTTATTTAGTCCCGAGAAATTGTTTGGTGACCGAGCAGAGCAAGGTCGCTAATAGTTCGAGGGACTAAATAACTCACTTTCACCCCTAGGATAACAGTGTACTATTAATTCTGGTCGGTGGGTAGCCTTAGTCTCTAACCGTGTTCCCAAGGCTTTATTATGAATTCCATAAAATATGTAAAACACTGTTTTTGTATTATATGTCGGTACATAGTTAGGTATAGTATAAAAATATTTATAGTTTATTTTAATCTTAATTAAGAGAATATAAAATAAATATTGTCAGATTATAGTAATAAATGAAATCTGCATTCACTAAATTATTTTCCATTACGCACTTGGTTATTTACTTACTTACAGGTTATTTTTCAATAACAAATAAGTAATGTGCATCGGTTGTCTTTACGCTTGTATCAATTATGTTAGTAGATTATCTTGTCAAGATTTGTCTCAAAACGTTTTCCTTCATCGTCTGCATCATAAACCGCAAAATGCAGGCAAATAGTTCACTTGTACGGTTTGCAAATCCGCAATATATACTTACTATTCGAAATGCACAAAGTTTACAACATTTAGCATTTTCTACATTCATTACTTATCCTTGATATTCTTTCTTTCTCCTCTGTCAAATCCATCCAAAGGTTGTCTTTAAAAAATCGCTTTTAGCGATAAGACCGCCCATTGTAACACCTTAGTAATTTTAAGCTCCTAATGTACCAAACTGTATTTGTGGTGTACCTAAAATAAAGAGTATATCTATCTATTTACACAGCTCAAGTTTTGTGATTGACAAGCATAAAGTTTTAAATACAATCTATTTCAATGATATTGTTATCGTTAAGATTTCCTTCGTCATTTGAGTCATATTTTTATCTTCTGACGTCATTTCTATTTAGGGATTTTCGTAATTTATGTTACTTACTTACATCTAGTTAAAAGTGTCTATATGATTTCATTAGCAACAATTTGCGATCAACAAATTAACTAACAACTATATTTAGGGGACCAATTTCTTTTAAGACATTTTTTAACAAATTCCGGTTAAGTCCGCTTTAGCATTCGATTTCATCCGATTATACGCGATTAATATTCAATATTATTCTCAAACAAATGTTTAGCTGTAAACTTTTGCATAAAAGAGGTACCCACAGAATTTTTTTTTTGAATAGGTAATCATCATATTTTTATGGTAATCAACTGAAGATTATTACAATTCCAGCTCCACCAAACGGAGGACCAATAAACTTCAGCATGGTTCCGGATAATAACCGTGGTTGGAGCTTCTTCTGGAATCCAGGTCCAGGAGGGCCTGCTAGTTCGAATGGTCAACCACCCAGCGCTACCCCAGCCCCTGCGGCGCCAGCCGCCCCTGCGGCACCCGCAGCCCCGCCAGCCAACCCTGCAGCTGCAGCAGCTACTCCCGTCCAAGCAGTGGCAGCGCCGCCGGCTGCACCAGCGGCTCCAGACGCTGCAACTACCACAGTCGCTCCCGCTGCGGCAAAGAAATAAGCTGCAATGTTGCTTATCTGGTTAAATAGTGACGGTGCACACAAATAGCGTGGTGTATTAGAAGTATTAATATTACTAACTAACTTTTGGCAGCAGCTTCGCCCGTGTACATAAAATATAGCCTATGTCAATCAGGAGTAAAGCAGCTTTCTATTGTTGCTAAAATTTTTCCAATCGAACTAGTAGTTCCAGAGATTACCTCCTACAAACAAAAAACAAACTTTACCTCTTTATTGTATTAGTGTAGATGTAGATGTCAACTTGGTGAATCAATGTCATATGAATATAATTCTTGCAGATATAATATATGTCGTTGGTGGCATATTCATCAACACCCGACTTATGGTTTTTCCGTCACTATTTGACCTGTTAAACTTTGATATTCAAGATTGTGCCTTTTATAGATCATAAGATTTTACGAATTTTCCTTCAACCACAGTCTCAGTACTAATGAGACTGTGATTAGAGGATTGTGATTATAGAGTTAGTGTTATCATAAGAATCAGAATATATTTATATTTCTGTATTTTTTTGGAGATGTGAAATTTTTGAGATAAGTTTATTAAAAAAATGCGGCCACACTGCTGTTAATTGAAATAAGCTTATTACGAGTACCTATACAAGAAAAAATTAACCCAAGGATAACCTACGAATTTAACCCGTTAAATCGTAATGTTTATTTTAGTTGCAAGTCGAAAGAAAACGTAAAAAAATGCTTTCTCTTAGATTTCACAAAATCTACCTAGCCTAAAAAGTTGAAAAAATTAAGTATTAAAAAAATAATTGAACAGAAGTAACATACCTCAATTATTTTATTTTCGTTTGTTTTACGTTTTGTGTGCAACAATCGATTAAAATGTGTAAATGATGTAAAATTTTTAAAGCAAATAAAAATCTTAACGATTGATATGAATTTTTAAATATATCTGAGACAGTTTTAATATTACATTATTTTATTTAATAGGATTTATGACAAGGCAAACAAAAGCGACGATAAAAAAAATTAACAAAGTTTACAATAAAACAAAAAAGATTTTTTTTTTACTTTTAATCCTGATTGTAATAACACAAAATTAAATCAAAATCTTTCAGACTTGAAGTTAAAAATAAACATTATGTAAATAATTGTGTTTTAATAAAAAAAACATAAACATAGTGTATTTTAACACAAATTATAAAGAATTTATCTTCAAAGATAAAAATCATTTATGTATTCCAGAAAAAATTGAAAACCTGACATTAATTTTTAAGTAAGCTAAATAGCGTTTAATCACCAAAGACCTGTATCTACAAAACCGTATTCTTATATGTTGTTAGACAACTGATCATCTTAACAATGAAAAAAAACAAAAACAGAACAATGTTCATATAAAACTGTTACAACATCATCATTCCTCCTTATCTTCTACCAATATTATTAGGGTGTATCTGTGTATCTACACGTTTTGTAGGTTTTTATTAGTCACCACCTCAGAGTCCACTTTGTTAAGCAGGCAGCTGAGAGCCTCACTTGCCCTTTGAAGGAATACTGTGTGGTTTAGTTAATAAAAGTTCGAAAATCCCTCTCACTACATCTACAGCATGAAAAGCCATTTGATGATTTCCCAAGAAATAAAAATCCCTCATCATTATTTTCTTCCCAGCCATATTTTCTACAAAATCTGTTCATACCTTCATCAGCCTGCCTTTTTACTAATAGCAAACACCGCTTTCTATACCTACACACCAGAGTCCAGACACACCGTTTTCCTCACGATCAATCCATCTTTTCTTGCACCTGTCTTCAACCAAACGTATAACAATTAATAGATTGCTCACAACGTACGGTCTCCATTGGTTGGAACTTTGATGCTAAAGATGTATGCTGAACCAGATGAAATTGAATAAAAACATTTGAACCACCGTTAAAATAAATTACGTATGATTTTGTATTTTATATCCTTCATGGCAATATAGATGTCGCTACAAGGCTGTTTACTTGCTTCTGTTAAATCTATCTCTAAAATAACGAAATATCCCTGCAAATAAAAATTTAATCAAGGTGAATTGAGCGTCAATATCTTAAAAATCCTCTATTTCACCTTTATTTTCAGAGAAAACCCGAACTGAATATTAAAAAAAAAAACAATAACATCTATGAACATCGATACTAAAAATTGGCTGTCATCAAAAAAAATATAATAGGTTTGCATAATGGCACAGGAAACAATGTATCATATCGCAAGTTACCACTGTCGATAACATCATTGTCGGCATTGCTGAAGCATATTAATTTTTGCCTCTAATTGGACCATTTGTAAAGGTGTTATTTATTGCGAACTTAAAGGTAAGGCCGCATACAAATGCAATATGCAATAATCTGTATGCAATAATAGATCCTCAAGTGGATTAACCGTTTCCATTGTCACTTAAATACCCAATTAATTCTACTGCATACGCATTCTAATGATTGTCATCATCATCATCATTTCAGCCGAAAGACGTCCACTGCTGGACATAGGTCTCCCCCAAACGTTGCCACAAAGACCGGTCTTGTGCGTCTTGCATATATCGGATTCCAGCAACCGGTCCACCAGGTCATCGGTCCACCTTGTGGGAGGCCTTCCAACGCTGCATCTTCCGGTACGCGGTCGCTACTCCAGAACCTTTCGGCAGCAGCGGTCATTTGTTCTGCGTGCAATGTGTCCGCGCCCTAGCGAAAAAAATCACCAAATTTAAGTGGCAATCACTTAAATTTGGCGATTTTTTTCGCTATATCGGCAACATTGTATTGATAGTGAAATACTTTCCCACGTTCTGAACAGAGCTATGTATTTCGTTGGCATCTGTTGATGTTACAGATGGTTTTAAGACCATAGTTTCTATCATGCTTTCTTTATGTAAAAATCTGCTATAGTCACTAAAGCAAATATGGTTGCTCATATTATCTGTTTTTTTGTTCGTAAATTGATAGATTTGTAAATTAGGCTGTCTACGAATGATGATAAATCAATGACCTGATTAAAGTAGTAGCAAGGTATGAATCCGTCCAGTAACCATCCGATCCCGTCCGGTAACCATCTGCACCCGTCCGATAACCAGCCGAACCGAACCCGAGTCGTCGACAGCACGTAATGATTCACACGCGTCTCTAAGAGGTGTCAGCAAAACGATAGAAGCCAAGTAGGGCAAACTCGGGGTCCTGAAACGCAAGGCAAATATGGAACTTAGGTGTTGTTATTGTTATTAAAAGTCTGACATACCTTATCGCTCCGGCCTAGAACGCGAGAAGTCATAGGATGATTTCTTGCCTAAAAAAGCAACTTTAAATGTGGATGGCTCATGACTAGGTTCAGTGATGTGTAAAGACTTCTAATCTCTGAATTGATGAAAACGGGTTGAAAGATAAATATTGGCAGATGGGTTGGTAACATCAAACATAGGATGAGGAGTTGTTTGTCATTTTTTTATAGGTAAGAGAAATACCACCAAATAAAATTTGCTATGATTTTTTTTTTTGACGTATAACAATATCAATAACTCCTCCAGCACTACGTAGAGCAAGACTTTTACTGACTTAAATCCACCTGAATTCCTGTCACCATAGGCGCTAGTTTGCGGACGGTGAGCAATGAGTAGCTTGTTGTCCGACCGTCTGGTAACCGTCAGGACCAAGCTCAAGTCGTCGACGGCCTCCAGGAATTGTCAGCAAAATGTAGGGGCTCAGCAAGTTCGAGGCCGACTAGGGCCAAGGGTTTTTATAAAAACATAACCCAGGACCCTTCATCAGGCTACGATGGTTCGGTGTGGGTTTCTATTCAGTGAAAGTCTGACACTATCTCCCACTCCGCCTAAGGGTGGAAGATGTCATTGGATTATTTTTGCCTACCACAAAAAAAAATACCTTTATTGCTGTAATTGCTCTTGCTCCTGCTTTTTCACCCTGAATATATTCCAGGGCGAAATAACTCTTTTGACATCAAGCAGCCCCTAGTATGGGTAAATCCCAAACGATTACAATAGCCAAACTTTGTTTATGCACGCCAACAAACGCAGTATCTATGTCATGGGCCGTTCGAAGTAAAAAACATGCCTGAGTGGATCTAGAATGCTAGTCACGTAAGGCAAGCGCCATATCTGGGCCTCTTGCCCAGATGGCATGGCGAATTGCTGTATCGGTTGTTTTAAATGAATAAGTACACAATACTTAATATTTTGCGCTTGTTGTTTGTCGTTCAAGGTTTGTGATGCATTTGTTCTGTTCGATGGCATTTGTTTCTACGTTCTTTTGTTTTTGCGCAAACATTTGGATGTGTTGTAAAATTGCATCCGAATAGCGATTTATGTTGTTGTTCGGTTTGCATATTTGCAATGCCATGTGTAGTTAGGTTTCCTTTTTGTGATAGAATGTTTATTTATATATTTAATCTTCATGTACAGTAATGGTACATAGGCGGACATAATGCTATAAGGCATTCTGTACCAGTCAACTTTTAAGTTAAAGAAGACAACACTGTAGTAGGTGTGCACAATAAATAAATATCAGATAATAGATATATTCTTCATGAAACACCAAAATGAGGTAGGTATATATAAATACATAGTATGTCTATAGTATATATGTATATCTATAGTATATATGTACCCAAAGGCAACCCAGCTTGGTGAAAAACTATTACGACGTATGGAAAACAAAAATAATAGGCTATAGTTTTTGAAGTCTTAAGTGGACTTGTAACCCGAAACTATGTTGTGATTATAACCCCTGCCTGAAGTATGTTATATATCCATAGATAAAAAGCAGGGGTGACTTGCACACTCAATAAATAGGCCTCCAAAAATGGTCGTCATAGTCTTATCAACCTTTTGAATACCGCAATTAGAGACACAATAGAAAAACAATAGTTGTGCGGATTTCGGCGTTCGCTTGAGTCTCAGGAGTTTTATGTAATAAGACGATGAACTTAGACGTATAATTTTCACATTAAGGGCAAGGAATAATGGTTGGAGTTGCATATAAAACCTGTTGCATTCAAAATATAGCGTAACAAGTAACGCCGGTGTCAAAACTAGTTTACCTTCCAAGAGACCATGACGATAGTGTTAAGTTACTAGTCCAGTGCTCTGATTGTTACGTTGTGTGTGCATCATACAAGAATATATATAGGTATGTACCTGTCTATGTAACAGTCTTTTTAGGTTGAAGCAAGCTGCGACACTTAAAGACACAAGATGATAAATCGAGGCGAACGTTATGAAAAACCGGTTAAATGCAAATCGGATCTGTACGGTCAGCAGCACATTAGACTTTACAAATCTGTCAGATTTCTCCAATATATTTAAACCTTGTTATATTTTAGTTAAGAGTTGAAAATCGTTTGCAGAATTTTGACAGTTTGTTGTAGTCTGATCTGCTGCTGATTGTACAACAAGAGTTCCGTACAAAATTAACTACAATACGTAAATAGTTCAATTCCCAGATACCCGTAGAGTCTTGAAGACTTTTCCAAATCAACTCGGTCCTGCTGGGGCCATGGAGCAGCTTCTGAAAAAAAGGTTCGGCCCGGATATGAGGGCTAAGAAAGAACAGGATGGGTTTTTTAGTCAGTAAAAGTCTAAAACTATATGCCAATCCGCAAAAAGTGCGGGGTCATTAGATGATTTTTACCCACCACAAAAAAAAACCACAGTAAACTCTTTAAAAAAAAATACACAGTTACGTAGGGTAATACTCCTAGTCCTACTAATTAAGTAACGGTATTTTCTTAGCGAACGGTAATTAGCATACGTTCGCAATATTTAGCTACAGGCTAGAATAGCTCTATTAACCTATTTTTTATCTGTTTAACTTTTTTTTTAATAATACATAGGCTTGCGTTTGACCACTAAGACATCAAATCTGGTAATACTAGCAAAGGAGGAGACCGACTGAATCAAGCAAAGGCAGCGGCGCTCAAGCCTTAGCCACCGCCGCGGTTCCGATCCAGATTTCCGGCCACCGTGAGCGCGGGTCCGACCGGAAAGAGCCCTAGTCGTCGACGGCGCGCACTGCTCCCGTCCTGCTGACGTCCATGCACAAGACTTTATAGTTTCGACTTAACGATTGCATCACTGCCAATCATCTTAGCTCGCTTCTCAATCGACTCTAGGAAAAAATGAAACGAATAATTATTAAACAAATTGATAAACAAGCCCATTCACAAATTGTTTGAGTACGTTCAAATATACACTTCACCATCAATGAGTGCATCACTGCTTACCATCAGATGAGATCGCAGTCAAGTACTGATTAAGTAATATATTTTCATTTTTTACTAGCAGTTCCTGTCCCACAGCTGGGCAAAAGCCCTAAAGGCTGTCTAAAGTTGTTCAAGACATATTTCTCCCGCAGTAATTTATTTACATTAAAATAATCGTAATGGATGACGGAACTCTACAAAATCCAATATTAAGTTTCCTGAATTTCGTCGTTTTAATTTCCGATATCAGTGACCTTTACAGAATACTAATTTAAAAATTGGAAATATTTTTATGAAACATGGTGTTTTTTTTATGGTAGTTAAAAATCATCCGATGACAATTCCCGCCCTTGGGCGGAGCGGGAAACGGTGTCACCCTCTTACTGTCTAAGCAACCTACCCAGTTCCTTCCTTGCCTTAATCCCTGAGCCCTGGTGTTACGCTTTCGCATCAACCCTTGGCCCTAGAAGGCCGCCTCAACCCTTGGCTCCAGGAGGCCGCCTCAACCCTTGGCTTTAGGAGGCATGAAACACAGTGTGAGAGTAGGTAAAAAAAAAAACGCATACCGAAAATTGGGGCAAGGGGATCCAAAGACTTTGATAATTGTTTAATTAGCTTCGCCCGCGTGAAAGTAGGGTCTCCATATAACCTTAAATTTACACCCGTTTAGGAGCTGAATTTTAAAAAACCCTTTATTAGTGTTCGCCTACGTCATAAAAGGAAGCCTTGTGCAAAATTTCACGCTCCTAGGCCTAGTAGTTTTGGCTGTGCCAGTATATGTCAGTCAGTCAGTTTCTCTTTTTATATATATATAGACTAGCCTTCTGCCAGTGGCTACGCCTGCGTGAAAGTAGGGTTCTACATACAAACTTTAGACCCCCATTACATCCCTTTAGGAGAAAAGAAGAACAAACAAAAAAACTGTTTTTTCGTCTCGCAGTTACACCAAAAAAGTATAGTTCAGCAAAATATTAACCTTTTGAATACAGTAATAAGAGATATAATAGAAAGACAATAGGTGTACGAAAGCAATAAAATATAGTACATTTTGATACAAGTGCAGGAAGTTTGTCATTGCGATCGAGGCGAAGTTCGCACGAGCCGTAGGCGAGTGTGTTATGGAGCCGAGGGCAGCAATGACAAATCTGCACGTGTGTCAAACGACGTTTTTCAATACACTTACGACTTGTGAAATAAAGAAAGAAAGAAAAAAAAATTAATCGTATCTGAAACATACAACAGAAATATAAGAAATATATAAGTATAGCATTCAAATCTGCTCTGGTCAGTTTCTAATTTCTTGGGGATCGCCCAGCGACTCTGGGGGACGCCTCGCGCCTGATTCGATAAACTAAGTAAAACAAAATAATCACCCTTAACCGTGACGATAAGGAATGAATAAAAAAGCCCTTGTTGTGATAAACTCAAAAAAGCACTTGGGTGATATACATGCTATATTGAACCTAATAGGAGTGCGATAAGAGGCAGTTTTCGAGTAAGTGTATTGAAAAATAAATAAATCAACAAGTGCATAAAATAGACAAAATCACTTGACATATTGCGTCACTTGCAATTATTTGTTGTCACGCAGCTCGCACCGTTTTCGTCATTAAAATGGATGTTATACTTTGTAATTACAGAGTTTACAACTTCTGCGTATTCCTGCTTTTAAACACAGAATAAACATGGAAACGACTATACGGATTAACATAAACAAAGCATAATTACCCACTTCGCTTTATCCAAACCTCGTAATTAAGAAGAGAATGTTTCAAATAAACACTTGGGTAACTTAATAATGATTTTTGTGAAATACGTTCGATATTAATGAGTTAATTTTTTAATTGCCTACATCTATCTATGCCTATATATCCGAGAAATGTAATATATTCTACACAAATGATCGTGCTCATCACACAAACATTTGTCCTGGGTCAGCATAGTATAGTATAGGTCAGCTGGTATAGCAGTCAGGGTAATACATTAGGATTTATTCAGGGATCGCACATCCACGATCAACTACTCTACCTCGTTAGCTCTTCGGTCACCCATGGTTAGGTTGACTGGTAGAGAATGCCTAAGGCATTAAGTCCGCCTTTGTACCTTGTGTTGCATGAAGAATAAATAAATAGATGGAGTACCAAGTCGCAAATACAAGGACCTAGGCAAAAGGACTCGAAAACTCTCGTCGAAACTAACCGACGTGGGCATTTAAAGGGTTGAAGACTTCTTAAGATTGCATGCGGAGTCTGATTTAGCTATTTAGCCATTCTAGAAAAATATAACATCTTCATTCTTCGTCATCCACCGGACTGGAACGGTTTGCCAGCTGTGCGGTCTTTCCATCCGATTAATTATAATTTGGGTGTCTTCAAGGCTAGAGTGAATAGGCTCTTAATAGACTAGTGCGCCTCACCATCAACGATTGCATCTCTACTTACCATCAGGTGGGATCGCAGTCAAGTACTAGTTTAATGAAAATAAAAAAATAAAATCCATTGCAATGTCCTAGACGTCATCATCATAAGAAAGCATTTTTTTCTGGAATTAAATGCGGTTCTTGTTGGTTCGATTGGTTAAGGTCATTGTTAGACCACGTTATGCACTTAATTTTCACAATCGTCATTGATGCTTTAGTTCAAAATAATTGAATTTTGATCCTACATTAAAAAAATCAGCAAAGCGAGCTCGAATATTTCGGGAATCGGCCTGAGATAAGTAAAATTTTCTGACGAAATGATTCCAGTCCAAAATTAATTAAAAAATATTATGTATGTATTTAGAAATATATAAGTATGATTATATTGTCAGTTGCCTAGTACTCATAATACAAGCTCTGCTTAGCTTGAGACTAGACGGCGTTATGTGATACATGTAAAATAATAAAAATAAATAAAAAATATAGAACTTTTCTAAATTTCAGGAAAATTTTGATAATATTTTTTTTTTGTTTCAAAATTGATTAATTTTATTTTAGTTTAGCCACTTATAGCCCTTAATCTTATCATCCCTGATTCTTACCGCTCCGTGCATTTGTACCTGGCTCACCCATACTCCCTTGATTAGGCCCTGGCCATATGAAATGAAACATGTGTTGCTATTATTTTTAGACAGGGGTTTCGAAACATTACTAAAACTAACTAAACTTTCATTGAAACTAACAAACTTGAATGACATTGATAAATGATTACGATATGTATTCTGATGTATTTAGGTTGACTAAGTGGGATGAAGTAAACGAGAGCAAACCTACGTTGCACTTAAATATTATGTAAAGGTGAAATGTAAATATTAATTAAACCTAGATTGACATTTTCCTTCCTTAGTCCTGTAGTACACAAGGGATCAGCGTGGTAGGCAAAATCATAACATAGTATAAACGAAATTTACTTACCGCTGTCCCTATGCATGCTTAGATCTTTAAAAAAATAAAACGGATTTTGATGCGGTTTTTTTTCTACTTTTTCTTTTGTCACCCTAAACGTACGTCTCAAATTCTATCCTTATCTCAACCCATTAGTCTTCCTCATGGCCTAGTATTTCTACCATTAGCATGGGTCTCATAATGTAAACTGCTGGGAATTAGGCCTCCTTTTTAGGAGAGGGACTGGGCCGTGATGTCGCTTGTCTTAAAATTTTTGGTTCTAGGACATGCTGGTTTCCTCACAATATTTTCCCTCACCATTTAAAGCGAAGTTACACAAAGTATTACACCTTTGCTGGCTGGGTTTGAATCCGGGACCTAAAACTCGTAAGTCGAAGCCTTTACCAATTCTTCTTTCTTCTTCAATTTCTACCATTGAATTTAGTTACTCCTTTGTCTCGAACCACTAAAACAATAATTTAAACCAAATATTCTCTTAAACATCTATGTTTATTGAACTTTTAAGCATCACTTATACACATAAGTATTTAAAATGAACTTATCTTAAAATATAATGAGGTTTCTGTGTTCTACTCCATGATTTATTTGAAAGTGTTCAGATAAGAAACCACTCTTATAAACAAGGACTCTTTATTTTTATGACACTATCTTACGATATTTAATATTATCTTTGTTACTCTCTGCAACAATTTAGTGCCATTAAATTGTTACTGCACATTTATCTTTTTATTCTAAAGTCTTTTTTGTATCTGCAGTAAATAATTCAATAAACGATACGTCAAAGATTTAATTTAAAACTTGCAATAATTTTGATTCAGCCGATAAATTCTTGAGTGTCTAGAACTTTTATCAAATGAATGAATCGGAACGATGTTTGTATACTTTTAAGGTATACGTTCCATTGTGTAGCTATAGATACTAGGTACTGTAAAGAACTTAATCTTAACTTTAACTAACACCTGTCTGAACGAAGGATTGATTTCAACGGAGGTATGCGGGATTACACAAAGTAATTTATTTAATTTCCACTGCTCTCAAAACGGTGAAGGAAAACATCATGAGGAAACCGTCATATCCTAGAACCAAAAATTCGAAGACATGTGACATCCACCAACCCGCACTGGGCCCGCGTGGTGGATTATGGCCCATTCCCTCTCCTAGAGAGGAGGCCTGTGTCCCTGCAGTGGGAACATTAAAAGATTGATGATGATGATGCGGGATTTGCTTCTGTTTGGCATACCTCCAAAGTACCGACTAAAGTTTCATAAAATCCAGTTGAAAACGATACTCATTTCCATTACAAGGAAATATATCAACAAGAACAAATATCGCCGATTTAAAGCCGAACGCTTAGCCTAACACTTAAAGTCTAAGCTAAGTAAATGCTTAAAAATTTTAGCCAAAATTTAAGGCTACAGCAAAACTGCATATTAGCATTAGCCTACAAGTACGCTGTTATTGCTTTAGCCGTGATTTCAAGAGCGCTGCAGATGAGCTCAAGCGTTACGAAGCTACGAAAAGCTCCAAATGGAACACAAGCCATACTGACATTTTGTTTTCTTTTTTAATTTGTAAATTTTATCAGATGATAGACTTTGGTAACTGACATATTATTCGTGACTTAACCTAACTAAATATTGAAGTGAAATAGACCCGATATGTTATGACCTTTTTTTGAGTTGGGATAGATTTTTGTTATGATGGGCAAAAATCATCCAATGATGAATCCCGCTCTTGGGCGGAGTGGGAAACAGTGTCAGAGTCTTACAGACTAAACACCCTACCCCATTCCTTCCTAGAGTCGCGATATCAGTTTCACTCAAACCAGCAGCTACAGGAGGTTTCGTCCCTGAAGGGCCCCTACAGTTTGCTGACAACTCCTTGAGCGCGCGGGAACGGTGCGCGCCGTTGACGAGTTGGACTCGGTCTGGACAGTTACCAGACGACCGGACGGCGAGCTACCCATTGCTCACCGTCCGCGAGCCAGTGTCTACGGTGGCCGGATATCGGCAGGATCGCGGCGGCGACGACTACGGCGAGGGCGCTGTTGCCTTTGCCTTATGCGGTCGGCCTCCTCCTTTACGAGCATTACAAGGAAGGAACAGGGTAGGTTGTTTAGTCAGTAAGAGTCTGACACTGTTTCCAGCTCCGCCCAAGGACGGGATTCTTCATTAGATAATTTTTACCAACCATAAAAAAAAAACCAAACACTCACTCTACTCGACTATTGCTTACTCAGAAGTAAGGGTGGTTTTCCTTCAATTCTACAGGGTGGTAGAATTTAATTATAGAAAATTGTTAACCATCGCTTTTAATTCTCTGTAAGCTCTTAATAAATTGCGTGGTCACGGAGAAACATCTTATATTAACATTGCATAATTTAAGGCGACTAAGTACCCAAGCGTATTTCGAAACACCCTTTGTATTTTAATTATTCTGTTTCCTCTGTCCCGGTAAATACGTACCTGCTGAAGTTGTAACTTGGTAATAGAGGTAAGTATGTATATTGTTTTAAGAGAACTGTTATTTATTGAAACTTCATGTATAGTAATGGTACCTACCGTACATAGATGGAGTTAATAAAAGGCATTCTTTACCAGTCAAGCTTTTGGCTATATTAAATCTAGGTTTTATTGAAGTTTCATAATTTTGCTAGAATTAGCTAGTTAACTGTAGGTATACAATTCCTCACAATCAATATATATATCTGAATAATATAAAAATAAGTGGCATTTTTTTCATTGTCACTTTATAAGTCAAGAACGGGCTCACCTATCCAAACCAAATTTTCAAAATTTGTTCGGACTATTTAATAGTTGGTTTAAATATAAGTTAATAAGTTTGCACAAAATCGGTGTGTCTGTTTCTTCATTTATCACATTCAATCTTTGTTTTGGATAAATTCCCAACCAAAGAAGAAAATCGTTCAATTCAGTCATAGTTTCGTCATAGTTCAATTATATTTTAGTAATTCAGTTTCATATAGTTTCTATAGATTAAACATAAGTTAGCAAAAAACGTAACAGTTAACAAACCAGGAAGAATTTGTTCGTTATACGATTTTACACCAATTAACAAGATGCAGTTAACTGATACAAATTAAAACACAGTTAATCCCAATTTCGATGTTATACAATCACTTGTGCAACGCATTTCGTGCACGACAGCCGTAACTGATAGATTTGCACTAGTGCATTATATTACGCATAACTAGGTTTTATCTGTAGGTTACATAAGAAATGGAGCGTTTTTCTACCTGGTTAGGTATGTCCGTTTTTTTTCATTGACCTTAACTAGTGCTTGACTGCAATACCACTTGGCGGTAAGCATTGGTGCAAAAAAGAAATCTATAGGTACATGTAAATGCGAAATAACGCTCACTGATTTATCAAAAAATCTCAGAAACTATACACTAACAAGCTTAAAATTTGGAAGGTAGACTGGGCCGCCAGTCGCGTCCGCAGCTACGATGCCCACACCGGCGCTCCATAAAGAGCCATGGATCAAACGACCCTCCGACAGGATACCTCTGAACGCTCTAGGGTAGGAGCTGCTTGAGAACAACTCCAGTCCAATTCAGCTTGAAAATGCTCCTCGAAATTCCACCGACTGTCGAGGACGAGTTCCAGGTACTTCAACGACCCGATGGTGGTGCATCCCGAAAGCCGGGTGCCTCGGCACTCAAGCACTTTTGCAGTGAGGACTCGAGGGTTCCAACAGCTGGAACCTCTCCACAATGGTCGTAACCCCGCGTATCGCTAGTCAATCACCATGTGTTACGATTCTCCATACGCCAGGACTTGCATGACGTCTACATAACAAACCATGCTGACCCAGCCAGTCGTACCCGATGCTTCATAAGTTCGGTCCTAGTACCGATCCATGCGGAACATCACTCGCGGGGTGGACAGAAATCTAATAAAGCAATGACCATTAAAAACTGTCTACTCGTTCTTGAGTAATACACTTCTCATCAAAAAAATCGAAACACCTTGCAAGTTTACGTTTTGTCAGGATTATCAGAAAAATGTGTACATTTAGGAATAAATGTTAAATGTCGTTTAATAGTGAGAGTATGAGCTTATGAGAGTATGAGCTTATCAAATCTTAATGTTAATGTTCTAAATTTAAATGAATTTTTCATAGGTTTCGTATTTTGTTAAATGAGTCATTTTTATTCCGTATGGAGTATAAAGGAAATGGATAAAACAACACACGTAAATGAAAAAAAAAGCTAAAAAACGTTTATTTAATAACTTGTATTCCCTCCCCGAGCTCTAATTACTGCTTCCATACGGTTCTTCATCGATCGGATGAGAGTCACGATCACATGCTGTGGTATATTGTCCCATTCCTCTTGGATTGCATCTTGCAGCTGGCTAAGTGTTTCTGGGGCAGGATCTCTTGCTCGAATTCGTCTCTTTAATTCATCCCATAGATGTTCAATGGGATTCATGTCCGGGCTTCTTGCTGGCCATTCCATAATAGAGATATCGACTTCGTTAAGATAATCTCGTACGACGCCCGCGGTGTGAGCCCTAGCATTGTCGTGCATGAATATGAAGCCGTTGCCAATAAAATGTGCATAGGGCATCACATGAGGCTCGAGACACTCTTCGACGTACCGATGACAGTTTAGTGCAGGCAGACGTGGCCCAGACACGAAAGCAAGCTCTGTCTTACCGTCGGCGCTGATTCCTCCCCAAACCGTCCACGAACCGCCACCATAGCTGACCTTTTCTTCAATGCAGCATTGTGCATAGCGTTCTCCGTCTCTTCTGTAGACCTTGTTCCTTCCGTCGTTACCATACAGCATAATTTTACACTCATCAGAAAAGAGAACTTTGCTCCACTGTAGGTATGACCAATTTAGGTGCTCACGTGCAAAGTTAAGGCGCGCTCTTCGATGGTCTGCAGTTAATTTCGGCCCATTTGCTGGCTTATGCGGTACCAGTCCACGATCCTTCAACCTTCTTCTAATTGTAGAGTCACTTACAGCCACCCTTCGTACAACACGAAGCCGCTGCTGCAGTTGAAAAGCGTTAAGGCGTCGATTTCTTAAAGAAGTTGTTACAATAAATCGATCATCTCGCTCAGAAGTGACCCGATTCCTGCCAGATCCTGAACGGCGCGTGAACAAACCAGTCTCCCGATAACGTTTATAGACTCTATGAACAGATGACAGGCTTAGATGCAGTCTTGCAGCCACAACACGCTGACTAAGGCCAGAATCCAGCAATGCCACAACTTGGGCGGCTTCTGTGGGCGAAGTATCCATACGTTTTAGAAAAAAAACCTTTTTTCAGACGTCCCAAAGTCACAGTATTGAAATAAAAAACAAAAAGTTTAAGGATAGGCGCCAATTTTTAGTTTTTAAACGCTAAATGTACTCCAACCCTAAACACACATTTGTCTCAAAACAGTGATTCATTTCGTTTATAAGATAAACAAATGAAATTCTAATTTTGAATTTAGAATTTTCGCTTATTACTGTAATGGCCAAACTGCTAGCTATAATATATGTATTTTTTTTCATCGTATGAATTCTTTTTTGTGTTAAATTCGGACAGAAACAATGAAAACGGAAGTGTTTCGATTTTTTTGATGAGAAGTTTATATGGTGAAAATAAAAATGAAAATAACACGACTTTATTTTATTTGTAGCGACCAGCCCCAGCTTCACACGGTACTGATATTGAATATATTATGCATGTATTATGCACATAAACCTTCCTCTTGAATCACTCTATCTATTAAAAAAAAAAACCACATCAAATTCTGTTGGGTACTTCTAAAGATCTAAGCGTACATAGGGAAAGCAAACTTTGTTTTATACTATGTAATGATGACGAATAGATGTATACTTCTTGTACACCAAGAAAGTAATTTATTCACAAATCTCAAAATTAACATCCAATCTGAATAATTAAGCGCCCCGTAGCGTAGACAGATTCGCCAGCGCGACGGTAATAAAGTCTCACATTTCACAGTTTTTATCACCGGCTATTTAAGTGAAACATTATAAAAATTGATTTTAAAGACTTTCAAATTATCTCTTGTAAGTTTATGGCCGCCATAATATTATCTTTACTGCGTAAATGGCGAAGCACCGTTTTAATAAATAAATATCTAAATGTTATTACTTTTTCACGTCGAAATTGAGCCACCGAGTGTTATTTGCACATTTTGCTACAGAAAAGATCTCTGGTAGTGGTTGGTACGCATTTTTAATGTCGGTTAACTTCACAACCAAGTCGTTTCAGTAATTATTTTAATTACTTTGAGCTTGTTCTGAATGAGATATGAGTACAATAACTTCATCCAATCTTGTTTTATATTTAATTTTTTCAAAATTTAATTCTAGCATTGTATATCATTTTTATGTCAGCTTGTTTCAATTTTTATAATCTGTATTGCCTGTTTTATGATCAAGTATAAATTTACAATTAACTTTTCATAATTATTAAAGACACAATTAACTTTTCGACTGCCATAATTACAGACACAATTAAAAGCGGACACCGGCGTCTTCTTAGGGCATAATGAACTAATTTATGATGAGGACCAAAATGTGATGAGTTAACGATGAGTTATTTATTTATCTATTAAACACTTATGCACAAAAAGTACAGAGGCTATTGGGATGGGATCAATTATCTTCTCCCGACGAGCAGGAATGTCAGACTTTGACTAAAACCCACTCGCGGCTTCAGGACGCAAACGGTACTTAACTGATAGAAAACAGTTATCATCCTTTGCGTTCTGGAGCCGCGACAACTCTTTCAAATCATCAATTAATGTAGAAACATAACATCATTATGTTCAGCCCTTGTTTAAAATAAAGCAGTTGTGGTCCCGACTTACGAGTTGTAGGTCGCAGATCCAAACCTAGCCAGACGCATTACTATCAATTATTTACTCTCAAATCGGTGAAGGAAAACTTCGTGAGTAAACCGGTAAGTACTAAAACTAAAAATCCAACACATGTGATATTCACCAACCCATAATGGGTTTACCTAATAGATTACGGCCCATTCCTTCCCAATCCCTGTTTTACTGGGCTGTGTTTATGCTTTCTCTAGTCCTATATTACTTGAGAAATAGGTTGTCAATCGCGTCTTTTTCTTTCATTTAATTCCTTACACGATTCAATTATCCATTCATTGATTAATCGGCCTTTTGCTACCTTTCCTTTTGTCAACATTTCTATATTCATTACTTCTGACTACCATATTATGAGTCAAACCATTTGAATCACAGATACCGGCAAGCACGTAAACATGGCTTATTTCCATATTCCTGTCGGAACAAAAGCATCTACCATATTAGTCATGCTGGTCAAGTATCGGATCACCTTTGATCAACATTGTATAAGGTAGTCACCGCATATTGTACTTAGATTGTTTAAAATATCGACAGCGAAGTCAACACTCAGGCATCCAAGTACAACTCCATATGAAGGAGTACTTCGATGCCTGAGTGGACAGTATTTTTGTATTATATGTACATATAATATAGGTTTAGTATAAATAGTTTCATTAATTTTAAGGACATATTTTAAAAACTGTAAATAATCTGTAAATAAAATTCTTTTCAATAAAAAAAAGTTTTAAATATCTGTTCGTGGTACCTCTAAACCGTGGTTCCCAAACTATAGTCCGCGGACTACTGGGCAAAAATATGGTCGGAAAGAAAAAATAAGAAATTTAAACTTTCTATCTGAAACGTAACTTCTTTTTTTATTACCTACAATGCTTGTTACTTCGGATTTCAAAGAATCAGGGTGATACAATTTTTTTTATTAACTTAGGTAGTTAAGTTTTCTTCTGGACTTCGTGTCTTTGCTAACAATAAAGAAACTAAAGTAGTCCCCGGTTAAAAGAAGGTTGGGAACCACTGCCTTAAAGGAAAAGAGCAGAACAAATACAGAACAAATAACTGCATAATATAACTGTTGTTACCTTTTCTTTCAACATTAGTATTGTAAGCAGCAAATAAGTTGAAACTTTTGCTATGGAAGAACCTCACTTTAATTTATACCCGACAATCAGTTGCTGCGCATACAAGGTCGACCACCGAGATGGTTCAACTTGTGTGTCCAGGTTTACAGTGCATTTCTAAAACTCAGTGTGATTTTATTGAGTGTGTTTGAAGTAAAGAGGAAATTTTCAAGCATTTATTTTTACTAAATTGAATACATTAATTTTTTTAGCTCTGTTAAGAAAGAAGAAACGAAAAAGCTTCAAAGCTACTATTATGAAACACAAGTCCGTCTTTGTGTTTGACGTCAAAGACCGTCATGACACCCGCACAGCCGCCATACAAAGCTGCGTCTTAATTATAATTTTATTATCTAGCCATAATTAGATATATAATTTCCTAGCTATTTCGATATCATATATCGCACACTGGGTGCAACAACGTCATAAGTAACAAATTACGTTTTTGTCAGGAGATCGATTTAAAAGTTGTTGTTTTGATGAAGTGAAATGTGTTTATAATACTTTATATATCGATGACCAAAATATTGTTCATACTGCATGTTTGAAAATTTATGTTGTGTCCGAAATTAAAATGTTATATAAGTGGTACATCTTTAATGTCAAATAAATTTCAAAAACCAGCCAAAATCGCAAGGACATTGTCGCCCTCAGCGGGTCGTTTTAGGGTTTACATTCATGATATTGTCACACAGGATGTAGACTCATGTTTGACATCACTTGCGATCAAAAACTCATTTTGGAAATTTTTGCATTTATGACGTTATTGCACCTGGTGTGCGATATGTATTTTCTTGTCGCATCATTACATTAGTTAGTGTTCATAAGGTTTTTTTTCTTAATTTAATTTATATATTTTGTTTCTTTTACTTTAGTAGATTTACGTTTTTCTCTAGAGATATTGATATTGTTTTCACAATTAGCAGGGTCGAAGCCTAGGGGCCCGTGGGTATCGTGAGAGTGAAAACCAGGGCCCTGGAACGAAGCCAAAGAATCAAAAGAAACCTCCCGTTTCCCCAAGAATGTATTGAAAAACGTGGAAAATTGTGAATTGCAATCGAGGCAAAATTCGCCCGAACTACTAGGATGTTATCATAGTGTTATGGAACCGAGTGCTAAATGATAAATATTTATTTTGAAATAAGGTTTCAAAAGAACATTTTTACACGTCATTTTTTTTTCTTTTCTTCAGTTTAGAGTGCTAGAAAGTTTCTCCACTCGTATCTCAGTATGCATTACTCCATTTTCATTCGCTATTTTCATTCATATTATCTCTTATTGTTTGTTGTTCGGTCTTGTTTTTGTTTACTGAGAGTTCGTATAATTTTCACCGTACCTAATTATACACAATTAATTTAATTCAATAAGTAGGTAAACACTGTGTAACAAATTAAAAACCACATTTAGTGTAAAACATATTTTCTGTACATCACGTCTCATTTTGCTTCAGTGAGGATGTGCTAAGAAATTTCACAAATTTCTAAAGTAAATTAAGTTTCAAGTTTTTAGGGTTCCGTCGTCAAAAAGGAACCCTTATAGTTTCGCCATGTCTGTCTGTCTGTCTGTCCGTCCGCGGATAATCTCAGCGACCGTTAGCACCAGAAAGCTGAAATTTGGTGTCAATATGTATATCAACCATGCCGACAAAGTGCACAAACAAAAAGTGGTAAAAAAATTTTAATTAGGGTACCTCCCCTACACGTAAAGTGGGAAGTCATTTTTTTTTTTCATTTCTACCATAACATGTGATATATTGTTGGATAGGTATTTAAAAATGATTCCCGTCCCGTAAAATAATTTTTTGATAATATAAATATTTTCGGAAATAATCGCTCCGAAAGTTAAAAATGAGGCGTCCCCCCTCTAACTTTTGAACCATAAGTTTAAAAAATACAAAAAAAAATCTCAAAAGTAGAACTTTAAGTAAACTTTCTAGAAAAAATATTTTGAACTTGATAGGATGAACAGTTCTTGAAAAATTTTAAAAAACGTTCTGAAATAATTTTCTAATTTAACCGTTCATGCAAGCATTTTTTTTTACTTTTTTATATATTTCATTATCCTGAGCGTATGTTCTTTCAAATAAAAATACAAAAAGAAAAAAATCAGTTCACATAATCCAAAATTACCACCGGGTACAGCGCCATCTCTCGGGAAATTGGGTTACTAATTTTTACATGGGCTACTGGGTTCTGTTACATTGGGAGAAATTTGTGGCGGACGGAAAACTACGGAACCCTACACTGAGCGTGGCCCGACACGCTCTTGGCCAATTTTTTTTTATCATTAAGGTATAAACATTTTGTAAAATTCAAACAATTGAATCCCATAATATCTTCCATTTTTAACCTATTTTTTATGCATTGAAGTATTTCTATTCACCTAGCATAGTTATCTCTTATCGGCCTTGAACAATTTTTTAGGGTCTGCTAGAATTCATAACATAGTAATAGTCCTAGAACTACGTTTAGATCGCATTTAATTGGTACTCCAGCTTCCCTTTGCGAGAACCTCGGTATTTCTTTCCAAGAATCCCGGAGCCCTTTCTTATCCTGAAATAGAAATCTCCGCAGCTTGATTTATTATCTATGAACTATATCTGTTCCTCGTTCGTTATCCATCCTAATTACTGAGCATCTATCTTATAGAGCATTTTTAATCTCAGCCTCTACAGGATGATTTATATTTGTCTCGCAATTTGTTGTCCGAGTGGCTACGCAAGATTCTACAATACTTCGTTCATATTGTAAGGAAAGATGGTGGACATCCCACCCACATGTACAAAGCGTTTTGGGAACACAATCATCACCTAGTCTGGTGTGTGAGTTTACATGTTTGTGAATGCACTCGCATCTGTATCGCGAGTTAGGTCTACATCCAGAATTACTCCTGATTAATTATTGGTGTAGACCTAAGTTTAAAAAAAAACTATGATCTCGACTGTGGTGTTCAATAAATAATACAACTTATACAATACAGACACACGCACACTTCATCATAGTATTCTTGGAGTTAATAAACCCCAAGAGTTTTATTATGAAGTGTTAAAATTGCACTTTTTAGCGAGAAAAAGGAATGGAACTATACAGCTATACACCCTATATAGTTCCAGCCTTTGTTAAGTTTAGTTTAAAGATCGAGTTAAAAGCTCGTAGTAGGGCATTTTTTATGGTGGGAAAAATCATCTAATGACGAAACCCGCCCTGGGGCGGAGCGGGAAACAGTGTCAGACTCTTATCGTTTATATCGTTTGAATAAACGACCCACCCCATTCCTTCTTAGCCTTCATACCAGGGTCGGACCTTCCTTTCAGAAACCGGACCGGGGCCCTAGTAGACTTCGGCCCTGCAGTTAAGCCTATACATTTGCTGACAACTCCTTGAGGCGCGCGGGAACAGAGCGCGACGTCGACGAGTGATAAGGCCTCTGATCTTCATTTATTTATTTAATCTTACAAATTACAAAGGCGGACCTAATGCCTTAGACATTTTCTACCAGTTAACCTAGGATGACTGAGTTGCAGCGGAAGTCAAACTGCACCTGCAAAAAGTGTACGAGGGAACACCGGAGTGGTTTTAGTCAGTAAGAGTCTGACAGACCCCTTCACCTACCCCAGGGTGGAGGACATCCATGAGGATTTCCACCACGAAAAGAAAAGAAAATGGTGACTGGTTTAGTATACATTTAAAAAATGTATTAGTAGACTAGCTTTCTGGCAGCGGCTTCGCTCGCGTAAAAGTAGGGTTCTCCATAAAAACTTTAGACCAACATTACATCTCTTAAGGAGCTGAATTTTGAAAAACCCTTTCTTACTGTTTACCTACGTCATAAAAGGAAAAATGTGTGAAAAATGTGTGTGAAATTTTGCCTTGTGCAAAATTTCACGCTTCTAGTTCCAGTAGTTTTGGCTGTGCGTTGATATGTCAGTCAGTCAGTTTCTCCTTTTTACAAGCTTTTTATTAGCTTGTAATGTAACTATTTATGTTCGGCTCAAATCTTGCAACTCAATTTTGAAGCAGATATCTTCAACCGATCGAGCTGCAATTTCGCTTGCAGGTGTAAATCGCATGACAATGCAATATTATGATGACATGGAGCTGATCTGATGATGGGATCGCGAGGTAGCCATAGAAACTGTAATTAAACGGCATAACCACGTCGAGTTTGGGCTCGTGTGAATCGTCTTGACGAGTTCTAATTATATAAGTTCAGACCACAGCTATAAAAGCTTGTTATGAAAAAATATATTTTCATTGAAAACTTGTATATATATAGATAGGAACCGCCCTGTATAAGTAGATCCATGCGCCTACTTATAGATATACTGCAGCTCTAATTAAGCTCTTGAAGGGCATCCGGCGCAAACGCACCGAGCAATCAACCGGTCGTTGATTCCCTTGCTTCTTTGTGAACGATTTATCTTCGCCATTTTGTTTTATTAGCTTTTTAAAGTCGAACGCCTAATTAAATCGATTGTTTTGGTTCGATTCGGTGAAGTCGCGTGAACCGAGTTCTAAGAAGCCTGAGATTATACGGAGTAAAGCTGCCTCGAGAATTAAATTCGGAGTTTTATTTAGATAAATGGTTCCAACTAAATTATACATAAGTGTTGGTACCTAATTACTAATTAATATCTTCTTTCATAAATATGCAAAACAAGGATTCATTTTGCACATCACACTATAAACTATAAAATTATGAAAAATTAATGTTAATTCTTAATCAAAGCTATCATAAACATCTCTAAGTTAAAGACTCTTCTAACAATACACATCATTTATCACCCCAATTTACGCTAATAAAGCCGCTAAATAAAACCATTTAAAGCCGAATATAGCATGCATAGTGTTGTCCAACTTAACATTCATTAAATGCACGTGCAATTAAAGCACTAACTGTTTACAATTCACGAAACAGACGTAGACTTAATGACGGCGTACGAATAGCAAACCGCGTACTCCAGGAAGACGCCGTACATTTTTTAAATTAGGAAACCGGCTCGGTAAAAGCAGCCTTCCGTCATCGGCGCAGCGGACAGACACAGGAAAGCATCATCGATGTGTATTAATGAAGCCGAGGCACGGACCGGCCGGGTGCGCGCGCGCCTGTCAGTGTAACCGCGCATTTCAAACGATACACTCGCGAACTGCTAATGTATTTACAAAAAAACCCCCGAGGTCGATGACATAAGTTTTAAGGACTCGATATGTTACGGTTTTAATCGATTCTCTTATTGATTATCGATTTGTTGAGGTGGATAGCGATATTGTAGTGCTTTGTTTTGTTTTAGCGAAGGTAATTCAATTGTAACTGTTCGATTGTTTAATTGATTTACTTTTACTTGTTTAATAGACAGTTGGTGCTTTGTTTTGGTTCAACTATCATACGACTTGGTATATAAAATAGATGAAAAAGAAAAAACTGTTAGTTATTCCGTTCAAGTCATTTGTGGCTGGCTACTAGTTTGCATAGTATTATAATTCATTTGATACTATCGTTGCTATGGTTACCAATTAGGTATTCATTTAAATAATATTCATAGCAGTTATAATTAATGCAGTTAACGCTTAAATTTAAACTTATAGTACAAATATTGAAGAAATTATTCAGTCATGTGAAACTCTAGATTATCTCGTGTAATGGTTGTTAAATATTGATAACCTTTTCTGAAAGACAAGAAGTAATCTTTGAACTTGAAATATAATTAGTTAAATCATAATGAATTCCATTAATTAATATTATATTTGAGTCACAAGAACACACGATACAATAAGTCTTACACGCCCAGTTTGAACATAAAATTAAGATATATTCTTTAAAATAGGGCGGAGTAGAAGTCATTATGAGGAACTTTATTATTTCTGTCGAACAGAAAATTAAATTTCATTCATCCTTTCTCATTACGTAATCGAAAATACAAATAAAGTTAATAACAAAGCAATAAAAGTCAATTTTAAAGTTATTGATACTAGAAAAGGAAATTCAGAAAGAGAAAGTAGATATACCAATGATAATAAAACATGCAAACGTAATTTCCAGATGTTAAACGCATAATCAAGAGAACTACATGACCAACAGTGAACGAAACAAGACATTAAAAATGTATATTAAAGTGTTAGTGGTATTAATGGCAGTGTCGCTGATGCCCATGGTCCTATCCAGGACGAGGAGGTATTCCAAAATGCAGTCCAACACATTGCACAGGATCAGATGTGATCTAAAGTGTATTGATGTCAGTAAGGAGGCTAAACCTATGGTAAGTGAGACAACTTTTGATGATCGTGAAAAACTTTGGATCGTTTATTTTCAATATTTATTGACCGGATGGTATATAACGACGATAATTATATTATGCAAGTAGGAAGAGCATGTCACAAGAGTATCTTACTTATAAATTTATAGTAGCCCAATTGTTATAACCATCTCCATATGAACTAAAGATCTTGACTTCGTCCCCAAAGCAAGGCCCTAGCCACATAGAAATAGAAACAAACATCAAGCAAAATTAAGTTTGTATAAAACGAACGAAGTAGGTTCAATTAGTACACATAAATCTAGATCAATCGATAAACATTACAATGAGGAAATCGATAATAACAATCAATACAATGATTTACAAACTAGGGAAAAACCAGCTAGCTTTTAAACTACTGAGAAGTAAGCACTTGATAATGTCATAGCATACTTACAACCAAGTTCATTGTGCTTAGCTGATATAAGAAATCTTGACACCCACAATTGCATGCTTCAATTCAGTCACAAAAACTACACTCCACGTGCAACCCACAACAGTTTACGCTATACCACAACACAACAAAAAAAAATGTTTGCCAAGATAGCTGTCACTGCGATCACGATTTAACAAGTTCGCGGAACAGACATAAACACGATACAAAAAAAGTAAACGAACGTAAAACGAAATACAATCAAGATTGCAACGAGTGTAGTGAACAAAAATAATTCTACAGCTTTGGAGTTAGTTATATAATCAGAGCAGAACTGGCTCTGGCCTAAAAAGGGCACAATGTGCTAATTTGTTAAACGCAAAAAGGAATTATACGGGCTTGTATCAAGGTAAAAAATTGAGAGCGAATAACGCAATGAGAAGACAATAGCATTTTGATCGCGTCTTATGTTGCCAGTTAACGAGCTTGTAAGCTATATAGATTTTTTTATATGTCAACAACGAATGATCCGAGAGTAATTTTAATTAATTTTTACTTAGCAGTTTAGGTACGACTGAGCCAAAAAGAAAAACGATCTCGGAGCCTTTTTTAATCTTAATAATAATAAATATCTCTGAAATTAAAAACTAATAAATAAATTCTCGATATTAAATGACAAGTACCCATGTCATAATAGAACATTTTCCAAGGGAACACTCCTGGAATATACAAGGGTGTTATTTCGTGACACGGTCTGCCCGTTTACCAAGTTTCATCGAAACCAGTCAAACTGTTCGAGCGTGAAGAAGTAATAAACATACACAACCACGCACTCACACACACATACTTTCGCTTTTATAATATCCGTGTAATTGAAATCAAAAAGATAACAGCAAGTTCATTAAAAATTAAGACCATGCTTGGAACACAACTGAAACGAGCTTCCAAGGTAATATTAAAGCTATAAAACAAAAGCCGAACTCATTACTCAGGCATAGGCTTTCCTGGTGATTCCCTCTTCCTAACTGAAGATAATAAATTATATATGTCGGAAAACACTTCAGAACTCCCAGTTTTGATTAGAATTTAAGACTAGCAGACAATTCTCGCCCTTAAAAGGGTGAAACATATACATGTCTATGACAGAAATTAGCATCCAAGCCATGAATCACTGCACTTCAAAGGAATTGTTCATTTGTAACTATTGTGTACACGCTAATAACCTGGAGCTACTAATGAGTCTGAAGTAACAGAACTTTACTAAATGAATGCCCCTATTCACACTACGGCGTGACCTATACAACTACAACTATGACTATTACAAGCAGAATAATACTCCAGACAGGGCAGAAAAAACTGAACAAATGTCTACCTTCTTGTCAAACAATGCTGTCTGGTGTAAGAATACTCTAAGAATAGACTATTAGAAGTCTATTGATTTTCATAGTCTTAACAATCGGGTCCGTGTTTGTTTTCAATACAATTTCCTAAGATTTATGATGTATGTTTTGTTATAGAGAATCAGTAATTGGTTTCCGTGTGATTCATCGTAACTTTCTGTTCTATTTCAATATAAGCTTCAATGTATGTTCAACCACATAGTCCTTTTCTGTCACACAATATGCGATATCTCCATATAATCCGTATACAAAAGTATGAGTATCATGTGTGGTCTTCTGCTTCCGATATACTTTCTCTGCACTACATATATTTTCTAGTCATAACTTTTTTATTACTGCTAGGCTTAACCTTTGACCACTTATACTTATCGTATAACATAATGATCCTTATAATGATCCCAATGCTAGCCCCTTTCTAGGAGAAGGAATGGACTGCAATCCATAACGTAGGCCCAGTACGGGTTGGAGGATGCTAAATGTCTTTGAATGTTTGTTTCTAAGATATCCCACAACGGTATCTACGATGTTTTCCTTCAATGTTTTGAAAGAAGTAATGATGAAATAATTTGTACTAAGTACAAAAATCATCCACGCACCTCGTAATTCAGAGTCCATTGGGTCACCACTACTCTCAACATTACTCAATGGCAAGCAATGATGTCAACGTTAAAGCATGCTTGACTGGAAGCAACCACTTCACTTTTAACTTTAAGACCTCCTGACCGTAACCAGACTCCCATGACATCCACAATGTTACCTAATACACCGTTAAATTTTGGTCGTTTTGATCCCATGGATGGTCGATTCGGCACATGAAACATTATCGATTTGTAAAGATAAAATTAAAAAATAAGGTTACTTTGCGTATACGAAATTCATATCTTTAAGTAAGCAACAGCAGAGTGCGTAGCGTAGGTATAGTTCGTTTTTTAATTCTAGACTACGATTTGATAACATAAAATATCAAACTTAAAAAAATTGGGATCATATTTCTAGAGGGTGACATTTTGAGTTGTCAAATCGTAGTCTAGAATTAAAAAACGAACTATAGTTATTATGCACCAAAATTTAACGGTGTACAAGTTTAATAGTTATTTGCTCCTTATAATAAATCCTTTTCCACAGTGCAAATCACAATGCCGTTCAAACGAGAAGAAGCCGGGCACGTGTCCTATATCCGACACTCCGAAGTGGGAGGCTGCGTGTGTGGAGGCATGCAACTCCGATTCGCAATGTGATGGCACGCAGAGATGCTGCCGTCATGCTTGCGGGTCCACTTGCAGCGAGCCTCTTGATCTATTGACTGTACCAGGTGAATTAACCTTCTTTAATCTATATACAAGGTGTATTTTTGAAAGTGTACAATATTCTAGGATATGATTCTACCCATAAAAACAAACAACTTTTATTATGGCACCAACTCTGAAATCACGAAAAAAATATCAGCTGATCACTAACAAAAGTTCAATGACCCCGACCATAATGTAGAAGAATCAAATTTTTTTACTGGGCCTAGGAACGTGAAATTTTGCGTAAGGCTTCCTTTTATGACGTAGGTAACACTAAGAAAGGATTTTTCAAAATTCAGCTCCAAAAGGGATGTAATGGGGGTCTAAAATTTGTATGGAGAACCTTACGTTCGCGAGGGCGAAACCGCTGGCAGAAGGCTAGTTTTATTTATATTGCTAGTTAGCAAGAATAGTGTAGCAAAATATATAGGCAAACATCAGGGGACAGCTGTGTCTCATAGTTTCGCTTGTATCTTTCGTTACCTACATGTTTTATAGTTGTATTATTACAATAACAATGATAGTTTATTAAAAAAAAAAAATACACTTAGAGAAAATTAAAAATAAATAAAACAGTTTTGCCAAATAAAAGGTGGTAAATGCAGAAAAGAAGCTTCGTTGATACTAATGAAAAACATGGTATCACAGGCACCCGAGATATAATAACACAACACAACTAGGTCATCCTAGTTTTCCTCGATAAATAGTTATCCAACACTTAACGAATTGTTTTATTAATACCAATAGGTCTTGTGATTAGCGCGATCAAACAAACAAACTTAAAGCTAACCGTAGGGACCCTGCAGAAGGGTCGAAGCCAATTAGGGCCAATGGTTTGCGTCTGAAAAGGAAGGCTCTGGCCCTAGTATGTATTGCGATGTAGGAACGAGGTAGGTTGTTTAGTCAGTAAGAGTCTGACACTTGTTTTCCGCTCCGCCCAAAAGCGGGACTCGTCATTGGATGTTTTTTACCTACCATAAAAAAAAACTTAAAGCTAAACTTTATAATAATTATACGTGAAAATATCTATAATGATAGATTCTATACGTTCCAAATAAGAATAGGATCGATTGCCATGATGTGATCATGTGACGTCGAGCCGTACTGTCTAATCGAAGATATTTTGACAAAATTGAAAGAACACGGAGATGAATAAAATCGAAAAAATGGATTCTGACTAAACTGTTTTTCTTTCACAATTCGTAAATTTTAAGTAAATAAATTAACTTTTAAAAAAAATGCCTCAATTTTACAGTAATAGGGTTGCCTGGAAGAAATCGCCGAGTGCTATAAGGCCGCAGATTGTATGTTTATTTTTTATTATAAGTTTTCCTTTCAATGTTATGTTTTAGTCTTGGTGTACAAGAAAGGATATAATAAATAAGTAAATCGTAACTTCACAACATGGCAATCGATCCTAGTATCATTTGGAACGCGTTGTATCTTCATCTCAGCCGTAAAACGTTCACAGCTGGACATAACAATCAAGCCTAAGGCAGCCCAATTGATCCTGTGCTAGCTAAGTGGGAATCTATTAGATGCAAAAATATATATACAGACAGATATTATATATACATAATATTAAACAAATTTGTTTGTGTATGTATTCTGTATGGGCGTTTTTTTATGGTGGGAAAAATCATCTAATGACGAATCCCGCCCTTGGGCGGAGCGGGAAACAGTGTCAGGCTCTTACTGACTAAACAATTCTTCTTCCTTGCCTTAGTCCCAGATTTACTAGATGCGAAACATATACAGACAGATTTAAAAATATCTGTAAGTACATTATGTATATTAAATTTATATATTATAAAATTATATAAATAATTTATATTATTATAAAAAATATAAAATTGTTGTTGACCACTATGTTTACCTGGGACAGACAATCCAGTTAGGTAAGTCCAACTTCGAGAAAGAGATCTCTCGGATGGGCAGCGTTCGGGAAGCTCCGGCATATATTCGCGTCCGAAATACCTCAGTGTCTCAAGACAAAAGTCTTTGACCAGTGCGCGTTGCCAGTGATGACTTACGGTAGTGAGACGTGGTCGCTTACTATGGGTCTCTTAAGAAGGCTCAAGGTGGGTGACCTTGAGCCTTCTTAAGAGACCCGAGCGAGCAATGGAGAGAGCGATACTTGGTATTTCCCTGCTTGATCGAATCAGGAATGATGAGATCAGCAGGAGAACGAAATCAACCGACATCGCTCGAAGGATTGCATCGCTGAAGTGGCAGTGGGCGGGACACATAGCGCGGAGAACCGATGGCCGTTGGGGTGGAAAGGTTCTCGAATGGCGACCGCGTACCGGACGACGCTCCGTGGGCAGGCCCCCTACAAGGTGGACCGACGATCTGGTGAATGTCGCGGGAAGCCGCTGGATGCGGACAGCACAGGACCGATCGTTGTGGAGATCCTTGGGGGAGGCCTATGCCCAGCAGTGGGCGTCGCTCGGCTAACATGATGATGTATATTAAACAAATTTGTTTGTGTATCTATTCTGTGTGGGCGATCAGACCTTGTAAAGTAGGTACACATTGAGGTTAAATGTGGTTTTCACGATAATTGTAATAGAGCTTAGAATATTTATACAGGATAATATCGACTGTATAAATCTCTTTAGATTTAGCACATTTTTGTGAAAATTTTAGATTTTTACATGTCCTTGTTATAGTCATGCAAAGAAAGGTTGAGTTGTAACTTTTCTTAAATAATGATTACATAGGTCAAGTTTGCTGTAAGAAAACTCAATTTTGAGTTAAGCTCGCCTTTGTACATAATTATTGTAATCCTCTTTTTTATATACTGTTTGGTGTACAATAAAGAATTGATAGATAAATAGATGTACTCTTTATTGTAGGTACACCATAAATACAATTTGATACATTAGACGACCTTAAAATTACTAAGGTGTTACAATGGGCGGTTTTATCGCTAAAAGCGTTTTTTAAAGGCAACTTTTGGATGGATTTGATTTCTTTTTATATGGTTTCTTTTAAAGATGATGTGAGAAGACTATAATTTATTACATTACTATTTTCATTTCAAAGCGAAAGTTTTTTAAAACAGTACGTGTGTGGCAATGCGGCCAGCCTTTTGGGGACTTTACCAGTCGACAGCGATGCAGAAGATTTTTTTGACACCTTATTAGACTAGGTACTTTTAGTTAGTTCATAAGAGTTTTTTATGTCTAGGTAGTTTTAAGGTTACTTAATTATATCATACGTTTTGTTGCAAATAACACTAACTAGTAAACAGTACCTAGCGATAACATTCGAATTAGAATAATGAAATATAGGCAAAGAAAAGCTGAATTAATTAAATCAAGGAGTAATTTTTTGGACATTATTGATGTCTTAACACTGCGTAGGGACTCTGCAAAAGGGTCAATGGTCAAAGCCTACTGGGGCCCAGGGTCTCTTTCTAAAAGGAAGGTTTGACCTCAGTGCGAAGGAACGGGTGGGGTATTAAGTACTGACTTAATACCTGACCCGACCCCCCGATTCCTGACCCCCTGTGTCTGACTCTTACTGAAGACTCAGACACTGTTTCCCGCTCAGCCGGAGAGCAGGAATCGTCATTGGATGATTTTAGACCATCATAAAAAAAAAATCTATCGTCACATCTTCTGTATCAATGAAACAGGGCCTCCGCGCTACTGGAGCCCCGACGTAAGCAAAAATTCACAACATGTAATCCACAACCGTCTCGTAGGATAAACCAAAAATTTCTTAGCATTATTTTTGTTTTTTTTTTTTATATAAGGCCCCTGTGGGTCTAGCTATTAGCTAACATTGTGTCTTAATTAGTAATAATGATCATTCTAATAGACAGAAAGATAACATGGTCCAAAGCCCAAATATCAAAATATAGTAAAATCAAAGTTAACTCTAGCCAAGATTATCTCTCAAGTCTACATTGATTGAAGGGTCTTACGTAAGATACTCAAGTATCCGTAGCCCAAAGGCAAAATAACAAACGTCAGACAACTTCTGTCATAATAATTTTCCAACAAAACAAAATGGTAGGTATAGTTCGCGGCAAATAGAGTTGAACTTAAATGGCCGTCATTGCTATGATCACGCGTACTCACACTGCCGCAGATTAATTTAGACCCGAGAATCTATTACTGCGCATTGCACACAATCAAGCGCCATTTTGGTTCAACTTATACGAGTACCTATGCCACGAATTGTAACAACATTAACTGGGATCTTACCATGACGTGTTGATAGTCGGCCGGACCAAGTCCAGTCGTCGACGGCGCGCTCTATTCCCACGCGCTTCAAAGAGTTTTCAGCTAATGTAGAGGCCCAACTGCAGGACCGAAGCCTACTGGGGCCCCGGTCCGGTTTCTGAAAGGAAGGTCCGACCCCGGTATGAGGATTAAGAAGGAATAGGGTGGGTCGTTTAGTCAGTAAGAGTCTGACCCTGTTTCCCGCTCCGCCCAAGGGCGGGATTCGTCAGTAAGTGTTTTTTCCCACCATAAAAAAACCATGACGTATTAAAATGCCAATCGCGCAAGCGAGAGGTAAAAATGGAGCTATACATCCCACATATCTCCGTCCCTCTAATAGTTTAGGGTCGTCAACTAGATCGCATTGTTCGTGATAGGGCCTTCTGACCTAATACATGCAATCTTAGTCTAACAAACACAAGGACTGAATTACTTTAGAACTACTTAAGGGGCAGATATACGCCAACGACCTTAAGCAAACAAAAGAAACTAGCGGCACTTTCCGCGCGTCAAAATTATTCGAATTTATCCTTCATTTATTAAACACAATAAAGGGACAAACTGAATAAAAACCTTATATTAAAAGATTGGTAGTTAAATTATCTTTTAGTTTGTGAAAGTTCCATAAAAATACATCCAATAGTTTTTGCCTTATCTTCGCTTTTTTGTCTGTGTATACTTTGAAAATAAATTACACTAAGTTCATTGAAAAAAAATATTTAAATATTTGTTTATCACATTATTAAGAAACTAGTCTAACATATCATCGTCATCAGCCTTTTAATGTTCCCCACTGCTGGGACACAGGCCTCCTAAGTATCTAAGAGAGAGAATGGGTCATAATCCACCACGTGGCCCTAGTGCGGATTGGTGGATGTCACAATGTCTTCGAATTTTTGGTTCAAGAACATATTTCATCCCCACGATATTTTCCTTCACCGTTTATGTATTTTCTTCACCTTTAACATATTTATTTTTACCACTCGGCCACCTATGCGCCTGTAATCGTTTATTTTGAACAAAAACCAAAACGCCCTTAATTTTAAATTTTAATCATTCAAATTCATTTATCTAAAAACGTCTTTCACCTTACAGGTCTTCCTGCGTTACCAAAAATTGAAGAACCAAAAGAGAGGAAGCGATCAGTAGTAATAAGATGGACTGACGGCGTAGGAGATTCAGCGAGAGCGGTTCCTGGACCAGTCTTCTACGTGCTAGAGGAGCAACACCATCTGGGACCGAAATTTGAGGAGATGAGACTTGGAGACTGGAATCTACTGGTGAGAACGAATAAGTAAGTAACAGAATCAATATCGGAATCATAGGTGATAATTATATTAAAGATCTTACAAATTAGATTCAGCCCTATGTTTTCCAATTAGTATATAAAATGTAAAAAAACTATACTATTAAATTAAAATATAAATTCATCACAATATTAAGTAAAATTTTATTATTCACACTCTATTCAATTTTATGTCCGGAACCAAAGTTAATTTATTCATAAGATAATAAAAATATATATTAGTTTGTACGTCAGTAAAATTTTACTATTCACAATCAATTGGCCCCAGTTGGCTTCGACCCTTCTGCAGGGTCCCTACAGTTTACTGACAACTTCTTGAGGCGATCGGAAAAAGTGCGCGCCTCAGACTGTGCTTGGTCTGGACGGTTACCAGACGATTGGACGGCGAGTCACATATGATAATCACATCTTATGTCTCCTCCACGGGGTTAAAATGAGAATAGAGAATGACATATTGAAATTTCTATTAGTATTTTGACTTCGGTTGTTGCATTTGGTGCAACTGTAAATTAATCTAATTTTACCATTGATCGTGGATTCCGAGTGCCCACAAGTGGTTTAATGAACTTCCTAAAAGACTTATTGACACTTCGCGTGACCCAAGGGCTGGCTTTTACCTTGGGCAGAGAATAAGCATGACCATACAGCGTGGCAATGCGGCCAGCCATTTGGGCACTTTACCTGTCGACAGCGATGCGGAAGAGGTTTTTGACGCTTTATTAGATTAGGTATTTTTAGTTAAATTCATTAGGGTTATGTAGTTTTAGGTTATAGATATCTAATTAATTATTAAATAAAATTTTAAGTAACCATAACATTATATAAATGTTTTAGTAGGTATATCTGTGCATTGTAAGAACGAATCGTGATCTATGGAAGGTGTCCATTTCATTACCGACACGTAACACTAGCGCTTAGCACGAACTAGAAAGTAATCGATCGTTCTATTATGCATCGATACAAAACCTAGTTTATCGCAACAAGTCACAGTATATAACAATTAAAAAAAAAACCTTAAAGTCACGTAAGAAATATAGTTAAACTGAAACAGTTCAATAAATAAGAAACTTGAAAATTTTTTGCAATACGAGTAAAAATGTTACTCACAGATTTTTTATGTATACTGGCCCAATTACTGTCTTCACTCAGCTGTGACTCCGTGTAAATTATACGTATAAATATTTACGACACTGGACGTTATTTTCGTATATCAAGAAAATAATAAAACCAATTTATAGTGGATATAAAATAAAGGCATCAAAACGGCCTCTTCATTTTGGGGTTTGGAAATTAAGGAAAAAATATTTGGCTTAAAAAAAAAGAAGAAGAGGAAGAGGGAGGCCGAAGAAGAGATGGATGGATTGTGTGAAGAGTGATATGAAAGAAAAGGGAGTTAGTGATAGTGTGACGGATGACAGGACAGAGTGGAAGAAAAAAACATGTTGCACCGACCCCAAGTAAAATGGGATAAGGGTAGGATGATGATGATGATGATTTGGCTTAAAAAAAAAAAAACTGTAAAGTTAACTTTAGTTGGTCACATATTGGAATCGCGTAACATAACATAATCAACCTAGAACTGTACCCACTGCTAACACCCGTATTCACAAACGTTACTATGCGATCTCACAGTGCTCGCGAGCGCACAGGGCCCCTAAAACTAATTCATAAACAATACTTGAGTGACGTCTAGTGACGTCTGAAAGGCTTGCCACATGTTACGCAGTGAGAAATGCCTTACTTCGCATAGCGTTGCTACTTCACTGAGGAAAGTATTGTTTGTGAATACGGGTGTAAGACTCATGATTCCTCTTCAGGAGAGGACGATTGGTACGGCACACCACGCAGGCTCACGATGTTTTCCTTCACCGTTTTGAGAGTCATCATCATCATCGGCCTTTTTAATGTTCCCACTGCAGGGACACAGGCCTCCTTTCTCTAGGAGAGGGAATGGGCCATAATCCACCACGCGGGCCCGGTGCGGATTGGTCGATGTCACATGTCTTCGAATTTTTGGTTCTAGGACATGCCGGTTTTCTCACGATGTTTTCCTTCGCCGTTTTGAGAGCAGTGGTGATGAAATAAATAACACAAAGTTTTGCCCCTGGCTAGGTTTGAACCTGCGACCTACAACTCGTAAGCCTTTACCACTCGGCCACCACTGCTTTCGATATTCACCTACATTTAGTTAGGTATAGCGGAACCAAATGCACTTAAGGAAAGGCTAGTAATAAAAAGCATTCCACAAACCAATTAGGTAGTTGGAAGTGTAATAAAGTGAAAAATTACTACGCTCATGCTAATTACAATCATTATCTTGGGTAGTGCGATAACTAGAGCAATTTTTCATACTTACCAACTAAATTATAGCTATTGAACGACTCTAAAAGTGTATAATTTCGCGATGACTAAGAGCCTGACTACATGACAAGCACGGCGCCTGAATACGTCACGATACCGAGTTGAGCAGTGGTGGCCGAGTGGTAAAGGCCCCGACTTACGAGTTGTAGGCCGCGGGTTCAAACCCAGCCAGGCACATTACTTTGTGTAATTTATTTGATCACCACTGCTCTCAAAACGCTGTAGGAAAGAAAACATCGTGAGGAAACCGGCATGTCCTAGAACTGTATATTCGAAGACATGTGACATCCACCAATTCGCACTGGGAACGCGTGGTGGATTATGGCCCATTCCTTCTCAGAGAGGGGGCATGTTCCCCAGCAGTGGGGATATTAATAAGGCTGATGATGTTGATGATGAGCGGCTCTGAAATGTCTATAATTTCGCCATGACTTGGAGCCTGGCTACATAAGAAGTTCGGCGCCTGAATGCGTCACATTGCCATGTCGAGCTACGTTGAGCGAATGCACTATACGATATTGTATCGTGTATATGTCATGGCCAGATCATAGAAAGTGATCACTTCATGATATTCTTCTTCTCAGTCGGTACACTCTTGTCAAAGAGGTCGTGGTCATCAGTCATCACTGTGTATCGCGATTAGTGATCATCTTGGCCATGATCACTTTATGATATAGCCAACTGAAATTGGTCAGATCGTTGAAACGTTAACATTTGACGATATTTTAACGATCCTGATCACTTTTAGCTGGTCATATCATGAAGTCAAGCCAAAGTAAAGTCGTAAAAGCCTTCGGTTGTTTGATGACTATTCGCGAATATTTTAACGAAGAAGTGCCTGGACAATATGGGGACATGGTATGCGGCACTTTTCCGGGCACCATACATCTGTGAGATGATGCTGCGTGCCTCTTTCAGGCGCCTCGGCCTCACTGTTCTACGTTGAGGTAAAAGCGAAAGCACAAACGGAGGAGAAAATCGGGATCCCGATTTCCAGCCACCATAAGCGTTGGCTTGCGGACGGCGAGCGATAGGTAATCCTATTCCGTTAACTGTCTGTCCCAAGACATCGACGGCTCGTTTTATACAACACGTGCCTCAAGGAGATGTCAGCAAACCGTAGGGGTCCAGCAGGGTCGCTTACTGGGGCCACAGGTTGTACAAAAGTGAACTCCGGGGCCCTGGATCGAAGGTAAAAAAGGAATATGAGAGAATCTTTTGTCTAGATAATATGTTATAGTTATGATTTTTTTCTATAGATTATTTATATAAAAATACTAAATACATGTTTCGGGCTTAGAATATACTAAAAAACAATGTTGTATATTATACCAACCCTATCAGCTAGGTAAGAAAATATAAATTTCGTGGCTACCCTAAAGCATTTACCTTAACGATATAGCTCCATTGTAACGTGGTCAGACCTTTAGGTAGGGGCAGTCAACATTTATTCAAATAACTCTACTTTCCTTACAAACAAAAGTATTCAAATTATTGCTAAACATTGCCCGTCGGTCTATCGATACAACTTTCAGTTTGCTGCAAGATGTTTGTAAATTAAACCCACATTTCTGAAGAATTTGAAGTTGAACATTTGTGAAATTCTTTTTTAACTTGAAATCCTGTCAAACGATAACATTAAAGAGGGATATGCAGTTATGCAGATATACAGGGAAACCTTCCAACACTTCTGGGTTAAGCTAGAAGCAGTGTTCAACTTTTACTGACTAAAAACCCACGTTCGTTCAGTTGCCTTAACGTTCTGAGGGACTGCGGGTCACTGCATCGAATAAAGAGGATAGAGGGCTATTTTTAACGAACCCTCAGCCTTGACTTAGATAATAAAAACGCACTGAAACTCCATATACCGTATTTTAATTTTTCGACTACCGTAATTAGAGACATAATAGAAATAAAACAGATGTACGACCGCCGGCGTACACTAGAGGCTCAAGAGTTTAACAGTAATAAAAAAAAAAACTAGTAAATACAGTCTTTATTTTTCATATTGGGCAGGAAATAAAGAGGAAAGACCCTCTTTTGTGGCCAAAATGGCCATTCAATTGGCCATTTTGGCCACAAAAGAGGGACATTATATCCATTGGGAATCTTTCCCTAGACTGTCACGAATATATCAAGACCGAAATTAGCTAAATCGACCCAGCAAGACTAACCAACAGCTATTCATTTTTATATACGAAGAAGGTAAGTAGGTACATAATAACTCGTGTATTGTTAAATAAGAGAAAACAGCAGAAAGATAATGATGATAATTAATGCACTTATTTATACTTGTTTAATAAAGAAACTGGATTCTCACAGTAATCTGAAAACTTTTAATTGGCTCGATGATTAGTAGCTATCTGAATTGACACATGAATCGGGTATCAGCTACTTTCGAACTTCGGTTCTCATAGGTAATAAATTCTCCCTACCTTTTTGTAAGCACTTTTAGTATCTAGAAGATAAAAACTAGGGAACATTGTCAATTAATCAACAGGGAACTATTTGAAACAATGAACAAAAGGAAAAGAAATAATAGAAAACATTTTCTACAACTTCCTATTTAATGAAGAAGCCTTTGTCTTTGTAATGTTATGATGTCAGTATTTTAATATCAATTTATTTTCTAAACTATAGATTTAACAATGAAGGTATAACTATAACATGGATAATAGATAATACATTATTTACATTTTATTCTTTTGACGTTCCAACATAACTCTTGCGTAAACTAGGAGCCACCTGTAGTTTTACCGAATTTCTTGTTTTTTTATACGTATGTATATTGCGAAAGTGAAATCGAAGACGGATAAAAGGCAACGTATGGTTATCCTAGAGGATTTGTAGTTTGTAGGTCACTGGTTCAAACCCAGCCAAACTCAAATAATCAATACCTTGTGTAATTTATTTCAACACCATTCCTTTCAAAACGGCTGGGCGATGAAAATATCGTGAGGAAACCGGCATGTCCTAGAACCAAAATTTTGAAGATTATTAAGTAACATTCACTAACTCGCACTTGCGCACTCACCCTTGTGATAGATTGCCCTCACCAAGAGAGGAAGCCTGAATCCCGGCAGTGGGACACCCATCCATGATTTCACCTCGAATAGTGCACTAGTTAATATATTGAAATAAAGAAAAAGACGAAAATAAATATTTGGCAGACTGATACACGCAAAGTCTACTGAGGCCATGGGTTGGCCTTGACTTCCGTAAGGGAAATACTCCACCCAAAAGCGAAAGAAGTCATCGAATGATTTCCCACCTAAAAAACAAATGTAGAACAACATCAATTTAGAAACTGAAGTTTAAAAAGAGTCATAAGCTACCTACTAAGATAATTGACTGGTAAAGGTTGACTGGTAGAGAATGCCTTGTTGCATTAAGTCCACCTATGTACCACTACTGTACACGAAGATTAAATAAATAATTTCAACTTACAGAACTAAGGTATCTCTACGCAACGCTCTGAAACCGGGTCGCTGGTACCGGTTCCGGGTAGCCGCCGTCAGCTCTTCCGGCACGCGAGGGTTTTCAGCGCCCAGTGCTGCTTTCACGCCTCGTCGAGGACCTAGGCCTCCACCGTCGCCAAAGAAACTTAAAGTTCGACCTATAAAGGAAAGTAATGGTGAGTATTGATAGGTGCCAAAAATAATTTCGTCCAGTTTGTTAATTCGTTAACAGATTTTGATGCGATTTTCACAAATAGAAAGAGCAATAAAAGAGATAAGTGGGTTTAGGTATCTTAATTCCGCCTAGCCCGTTCTATCATCGGTCCACCAGACGTACGGCTCGTTGCGCCACCGGCACATGGTGAACATCCCACCTATACGTATACGTATCCACTTTGGGAACAGATTCATTGTGCGAATTCCACTCTTTAGCTGTAGCTAAAGAGTGGAATTCCTTGCTAGAGTCTGTTTTCTGATGGCTACAATCCGGGAACCTTTAAGTCAAGAGTGAATAGGTTACTTCTAGGTAAACGCGCTCCATCACTTTCTCTTTCAACGCGGTCCATCTCATCTTTTTATCATTGGTCCTTCAAATACTGCGTCTTCCGATACGCGGTCGCCAATCTAGAATTTGTCGGGTGAGGCTGAAAGATTCTGGAGTGGCGATCGAGTATCGTCGTTCTATTCTGCGAATAAGGTGCTGACTGCACCTTAATTATCAAAATTATTCAAGCAATGTCGATAACCTCGCGATTTCCCTTTTTCTACGGATATTTTCATCCTTATTGCAATCATGCAAGGAAATTCCGATCGTTAGTAGCCCTTTTTATTGCGTTTTGAGTGATTTTACGTCTTCTTTTGAAATTCATTGTGAGCTATATTAGAGAAACGATTAAAAAGTCATTATATATTGTGTAAATATGCTTTCGTAGTTAAGTATTGATCTAACACTAAATTCTTTAACCAGGAACCTCGTTAAAGATATTAGTCTCCAAATTCCTATTAGAATATATAGGTAAACTTCTGCTCACGTGGCCCCCTGGTAACTTATTAATATTCTGTATAATTGTCTGTTAACTGCTCCATCTTTTTCATTTTTTTTTATATATACGACATCTATTTATTTTTTTAGACACATTCACACAATATTCCTTATTCCATTTTATAGATCCATCATGTCATTACATGATGGATCTATAAAATGGAATAAGGTCTCAGTAAGACCATTGTCTTACTGAGACTTGTGATAATTTTTCTTGGTTTTATTATTATTAGCCTCTTTCAATAATGTAAATGTGAGAACATTGTAGACGCAAATTTTAGATTACTTCCTACCATTTTAACGGTATGAGTTCAATATTGACTGGTCTGCACTGTCCTTACATAATTTATGTGCTGTAATATGGAAATATTGTAAAGAAAACAATATTTTTAAAAGCTTAACCATGGAGTTTCTTGCCGGTTCTTCTCCATAGGAAACGACCAAATAGGAAACGTGTCCATGTAGGCCCATGTGAAATTAAAAATGTTGACTTTGACTTCATGATCTTCACCAGTTAATCGCAGCTATAAATAAAGATATCGCCTCATTGCTAATACCTCGAAGGGCTGGAACAATTTTCCAACAGCGGTCTTCCCCTCCGATTATATTTAATTTAGATGCCTTCAAGGCTAGACTAAACAAGGCTTCACTATCAACGGTTGCATTACAGCTTACCATCAGATGGCATCACTTTACCACTAGATTATATAATTTCAAAACAAATAAGAGAAAATGCATTATTACTTAAGCAGCATAGAAAGCGGCAGCCCTGATATAAGATGGATGGATTGTGTGGAAATGGTACGGAAGGAAGTCCACAGTAGCTATAGCGGTGACAGCAAATAGATAATAATGTACGGAAACTAACGACGCATTGCGCAGAACTACTAATGATAGTTAACACTAGCTGCTTCCAGCGGCTTCGCCCGCGTAATAGTAGGAAATTATTTCAAAGGAACATACTCTTGGAATAAAAGGTATTCTATATGCCAAGGGTGGCTACTGATTCGACTAATTATCTATTGTTTACTGTCTAGACTCTGAGAGATCTACAAATTCGTGATAAGAATAAAAAGAAAGAAGTATGTGCGAACTCAAATATTTGAACAACTTGTCACGAATAATTTATATAATCGATTTTAAAAATTCTTAAAGAAACAGCAACAGTTGATTCAACATATCACACTATAAAACTATCATCATTTCAAAATTACTTCAGGAGCAAAAATGTTTTTTTTCTGACGATCACGAGACCTCAGACTGTCGGCTTTTTAAATTAGGCAGGTAGACCTTTCGCAAGAATGGATATTTAATAAACCGGAACAGTGCACCCGACGTCACGATAACCCTAAATATGGCCAAGATTTGACGTAATCGCCGTTCGAGATAAATTGAGCTTTCTAGTAATTATACCAAATTTTTAATTGTGGATAGACTCGCGTTTGACACTACCTCACCTGATGGTTGGCAATGATGTAGCCGACGATAGAACACGCTTGCCTAAGAGTAACCCATTCACTCTTCTGTTAAAGACCTCTAGGATGTAGCAGACTCCGGCAGGGAATCCCACTCCTTAGCTGTACGTATGGGTGGGATCTCTAGCATGTACCGGTAGCGCAAAGCCGTATGTCTTGTCGTCCGATGATGGAATGGACTTGGCGGAATTAAATTGTACAATTCCAGACTCTTGTAGATAACATCACGAGCTGAAAAAAAACCAATAGCACTTGTGACTTGTTATTAATTGATATTTTATTCAATTGTTCCAGGTACCGTCACCGTGAAGCTGGAGTGGAAGGAGCCACGTTCAGACTTGCCAGTGATGAGATACAAAGTGTTCTGGAGCAGGCGAGTGAAGGGCTTAGGGGGAGAACTTGATTCAGTGCTCGTCAACCATCAAACGGTGCCTAAGGTATGGTTCATTTATGGCAGTCATAAATCTAGATGGAATTGCGAGTTATAGATTGGCCTGTAATTAATCTTTTATACGTCCGAAATCTCTAAGATTTAATAATGCGCCCTTAGAAACAAATTCAGTACAAACAAAATGGTAATTCCCTATTTAGGTACCACACTAGATCTAGATCCTTGAGTTGAGCATGTTCAAGTAAGTAGTATGCTCAATGCTCAAGTAAAGTCAATTATAATCTTCTATCAAGAATATAATCAAATTTAAATTCTTGCTCAACCAATGTTCAGATACTTGCCGAGTCTATGGTTTACTGACCAAATAAAAGTCGCTATTACGTTGCCTTCGTTGATTGTAGTGTAATGGCTTTTAATAGGGCCGTGACTGAAACGACATGTTGGCAAAGTTAGGTATAAAAAAATATAGGTACAGTTGACTGCGTGACTAACACTTGCCAGTATTGGCGTAGTCCGTGAGTCAGTCTGTTCCAGTATAGCACGGAATAGGTCTTCAAAGATTCAGATGAAAGAACAGTTGGGACACTCCAGCATTTGGGTCATATTTTGAACATTACTAACAACTTAGTTGGGACGCTCCACCATTTGGGTCATATTTTGAACATTACTAATAACTTAGTTGGGACACTCCCCCATTTGGGTCATATTTTGAACATTACTAATAACTTAGTTGGGACGCTCCACCATTTGGGTCATATTTTGAACATTACTAATAACTTAGTTGGGACGCTCCACCATTTGGGTCATATTTTGAACATTACTAATAACTTAGTTGGGACACTCCCCCATTTGGGTCATATTTTGAACATTACTAATAAATTATTATTATTTTATAGGATCAAAACTTCATAGAAATAAAGGACTTGCAGCCGAACTCGATGTATTTCCTACAAGTGCAAACGATCAGTCAATTCGGTTTGGGAAAGCTTCGCAGTGACAAGGCGTCCATTTTCTACAACACGACGAGCACAGCACGAAATGGTAACTGAAAAATTTACATATAACTTTCGGATGCCGTAATTGCAGACACAATTAAAATACAATAGGTGTACGGACCTACGGTGGAACACACAGATAGACGCACATCGTACTTCTAACATCCCTCTTCTTATTTAAGAAGAGTGGTACCTAAAGCTCCCCGAACTTTACCAATAGCTAAAATTATTATTATTTTATTCTTTATTGGACTATTAAGCCCCAAGCGAGCACCGGCGCTTGAAAACCTATTGTTCTTTAATTGTGTCTGTAATTAAGTTAGTTAAAAGGTTAAATATACGTCAAACCCCATTGTGTCTTTGTACCTTTAAACCTCTAAAATTTTCACGGAGGTGCTCATCGATTTACCTACGCAAATTCTTGAAAAATACGCGGAAAATTAGTTGAACCATTTGCTATGGTTACACGCAGTCCCCTTTCCAATTTGGACCCGAAAATCGGCAACTGTAAAATCAAAGTCGAGCGTCAAGATTGTTCAACTTGTTTGACGAGGATAACAACCGTATTTGGCTTTATGTAACAATGGCAAATGGTTGGAAATTAGTTGACAATCGCGCACGTGCTCTTAGACCGCACAGGTGTCACTGACTGACAGGCACACGAACATTAGGCACACCAAACTCCCTTATTGACGCCCTGAGAAATCTGAAAGGACTAATTTAATCAGCTTTTGGAGAGAGGTGGGCTGGTTGGAATCACAAAAATTCATGGCCACCATGGCTCACGTACATTGGTCTGCATAGGACTAAGTGCGGAAACCATACTCAGACATAACATAACATGGTTGAAGTTATTTGCCGTGTACTATACCGTCGTTTGTTTCTATGTAGACAATTAGATCGTCAATCGCATAGCAAATTCATTCATCCATAATGTGAACTTTATACATGTAGAGACCTCATTCCATTTTCCAGTTCCAGCTAATATGAAATCGATATACCAACGTAGGTACCTACCTACACAGGTATTCCTAGAAAACCTATTGAACATTGTGTTTCCTACAAAATTGACTTCAGTTAGATATTCGACCTGATTTGTAGAACGTGTCAGTAGCGACCTAGTTCTATGCTCCAATGGATGTAATAGGGAACGAAGTGCTTGCTACCCCGGCGCGCCATCTAAATTATTTAGGCAGGCATTCCGCCGCTGAATTACAAATTGAAGAGGTTTAGGCTGAGAGCGTTGGTAGCGTACGTAAACAGCCAACGACAAGGTTATTCTAAATAGAGCCGACAACTTCAGTGGCGTAGCTACCTAATAATCTATGATACGGGGCCACAGACTACAGGCCCACAGGGGCCGCGAAATGTGTAATTTTTTTAATCATAAGTAGAAATACTCAAACATTATGGTTTTCTTGTAATGAAGAATGCCAATGGTTCAATTTAATAGCCCGTTTCGCTCAATGCTCATTCTAGCATTTTCTTTATTAAGATCACAATAAAACCAATAAACCAAAACGATTGCTATTCTAGTATTATTCAGTAAACACGTCAACAGTCAATTTCAATCAAAACTTATGTTACGTATAACAGGGCTACCTGTTCAAGTACCTAATGCCATTTTCGTACTCAGTTTTACATAATGACAAAACCACTTTTTCCATCTTTCGTTACGCCCGCTAGCTCTAGTTAGTATGGACGTAACTATACCTACACTAGAGTTACCCAGTCTGTTAAATTTATTCGTCTTAGGGCACCAGTTTTAGTAGTAAATTCAGTTAAACAGTAGGGTCAATATTATAAAAACAGAAAACTTTTTTATATCAGCCCCTTTCGGCGTTTAACTAATAGCGGAATAGCTACGCCACTAGACAACATACAAGACGTAACATTACATGACACCCGTAACCCGTTGTTACTCCCTAACGGTTTAGGTTTAAGTTTTCGTGTAGATAGATACTTCAGAACTAATCAGAACTAGTTTATAACTCTCAAGACTAATCAAATGAGAGGCCGATTTTAATTATCTTGGGATTAAAAGGGTGTTTTAAATGCCTTGGTACGTATAGGTTTTGAACTGTCGATTGTTAAAAATCCATAAGTTATTGACATTGGTGTAATTGCTGCAAGGCGTTCCGATGTGAGGATAAGCAAATAAATAAATTGACGGTATGGTTAGTGTAGTGGTTCCACGACTATAATATGGAATTTTGTATGGTCTTCTGATATGTGTTCCGGATTTGGGTGTTTGTTTAAATTAAAATAGTAACAAAAAGACGCCACGATGACCAGTTTTTTAATAATTAATAATGTTTGTTCTTTAAGTAAATGACTTTTTAAAATTAGAATCAATAAAACAAATCAGCTTTTAAGTTTTTAGTTCTCAATGGCATGCTATGGTCGGCATTTCCTTTCATATCCAAGTTCTTTATTACAGAGACATCCACTAGCTTGGTCCTTCGAGCCGTATCACGACCGTTATGTCAAAATTTATAATAATCTGTTTCAGATCCAGTCCCAGAATCCCTGCAAAGACGAGAAAATAAAATCCGAGGTCTGGCCTTACATAAAATTGTGTGGCACAACCAAAAGTTAAGAGCTAGAATCGCTTGGCAACCACTACCTAACGTTTATGAACAACCCGGAAGGTTCGTTATTTACCTAAGCAATCTTTTATTACAGCAAGTAAAAGTATTTCATTTAAGTACTTATCTATAGATCTAAATTAACTATAATTTTACACATTACTGGCTAGATTAGGAAAATACTGATTAGGTAATATATCGAGGAAACTAATTGTATGTAGATACATAAGTGAATAATCTTACTAATACTATAAATGCGAAAGTTACGATGTTTGGGTGTTTGTTACTCAATCACGCCAAAACGGCTGGACGGATCTGGATGTAATTTGGTACAGGCATAGGATACACTCCGGAATAGGACATAGGCTACTTTTTATCCCGGAAACCCCAACCCCAAACCCCAATACCATGCGGGCGAAGCCGCGGGCAAAAGCTAGTGATTTATAATGATTGGACTATTACAATTTAACTGCAATTTGCAGCTATTTACCTACCTACCAATTTTGCTAATTAAAAATCGTAGCTATTGAGTACCTACTGACAATATCTACCTATGTAAGGATGGGCACGCCATAATCTCGGCGGTAAGTCCCCTCTTTGAGGCGTGGCTGGATAGACCTCACGGCGTCCTCACCTTCCGCATGACGCAGGTTCCAGGTTCTCACCGGACATGGCAAGTTCAGGAGGTTCCTGCACCGGATTCGTGCGGAAGAGATGCCCGGGTGTCGCCACTGTGTGGCCAGCCCGGAGGACACGGTGGAATACACGGTCGAAGTGTGTCCCGCTTGGGAAGAGCAACGCCGTGCCCTCGTGTGGGTGATCGGCAGCGGTGACCTCTCGCACTGGGCCTTGGTTCAGGCCATGGTCCACAGCGAGGAAGAGTGGCAGGCGGTCGCCTCCTTCTGCGAGGCAGTAATGCTAGTGAAGGAGTGGGTCGACCGCATAAGGCAAAGGCAACGGCGCACTCGCCGTAGCCGTCGCCGCCGTGATCTCGCCGATATCCGGCCACCGTAGACACTGGCTTGCGGTCGTCTGGTAACAGTCCAGACCGAGCCCAAGTCGTCGACGGCGCGCACCGTTCTCGCATGCCTCAAGGAGTTGTCAGCAAACTGTAAGGGCCCTACAGGGTCGAAGCCTCCCGGAGCTGAGGGTTGAAAGCGTTACACCGGGGCTCTAGGAATAAGGCAAGGAAGGTACGGGGTAGGTTGTTTAGTCAGTAAGAGTCTGACACTGTTTCCCGCTCCGCCCAAGAGTGGGATTCGTCATTCGATGAATTTTACCTAGGTAACTGTTACCTCGACTCCAGGAATAGGGCAAGGAAGGTACGGGGTAGGTTTTTTAGTCAGTAAGAGTCTGACACTAGTCTCCCGCTCCACCCAAGAGCGGGTTTCGTCATTGGATGATTTTCACCTACCATAAAAAAAAAAACCATAAAAAAAAACCTAAGTATGTAAGGAACTTTTAAAATCGATTCTATATTAATTTAATAGATCCGTTTCACTTGTTCTATAGATAAAATCGAATAAGCACGCATGTCAAATAAACCCTTTTCCAATTTGCTGTCTAATTAAAAAGTTTTGTTCAATTTCTAGTAAGATCCTTATTGGTTTCAATCAATTGTAATCTTTGAAAATAATAATAAGAACAAAGTCTTACAAAACGATTAGTAATTAGTTAGTTTTTTTTTGTACATTTTTATCTCTCATTTATTGATTTTGCAGATACTATCTCAACTGGAAAGCTACAAAATGTAATAACCCGAAAAAACTACGAAAAGAAGGCCTAACCGCTACTACCGAGGTAAGTTTTTCCAATAAAACCAATTTAGAACAAAACATCCCATAATATCTTGTTTTCATTTTTTATTTAATATGTTATTTTGTTGGCAATAATGTACGCGAATTTTTTTGATATTTTATTTCAAAATTGGGAACTGTATGAAGTTGGCAACAAGTAAAAAGTGCGGTAAAACTTAGTGTTGCCACAAGTTGAAGTGACTACGATTTTAGTAAAAAAACAAGAAATATAATATAGAAATAGGTAAATTATTCATGTTTTTTTAAATAATTTTTATTTGTTTTCAGCAAACTACGTTTGATCTTTACGACTTGGAGTATCACTGCAGTTATAAAGTGAACGTCAATTCATTACCACGAGTAAGAACACCCGATTCAGAACTTACTTTGAATGTTCCTGGATGTGAATATTTTAAACGAAAAGTTAATACTACGACGATAGACTGTGACGCCTGATTAAAACATAAGAAAAAAGAAGTATTGGCTGCAAAGGATACTTTGTGTGGAATCTGTAAAAACAAAAACACTATAGTAATACTAAGTAACCTATGAGATTTTTCAAAAAATGTTTTGAATTTGGTATAATATGGACATTCAAACGATTTTTAAGTGCTTAGTATTGTAAGAAAATATAATTAAATTAGTAAGTAATAGTAGTATACTATAACTATGTAGCAGATACTTTCAGTATTTTTTTGAAAATAATAAATAAAATGACTACTATCACGAGTGATAAATAGGTTTGTTATATAATTATGATTAAATGATATGACTATGGTATTTTATTTATAAAAGATTTTGTACCTAATTAATAAAATATTACCTCCGAAAAGTTTTATTTGTATGCATTTTCATATTTTACTTTTTAGTACCTACCCCAGTAAAGTTAATTTTAGTAAAAATCACAAAGCTCAATTTATAAGGGGTGCTAATTAAACAGGCTTCTTTTTAATATCATAATTGGCTCTCAAAAATCTATGTTGCCTTCTGAATTACTAAGTCAGCCACAATTAACGAGCATCTAAATAATACTATCATGACCACTAGTTATCTTCTATGTGAACCACTCTAAATACAACTCAGCACGATAGTTATTTTTTAGCATCTAAATTTGTAACATGCATTGTAACAGTAAACTTCTAAAATACTGTTAAATGACTTCAAAAAATATGTTTATTTAGCTTCTAATTTTTTAACTCAGTACGTTTAAAATGTAACTCATCCCATATTAATTGATCGTCAAAAGTTTGCTAAAAATGACATCAAATATATACTATTGCCCACTAATATTACCAGACGCTATTAAGGAGAGACAAAATAAAAGAGTTTATTTTTGAAAAATCAATTTGTTTATTGAATTACCGTCATTTTACGTATAGTAAATAATAGAAACGTAAAAAGAATGTAAAACTTTTATTGGATAATTTACGCAGCTCGCGCTTTAGTTGACCTTTCACGCATCCCAGTGGTTGTGACTTAGCCTCTAATATAATAATAATAATATAATATAATATGTCCACAACTATCACACAACGCCATCTAGTCCCAAACTAAGCAGAGCTTGTGTTATGGGTACTAGACAACTGATAAACATACTTATATATTTCTAAATACATACATATTATAGATAAATTACACCCAGACACAGGACAAATGATCGTGCTCATCACACAAACATTTGTCCTGGGTGGGAATCGAACCCACGACCTTCTGCATAGCAGTCAGGTTCACTAACTACTAGACTGACAGGCCAGCCTCTAATGGTGGCGTCACGTATTTCGGTCTGGTTGCAAGGCCTATCAAATGCTTGCAGCTGTACTTGCGATAAAAGTCTGGACAATCACAGCAACCAGTAAACCACTTGTCTCTTGTGTCTGATTGTTCGGTAGTATTACGTTCCCAAGCTGAAAAAAAACACTTTTTTGTTTTCTTCAAAACTCCTGAATTTCTTCTCAGCTTGATTAATTTTGCATGAGTTGTTGCCTGGAATTAAATACGTGGTGCTGGCTGGTGTTGAATGCATAACTCTAATTTTGGTATCAGTTTTAGCGATAAAAGAATATGATGTATTATAATTCATGCTAAGTTATAATAAATGATACTTTCTGTCGAAGCTTGAATTATATTTTTTTGAGGACAGTGCGTTGAAGTTGTAAAACGTAAAATGGTGACGAGATGTAAAATCCGTGGCCGAGTTAATAAATTAGGTGGCAATGTATAAATGAGAGGGACAAGTCACAATAATTGATAATCTTTACTTGATGCTTGCTATAGAATATTTAGTTGACGTTGTAAAAAGGTCGAATTAGTTTATTAGAGGCTATGTTATTTTCTCGTTGCTTAGTTATAAAATTAGAAGTTTAATCCCGTGGCCAATAAATAATTTTGTGGCTAGACTTATAATTTCCCATTTATAAGCTTTCTCTAATAGTTTAGTTCGTTTACTTTAAATGTACTAAATTAACCTTGGTGCGATTCCCGACCCGGGGAATTGTGTCTGTTTCCATTTGGATTCTTTTGATCTCTTAGAATCCCTCCATTATCAAATATTATCGTTAGAATTATATCGATCAAAGAGCAGCTTTTTGGAGAGATTGAAGTTATTGAAGAAAATGACGGACATGTAGCAAAAGTGAGGTAGATAGCACTCTTCTTTAGGAAAGGAAAGGAAATTTACATCTGTGCTTAGAATTTGTTGACTATGAGAACGCCTTCGATTTGATTGAAATATGGGCTGGACTGCAGTCCTTCTAAAGATGACTTGACTTTTACTACATCGATGTGCTGAAAAAGTCAGCATGTTAGTCCGACTTCAGGATCACGATCAGGATTTCGACATCTATCCTCCTACAGCGGAGTGTGAGGCAGGGAACGTCATCAGCCGAAGAATGTCCACTGTTGGAGATAAGCTTTCCCAAGTGTCACCATGACAAATGCTCTTATACGTCTCGCATTCACCGCATTCCCACGACTAACCAGATCATCGGTCCACCTTGTGAGCCTTCCAACACTGCGTTTTTTGGTGTGCAGTCCACACTCTAGAGAATTTAGGCCCCATCTCGAACCTTTGGCCACCGTCGACCATCCGTTCTACAAGCAATGTGCCTTGCCCACGGCCACTCTACTTTGACGATTCTTCAGGCTATGTCGGCGTCCTTGGTTCTCTTGCGGATATCTTCATTCCTAATGATATCCGCAGACGCAAAGAAACTCTGAGCAAAGCCCTTTCCAAGAAAATGTTGGGGAAATAATTTTGAGACCATCATTTCTCTGAAACCGTTTACAGCTCCAATGGAGAGTGTCTTGATGGGTCTACACTGGAGGGAATTCGGCAATAATTTCAATGTGTATCACTCGTACTCCTTATATTTGCGACTTCTCTGAGACTTAAAAGGAAGTATTTCCTGAGACTAAAGGACCTCAGTACAATGCTCTTTAGAGCTTTAGAAAGAGTTGGTCATAAAAATGAACATACATATGTAAAACCTAAGATAAATAAGCATATAGCACCCACGCCCATTATGATGGCAGACGATAACATTTGTCTGGGACAATTTGTCCGATTAAGTTTTATTTCCAAGAAAAACGTCAATCATTAAGTCAAGATTAGCTAGGCAGCGTTCGAAGAGCTGCGTGGTATTTTACTGTTCGTCAAACCAGTGTCTCATCTGAAACCGAAAGTCTACCAGTAGGTACGTGTTGCCACTTATGACATAATATAGTTATAAAACGTGATCATTTACAGTGAGCTTCATCAGATGACTTTAAATAACCAATAATTGAAAGATCGACGGCCTTTTACGTTAACACCTAATAGTTCTTAACAATGTAAGTATATTTATTTATTTGTAGTGGTTTACAACACCACTGACTTATATATACTGTTAAAAAATCGATCAACGTGGGACATCACTATGTTGCCCGCCAAGTGAGGCACAACCCTAACTTTTTTTCACTTTACAGTTTCACAGCTACTTCGCGCGCAAGTTGTTAAAAGTTTATTAAGTCACACTAAGTGCAATAGAGAGCTATACTCGGAGATAAATTTGTCCAAAATATTTTATTTTACCTATTTTATTTAAATAAATAAATAAAAAACTTCACAGGGGTTATTGTTTTTTAAATTAATTGACCGAATTTGCAACAGGCCCCGCGATGCCTTAATTTACCACTGTTTTTAATACAAATAAATCAACTATGCATGCAACTCTGCCTAGGCGCGTCGTCAGAGAATACAATACTGACGTCATTAGTACATTACAGTATTGACACAAGAGTGAATGGAATAATCTAAGAAGAATCTTTGTTGAGTTAGATCAGTTAGGTAGACGTTTTACATCTGGATTGCTCTGGCTGGTGTTACCGAAAAGTTAACTCACAACTATTTTGCGACATATTATGTTTGTCTAAAAATCTGTTTGCTCTAGATAATTTATTTACAAGTTGGCTCATAAAACTTCCAATGTCGTTAAAATATAAATTAATGTAGTTTTTCAATTATTTCACCTGGCAACAATTTGACTCACCGTCGATTCGCGGCTAACTTCATTCTGGACATTTGCAACCCTCAGAATGTCAAAAGTAAATAAAAAGAATATTTTGTGAAATAAATTTAATTTACTACAATAATTACACTTTTTGCTAAGATTTACTGACCTGCACCTATTGTGTTTTATTTACTATCTTTCACACCGTTAGTGTTTTTCAAAAGTGTCGTTTACAAGTCTTATTGGAAAATTCGCGAATGAGATCATTTTACTGTGTAAAATGAACATTTTATGTCTGGGCTCAGATATTAATATCCTACTCCAGTTTCAAGTGCAAGACTTTCTACTGAAATATCATTGGGTGTTCATTTAATATTTAGTGTTTTCATAAAACGTGCGAATCGTCTGAGGGCGTAACCACTGCTCAGGCGGGTTGAAGGCTGTGTTTAAAATGATATTTTTTTAATATTTTCTGAAACGTAGCGAACTGTGTTTTTGTGAAAAATGGCAGAGGACGAAGTGCTTTTCGACGATGTCTACGAGCTGTGCGAGATTATTGGCAAGTAAGTAAATATTGCATTTTAATTGGTGTATGTGAACTATCGCGCGATGTGCATTCGCGCCCGCACAGGTAATCGTCTATTTTCCGCCTCAGGTGTACTTGACCTGGGAAACTGGGAAAATTTCCAGCGCAAGACAAACATTGTGTTAGTCAAATGCTTCAAACTTATATTTTCCAGACATATGTAATTTATTTCTGGTTAATAATAGAATGCATTTTAGTTAGAAGACACATTTAAAAATTCTTATTGGAATTGAATATTGTCAAATAAAATTATATAAAGTCACATGTTCAATTTTGTTTACTTCTAAGAGTAAAGGCTGCTTTTTGTAAATTTATGGATATAGAGACATGTTAGAGGCTGTTTTAATAATAAAACAGTACAATATTAATAATCATAAATAATTATGATTAATAATATTATATCAATAACTGAACCAAGAACCCAAAATTCTAAAAGTGGTGGAAATAGTTTGTTTAGAAATAATAATATTAACTTTATTAGATTTTAATGAAAAATGTGTGATCAAAAGATATCAGAAAAGTATAATCTATCACTTACTGGTTATCTATTTTGCAATTAAAAAATGAGTATTCCAAAAATTCTAATATTAGAGTAGAAAATAGGACCAATCAGATTTTATTTATAGCCTAAGAAAAGTTCATGGTCAAATCTTCTATACTTAAAGTTTTTATTATGCTACATCCTTGCAGGTTCATTATTTATTGCCCCACTTACACATTATTTTAGATCAAGAATAGGCCTAGCTAAAAAATACCATTAGATGGGAATAGGATTCCAGGAGTGAATAGAAACAACTAATTAGGATTTTAAATTCGGTTTTCATTGCATTTGGATAAACATAAGTGCTTAATTACTAGTAAGATTAGTTTAATAATGTGAAAATTCTCAGTACAAACTTTTGTTCACATTCACCGCTGTTTTACCATTTGATTCTACATGAGGTTGCATGTTAACTAATAATTTAATTTCTACAATATTAATTAAACGGAAAAACACAAAACATGTTATGAAAAAGTATTTAATAAGCAGGTACAAAATTATCAACATGTATATTATTGTCGGAATAACATAATAATACTGCCTATGTCATAGCTAGCCAGAATAGATCTGGCTAGCTACAACATTAGCAAGTTAGCTGTTTATTTTTTTATGTAAACAACCTGGAAGATACCAGTCAGTGACACATACTTAAGCCAGGTTTGGTTACTGTCAGGCATTTTGATCTATAAATAAGTATGGTTCCACATTTTACAAAAAAAAATGTAAAGGCCCACTAAAAGCGGATTTTAGCCCCAATAGTTTTTTGTTTTTATAATGTTTCTTTATTTAGTATGCCTTCTGGTAAAAATCACAAGCCACTTTCCTCCAGTTAAGGCCCATTGTCAATTTCAACCCATCCTCCCACCTCATCAGTTGGTTGTTTTTACCGTATCATCAAAAACAAACACCTTTTCTAGCCATTTCCACGGTACTCTTATCTTGAGCTACTCTTCTCCAGTTGGAACCCGCTGTCAGTTTCAACTCATTCTCCCATGCTCATCAGCTGTTTTTTTTTACCGTATCACCTGGATTTGAATGAATTTAAACTTATATCCATGTACCAATACACCCAAAAACCAATTTAGGATAGTGTGCTAAATAAAATGAACCCATTGCTAAGTTTATACACAGCCCCACACTTCAATTGATACCCAAACTTACTGTATATTCAAGGTTGATTGCCATTTTGGTTGAATTTGTATCTAGCATATTGTATGCCTCTAATTTACAGTTCTTTAGAAATTGAACTTTCAAGATTTTCCTGCTTGTTTTCCTGTTGTAGTAATAGATGATTAATTAATTATTTTATTGAAAGACTAACACCGTATCCAATTATCACAAATCATAGTAATTGCTTGCCTGAACAGGTGCAAATCAAATCAGTTTCTTCAATACATTGGTTCCAATTAGCAATATTCTTTTGCTAATTGATCAGATGCAGTTGCACTAATTAATTTGTTAATTTTATTGGCCTAAATTCAGACCAGTTTTGTGGTATAACTCATACATATTCATGTTGATAAATACTGGAAAGTGATATGAAGCTAGTTGATTGAATTCTTTAAGTTTTTTTTGTAATGTCATTGCCCAAACCAAATGTCTAGCAATAGTTTTTCTTTGAGTAGTGTTTATTGAGTCGTTGAGCTCGTTAGTATTCCTGAGTTGAGCTTGTGTTGAATGAACAAGTCCACTCAAATCTGTGTGATTCTTTCCACAAAAGACCATGTCAAACACTAATTTATCTACTTACATGATTTGTTTTTTTGTTTACTCAGTAAATTTTACTGTAGTGACTTGATAAGAGATTTTTGAAGTATTTACTAGCTCCTTGTTCTGAATGGCTTCAAAAGTGATTATATTGCGAATCCGGCCAAATTTAATAGTCACAAAATACATATAAGGACTATTTAGTAATATTTGTGACATTGCGCTTTGGTTGGGTTTGCAATAGAGTGCATTAGAAAAACCAATATACATACACAGCATTTAATATACTTAATAACTTTCAATTTTGTTTCAAACTTATTATAAGAACTAGCTGTGCCCGCGACTTCGTACGCGTGGAATAGTTATTTTGGGCATCACATTTTTTTTTTGCAAACAACCTCCTCAGCTTTATAAATTAATAGCTGTTACCCACGACTTTGTCCGTGTCAATTTCTGTCATTATTTTAGACAATTTAGTTTTTAAAAGAACATAATTATCTAAAAGTACTTCATAGAGCTACACTGCAACTTGGGCACGCCATAATCTCGGCGGTAAGTCCCCTCTTTGAGGCGTGATATCTATCACGGCATCCTCACCTTCCGCATGACGTAGGTTCTCACCGGACATGGGAAGAAGGAAGAAATGCCCGGGTGTCGCTACTGTATGGTCAGCCCGGAGGATACGGTGGAGCACACGGTGTAGGTGTGCCCCGCTTTAGAAGAGCATCGCCGTGTCCTCGTGGGGGTGATCAGCGGCGGCGACCTCTCGCGCCGGGCCTTGGTTCAGGTCATAGTTCGCAGCGAAGAAGATGGCAAACGGTCGCCTCCTTCTGCAAAGCAGTAATGCTCGTAAAGGAGGAGGCCGACCGCATAAGGCAAAGGCAACAGCGCCCTCGCCGTAGCCGTCACCGCCGCGATCCCGCCGATATCCGGTCTCCGTAGACGCTGGCATGTGGACGGTGAGCAATGGGTAGCTCGCCGTCCGGTTGTCTGGTAACAGTCCAGACCGAGACCAAGTCGTCGACGGCGTGCACTGCTCCCGCGCGCCTCAAGGTGTTGTCAGCAAACTGTGGGGTCCTTCAGGGGCGAAGCCTCCTGCAACTGAGGGTTGGTGCGAAAGCGTTATACCGGGGCTCTGGGAATAAGGCAAGGGAGGAACGGGGTAGGTTGTTTAGTCAGTAAGAGTCTGACACTGTTTCTCGCTCCACCCAAGAGCGGGATTCGTCATTGGATGATTTTTACCTACCATAAAAAAAAACCATCCGCGCCGCCCGCAAGCAACTCCTCTCCTCGCCAGGCGCAGCGTCAAGTTTAGCACATCATGCATCGTGTGTGAATTTTATATCGGAGTTATTTTAAAATTGCAATATCTTCTAAGATGTTCATTGAAATTAAATGATGTCAAAGACAATTTTGTTCACAATTACATACTCTTAATCAACAAAACATTTATTTGGATAAATATTATATTATTATGTTGATACAACTCTAACAAATAATCGGTAAAAATTGGCTAAATTTGATTCGCATAAAAACGGTTCTAGTAAGTTAATCTTAAAAGATAGACATATACTGTCGCGGACATTTTTTTAGATCATTTTAAGAGGAATAATTCTTTCATACATATTTTTTTGATATCTTAAACCGTTTTGGCAGCGCACGCAACGGAAGCCTTCAAAGATGAATAATTTTCCCCGTTTTTTCCACATTTTCCGTTGTTTCTTCGCTTCTATTAGTCGCAGCGTGATGTTATATAGCCTAAAGCCTTCCTCAATAAATGATCTATTAAACACAAAAAGAATTTTTCAATTCGAACCAGTAGTTCCTGAGATTAGCGCGTTCAAACAAACAAACAAACTCTTCAGCTTTATAATATTAGTATAGATTTGATTGGCCTGTTGTTAATGGTTAGTGAAGCTGACTGCTGTGATGGAGGTTGTGATTTTGATTACCACTCAAGACAAATGTTCTCATATTATATTTAGAAATGTATTAATGTTTATCAGTTGTTTAGTACTTGTAGCACAAGCTCTGCTTAATTTGGGACTACATGGCGTTGTGTGAAATACTTTTTGAATACCATAATTACAAACACAAAGACAAAAGGTGTGCAGACACCGGTGTCCTCTTGGGGGTCTAATGTTAAAATTAAGAAAGAACTTCACATTACATAACACACACACGTCACATAATGTAAATTTATATCTATAAATCAGTTTCTCATACTGTACTCATACTAATTTAAATTGAAGGGTGTTCTTTCTGTATATTTCGTTTTGTGCCTGCAGATCTCAGGCCAAGACACCCAGACAAATCCTTGAATTTGATAGGATTATATATCTTATTCCTACAATTATAATGTTCATATTAGTACAAACTTGAATAACCTGCAAGAATTTTAAATGAATATGCACTTAAATATTTATTATGAATAATGTTCAATATCCTCTGTAACACTTGCTTAGCAAAGTGAAGTCAAAGAGATTTCTGTGGCCATTCCCTATTGCTTCAAACCGAAAAAAAAATAAGACACAATTTTTTTTTATCTCCTCTGCCCTCTTTTTTCTTATGCCATTTGGTCTTTGAGTATTTAACAATATGTTCAGGGTGGTTATTTCATGGTATGGGTCCACTTTGATTTTTGTGTTGGGGAAACAATCATGTGAAAATGTACATAATTATGGGTGCTGTAGTGGTGGGTACTTCCCCCACTACAAAATCTCGACACAAGTTATTTGCCGCTTTCAGTACTAGATTTATAAACAGAATAGCTAAAAAAAAAATCAATGTATTTGTTTCAAGGGGGCCATTCAGCCTGGTCCGTCGCTGTGTGCACCGGCAAACTGGTCAGCAGTTTGCTGTGAAGATTGTCGACGTAGCTCGCTTCACTGCCAGCCCTGGACTTAGTACTGCAGGTAAGAATATTCGTATAATTTTGAACAGATGGCTGCTGGGGTTGAAAGGTTCTGGAGTGGTGACCGCGTACCGGAAAACGCAGCGTTGGAAGGCACAAGGTGGACCGATGACCTGGTCAAGACGCACTAGACCGGTCTTTGTGATGTTGAACCTTTAAGAAATTGAAAATTGAACTGGCGTAGAATCAAGTGTCCTGTGTGGGTAATGTAACTGTCTTTGCCAAGCCATCCGTTACGATTCAAGCAAATTCAACGCAATGCGGCTTTTATGACCTACGTGCGCGTGGTGTTCCACGCGCGCCTCAAGATCTCAGCAAAACCTTAGGGGCCCAGCACCGACTCTGAGGAAACCGTGGAGCATACGGTATGTCCCGCTTAAACATAGCACCGCCGTGTCCTCGTCGGGGCGATCGGCGGCAACGATCGCTCGCGCTGGGCCTTGGTATAAAGGCCATGGTCCGAAGCGAGGAGAAGTGGCAGGTGGTCGCCTCCTGCTGCGAAGCAATAATGCAACCGTCCTCACCGAGCCCAAGTCATTGACGACGTGTACAGTGTCACGCGCGCCTTATGAACATGTCACTAAACCGTAGGGCAGCAGAGTCGAACCCTAATGGGCCAATAGGTACCGTTCTAAAAGGAAAATCTGGAATCTTGTAAAGTAAAGGTAAGAAGGAAGATCGGTGTGGGTTTTAGTCAGAAACATAATATTTACGTATAATTAGAGTGAGAACTGAGAGCAGTGGTAACCGAGTGGGTAACGGCCCCCGACTTCCGAGATGTAGGTCGCTGATTCCATTGAAGTGAGAACATTAAAAAGGCTGCTGATGATGATGACGTATAATAGTGACTCAGAAAGCGAATTGTGGACACAGACAAATTAATGTATGTACTTCTTTTGGTACATTGTAGAATAAACATTTCATCTATGAAATTTGTTTTCAGATTTGAAACGCGAAGCTACAATATGTCACATGCTGAAGCATCCTCATATTGTGGAGCTGTTGGAGACATACAGCTCCGAAGGGATGCTATACATGGTGTTTGAATAGTAAGTTTTAAATTACTTTTCTACTACCTATTTATTGGTATCTATTATCATCATTAATTATCAGATTGATTCATAGCAATTTTATATCAACTTATCAACAATTGAATACTTACCATTGAATAGATGTAAATAATTCTGTTTTAATTATATGGAAGCTAGTTGTTCATATGCTCTAAAATATTATAAAAGAACATTTTGTAAGTTTTCCTCAAGTAAGTAGTAAGTTACTACAAATCATTACTTCATTGACTTTGTGTAAACAATAGTTTTAGTGTGTTTTGTCAATATGACTAAATTTCACATGTAAAAGTGTTATTTTAAAACCTATTTAGAAAATAAATATCATGTATGTGTTCCAATTCTAGTATATGTTCGGTAATGCCCATAATTAATTGCTACACTAATCAAATCCAAATTAATATATATGGTCAATGTATTGTTTTAACACACTGACTCTTGAGATTTTTTCGGAGTTTCTTCTCAGGGTAGTCAGCTAGGAAACACTGGTCTCATCTAGTTTAAACTCTTAAACAAAAAAATAACATTGACGTGTAAAAGTGTTTTTAATAGTTGTTTAGCCAACAACAGCCAAATAAATAAGTTTATAATTAAGTAATGCAAATAAACTTTCTCTGATATTTTCAGTATGGATGGCTCTGATCTCTGCTTTGAAGTAGTACGCAGAGCTACCGCCGGATTTGTGTACAGCGAAGCTGTTGCATGGTGAGTATTAATAATACTAATATCTCCTGGAATGCCTATTTTGGGCTACTGTATTGTTCAAGGATGACTTTTAGCAGTCATACAGAAAATATATGATGGTCACTCCTATAAAAAAAAAATGGCCTACCCATTTGGGATGCCAGAAGTTGGAAATAATTATTTTTCCTAAAACATATTACATTAAAACTTTCGAATACCGTAATTAGATACATAATAGAAAGACAATAGGTGTGCGAACGATTGCTTGGGACTCAACGGTTTAACAAAACAAGTAGCCATCTTGTCGTTCTTCTATCAATTTGGAGCTGGTATAACAAATCTTCATTAATGTATTCTTTTGCTCTTGCTGAAATATTCTTTTCTCGTTTTCAGCCACTACATGCGCCAGATCCTGGAAGCACTTCGCTACTGCCACGAGAACGACATCGTGCATCGTGACGTCCGACCTCACTGCGTTCTGTTGGCTGGTCGCGACAACTGCGCGCCCGTCAAACTGGGAGGCTTTGGAGTAGCTGCCCAGTTGCCTACACCAACTGCCCATAGAGCCCCGCCTGGTAAGGAATCGTGATTTTATTTATTATGTACTTACTTATTTCTATACCACGTGATACACATTTTTTATTTAAAAAAAAATGTAAAATGTGGGTATTTGTAACACACAGGGAAGTCTCTTAAAGATAATAAAGGGTTTATTAAATATCATGCTACATTCTAGTCAGTACTAAGTCAAGTTTTATTTAGGAGTCGCTAAAGCTGTCTGTGTTGACGCAGTAATAGTTATACTGGGGCTAAACTAACGTCTAACGTCAATGCTCACTAACGCGATATTTACTGTGATATACTTGAAATTTGATTGAGTTATCGCCTAACGCCAAACGGCAATGATAATGCCGTTGTCAAATTATCGCGTTAAGTCATGGGCACACCTAACGTTAACGTCGATTATCGCAACAATTCTCGGCATTTTTTCGTTAGTGTAGCCCTTCACAATGTTACATATTATTGTAAATGCAAAAGATCAGCACAAGTTTTCGATTTGAGGATTATTGAGTTGAGATTTTGTTTTTTAACGATTCAAGACAATATGTATTGTGATCAGTATAACATAAATAAATCACGAATCGTTAGTGATCAAAAGCCGAAATAAATTAATCCAATACCACGTTATAACTCGAACATTCCGATAACATTTATGACGATACGGTTGGCGCATTGATTGTCTTACGAATAGATGTGATTCCTGCACCGGACAAATATTTGTATGGCCTACAGTTGTTCCGATTCTGGGTGTCATGTGCATTGAGTTAACATATTTGTAAATGCAAAAACGTGACACAATTTCTCACAATACAAGAGAAAATTTCTAGCTGGCAATCTTTAGCCGATATTGATATAACACACAGCATCACAAAGAGTTCGCTTGAAGATATCAAACTAACTGAATGCGACCGCTTTGTTTCGCCCATCGCCGCTTCGCATCAACGTGCGGTTAAATAAATTGTTTGTTCCATTCGCGCCGAATCGCATCAAGTCCGTCGTCGAGTTGAATATATGCTTATTTTTCTGTGATACCACCGACCTTACCTTTCCAATGTTGCATTGGATGATTTAATGGTATTATCGCGAATGAGAATATTGTTTGGCTTTTTAAATACTAGTAAAAGTCTCACTGATCACATTACATGTTTTTAGTTAAACATTATTTTACCTACCAAGTTGATGACAGTAGGTTATGTTACGCAGAACTGGTGATGGACACTCGCCCGCTTATGGGTCCAATGGGCCAAGCGTATCTCAAATCAGACGAGTACGGTAAGACAAGGAGATGGTGCCCTAATGCATGGACATTTGTGCCTCTACCATCAGCACTGTGTCTTCATTTTTATCATGGATTTGAAGGATATAGGGTCAGCAACAATGTGCGATAGTACATAGAATTTGAGGGATTAAACCGATGTAAAAATAGGATGTAGGTAAAAGGATTTAATTGTGACTAACATGTGTGTGTGCATGCAGAGAAAAACTAATAGATAAGTGAGGGAAGAAACAAAGAGACAGTGGGATTATCGAATGATATTGCTTAAAGAAATGATATATAATTAACTAGCTTTTGTCAGCGGCTTCGCCCGCGTACATAAAATATGCCACTCAGGAGTAAAGCAGCTTTCTGTTATTGCAAAAATTTCTCCAATCGGACCAGTAGGTCTAGAGATTACCTCCTACAAACAAAAAAACAAAAAAACAAACTTTAAGTACCTCTTTATTATATTATAAGTGTAGATAAGAGGAGTGTTAATAAGAAGACACGTTGCAATGATCTCAAATAGATTAGAATATGGACTAGAAAATCTTCTTCACAATAAAAATCAATTGCTGTTTGATAACCTCGTTAGAAGTACTAATTTCAAAGGACGGAACCACTGGCGGCAGCTAGTTATAATTAATTTCGAGTAGGTAAGAAAGAAAGAAAGAAAGAAAAACAGTTTAGGTACACGCTGTTTGAGTGTTAGATTAAATAATAATAAGAACTTTATTTCAGACCTGTTTTGATCTAGAAGACAGATCCATATTTATGTTAGTAGGTAATTAAGAACTATGTTAGTATACCAAAAGTACAAAAAATTTAAAACTAACAATCATTTTGACACGTGAAGCGCAATCCAGTGTTTCAGAAATGGACTGTCTAGTCTCTCTCCTATTACTTTTAAAATACTGTGATGTGTGTGTGAATTGCACGATAGACGTTCATTAACAGTATTTAAAGTTAACACGCGACGTCCGCGTGCAGTTTCAATTACATTTAAACTGGCAGACCATTAAATTGTTTAGAGTTTTTAATTACTGTATTGGACGACCTGTAGAAAAAAACACGATAAATATTACACACGAGTCCACGATTCAATTAATTGCGGTATTATCTTTCGGGATTTTTCGCAAGATAATTTATTAGCAGTCCCAATTAATTTTCTTTTTCACTTTAACGGTTGACATGTTTGATTAATATCTCAGTAATGATGAATGATGCTTGCATGTCTGGTGCATGATTACCTACTTAAAAATGTATTCATGTCTTAAAAATTCTTGGGTGATTTAAAGAAGTATACCTATATTTCTGGAAGTCTGGCAAATACCAGAAATATAGGTGTAGTGTTTGATTGGCAACACTAAATAAAAAAATAAGAAAGTAGGATTTAAAGTTTAAAACTTTACTGCACTGCACCCGCCCGTAACGGAAAGGTGTTTGTGTACATGTAGATTGTTCGGGATCACGCAACAATAAATAGTTGTATGAAAAGGACATTTGCGAGGTGACACATGCGGAACAATCCCGCAGACGTGATGACATCCTCACGATATTATAGGCACCCTTACAATGGCACGCGAATTTTAAAATACATGAACTTATGAGGTCACTTTTAAACACTACTTACAAACGATCCAGAAGCTCTACCACGAGCTCTTAACGTGATTCATTTTACGATCTAAAATCTAAACTGTTTAAAAGATGGACCTAAAAAAGATTAATAGTTCTTTCTTCGCACGTTTGACATTTTAAAATGTCGTTATAAAGCCAAAAATAGCCAGTGTAGCGCAGAGTTGCAACCCAGAGTCAAGAAAGACTCTGGGTTGCAACCCAGAGCTATAACTCGGGTAACTTCGAGCAGGGTAGGTTGGAGTAAGCCAATGACAATAGAATTTAACGTTTGCGTTCAAAAATGTGAGAGTACTGTATCTCCCCTGTGACGTCATTAGAGGTAACTCCAACCTCAAATTTGAACGCAGGACACTACAAAAACTAGGACATCTTGAGTACAGTAGGTACGGTTGTCAACTCTAGGGTGGCATTATATTGTGCATTGTTACAAAAGACCCAATACCTTCTGATTCCATGATATCACCATGTGTCTCGTACGACAGACATGTCGCTTCCAATCACAGTTGTAACCGATTATACGTATTGGCACTTTTTGTTCATAACACCTTGTTTTGATCATCGTTCCCCGTTCTAGTGTTGTTGTCCACTAATATGTCATTGTGTACACTTACAGTATAGCTATGCATTTGTCAGGTCTAATAAGTTATATATAAGCGCTTGTTTCCTAAAAAAGCAAGGCATTTTGAACCTACTGCTTATGAACATACGGTCGACATTTCGAGCGTCTTATAAACAGAGGTCGGGTCTTAGTTTCCTGACATTTAAGAAATAATATCGATAAGTAAAGGGTATGATTTTCACTAAAAAATCTATGGAGTAAATACCATACATCGCCGGAATCATAAAGGTGACGATTCGCAGTGACCCTGCAGAAGGGTCGAAGCCAACTGGGGTCAAGGGTTTGTGTTTGAAAGGAAGGCTCTGGCCCCGGTACAAAGGCAAAGTAGGAACGGGGTGGTTTGTTTAGTCTATGGGAGTCTGACATTGTGTCCCGCTCCGCCCAAGGGCGGGATTCCTCATTAGATGACAATAAAAAAAGGTGACGATTATTTGTGGGACTTTTGACATTGTAAAGTACATAATGCGCTTTAAATACATGTAATCTAAAGTATTTACACATAAATAGGTGCTGAAATATCAGTTATCCTATTTTTTATTATTTGTAAAGTATAATAAACTATTGCGCCTCGTCATCAACGATTGCATCACTGCTTACCATCAGGTGGGATCGCAGTCAAGCATTAGTTTATGGCAAATAAAAAATAATAATAATAAGAAACACTTTAGCCGTCAGATTAATCCGACAAATATTTCCGTGTCCATTTCGCCAAGGTCCTATATTTACGACTAAATACTCTATTTGGTTCAGCTTTTCAATTCCCAGCGTCACAGAAGAGCTTGAGTTTTCAAGATTAGCGATGATGCTGTATAACTTATACTATTTTCACGTAGTTTGTTGTAGTGATATAATACAACAAGAGGCGTCACTAACCAGTATTATGTCTTATATGCTTTACACGCAGCTTAAAAGTAGAGTAATGGTACGCAGCAAGTAAGTTGAACCATTTGCTGTAGGTATCCACTTCGATTGGGGCCTCAAAATCGGTTACTGCGCATTCAAGGTCGACTGCCATCAGGGTTAAAACTTGTGTAATGAAGATTATAGAGAATGCCCATACAAGTATATTAATACTAAAAATAATGTCTCATTCATATGTATATATGGGCGTAAATATCTTTAACAACATGCAGAGCGCACGTGTAGCGAAACGTTACGAACTACTCTGCGCGCCCCGCCTTCGGCGCCCCTCCAGTCAAAAGTGAAAGGCAAAAAGTTTATAAAAGGCGTGCGCGGCGTGTGAGCGGTCATTAGTTCGTCAACATCGGAGCTGATCGGACGTTCTTGAAGTTTATTGTATTGTTATATTATTTTTGAAATTATTGTGATGACTTATGTAAGTGTCATATAATTATTAAATTAATCATATAAAAAGTGTAAGTGATTTAATAAAGCATAATGAGCAAAGAAGATGCTTTTATTCATCACACTCCTCCTCTTACATATAGTGTACCGATTTTTGTAAAAAGAAAAATATTTTATTTGGCACACATCTTCCACTTTCAATATACATACAACAAGTAGACACTTAGATTGCACAAAAAATTAGACAATAAGAAAACTAACAATAAGTGTCTAACGGCTGCTGCGCCAAATGGGTTCAACTAAACTAACTGAACTAGTTCCTAGCAGTTTGCTAGTTTTAGTGTAAGGTATAGGGTATTAAATGGTTAACAATTCCTTCTTCCGCAAAAAATAACTTCCTTTCCGAATCAATTTATTAATTTATTTGGTTTGACACGAATTGTTACGGAGCCACATACAAATTTGGGCTATCTCTTTTATAAGTATAACCGATTTTCGGGGTCTGAGTCAAGGTAGGGGGGGGGAAGGTTTGCGCTTAGCCGTGACCCATGGTTCAACTTGTTTGTTAAGTACTATAAGTGATATAGGAAACAATATCAAATGTATGTAAATAAATAAAACGAATGTTATATTACTACTTGGATTTAGTGATTAAAAAATGCAGTGAAACACGCTGTCAATTTATTTGAGCACACCCTGTATAAACTTTGTTGATGCACTTCTCACGAAAATAATTTATTTTTTGGTTCTTGTTTGGTGGCGGAAAACTTGCTACTGCGATGGTTTTTGTCTCATTCATTTAGCTTTTGCTATCATTTTATTAACTTGTAGACTTTGTTGGCATGGTCGGCGCAGTGGCTGAGCGATCGGCTGCTGCGCTGCTTGCCACGGATTCGTTTCCTGCACGGAATCAATATTTGTATAGCCTATAGATATTTGTTCCGGTACGGGATGTCTTGTGTATGTGAGTTTACAACCCACAATACAGGAATAATTCTTGGTGTTGGAGCAACATTAGACATTAACAATAGAATTCAAAGATTTACAGACATGTTTGAAAGGTCATGAAGTTGGTCAGAAAAAACTATGCTATTTGCATATTCCAAAGTAGATAGATCTCTATGGAGAAGAACTTGCAAGAAAGTCTGTGGACACACTTTACATACAAACTCAAACAGAGATTGAGTTGATCTGTAATTTCCTATAAATATCTTTTTGTATATACAAATTCCGTTGGCTGTCTGTCAACAACACTATACACAAACATTAAAAACTTAGTATGACATCATCATCTTATTTGAAACAGACAGACAGATGGACAACAGAGCGATCTTATATCTGATCTTTTTTTTTCTTTATCTTTCATTTTGAGTAAACAAAAACACTAAAAACGAAAATCACCTCACGTACACATCCTACTGTCATCAATATTCGCAGTCGCAAGTTAATTATAACAAATTCTGTGTCACATTGATTTTTTCTTGTTTTACCTTGTGGTCTTAACATCTACACATACATACACTATGTGCTAAAAACCAAATCTGTAATACTGTAAAATCACTGTTGGTACCTGTTTTATAATATGATGTTTGTGACGATTTAACGAAATCATTTCAATTACTACTATTACTATATTGATGTTATTTTTAGAGCTATATCATGACTGATACTGGTATTTCATTGTAATACATCTACACTAATATAATAAAGAGGTAAAGTTTGTTTTTTTGTTTTTTTGTTTGTAGGGGGTAATCTCTGGAACTACTGGTCCGATTGGAAAAATTTAAGCAACAATAGAAAGCTGCTTTACTCCTGAGTGACATAGGCTATATTTTATGTACGCGGGCGAAGCTGCGGGCAAAAGCTAGTTTCTTATAGAATGGCTCTTTATAAGAAAATTACATATTATTATTACATATTACATATTAAATAAATAATAAAAAATAATAAAAAAATAAATAATAATATAAAAAAAAAAAAAATATTTTATTATTAAATTACATACTATTATTTTTGCATAGCATAACATTTCTTATGATGTTCCTACTGCTGGGACTCAGAAATTCTCTCTAGGAGAGGGAATGGGCCATAATCCACCACACGAACCCAGTGCGAGCCTTGTCACATGTCTTAGAATTGTTGGCCCGGCACATGCCGGTTTAATTACCGTCTCCTTTTCCCGTTTGAGAGCAGTGGTGATGAAATGAAACAAAAAAGTGAAAAATACTTTATTCACAAATACATATTGAACACTAAATATTACCTCTGCCAAACTGCAAAGCAGTTTGTTGGCAGATGTAGCTCGTGTTCAATACGTATTTGTGAATATTTTTCACTTTTTTTTTTTCATTTCATTTATCTAGCACAAACATACATTTACAGCAAACACTTTCAAAATATCTTATCTTTCTTAATAAATAAATTATATAATTGTAGTAATAAATACAAAATATGTCAAATCCTAAATACATAAAACAGGTACCACATTTTTCACCGTCATTTGTCACCTAACATAAATATAAACAGCCAACTTTAAAACAACATACCTCAACTTGAAGATTTTCCAGGTCGCATCGGGACTCCTCACTACATGGCCCCGGAGGTGGTGTCGAGCCAGCTGTACGGCAAGCCGGTGGACGTGTGGGCAGCCGGCATACTGCTGCACGTGCTGCTGGTGGGCTACCTGCCTTTTACTGGGACGAAGGAGCGACTGTTTGAGGCTATTTGCCGCGGACGCTTGCGGGTATGTTGGTTTTGAATTACGATTGCGGTTTCTCAATGTACGAGTATCTTGTATAGATTTATAAGTAGAAACGTTATTCCAATTCGAATACGCGGTTTGGGGAGCAGTAGGTACATCGTGCAGGAAAGGGAAGCCATAGAATGCAATAAACAGCCAAATGTTTTGTGTATGTACAGAAAGGGGACAGTAATATACAGCCAAAAAAAAAAAACGCTAAAAGAAACTACGTTATCTAGTTCCGTATAGGCTAAAAATATAAATCTTCGCGGTTCGGCGAGGATAGTTATCCTACAATACAGCAACAATTAAATAATCAATAATTTAGAACATTTCGCACACGTGGGCCAAGTATACTGATCTGGGCGCGGTTAATTGTCTCTAAACATTTTATATGTTAACTAGACTTATAGAGTTACATTAGATCCACGTCACGCGATTTCTTTCTACGAACAAATCGTGTAGTTCTTGCTTTATTATTGCCGTTAACAATAAGACCTATAGCTTTCTTTAAATTTTAATTCCTTTTTTGACAGTTCGACGCACCACTCTGGGAGGACATCAGCGATGCCGCTAAGGACTTGGTGCAGCGCATGTTAACCGTAGATCATACTCAGAGAATCAACATACAGGAGGTCCTCAATCATCGTTGGATAAGGGTACGTTTTTATTTATTTCTATCGGCTATCTATTCAGCTCAAAGAAGGGTTCATCAGATAACTTTCTAACGCGATCGCAAAGCGAAGCGGCGCAAATTTAACAAACAATACTCTACTGCGTAGCTTTACGTACTACCCGCACGTGGATGCGGTGGGACGACTAGGTAAAGCGACGCAGACGCAGACGTGCTTCGTGTGATGTTTTCTCTCTTGCGGTGCGGTGACTTGTTTTAAATAAATTGAAGCAATGAATTCGCGTACATGTAGGATTCAGCCGCCGCGTTGCGTTCAAAGCACGTCAGATCGTTTGGCAATCTCATACGAAAAGGAAAAACAAACGCATGACGCTATCTGAAAATTAGATCGTCTCCTTTTTGATTGACTTGAAACGCGCAACTGCATAGCATCGCTATAAAAAAAAATCGCCGTTGTTGAGAGGCTAAAAGCCCTTATATTGATGTACCTAAAGCAAGTAAATGTAAAGAAGTGTATGATAGTGTCTTTGCTACTATTCAAATATTTTCTGCAGGACCGCGAAAAGCAACTCCGCAATCATCTCGCGGGTACAGTGGAAGAACTGAAGAAGTTCAACAGTCGTCGTCGTCTCCGCGCCGCTACCCTGGCAGCGGCGGCCGCTGATGATGAGGAAGACGAGGAACAACAACCCCGGCGAGCTGTCATGCTGGAGGAGGCTTGTTCAGCTGGTAAGATCAAAGAGTGAATTCAAACCATGTAAACAGCGTTCAATATTTTTATTGTTAGTTGTGCAAGAAAGAGATGGAACTACATATGACGTTTAGCACCATTAAATTTTTGCAATGTCACAATAATGGCTTAAACACGTCATAATATGTCCCTTGGGGAATACATGAATACCGAAACTGTCCTAGGTCATCGTCAGTCGAGTTCAATGTTAAAACTACCCTGGGTATATCACATAAGTCCAAAGCCAGAACAACCTTGGGTCCATGTCACTTGAGTTCAAAGTCGGAACTACTCTGGGTCCACCACGTCGCTCGACTTCAAAGCCTCGATATGCTGTTTATGTCATGTAACACGTGTTTCCATTTGGTTAGAAGCCAACCCCAAGAGAAATTACCATGAACTGTCATAGATGGCGCTGATTTAAGTTAGACGTTGTTCGTTACTAACCGCCATCTAGTAACGGTTTTTGGCAATAACTTGGTCTTTCGTTATGATTCAATAGATGACGTTAGTTTTTATTACAAAAATTTAATCAAGTTACGTTGTTTCTTTTTAAACAAAAATTACCTTGTATTTTTTGTTCTAGCTGTCAGCTTGATCGTGGAATCCCTGGACGATGTGGCGGTACTGCAGGATGGTCCCACGGTTATAGATCCTGATCTATTTCACAGTGTACTTGATGACCTGCAGCTTAGAGCTTTCTTGGAGGTAAGAAACAATTAAATATATCTTGTGCAGCTATAATAATATAATATATTACACGACTATCACACAACGTCGTCTAATCCCGAGCTAAGATATGTTTATGAGTTGTCTAGTATCCATTACACAAGTCCAGAGCTTGTTTGTAGTGGGTACTAGACACTTGATAAACATACTTGTATATACCTAAACATAATATTATAGATACATTACAGCCAGACACAATTGATCGTGCTCATCACGCAAACATTTGGTCTGGGCGGAAATCGTAACTACGACCTCCGGCTTAGCAGTCAGGGCCACTAACCACTAGATCAATGTGCATGACCGTCGACATTAATACGTTACTTCGCACTAGATCACGCGTGCTGTACATTCACTTAATTCGACTCAGGTGCACTGCAGGCAATACAGTCCGCGCACCTGACATTAGTGCAATTGTGACGTTCATGCAGTGTGGGAGTGGCGCTAACAATTTCGAAATAAAGTAAACTTCGACATAAAAAGTAATAATTCTGCAATCAAATAAATAAACCCACGCTCAATGTAAGGTTCCGTAGTTTCCTGCCAGACAATAAGTGTCCCCACTTCGACAATTACTTTATTGCAACGTCAGCGTCATCTCTTGGGAAATTTAGTTACTTCTTCTTAGTCGTGCTCTCTTGACAGAGTGGTCGTGGTCATGTGTCGGTCGAGTCCTGCGTTAATTGAGTTACTAATTTTGTACAAATTAGACGGATTCCGTATGTTGGATATAATAAAAAAAAAATAAGATATGTAATGGTAATTTTGGATTGCGTGAACCGATTTATTTGAAAGTTTAGAATAATAAAACATGTAAAATAAGCTTAAAAAAACCGGCCAAGAGCGTGTCGGTTCACGCTCAGTGTAGAGTTCCGTAGTTTCCCGTCCGTCACAAATTTCTCACAATGTAACAGAACCCTTAAATTGTAAATTGACAGCTCGAAGTAGCCCATGTATAAATTAGTAACTCACTTTCCCGAGAGGTGGCGTTGAATCTGTGTGGTAATTTTGGATTGCGTGAACCGATGTTTAATATATTTTTTTATTAGAAAGATACTTTCAATATAATAAAATATGTAAAATGAGTTTTAAAAAACCCAACTACGACAAAAAACGACGCCGAAAAAGTATAAAACAAGATTTTAAGAATACTGAACTGAACAAATTTGCAAATGTAGTATCAAGTAAATTGACACTACCAAGATGAGATGCGTTCGTTGTAAATTAACAATAATGTCATACAATACTATTCTGAAGTATGCAATATTCACTATGTAGAGATAAATTTTCATATTTGGAAAGGCGTAGTCACACGTTATACACCGTGTCATTGACATGTTAACGCAAACGAATACCATGGATCCAGTACATGATTCTGGACCCCCCAGTGGTGGAAATTTTCGTCGGTCTTTTCATCATTTTTTTTTTAAAAAATCTGTGTTTTTTTTTAATAAAAACTGTATAAAATCGTTAATCTAATCAACCCCAATGACATTTTTAATAAAAAACCGATTATTTAATTTTTTACACAAAAAAACGCAATGTAAATAAAATTAGAAGTAGGTATCTGCTCAGCTGTTCTATTAAAGTTCACTGAGAGGTCACCGATACGCATTACACGCACACATTGCTCTTTGCGGCGACTGACAAATGCGTGCCGACAAACGCTTTGCGTGTGTGACGCTGGTGACGCAACAACTTATGAATCTAACAGAAGCGACACGTTAGACATTTTAATCTTCGAAAAACAAATTGATGTCCCATTCACTACATTAAATGAGACTTAGTATGAGGAAAAGTTTCTGTAAGCCTTCACCGAAATAAGTAGTGAAAATAAAAAAAGTAAATGAATTACCGTTCACTGCTAATGACATGATTTTTACATCAATTTGTCTATTATCAGCATTAAATTAAATCTAATAATGCAATAGAACTTTCTTAATTACTGTTTCGTAAAAACCACACACATTTCGTTCTTACATGGTTCTTACATCGAAATAATTATTTTACGAGTAGTGACACTTAGGATTGTACAGTCTATCGTTTTATTGATCTATGCGTGCGGTGAAGTTCAAAGGCTTTGTCGGCTTAAAATGCATTTCTTATTTTATTTATTTTTTTCTTTTGATTTTCGCCGAATTACTGGTCAGTTCCTTATTTTCGTTCGCGTCATAAAGACGTGCTTCACGTGCTGTTTGCCTCGAATTTGAGTCGATTTCGTTAGTTATCAAAAATAAAAGTATTTAATGTTCTCTCTGTTTGTATGTGTCTGTGTGTTTGTATGATTTATGTGATCGTTCGTTTTGTTTGTTAAGTGGTTTTGTAAAAACACCCTTGTGCCCAAGGATATGTGGATACGTTCATGTCGTCGATGCATGTTGTAGGTATGTTTTCGTAAGGACGAAGCGAACTTTATGAAGGTAAGTTACTTCATTAATTTGAATTGAAGATTACATTGCCCCGGACCGGCTACCGCAATTAAGTTTGCTGATACACGTTTGCTGGCCTCGTGGGGGTAGTCGGCGGCGGCAACCTCTCGCGCTTGGCCTTGGTTCAGGCCATGGTCCGCAGCGAGGAGAAGTGGCAGGTGGTCGCCTCCTTCTGCGAGGCAGTAATGCTAGTGAAATAGGAAGCCGACCGCATTAGGCAAAGGCAACGACGCACGGGCCGTAGCCATCGCCGCCGCGATCTCGCCGATATCCGGCCACCGTAGACACTGGCTCGCGGACAGTGAGCTATGGGTAGCTCGCCGTCCGGTCGTCTGGTAACAGTCCAGACCAAGCCCAAGTCGTCGCGCGCACTGTTCCCGCGCGCCTCAAGGAGTTGTCAGCAAACTGTTTGGGCCCTTCAGGGTCGAAGCCTCCAGGAGCCAAGGGTTGGTGCGAAAGCGTTATACCGGGGCTCTTGGAATAAGGCAAGGGAGGAACGGGGTAGGTTCTTTAGTAAGAGTCTGACGTTTCCTGCTCCGACCACGAGCGGGACTCGTTATTGGATGATTTTTACCTACCAAAAAAAAAACTTGCTGCCAAATACAAACCGTTAGAATGTGTAACATCCGAATTATTCCCGCTCAGCTGATTACTAGAGTTCACATGCGAGGTCAACGACTAATACCTACTGGCCGGGCGGTTGCTTTCAAACGCACAGCAAATCACACGACCACAAAAAATCAAAGAGACGGCTAGCTTTTTAGTTAGCCGACAACTCTTTGGCGGCACCGCTCAAAGAAAATTGTCGGCAATGTACACTTGCTGGCCGAAAAATTAAGACGACATAAAAATATTTGTCACCAACAAAATAATAAATTAATATTGTTCGCTTGTTACCACTCACGAGTATAGCTATCGCTGTATCTGTCGTATCAATGATACGCCCCCCCGCTCTACTGGGGCAAACCTTAGGGCCAAGCAGGGCCGATGCCTAGTGGGGCCATGGGTTGAGTGAAAGTGAACCCGGGACACTGGAACGATGGCAAAGAAGGAATAGAAGATTTTTAGTTAGTAAAAGTATGACACCTTTCCTGCCGCTCCATCCAGGAGCGGGAGAAGAAACTGTTTACTATCAGGTGGGATCGCAATCAAGCACGGGTTAAAAAACTCACTTATTAATTAATAAACGTATGTATGTTTATTAATTAATAAGTGAGGTTTTTTTTGTGTTTTAATTGACAATTAAGTCCCTTGCCTAATATTCTGATTTTTTATTAAGATTTTATAGGTGTTTAACTTTTGGCCAGAAGTGTAATGCTTTTGCATTTCGCCGATATTTTTACTTTATTAACGTATAATTTTTGTCAGTTCCTTGTTGATCGCGAGCGAATGTGTTATTTTTTGCAAATCGAAGTACCTTATCGGAAGTTTATTATCTATCTATTTCTGAGTGTTTGTGTGTATCTGTGTACGTGTTTAGAATAATGAATAACTATTCGAAAAATGTCTTCTGGTCCTGGATGTGAGTGTTTTAGTGCACAAGAATAATTAGGTATCATTTTTTCTAAAAGTGGTTCACGTATGATGGTTTTACCCAGATCTGAGATTAGGTACCTAATAAAAAAAAAAAATACCATAGTACCTCGCTCGCTGGATGGATTACTGTCGTAAATGTATTTTTATGACGTAAGTAATTTGAAGGTAATAATTGTGTTTAGGGTTGAGAAAGTGTGTGTCTTTATGCATTAAAGTATAAGTGTAGGTTTCTTTTGTAATGGTGGGCAAAAATCATCCTAATGACGAATCCCGGCCTTTCAGTCCCTGCGAAGTATCAGTGTAGGTATTACTTTAGACGAAACCAAAACATAACGTTCCAACATAATTGTTGCATTTATGTTAATAATTATCAAACGAGTTAGGGACCTTACAGACATAAACCAAAATTCATACTATTTTTGCTACAAAAAAAAAAATTAAATAGGGTACCTATTTAATTTTTTTTTTCCTAGGTACATTAATGACGACTTCAATGTACGTGTCTATGCGACCTTGTAGGTATACTCACACAAACACAGCGCGGCGTGCGTCTCAACGTTATGCGCGGTCGTGCCTGTGTGCGTAGGTAACTACGCGCTCACGCAAGCGAGCGTAATAAGGTAGCGTTGGTATCGCATTGTTTACATTACATTGCGCGCTCTAAAATTGCAATTATCGAAACCGCTCATTAACGACATAAATGGCTATCATGATTTTGTTAGTGGCTGGCAGTTCAGCCTTTTTGCGAAGTTTGCGTTAACATGTCAATGACACCGTGTATATACCAACCTACCGCAGCACTTTGACAACGTGTGACTGCGGTTTGGTAGAGTTTACTGTGTATTTACTTGCAACATTAGCAATTTTGTTCAGTTCAGTATTCTAAAAACCTTGTTTAATACTTTTTCAGCGTCGTTTTTTGGCGTAGTTGGGTTTTAGTTCTTTTACTTATTATTTGTACTATTTTGGTGTTAAAGTGTATTTGTGGGGCATAATATTAACAAAAGTTAAATTGATGAACTAAAAAGAAGCTATGAACGAAAAGGTGTGAATTATATTTCAACTGCAATCCAACCGCAAATTGCAGTTCGAGTGCAGTTGATACGATATTGCAGTTGTATCAACTGCACTCGAACTGCAAACTAACCGTGCAGTTCGATTGTAGTTGGTGTGCAGTTTACACGATTGCAATCGGACTGCACGTTTATTTTGCAGTTAAATTGCGGTCCGTCTGTCTAGAGCCTTGGAGGAATATGGACATGGTGCTGCAAAATTCCACCTAGCGACTTTGGATTCGATGGAAAGGCGTGCAAAGAGGCTGATTGGTGATCCAGATTTGGTTGGGCCCAATCTTCAAAGTCTCGAGCACTGGCGCAGAGTAGCCAGCCTTGCGGTTTTCTACAGGATGCATTTTGGAGAGTGTGCGCAGGAATTGCACGATTTGATTTCGCCATCCCAATTTTACCTTCGGACATCCTGGCGTACGGCAAGTACGCCTTACGTTGTTGAGACACCGGACTAAGCGTTTTGCCTCGTCGTTTATACCGCGTACATCATCTCTCAATAGTTTGCCGGCTGCAGTCTTTCCGTCCGATTATAATTTAGGTGTCTTCAAGGCTAGAGTGAATAGGCTCTTAATAAACTAGTGCGCCTTATCATCAACGACTACATCACTGCTTACCATTAGGTGGGATTGCATTCATGCACTAGTTTATTGAAAAAAAAAAAAAATGATGTTTGAAGTTTGTGTTTTGTCCGCTAGATATACGACCGCATCGCCAGCACGGTGGTGGTGACGAGCGGGCGCGCGCCGGCGGCGGAGGGCCGCCAGCGCTGCCGCCAGGCGCTGGAGGCGGCCACGCGCCTGCGCCACGCCGGGCCCGCGCCCGCCGCCGCCACGCCCGCCACCGCCTCCGCCATACACGAGATCCGCAGGCTGCTGGCTCTGCCGCATATCAAGGTAACCAAACCAAACTTTCTACATCCTTTCGTTTAGTACATCATAAGGTAGTCTGTAAGAAAAAACATAAACATTCCTTAATCAGACACGATATTAATTCGTTAGTTAAAAGCCCCGCACATTTGGGTGGGGAACCCATTTGAAAAAAAAAAAACAAGTCAAGTTATCTATGATTTGCAAGTTTCAATCACTTCTAGATCTTCCATCAAGACAAAGCAGGCTATATCAACTATCTATCAAACCCTCACTACAACCTAAAAGCCCTGAGGCCTGTTTGAAAAATAAAGGATTTTTTACCTCTTATTATCTTATTATTATAGCTACCCTATACTCTCCGACTGCTGGGTAAAAGCCTTCCTCTAATCTTTTCAATGAACACGATTACTCTTAACCCTAGATAGATAACCATATTTCACTGTACACTAAAGATAACCATACGTCAATTCGACGTGCGGATGTTTGAGTGAGCATATTTTGGATTATGTGTATATTAAGGTTTATGAATGTAATATTATGTCTTAGTGTATGCAATTTTATTGTGAGTTAATAAAAAACATTAGAGTTTATTCATATTTTTATTAGAAAAAAAAAATAAAGAACAAAACAAGGTACTTCTTACTTTACAAAACTTAAACATTTAGGAAACTCTCCGTCAGTCTTATTATTCGCTATGTATACTTTTCAAAATCAACTTTTTTTAATTTCTATAATATAAATAAACTAAATAAATAACACTTTTTATTCATTTTGGCCTCAAAGGCACTTAGAATAGGCGCTGGTCATGACAATACAATTAGGCATACTTGGCGAAGCGCTTTCAGGAGTTTCAGAGTCCTTTACAGACACATCTTGAATATCCAATTTGTTGACCACTGGTAAATCACTCACCTCATAGTCTTCGGCATCACTCTGTACTTCATCTTCTAATAAATTGTCTTCAGTTTCAATATCCGACCCCTGAATCTCTTCATCACTCGTTTCATGCAACAACCGACTAATTTCTGCATCATCTGCACGTTTTCGTGACGTCATTATGTTAATTTTATTGTGGCTTATAACAAGTAAAAAAAACTAATAAAAAACATATACATTTATTCTCAAAAAAGGAAAATAACACATTTTCCCAAAAGTCTAAAAACTGACACTAAAGATAACCATACGTCAGTTCGACGTAAGGTAGGTAAATATTGACGAAAGTATTGCACTTACCGGGGCGATACGGGTATGTCCTGCAAGCTCTGATGACCGACTGAGTTGGCGGGAACGGGCAGTTTAGTGACGCGAAAAACAAACAAGTTATATCGATTTTTCAAAATCGATTACGTCGTTTCGACGTAGGTTATCTATCTAGGGTTAAGTTACTAATACCAGCTACGAAAACGGCCTTTGATGTAATAGGGAAATGTTGACGTCAAATACAGCTAGCACCAGGTTTTTACGTCTGTTGAATCCGCTTTTGACGCTATAGAAGGTATTTGCTTTTTGTATACTAACTGGTTCTGGAAAGTTTTATTCGTATTCGTTTTTTTTTTTTTTAAACTGACTACAACAGTCTAATAATTAGTAAAAAATGGTTATGAAATAATCTAAAAACAACAACATACTTATTCAAACGAAATAAAGCTACAGCTGCGCCAAATCTGCGCTACAAAATAAATTACAAGGCAAGTACATACTCATAAGGCTATCCAATACAAAGAATGTTTTCCCACAAAAGTACACAAAACATCAGTCCAATAAACCTCACAAAGAGAAGTCATCGAAACATGCTACCTTCAAATATACGATAAATACCTTCGCACAACTCACGCTTTACCTTCACGTCACGTTCGCCGCAAAATCGCTATACAGCGCCAACCAATTTTATCGACCTTACGTATATTTACAAAATATTTCATTCCCTTACAGATTTGAGTTAGAGTCTTTGCAGACTTGTTACTTTTTCCTTTTAGCATCGTCGAAAGGCGATCACGTATTTAACAATTTATTTTTAAAGTATTTTTTAAAATACATTTATTTTTGGTGTTCTTGTTGTTTACTATAAGTAAACCATTGTACAAATATACCCACAATAATAATTACTCGATACTTGAAAAAATATGATTGCACTGATAATTTAATTAAAATCCGTTTTTTAGCACCTACGTTGTTATGCGGATATTGTTCAGTCTACGTTGTCATAGGACTGTTAGTTTTATCTTCGCGCTAAAACGGTTAATTCCATGTAGAAATGGTTCGACATTGTTGTAAGTTACAACCTGTACCTACGAGTAAGTACAATTTACAACATTAGAGATTTGTAAAATCGAAAAGCGTTTTAGTGTATAATTTTGCAAACGTAAATTGTCTGGCTAAATTGCCACAGTATTCCGTTTTGGCAACTTTCTGATTTTGGTTGCGCTCACAAAACCTCGTTTTTAGGCGATTGCTTCTAAATCAAAAGTCATTTATTCAAATAGCGCTGAATTGCACCATTTGAACGGCACAACATGCAAAATCGCAGTCTCCAAAAATCGCCCGTCGCTACTTTCTGATGTTTTAACTAAGAAGAAAAAGTGACGAAACCCCTCGTTTGGATGCTGCACTTCGTTTTGTTGGTTAGCTTAGACTTCTACGGTCTTAAACTAAGCATTTTGCCTCGTCGTTTATAATGTGTATATCACGTGTGTATAACGTGTATATCGTTTGTAACGTGTGTGAAGGACTGAAACAGTTTTGCCTGCTGCGGGCTTCCCGTCCAAATTATTATATTTCAGATGTCTTCAAGGCTAGAGTGAATAGGCTCTTAATAAATTAGTGCGCCTCACTATCAACGATTGCATCACTGCTTAAGATCAGGTGGAATTGCAGTTAAGCACTAGTTTATATCAATTTAAAGAAACATACGTCCTATGGTCCACATTAGCTTTAGACTGAAAATTTGTATCTGTTTTAAAAGTTGTATCTCAGTATTAAGTTTCCAACTAAATCTCTGACCGCCAATTCCACAAGCAGCACGTCTGCCAAGACCCTTACGAAACTTTTATTAGAACACACGTGTTCTGAATACACAACAAGGTTTTATTCAAACAAAATTCAATATCCATATCCTTCGTTGTTTATAACTTGAGGGCATAAACAACGAGTCCCGGAGGTAACTATCCATAGACTAGATGATAGAGTTGTATTTATTTTGTAGATAAACTTGATACACTGTGCACTGGTTTGTTGTAAAACTTTTATTTTGTTTTTAGTTTTTGAAATTGAATGTCTTGCTTCCGTGATGGCGATTTGTTTTCTTGTTTTGTTAGGAACGTAATACATTTCTGTTGAACATGTCTTTCCATTTAAAATCACTTCTGTTCCACTAGCTATCGCCGTATTATACTTACATATGACCATTCCTCTTGAATCACTATTAAAAAAAAACCGGCCAAGTGCGAGTCGGGCTCGCGCACAAAGGGTTCCGTAGCAGCAAATATATTATAAAGATTTTATATCATCGCGGATTTTTAAAGGTGTACAATACTGTAGTATATTTTTTGATCTATCTTATAAGGTTCAGCCATCGTTTTCAGTGTAAGCACAATAACTTAACCAAAATTACAGTTAAATCAACCTATCTCAAAAACTATAAGAGATACTTTGATCAAACCAAAAATCGTTGAAAGAGTTAATTAGCATGCATCACCTCTATTTTTTTTAGAATTTTATACCCCGTAGTTATAAAAATAGAGGGGGGGGGACATACTTTTTACGACTTTGAGAGCTGATATCTCAAAAACCGTTCACTTTAAGAAAAATGTTTTTTAGAAAACTTTATATCATTTTAAAAGACCTTTCCATTGATACCCCACACGGGTATGTACATCGAAAAAAAAATTTTCATCCCTCAGTTACATGTATGGGGGGCCCCACCCCCAATTCTTTTTTTTACTATTTAGTGTCATAATTTTGTAGCGGTTCATACAACACATATTCCCATCAAATTTCATCACTGTAGTACTTATAGTTTCCGAGTAAATCGGCTGTGACAGACGGACAGACGGACAGACGGACAGACGGACAGACGGACATGACGAAACTATAAGGGTTCCGTTTTTGCCATTTTGGCTACGGAACCCTAAAAAGCGGCATCAAAATCTGTTCATTATTTTATCATCAGCTTTTTAAAGTTCTCACTGCTGGGACACAGGCGTCCTCTCTAGGGGAAGGAATGAGCCATAATCCACCACGCGGCCCCAGTGCGGATTGGTGGATGTCACGTGTCGAATTTTTGGTTCTAGGACATGCCGGTTTCCTCATAATGTTTTCCTTCACCGTTTTGAGAGCAGTGGTGATGAAATAAATTATACAAAGTAATGCGTCTTGCTGGGTTTGAAACCGCGACCTATAATTCGTAGATCGGGACCACTTGGTCACCACTGCTCTCAAAATTAGTTGCGTAATTTTAAAGTTTTCAGACTTTTTTGTACTATGTGGTGATGCAAAATATAAAAGATCTATGTCATCACATTTGTTGTTTACACATCATCACAGTCTTTGTATGTTGATTAGACTATAAAATTCGAAGGCAAATTACTCTTATGACAAGAGATGCCTGTCCTATAAAAACAAGCTTTTTATACCTGTACATAAAAAGTCTCCCTAAAGACACAAAAAATACCTTTACCTCCAGTTATACCAAAAAATACCTAAGTAACATACGTTCAAAACGAATACACATAAGTGTATCAAATCATACCGTGTACGTGTAATATTTACTTGTTCTTGTCTTACACTATACTACACACCGTACCTCGTCATCTGCATATTTTAGTGGGGTCACCACACTATCTCACAATGACGGACAAGCTTCATGGGTGTCTTGTTTTATTTATTCAAGATGAGACTACGAAAAGGAAATGCATCGTACAAGATTGGGGTAAGACTTTACGTTTATTTTCGAGGTTTTCCATATTTATGGTATTGCCGTTTTAGGTGTACCTGCCGTATGTTCGATAATCTTATGAGGATGTCGAGATTTGGGGTAGCTTTTTGTCACTGCGAGAGTAATGTATTCCTTTCTTTAAAAACTTTTTGTTTTAAGTCCACAAATTCATCGATGTTGCTGTATTATAAATTCGACTAGAACTGCTATATGTTGCAGAAAAATGTAAGCTAGAAACAGACTTAAGAGCTGTTTGTAGTCCCTGGGTATTTTGTATGAACTAAGCCCGGGTTTGTGTAACCGTAACAACAGTTTTATTTTTATTATAAAAAAATCAACAATTCAAGATCAATTTTTTAAAAAACTATTTTGTTGTAACTCTCAAATATTTCCTTGACGTTACCTCGTGGATAGACGTTTGAAGTCGTAAGTTAGAGTCAGATTCGCGATTTTTTTTTAAATTAATTTATATCCTGTTTACATATTTGTCTGGCGCTTGCTCATAGTCAATTTTAATAAATTATTTTTTCATGATATTCTCTTTCTTCTAAAAGTTCAAAATAATTAGAACCTTGCCTTAAACCATCCAATGCGATCTTACAAATGACTGCATGTGAGAACGTGTAGTATCGAATCGAGAGATAAGAGTGTCGTATTCTTTATCATAGATTTAGTTTAACATCGTTGGGTCATTGTTTATCTTAGAGCCACCCATGCTTCTAAGGGTATTACATGAAAATGCAACATTTAGATGGCTTAGGTTAAATCCTAAGTCCCACTAAGTAATAAATCCTATGTAATGGATCTGGCTTCTAGCATTACTAAGTAAACCAGCATTTGTTACCCCGTACTCGTAGAATATACAACAAAAGAATACATGGTCTGTGTTCTTCAAAATTCATGGTAGCACGACTGACTGGTACTGAAATTTAGATAAAAGTCTAGCTTGTGGCTGTGAATCTAAATATTGGTTCCTTTTTCTTTGTTCTGATACAAGAACGTCATAAAATTTTACACCAGTATCGACTATACTCGGTAGATACGGCGTTGTACCTGTAAGATGTTGGATAATTTACGCAAAATCTATCGAGTACTTTGAAAGTATTCGGGCAAACGAGTTTCGTCAGCGTTTCGGCTTCGTTAAAACGAGTGTGTTTGTCAGAAAATTGTAGAGGTTTCGAGAATAGTATTTGGAAAAAGAAAACAATTGAGTTGTTAAGTTGAAATTGTATTTACATACTGGCCTTTGTTTGTATGATAACTAAATAAGGTTTGCAATATTGATTACGATAAATTCTGTCGTCGTTGTTTTTTCGTAAATTTCTTAAATACATACATATTCAGGATCAGATTTCTTATTCTGATTCCAAAGACCTATTTAGCTCAATTAAAAAAAAAAGTTATTTGTGCCCTTTTTAATAACGACGGCAGAATTAATTTCCTGAAAAAGACAAGCAGATAATAAAGTGTGTGTGTTTTTCGTCTATTGTTTTCTGCACCCGGGTTCATCAGGAAATTGTTTCATAAAAAAAACAAACTTAATACTCAATTTCCGAGTTCTTGAATTTTAATAAAGCGATCGTACTCAACTGGGGCATAACCCATTCGCACGGTAGCAGGTTTTTCTTTTATTTCCTTCCGCGAGTTCATTCTATTGACACCTCTATGCACTTACGGTCCCTTTGACTGTCCGAATGCCTGTACATTCGTTTCAGTCTAGATTTTATTGTGTAAAAGAGTATGTTTCCCCTGTGGCCATTATGTAGCACGAAAAGCAGGAGGGTATTTTGGGTAGAATGAGGGTATTTGGATAGATTCGAATTTATAGTTGTAAAACGTACAGGATTTTGTATGGCGGAGCTACGACCGTTGAATAGTTTCTTGAACCTCGTTTAAGCTGTGCTTGAGTTTATAGCTAGACACTTCTTTACTTGAACTGGATTTGCTTTAAAAATAAATTCTGAAGTATAAAAAACTAGCTTTTGCCCGCGGCTTCGCTCCCGGCAACAGAAAAATGTGATAAATGAGGAACCGTTCGAGCGGTTTTATGCAAACTTCACATAAACCATCTACTAAATAGTCTGAACAAAGCCTAAACATTTGGTTTGGATAGGTGAGCCCTATGTAGTGATATAAGATTTCTTCTTCTTCCTCCTGCTCTTATATCATATCACTTGGGGTCGGCGTAACACGTTTAAAGTTTAAAAAATTAAGTATACTATTTAATTATTATTTATTTATTTATTTATTTTAAACTTTATTGCACACCAAAATGAGGACAGGATATACAAATATAAAAACTAAGTGTACAATGGGCGGTCTTATCGCACAGGGCAATCTCTGACAGACAACCTTAGGATGGACTAAAATGAAAGGAGATAGAATTATTGTATAAAAACCGGCCATCTCGTTAACTCATATTCCTTCTACTCTGTCTTCATTACATAGCTTAGTATAAAACAAAGTCGCTTCCTCCCTATGTATGCTTAAATCTTTAAAACTACGCAACGGATTTTGATGCGGCTTTTTTTAATAGATAGAGTAATTCAAGAGGAAGGTTTATATGTATAATACATAAATGATATATTAAATATCAGCATTGCGCCGAAGCTGGGGTGGGTCGCTTGTTGTAAATAAAACTATATCTTAAACGTCATTGAACTTCGTTAGAATATAAATTATATTTCGAAAAGTCGCGTGTTTTTCAAGAGAAAATTTTGTCAAAACATGTCGAAGAATCCAAAATCATAATTCTGATAAAATCTTACTCCTAAGTCCGACACGTTGTTTCCAATAGTCCCTTCCTACCTTGTTAGTGGACAGAGAAAATACAGGAGGTACATTCAATGGAAAACACGGAATCTATTCACCGTGGAGGTAAAGCTCCCTCAATCCTCCTTTGATAAAGTACCCAAATATATCACTGTGATATAATGTAATGTTAGTACACTATCACTGCCGTGTTGTAAAGCAGATGCTCGCGCGAAATGGCTCATTCAATTGAATTACAATACGCGAACGAAACATATTCTAGATTGTGATTTATAAGGGTATTTCTTCATTCGTTTTGCGTTCACGGGCCTGTTTAAGTAAGTAGACAGTACAAAATTTTCATATATGTCACTGGAACACTAAACATCGTAAGATGGTAATAAATTCTTATTAGATTATAATTAGCCGATAAATTAAGAAAAATCGATTTAACTTTTTGAATGTCGTAATTAGAGACATAATAGAAAGACAATAGGTGTGCGAGAGCAGTGGAGAGAGCAGTGGTGGCCGAGTGGTAACGGCCCCGACTTGCGTGTAGTAGGTCGCAGGTTCAAACCCAGCCAGGCGCATTACTTTGTGTAATTTATTTCATCACCACTGCTCTCAAAACGGTGAAGGAAAACATCGTGAGGAAACCGGCATGTCCTAGAACCAAAAATTCGAAGACATGTGACATCCACCAACCCGCACTGGGCCCGCGTGGTGGATTACGGCCCATTCCCAGGTCGCAGGTTCAAACCCAGCCAGGCGCATTACTTTGTGTAATTTATTTCATCACCACTGCTCTCAAAACGGTGAAGGAAAACATCGTGAGGAAACCGGCATGTCCTAGAACCAAAAATTCGAAGACATGTGACATCCACCAACCCGCACTGGGCCCGCGTGGTGGATTACGGCCCATTTCCTCTCTTAGAGAGGAGGCCAGTGTCCCTGCAGTGGGAACATTAAAAGGCTGATGATGATAGGTGTGCGAACGCCTGGGTTCGCTTGGGGTTTAAGAGTTTAATACACGATAAATCCAATCTAAATTCGTTAGATCCAGTTTACAATTTCTGTCGAAATTTTACAATCTAAGATGTTTTCAATTTTTCGGTGACATATATATGAGTACTATGCGTTCCGAATGAGGATAGGATCGATTGCTATGTTGTAATGTCACGTCGTACTGTTAAATCGAAGAAATTTTAGTAAAATTGAAGAACTCTGAGATGAGTAAAATTGAAGAATTGGATTCTGATTATTTCGTTCACAGTTCGTAAATAAATAAGTTGTTAGGTATTTTTTTTTATATCTTTCCTCGTTAACAGTAGGTAAATCGTGACGTCACAACATGACAAGCGATCCTATTCTTATTTGGAACGTATTGTATGTGCTCTTATATCGGCATAAAGTGTGCAGTTTATGAAGCTAGCTTAGCTTTAAGGTACCCTTAAGTTTACGGTTTTCTTTAGATAAAATCGTTGTCGTCTTAGAAAATTTTGGATCGTAAAGTATAGTAGGTATCGTAACTTGCAATGCGGTTAAAAGACCATGCAATATATGGATATGCTTGTTTCTTTTTGTTTGAAGAAAAGTGGCGCTGACCCGTTTTATAAACAAGATTAGTTTTTCTTTGCTATGAACGAATGCTGGACTGCGATCCCACCTGATGGTAAGCAGATGCAGTCGTTAATGGTGAGGTGCGAGTTTTATTTTATACTATTATATGGCTTTTGTCAGCTGCTTCGTCCGCATCAAAGTAGAAAGCCACAGGAACATACTATCGAGATAAGAAATAGGTATATGTGCTATTCATGGTTTACTCGTTTCAAATTTCTTTTTAATCTGTTCAGCTGTGTGAGCTTACAAATGATCGCCTTTATAAAATTATAATAATTAATATAAAAATATGTGTATAAATATATCTAATGCCCCGTGAAATTAGCTACCTAATGTCCGATGAAATATGTTTTTTTTTATATATTTTTAATTGGCACTCCTGTAGGGATCTATATAAGCGCAACTTTGTTAAAGTTTAAAGGTCACCAAATGAATAATTATAAGCCTTCTAAAGTTCTGATTAATAACCGAATATTCTAATAAAACAGACCGCAACGTTTTTATCCCTTTGAACAAAAGATTGGCGGTTCATACAAACTATCAAACAACCCTCCCATGTCTCCACATGTCCACGAAACTTAACACATTATTAATGAATACTGCACTCGTCGCCCGCAAAATATAATTTATCTCAGCAAACTTTACAAAGTGTCAACCCTATTTCATTTAATGAATGGGATCAAGTTTGGGAGCCATATCATTTGATGTTATTAAATGTCTGCTCCTCCGCGTTCCAGCCATATTGTGTGATGTTAGAACTGTATTAAAACAATGATTCTTATATTTACGAGTTTTTGGTCTAAATGTCTTGTAAACTATTTGAGAAGTAATATGTTTTCAAGGCTAGTGTAAATAGCTAAATAAACTAAAAACTAATAAACTAAAGCGCCTCACCATTTACGATTGCAACACTGCTTACCAAGGTTAGTGCGACACACTTGATGGTAAAAAGTGGTGCATGCAGTGATGTTGAGTGCGGAGTCAAGCACTACTTCGGGAGCCTTCAAATTCAAAAATTAACCGCAAAGTGCTGCGCGACGGCAGCCCCTTTACTTATATTAAATCAGCGGCGCTGACTTTTAGAAAACCTTGTGGCCAACCGTAGAAAACCTCGTACCATCATATACTTATTGATGACTCGAAAAAGTGGCGAAGTGTGAGAAGAGAAATGCTCAATAATCGAGCGACGATCAACAGATGTTGGCCGGGGACTCAATGGCCCGGGAGGGGCTGTTAACGCAATCATTTTGGCGGCGAGTAGGTAGGTATTGTCAGTCTCTACGATCAACTCCGCGAACACGTGGATTCTCGTGGGTGCTCAGCACCCACGGTTTATTTCTCATGAGTGCCCGAGCCCCGAGAACCCACGAACTCGGCACGGGGTGTTTAATACCGAGGCGCCGATTCCGTGGGTGTGAAAAGTAACCTTATGGTAAGAGATGATGTGGCCGTCGATAGAACATGTTAAACGCAACCTACTGTGTTGTTGAAAGTGTTGACTGAAAGACCCCTAGGTTATAAAAAAGAGTGAATTTTGAAGCTAATTAGATATTAAAAACAAGCCATAAATACAAGTTGCTACGGTAAAATTGCGGACATACTAACTCAAAATATTCGGTAGGTTCTAAACGTCCGATCAATTAGACCGAACAAAAAATGGTGCAGTCCGGTACTCTTGTGCGAATATCACAGTTCCAAGTTTTTCCTTAACCTAGTTCTTTCCGGAAAATTAATGGGGCGTGTTTGTAGGTTTTTGTGGGAATTGAAAGGCGGCCAACAAGCTTTCGGAACGCTGGGTTTCAATAAGGTAATCATCCAATTTTCAAACGAAAGTAATCATATTATTATTCGTGAAAAGAAAAGGATAGCACAATTTTGTTCTGAAGTTCAATAATTGGTTTGTATTCCCAGAATTCCAATATTTCATCTTTTCCAGAGTATTACATGATAGAACATGAAAGCTGAGAACACTACTTTGCTTTTCACGAACTGTTTAAAGTTTGTCATATTTTGCTTGCGACGAGAGAATAGTAGAGAGGGATAGTGTTAAAAAATTCCAAGTAGCATCTGGTCGTAACATGTTCAAGAGAAAAATGTCTTGAAGTGTGTCATATGCTGGATTCTCATGTCTTCGTTGCATTAAAGAAACGAGTTGAGAAATGTGAGGAACCCGGTGTTAAAAGTACTTTTTTATTGTTTAAAATTTCAGTTTAGCGGTACGTGTGGTCGCGTGTGCGGTTCAATTTAGCGCTTATATTTCCGCTCGTTTTTTAAATCTTTTTATTCTTTTCGTGGTGCTATAGATCTGCAGAATCTTCAGGCAGGAATTGAATTGTAAAGGGAAGGAACTCTCCTACTTTAAGACTAAGATTCGATGTAGTAGAAAATTAGTTGGATAATATTGATTTTATGAGAAACTGACGTAGTTTCTATTGCAGTTCCCTCTTTGACGTCAGTCCATTTAACTTTAGACGAGTATCGACTAATTTTATCTGATAATAATAGAGTTTAACAATTCTGTTTTGACTATCCTGTTATATCTCCTATCCTATTAGTCGAATATTTTGAACACACTACTCTAAATTATTCAAACGTGTGCCCATTCTGCAGCCTACGTTGGCTATCAATCAATTATTGGATGCCTGTATCCCAGTTGTCGCTAAAAATATAATAAATATTCCAAAATTCTAGTGTCCAATGGATGGCAGTTTCGAAAATATTTTAGGCTAAATCATGTCGCTTTTATAACGAACAGTACTCGACATAAAAAAAAGTCCAATATGAACTGAAATAACTCTTCGAGAGAATTAAAAAGTACAACCGCGTAAGTTTTATTACTGACGTAAAACAAACGTAATTCATCCTCAGAAGTTAATTTCAGCTGTTTAATATTCAACCAACACTCACCATCCCTTAAATTAAGCATAGAACTCTCAACTTTCCCGGTGTAAAATTCGAAAGTTAAAAAAAAAACGACTTGAACGAAGCGCCGCTTATTTTCATTCGAGATAGGATGTTTTTTTGCGGAATTAGCGCATAATCCTCACTCGTTGACTCATTAATCAACCGCTAACGACTTTAGATTGTGGCCCACAGACGGGATAAATGCTGACCTAAGCACAGATACTGCGTTTGTCCTCGCCTCAAATGCATTTCAGATTAGTTTGCCAACTGTAATCGTGGAACTTGAATTGAAAGAGTTTTTCTGTGATGTCGGAAATCGTCATGGTTTCTTAGATTTCCACAAAAGGTGTACAACGCAAAGCTTCTATATATATATAGAAAGATGTCTAGTCACATAAAATTATTACCTAGACGACAGATCAAAATCAAAATTCAATCGGATAAGGCCCTTGACATTCCGGTTCTAAGTTCTGACTCTAAATGCAGACCTAAACTAATCAAGCATGCCTTCAGTTGTTGTCTAACTTACCCAACTGCATAGTAATCTGAGTCTGACTTCAACTGACATCTCCATAAAGGAATCCTATGAAAGTTTTGACCGTTAACTAGACCGTTTCTATAAATTGATTTTAATTTGACTTATGTAACAGAAGCAATAGAAACTGCCATCTCTCATTTAATTGTTTCCTAGCAAACTAAAATCTAATTTTAATTGGATCACAGCCCAGTCATTGTTCCGAAGCTGATGAATTGAAACGCGATGGAATTTATATTCGATCCTACAGTTAAGTATTGTCTTCGTTAGGTATCCGTTACTGATTTGAAGGTTCAAGATTGGGGAGGTCTTATTGGATTTTTCGGGGTATCATTGGATTTCATTGATTGGAACATAAGATGATTGCTCTCCTCAAATTCTTTTCTGAGCTTCGACACTTTATATTGGAAATACTTATCTCTGTGGTGTTGATGAGTTTTGGCTTTCAACGTCAAAATCTAAACTGAAAGTGTCAGCTTATTACGCTGTTTACCTGAAAACGGGCTAATGCGGTACTTTCTAGGCGATGGCCTCGTATTCTTATATGTGGCCTAGCCCTATAAATCTACACTACTGAAACGTGAATCCCTCAGAGACCTGGCGCTACCGAAAGTAGGCCAATATAAACATGTGATCAACGAATACGTACGAAAAAATTTATCCAAATCTTCCAGCGACGATAATATTTGCTCTACCTTTGTTACTATGCCATAATAAAACAAACAAGCTTTATTATTATGTATTAACAATGATCTTGAACAATAAAAAAATAAGTAACAACAATAAATACGCTGTCATAACTCTCTCAAACAGCTATAACTATTCGACCGGTTTTAGGGTAATAAAAGGAAAATAGCAAGAAGTAGCGTTGGTTATAGCTAGGTCTTCAATAATACAGGGTCGTTAAATAAGAAGCTTTGTTCGCGGGACATGCCGACACTGGGACTTGGAGCTAGATTCGACATGATAAATGTTGAGTACGAGACTCTATACAAAGGCAATTTCAATGGTCATACATCAGAATTTAAGAGTTTTAGCGACAGCGACACCACGTTCTGTAGCTTTATTCGTGAATGGTGATAGGAAGTAGGAACTACGCTTTAAGGCCCTTACTCCCATTTAAAGTTGTCAAGAAGTCGGTTAAAAATAAAAAGTTCGTTTTGATATTTGCCGAATTGCTCCTCCTTCTCTATTCGTATTCCTCATTGCTGAGGGTCGTGAAGTTCCCGCAGAATTAACTTCTTATTGTCATATTGATAAAATAGGCGTGAAAAGACACGCAGTATATTCCGTGGTATTACTTCGCGTCAAAGAATTGTATGTATTTTTTATATTATGTTATTCCATTATTATTTTATTATTTCTTTCAGTTGACCTCCAAGTTACATCCTTAGCTCTAGTCTTTGTTAAATGTCAAAACGGGCCTTTTATTTTTTGACAACTTTTTGATCATTAAAAATATGTTTAAAAATTGCTGGTGAACGGTTCTTCAGAATGTACATAGTACCTATATACACTTCTCATCAAAAAAATCGAAACACCTTGCAAGTTTACGTTTTGTCAGGATTATCAGAAAAATGTGTACATTTAGGAATAAATGTTAAATGTCGTTTAATAGTGAGTAATATGAGCTTATCAAATCTTAATGTTAATGTTCTAAATTTAAATGAATTTTTCATAGGTTTCGTATTTTGTTAAATGAGTCATTTTTATTCCGTATGGAGTATAAAGGAAATGGATAAAACAACACACGTAAATGAAAAAAAAAGCTAAAAAACGTTTATTTAATAACTTGTATTCCCTCCCCGAGCTCTAATTACTGCTTCCATACGGTTCTTCATCGATCGGATGAGAGTCACGATCACATGCTGTGGTATATTGTCCCATTCCTCTTGGATTGCATCTTGCAGCTGGCTAAGTGTTTCTGGGGCAGGATCTCTTGCTCGAATTCGTCTCTTTAATTCATCCCATAGATGTTCAATGGGATTCATGTCCGGGCTTCTTGCTGGCCATTCCATAATAGAGATATCGACTTCGTTAAGATAATCTCGTACGACGCCCGCGGTGTGAGCCCTAGCATTGTCGTGCATGAATATGAAGCCGTTGCCAATAAAATGTGCATAGGGCATCACATGAGGCTCGAGACACTCTTCGACGTACCGATGACAGTTTAGTGCAGGCAGACGTGGCCCAGACACGAAAGCAAGCTCTGTCTTACCGTCGGCGCTGATTCCTCCCCAAACCGTCCACGAACCGCCACCATAGCTGACCTTTTCTTCAATGCAGCATTGTGCATAGCGTTCTCCGTCTCTTCTGTAGACCTTGTTCCTTCCGTCGTTACCATACAGCATAATTTTACACTCATCAGAAAAGAGAACTTTGCTCCACTGTAGGTATGACCAATTTAGGTGCTCACGTGCAAAGTTAAGGCGCGCTCTTCGATGGTCTGCAGTTAATTTCGGCCCATTTGCTGGCTTATGCGGTACCAGTCCACGATCCTTCAACCTTCTTCTAATTGTAGAGTCACTTACAGCCACCCTTCGTACAACACGAAGCCGCTGCTGCAGTTGAAAAGCGTTAAGGCGTCGATTTCTTAAAGAAGTTGTTACAATAAATCGATCATCTCGCTCAGAAGTGACCCGATTCCTGCCAGATCCTGAACGGCGCGTGAACAAACCAGTCTCCCGATAACGTTTATAGACTCTATGAACAGATGACAGGCTTAGATGCAGTCTTGCAGCCACAACACGCTGACTAAGGCCAGAATCCAGCAATGCCACAACTTGGGCGGCTTCTGTGGGCGAAGTATCCATACGTTTTAGAAAAAAAACCTTTTTTCAGACGTCCCAAAGTCACAGTATTGAAATAAAAAACAAAAAGTTTAAGGATAGGCGCCAATTTTTAGTTTTTAAACGCTAAATGTACTCCAACCCTAAACACACATTTGTCTCAAAACAGTGATTCATTTCGTTTATAAGATAAACAAATGAAATTCTAATTTTGAATTTAGAATTTTCGCTTATTACTGTAATGGCCAAACTGCCAGCTATAATATATGTATTTTTTTTCATCGTATGAATTCTTTTTTGTGTTAAATTCGGACAGAAACAATGAAAACGGAAGTGTTTCGATTTTTTTGATGAGAAGTTTATTATATTATGTTAACCATTCAACAATTCGCAAAGGAAATGGTTGTAAAGGTCACCAGGCGGTACAAGTAGGTGTGCATTTAACTCCGGCCAGATGTTCATGGGACTATACGCCTTTATTGCAAAGGAAATTCGTCCTGCAAAGAACAATTTGCATGGGATCCTCGTTAAACGCAGGCACGCTGTAATGAACTGACTAGAACAGACCTGAGCTATTCATTCTGATAATAAATACTAAATCATAACAGATGGAGGAAGGCATCCAATATTCAGCACTACTATTTAGGGCAATAGTCGTAGTTCTGATATACTTTTATTTGTGCGAAAGGAAATAGGTTCTGCGAAAGAACGTAAAACTGTCAGAAACTTTTATAACTAAACTAATATATGTGAAGATAGCATCAGGTATACCGTTAGCCAAATAAACGTTGAAATTGCTGGACTTGCGATATTACGACTTTTGTTTAACTTTAAGTATTTCGTTCCTGTAGTTACTAGTACGCTTGTCGTTCGTTTTCAGTTTATCGGTTTCTTTATATTGGTAGTTGGACGCTCTCTAGATATATCTGCAGATATCTGCAGATATTGATGGCATTAGTGCAGTTTTGACGTTGACGAAGTTTGGGAACGCTGCAAGTTTTTGAAAGTTTTGTTAGACGACAAAGCCAATAAAGCGCTACAGTTGACTTTTGTATTAACTTTTCAGTATTTTGACAAATAGTTTCTATGAACGTGTTTTTCTATCTCAAGGATATAAGTCGATGATTGAAATTGGCTGTTAAATTAAGTAGCAATAAGGATTTAAGTATTGGTATGGGTAAAATTTGCGGCGTAGTTTGATCATCTCGCTATCTTATTTTACGTACGTAACATCATAGCGGTGACTTTCCATTTCAATTTGTGCATTCCTTTTTTGTTACTTGACAGTTTCCCCTTCTACCAGATCTGGAAAGTTTCTAATTTACTTAATTTTGAACGTATTTGAAAAATTCTTTTCGTTTTCAATTTTGGATAAAGCTACCTATTGTTACTTTTATAAAGTGAAGAGAGAGATGAGTCTGACTACCCAATTAATTTAACAGTTTGAACCTTGGCTGGGCAAAGTGAACAATGTCTGACTACCTATTAGCCAAACTTGAGCTTAGCTAGATCTTTGTTTTACCTATTAGGCTTAGTCTACATGTACCTAATGCTAACAAATATAGGTCGGTTATCTAGGACGAGGACATCGTCTATATTAGCTATTCTGTCAAATTGTTTCTTTTTTTCAGTCGCTCGTGAAATATACCATATTATTATCTCAGTTCCGCATACCGAATTTAATCTGCATGTTTCCCAGAAATTCCTTTTGACAATTCGTTGCGCTTGGATGATTGTGATATCTCACATCTCTCTTGCCGAATTCATAATTTTACGGAAGAAGGTTTCTTCCAATCGGCAACGTTACATTTAATATGGAAATCGGATTTGTATTATTTTCTATCAAAATAAATTCGAATAAATAAGAACTGGCACGTGTAAAGGAAGATATAGATTAGATAAATTATAGAATTGTTTGAAAACAACTCAAGAAATGATTGATATTTTGCAGAAAAACCTTTACTAATTCTAGATCCCAAATGAAAACATTTTAATTACAACTAGGGAAGAGACACGTCGGTACATTACCGTCCAAAAGTTTCCCGGGTGTCGCCACTGCGTGGCCAGCCCGGAGGACACGGTGGAGCACACGGTAGAAGTGTGCCCCGCTTGAGAAGAGCAACGCCGTGCCCTCGTACAGTAGTAGACACTGGCTTGCGGACGGTGAGCAATGGGTAGCTCGCCGTCCGGTCGTCTGGTAGCAGTCCAGACCGAGCCCAAGTTGTCGTCGGCGCGCTCCGTTCTCGCGCGCCTCAAGGAGTTGTCAGCAAACCGTAGGGGCCCTACAGGGTCGAAGCCTCCCGGAGCTGAGGGTTGGTGCGAAAGTGTTACACCGGGGCTCTGGGAATAAGGCAAGGAAGGCACGGGGTAGGTTCTTTAGTCAGTAAGAGTCTGACACTGTTTCCCGCTCCGCCCAAGAGTGGGATTCGTCATTCGATGATTTTTACCTACCATAAAAAAAAAACCGTCCAAAAGTGGAGCATATTTATTTGTAAACTACAAGTCTTTTTGTCCAGCGACATTATTCGCGCATTAGAGGCGAAGTAAAATCCAAATAAAAAGTAGCCTATGTCTTTTCTTGATGTTCAAGCTTCCTCCGTACCAAATTCCATCAAAATTTTAAGTTCAGACATTCCACATTCATGGTTTTATAACAAATTCCTTGTTGTTGTCAAAATACGTGTTTTTATGGTTTAATACATCGGGTATTTTGTTTGATGTAAAGGTGTAGTTTATTGAACATTTTTATTGACTTTAATTTTTTTGGACCCATTTAGTCGTATTTGAGCAACAATGTTAATATACACAACCTTCGAGTGACAATTACTCGAAGGTTGTGTATAATTAACATTGTCTGTATTCGAAAGATTTCGGCCATTGATTTAACCGTAATTTTCCTTCTTACAGTTGGAAACAAATAACATTTAAATAAACAACAAATCGCCGAGAGGTTCGGTATTTTTTAAAGGTGTCCCTGTCCACTTCTCGGTTGCTACAAGGGTGGGGTGAAAAGTTCTCGGCCTGACCCACAGATTCCAATACTCAAAATGTTGTTTCAGAAACAACCTGGTGCTTTTGATTCGTTCATAAGAAAATCTCCAACTTATTTTCTCATGTCGTTTGTTTGCAGGAATTATGATACCTAGTAAAAGTTTTGCGAGTTATTTTTGAAAATGGACAAACTTGAATTTATTTATTTATTTAAACTAAATGCAATACATAATTACATAGTCATGTCAACCAAGAACGGCAATCAAACTCTTCATAGAATAGAATAGAACAATACTTTATTCATAATAATACTTTTTTTTCTTCATTTTGGATGGATTAACCCTAACCGCAAAGTATCCAAGATTCGAAGATGAGTCTCCGTTCTCTGCTCCTTCTATGTCAACCGTTAAAAACTGATCAGGTGAATTTAAACGTTGTGGGACATCTCTCGAAGATGATCCACGTGAAGGAAGGCCCACAACTGCTACCACACAAGAAACTATCGACAAAGTGCATCCTATAGTGTTGCAGGACAGACAAATGAAGTTGAGTGAGATAACTGAGAGTGTAGGAATATCAAAGGAACAGGTGCGAAACGTTTTTCAAAAAGAAACGGGGACTGCACAAAATGGGTTCCGCATTTTTGCTGAATACCGACCAAAAACAAATGCGAAAACGATTTTCACAACAATCTTTGGACCGTTTGAAAAGCGATTTGACTGATTTTGTGCGGCGATTTGTACCAATGGATTAGACATGAGTCCACTACGATACGCCAAAAATAAAGTACGCTAGCTATAATTGTAGCACTGCGTGGACAACGTCAAAGAAAGCGAAGATGACACCCTAGAATGGGTAAGAACGCAGAAGATCTGATCAATATCGTGTGAAAATGCTTGAACATTTCACCATATTCAGTAGACCGTCGTATTCGTCCTGGATTGACTTTTTAACACAATAATGATTCCTAGCATTCATCTATCATACTGTGCTAAAACAATTTGAAAAAAAAAAAGATAAATTAAAATTAAAAATCTAGCAATTGCAATCACCTAAAATTTCTCTTACGAAATTAATTCATGAAAAATATCTGAAACTTGCTAGAAGATACTAATAAAAGGTGGAATTAAACTTAAATTTTATCAAAGTGGCATTAGCTCTTTGCTTGATGGACTTTTTTTGGAAATTAAAAACTTTTCCTTATTACATTATTTTTTTATGTTTAAGATCGATACAACAAAATAATATACGACTTTGTTATCATGAAATTTTACTTAGCTGCTACCAAACTTTTGGATGGTAGGTGTATGTAGGAGCATTGTTTCTGCACGAGACACTAACTAGATTCGCCATGATAAATGTACTGCACGAGATACGCGCCGACCACTAACAAGTTTAACGTTGATTAACCGAACAATATGAACTGGGGCGGAGGAAAATTCAGTTTTTAAAGTTACCACCTATATGGTCTAATGCGCGGTTGAGTTAGATGACATAACTGCTATAGTGTTCTATACTAGTTTTGGACTATTTAGGCTATGACCTGCGGATTTGACAACAACTAAATAAGAATTTTGTTTGATTGAATATTTGATCATATTGGCTCATATGACAACTTTTAAATATAAAAAATATAACTTTAAAATTACCACTAAGTGTCCTGGTGTTAAATTTTAACGGTGCCACCATTATATGTGGACATTCATGTTGGGATGGTTGAGCAGGATGATGTGCCTGTTATACTAAACTATACCAGTAGCAAGCCGGATATTCTTCTTTGCATCCCCTAATTGCTGCTCACACTGTAATATATATACTCGTATATACCAATTGTCTTTGTATTCTGTCTCTAATTATGGTATTTAAAAGGTTAATATAATTATTACTGTGCGGTTCTAATTTTGTTGGATTCAAGCATGTTTTTGTCAGGCTGTTTAAAATTTTCAAAGTCGTCATTTATTGGTAATTGTGTAGTCTCTAGCTAGATGCCATGCATGTAGTCCTAACTTTATAAGTTTCGATTAATAAAGTTTTGGTGTATGTTATGACGGCTATATTCACGTGTACAATTTAAAAATTCCTACCTACATATATGAAAGAGGCTAATGCAGGGATGGTTGAATTAAATGGCGGGACCGCTCAACTTAGTTTCAGTTGGAATAGTTGAGTTGAATATGGCTAATGCACTTAATATTTTCTAAGCGAGTTATACAGCTTTGGACGGTTGAATATGTGCAGCTTTTACTCTTTGTTCTAAAACTGATAAATGATATTAATTCTGACTAAGAATTTTGAATAATCTGTGATTTGAAGTCTTCTGTGTATTCGATTAAGACAGGGTGTCCAAACTTTGAAGCTTTAGAAATAATAACTTTATTGTTCCAAGGGCCGTAACATTATAAAATAAATGTTTCAAGAATAGGAGGTAATGACTTAATATATTATTATCATAGTGCCGTATGCTGCGCTTTTTGAACTTGTTTAGAGATCGATTTTTTTCTAATAAAAACATCGCCATTTAGGTGATTTAGAAAATAGTGAGTTAGTATTCTAGGTCAATTTCTATGGAAACCTTTTTTTTCTTATTGGATTCCTCGTAATAAGCTCAGTATAGCTATTTAACCCAAAAAAAAAACGCCTTACTACAACAGCAAGACAACTGTCTCTCACGGGCCATTGATGATCCTAGTTTTAAAAGTAGTTGCGGGCTGGATTTGGCCTATGGGCCGTAATTTAGAGATCTCTGGTTTAAAACAACGATCTTTACATATTTTTTATTGATTGAATTTTTAATTTGAAAGTGCACTGGCAAAAGCACAAAAACAATCTCAAACTCGCCATCTTGAAAAATCCAATCTCCAAAACTTTGTCAGTGAACTAAAAATACATGTTTATTTCCAACTACTATCCATTTGAACGGAATGCTATAAATTTTAAAGTTCTTTTGTCGATACAGTCACGTGTCGCAAACAGGAAAGCTTGTATAATCCTGGATGCAAAAGTTCCGCTCGTTAATCGGATTCACTTGTTACGTATAGATTTCTGCTGATTGTACACTACGCCGGATTTTAACTACGCTAATAAGTTGCCAGTTTTATATTGACTTGGTTTGTTGCTTAAGTTTCTTCTCGGAGAAGACTGTGGAGGTGTGCCCCGCTCAGGCGGAGCATTGCCGTATCGGTGGCGGTGACTTCTCGCACTTGGGCTCTAGTTCTGGCCTTGGTCCAGAGCTGCAAACGTGATTGCCATCCTCGCTGAGGATGATTACTTGCTTAAAAAAAAAAGTTGCTTCTTACTGACGAATTGGGTCTCGGACTTTTTCAAAGTAATTCTAAACTTGTTGAAACGAACAGCGCAGTGGTTGAGCGATTGACTGCTGCGTTGCGTGTTACGAGTTTTTTGCACGAAAGAAATATATGTGCAGGTTACAGATAGTTGTTCTGGGTTTGCGTCTTGTGTAAAGGAGTAATTCCTAAAGAAGGACAACATTTATTTTTTATATGAATTTTCTAAAGTAATTAATCGCTTGGTGTCTCTCAAGAATAATCCTACTTATTCTGCGTTGATACCACTGGCAAGTTTTAAATAGAATTTAAGATTTTAAATATTCCATTCTATGAATAGAACCGGCTTAACATTACCTTGACGGGTAATGCATAACCCGCTTTTTCAGCTCCTTTGTTCCTACGCTCTCTTTGAAGGCTGAGTTTTCCTTCATACGTAAAATTTTAATTACTAAGACCTAGAAAGGCCTCAAAGAGAATAATCTCTTAATTGTACTGTACCGTGATAATAATTCCACACGTACAGGTGCTTTTGAAGTTTATAGAAAGATGAAATATGCTTAGGCTTACATGCCCATTGTTCTTGTTAGTTATGAAAAGGTTGAACGTATTTCTGCCTTGGGATAGAGCTGTCTAGGACATGTATAAGAGAAAGAACTTTCATGCGGGTTTTTGTATGGTGGGTAAAAATCATCCAATGAGAATTGTCGGACTTGGAAAAGCGGGAAATAGTGTCAGACTCTTAAAGATTAAACAGTCCATCCCGTACCTACGTTGCCTTATATATCAGAGGCAAAGCCTTCCTTTCAGACTCAAACCCTTTGCCTCAGTTGGCTTCGATCCTTCTGCAGGGCCCCTACGGGCTCTAGGGCGAGTCAGATTTTTATTTATTAAAACCCACTTCTATATTCCTTCTTTGCCTTGCAACAGTTGTCCGAACCACTACAAAAACAATTTGAGGTTTATTTTTCGTATGGCCATGATTTTCCATTTCCAAACGGTTGAAACCGCTGGAAGCAGGTAGAAGTATAATATTTACCGGTTGAAAGCTCTTCAATAAATTATAAACTTAAAAAAAAACCTGAAAATTTCAAGGGTGGATGCGATGTTTACATACTTTATTTTTCGTAAAGGCAAGCGATTGTCGATAAAAAAGAAGAACGTCCTTAATCTCCTTTTTTTGACGGGTTAACCTTACGGTAAAAACAAGCAAACCTCTATATTCGCAAAGTTATTCTTTGCTACATTTAAAAATACCCAAGTGAAAAAATATGTTTCCGACCTTCTTGGCTGAAATCTGAAAAATCCACTGTACGGAGCTTAACACACGGAGAAGTAAATCGATTGGAAAGTATTACGAGTCTTACCCTTTTCACGAGTTTCGCCAACCTCCTTATGTTTTAAACCTTCAAGAAAAATAGTGTTACTTAGTCTTCGTATCGGTTTTTGTATTAAAACCGCCGTAAAACTAAAACTTAAGCACTTTAGGCTATAAATTCTCAGTACTTTTGAGATAGTTTCACTGAAAACGGTAGTTTTCAATATTGCAAAATTCTTAACAATTCCTCCGAAGATAAGTGGGAAATTGTATAACTGTGTAACCTGAGATAGTTGCATACAACTGCTACTAGTTAATATTGATATTAAAAGCTTCTGCCAGCGGTTTCACTTGCTTGAGAGGAGGTTTTTTTTTTTTACAAAATTTGGAACCCCTTTGCAAAATTTCATATTCCTAGTTTTAGTAGTTCTGGCTGTGCGTTGATATGTCAGTTAGTCAGTTTTTCCTCTTATTTAATTAGATTATAATTCTTTTTATAGATATTTGAACAATGTAATGTTGTAAATATTCTCTAGATTTCTATTGAAATCAAAACATAAATTTGAATAAAAGTAATCGAGTAATGGCCTCTGAAAATCTGCTTTTTTGCGTGAAATTTGAGCCTTTGTAATGTGGTCATAAATTTACAAAGCAAAGAGAATACTTAAACATATAGAAACCTTGTACATTTAATCAAGATTCTGAATGATGAAAATGTTTAAATTTTCAGAAATATTCGAGTAGGCGACGGAACCGAATGCTAACGGACCATTGAGGCGTTCTCTTTTTTCGCGTTGCCTCTTTATCAAACATAATATTGGATAAATCAACAAGCTTTTAAACTATGCTCAAGTTGATGATAAACGGATCAGGAAGGGCTTTCTTTATCTCAAATACTGCAAATCTACGGCCTCATGGAACAAAAGATTTGCTATACAACGAATCCTATTACCGTAACCTCAATCATCTGTCACCGATGATTGACAAATGTTACAGTCTGATTGCAATCCCATGTTTCATTACCCACTATTGCATTATTAACCACGCCTGGTTTGGGAACAAAACCTGTCAACAAAGGTCGTTGTGGACAATTCCTGGACGCATTGAGCTGGTGTTAGCTTAGTTATGTATATTAACGATCAATTAACTGGACAAGCTTCTAGCCCATTAGGCCGCACACACAATACAATACAAGAATATGGTCTGAGTCTAGACCTCCAACTATTAACATGATTCATTTTAGGACTTAAACTGAAATGTTAAAGGGATGGAGATATATAGAATGTTTAGCGCAATTCCTCCTTCTCACTCACACGTTTGATATTTTGACACATCAGGTAACGACTGTAGACACAGAAATGTAATCTGTTTAATTTCCTTAATACCTAGTAAACGTTGGGAAAAATGGCTTGCTCGTATTAACAACTTAGTTGTCTCACCCCTTCACCTCACCTTCACTACCCCGTCACCTACTTTTGTTTGTTTATCCGCTAAATTATTGTACCATGTATTGAATTTTGAATCGGTTTTTAATAACAGAAAAAGCAATAAATATGGAAAGTTAATTATGTGTAAGGTCACGTACGAAACCTGGTAGTTCACTGGTCACACTACGTACATATTTGTCACTGTCTCACGCTCAAACGCATGACCATATTTAAATGAAAGTACTAGTACAAGAAAGTACAAAGCACACAGGTTGACCATGTCCTGGAATAGCTCTTAGAATCCTTTTTATTATTATCCTGGAAATACATCTCTTTCGGATAATTTTCTAGTATCATAGTAGCGTAGCCAGTGGCAGAAGCTAGGTCATTTAGCAGAACAATACATTTTGCATATTAAACGTGTATTTGTATTCGATGTAAAATTTTGATTAACATAATAAGTGTAATTTCTATCTCAATTTCCATAGCGAATAAAATTAACCTCGATATCCGCACCGCTTTATATTGTTTTGACCAATATCCTATCAGCAGATGCCAACATTAATATAGGGTTTTCTACAACGCTCTCGCCCGGGTTACTTACAAAATATTAGGTATTACCATAAAACAGGCTCGGAGTTGCCAATATAACGTTATTAGCTTTATATCAGGGATCGGCGACTCTTCCTTTGACACGAGATTATAGGCGTGTGAACATCAAATATAAACCATCGATATTGACTCTAATACTGGTTCGTGTTTGCATTACAAGTATGTCTGGTTCGTGTTTGCATTACAAGTATGTATTCGGTAGATTGTGTAAATGAAACAAATTCTACAAGTAATTACTGTTCTTTATCTCGTCTTTATGTAACGACATCTACTCATCTTTCAAGATATAATCAGCAGATTTCAGTAGTAATTTTAGGTAGGCGCGAATTTAATCTTTTTAATATTTCAGAATGAGGTTAGTTAGAATTTGAAGGCGACCGTAATATCATTACAGAAACGAGACCAAGCAGTAATGCTGTTGGTTTTTTAAGATAAGAAATCATCAAATAACTTCATCCTCCCTAGGTAGACTACGAAGGTGTGACTTTCTGACTAAATCTGTTCCTTCAGTGTGAATGTACCTGCTAATGGTCTATTTTATTTAAATAAAGATTCAGATTTTTCTTTAAGGTTAAATAGAATCGATTTTTGACATTACCTTTGGGTATGCACATAACGCGGAAAAAATACAAACCTATCTAACTGTAATTTTCCAACACATTCTCAGTTCCAACTGCAAGGTCACAAAGCGAATGTTTAATGAATGATTTTAAGACTACTCCGTACAAAAGCTTGTTCATAAAGTCGGTGGTATTTTAAATTGTATTGTGGTCTGTAAACTCAACTTTCTTCGCATTTCCTCTTTTTACTTTATTATCTCCAAGTTTACCATAATTTGAATGTAATTATACTCGTGAAAAGGTTTCTAAGTAGATTATAATGTTTAATTTATTTTTTGGGAACTTTTTGCGTTTCTTTCGTTGTTTTGTTTTGTACTTTAATAGATTTTATTCAGTACCGATTGATGTTGACTCGAGTTAAATACTTATTTGTGCTCGTTCAAAAATACTTGATTTACATTTTGAAAAAATCCTTAAAAGTATCCACCCTTAAGTTGTTCAAACCTCTACGGTTCGGAATAAGCGTTCTGCTTGATCGTTTATTCCGCACACATCGAAGAATTGGAACAAATTGCCTGCTGCGGTCTTCCCATCCGAATATAATTTCAGTGTATTTAAGGCTAGAGTCTCTTCTTAGGCTCTTAATTAACTAGTGCGCCTCACCAACAACGATTGTATTAATATTTACCATGAAGTGGGATCGCAGTCTAGCATTAGTTTATTAGAAATAAAAAAAAAGTAAAAAAAGGTTAACTATCATTTTTATGTCACCTATTTTACATTCGTATAATAGTTACTTTTACCACTGGGATCTTTGTTCACGAAGCTCAATAGTATAGTAGTCTATTTTACGTTGCTCGTTCTTTTAGTTTAATATATCTGCAATATTCATTATGATCATAGCCTGCAGGCCTTTCTTTGCCGCGTGAAAAGCTGCTTTTGCCTCTAAAGCGCAATGAAGTATCCAGAATGTGTTCAGTCCCGACTAAAAAATATTGCGCCGCAAAGTAAAAAAGGCGTACAAAATAGCGCAATGGTACATGCTTAGAGGATTTCTTTTCACAGTAATGCCGGTCCATTCAGAAATTCAGTTCTCCTTTTGGAAAGTTTTATGTCCGGGCCAGTGGACAGTTTTCGAGGTTTCATTTGATTGGCCGGTTTTTTAGCCATAGAAGATTGCCCTAGTTTCAGCCCAGAACTTAGCTTTGAAATCGTTTTTGAATTCAGACGTGTGCTCTTTTTTACGGATATTTATGCCATTTCAAATTATTGAACGGATTTTAACAAGTGTAGCTTTGAATTAAATACTCTCGGGTGGGTGATTTCGTAGGTTTTTCTTGTTTAAACTTAAGTTAATATGGCTTCCAACACGTTTTCTCTTTGAATTTTTGACGATATTATTTTCGATTCCGTTTTATGTTTAGTATTTTCTGATCTTATATAATTTTTTTATTCATTTCAGGTAAGTTTTCCATCAGTCGCCGTCGGTCGGTGAGTACGACGATTTTATATTCATTATAGAGCTGCCGATTCATAGTGGAACGTTAAAAGCGGACCATTACAGGAGTCTATTACTTTAAATCACTCCCGTTATCAAAATCGATTCCGTCGATTTTATTATATTTAAACGACTCGATCGTTAACATACCGTTGGTTCGATTATTACCACTTACCCGGAATATTTAACTATTTTCAAACGTTAATTGGTTCCAAAAAGGTATTTTTAAGTGTACCGAATATATCTATGTCCAGCCCTATTTTATATTCATCATAAAAACGCTTTATAAATTATAATTAAGGTACACCTACCCCTCACAGTACTATTTTTTCTGTTTGGTTTTCTTAAATGACTTTATCTTTCTCATCATTATTAAATACTTACTTCATTCGCCATTAGAGACCTTTTTATACAACAGTAAAATCAACTCAATCATCTAAAATTATCCCGCCTTCGCTTGTGATGATTATGAATTAATATTTATGACGTCATAACGAAAAGGATTAGCCCGTCTCAGGTACGGTGACATTAATTCTTCCGTTGAAACTCCTTATAGCTACGTAAACGTGTTTAGACTAAATAGATTGAAAATTAAATACCGTAGTTGAGTTTAGCTATGGGTATGGTGACAGGGGTTCGTACTCTCTAAACATGGTAACATGTAGCCGTGACATAGATTGTGTAATCCTAATTGCTTGTTTGGAGAGATTGTTAATTATGCTTTTGAAACAGGATCATGGTAGTACCAACTTGATTCTACTGGTAGGTATTATTTTTCGAGGTATTATTGGAGGCACTCTCTCAAAATGTTATTTCTATTGACATTCAATTCGTAGTAACAGTATATTGTTTGAAGAAATATATTATTTATTGTTTTCCCTCCTGTTCCGTTCCAATTTGTTGGCTAGAAGAAAAAAATCATCGTCTACAAACACATAAAGAGTTCGCGTCCGCGGTTAACATAGACGACCTGGAGCCCGGGGCGCTCGCAATTCAGTCTCGACAAACATACGGGGCCTCTATTCAGGCCTCCGAACTCAACGGCTACAGAAATATATCGATATTGCATGTTGTGGGGCGTCCTGCGAAATGAGTCTTTTGTTTTACGATCTATTGTTCATGTCGTCCTCTGCATGCTTTATTGTACACCAAGACGCTCGTATCCTCGTGTATTTTAATTTATTATGATGAAGTCGCTTTACGTGGTTGTATGTACCACATCCAGTTGTGTTAACGATGATTACGGCACAGTCCCCGTGGTTTATTTTAGAATTACCAACTAGCTGTATCAACAAAGTTATCAATGTAACCAATGGCATATGATTTATTTTTAATTAATCTTTCATTTTTATGTTCATGGACATGCTAAAGCTGTTATTATCAAATCATCTATCTAGGCATTTGGTCAAATCGAATTTAGCGTTAACATCCAACCCATTTCTAAATATATGCCACTAGCTCTTGTCTGCGGCTTCGCCCGCGTACATAAAATATAGCCTATGTCACTCAGGAGCAAAGCAGCTTTCTATTGTTGCTAAAATCTTTCCAATCGGACCAGTAGTTCCAGAGATTACCTCCTACAAACAAAAAAACAAACTTTACCTCTTTATTATATTAGTGTAGATTTAACTTTCCAGTGTTGAGATATATACATATGTCATTCGAAATTACACAGTTTAATATATTTTTATGAATTCTAAATCCTTAGTTTAGACTAAATGTCGATACCTGATAATATCCTGAGCAGACATCCTTCATCCAACTCTATGGGACTGGCTATAACACTCCGCTGCCCCCGTTTCGCCGTGTGCACGGGAAAGTGAAAGTCACTGTTAGTAAACGGTGTGATTGTGTTCCTGTTAGAAAAGTTATTGGTCTTTCACAATGCATCAGGTTGGCTTTTACATTGATTTCTATATGAGCTTCATCTCACCAATATTTGAAAGTATTTTTTGTTTTGAGCTTTGTTACAAAATATTTAAATTAATCGTTAGGCCAATTCTTCTGAAACGCCAAAATGTTAATCAACTTCGGAAAGGCTTAAACATTATTCGTCATTAGCTATCCTTTTTGTATTTACTGAGGTTGGTCTCATTTGCATCATTGTTCTGTTCCAGTAACCCCAGGTTTTGCGCGCTTAGCTGAAATGTAACTTAATTTTTGCCCTCGAAAATATAGAACAAAAGATTTTGCACGTGAAATTTTCCTTCCGCAAAATTTTGCGATGTTACCACACATGGTATGAGGCATACGTACATGAATATTCTTGTGTATAGGCCGTAAGCCATCAGTGCACACGGTTGCGGCATGCCGTGTGTAATGTACGAATTCCTGTGATTTGTGCTAAAATCCGCTTCACTGTAACAACTTCTATACCCACATTTGTTCCATCTGAATTATTACCAGTACACACAGTCCAAAACGGTAGAATTAATTGGTTGCATATTTGCCTAATGGCGTTTAATACACGTGGCCGTCATGATTTTAGAAATTTGTCACAAACCACAATTTTGGTTGGGAAATATGAGTAAGTACTCATCAAGTTAAAAATCTGTCCAGACCTTTTTTGTTTTATTTTATGTATAAGTCGTAAATACATTATGAATAAAAATCATATATTTTAGAAAAAGTTCATAAAACATGTCCAACTGCCTGAAAAGCAAAACCAGCCCGGAGCTATATTTCATGCTGCACTTTAAAACGTCTCTCTAGATTACTTTGCCTTGGATTTTAATATTTATTTTACTGTAATGTTTTAAATATTAGAAGTACTAACAGTTTTTTGTAAACAACTGACGGCACAACTAGACTTAATTGATTCTGAATCATTTGAAGGAATATGATTTATACCCGATAACTTGTTGTATTTCCTTACATATCTATTTATCACAGAAACCCATTAGTGCGTAAATGTGAAGGAAAAACATGGGCTTTGAAGCTTACTATGAAAACCAAGAGTCAGCTTCTCCAATAACACCATAATGATTAGAGGCTTAAGCTTTGGAAGTATTAATGGGATCTCAAAGGTTTACTTGGTGATTAAAGGGGGCGTTAACATCGTAATTCGATCAACAGATTGATGGAACCGATTTGTTGGGACGCCCTTATATATTTGTCTCTTTCGCATCTTGGTCAGTCTTTATACGATAGGTAGGTAAAACAGTAGGTTACATCCAAAATGTTTTACTTAACACAATCGACTATTTTATTTTTATCCCACATGGGCAGACTGTCTGCTTATTTGAATTTACACGCAGATCTACTTTAGCATTAAAATTTCGTTTGTTATTAATGAGGACGACGTTACATTCGAGAATGATAATATTTTCATGAAAAACGTGAATAACAAAAAAACTTAAACTCTGTTCTAATGGATACGCGAAAGCACTCTTCTATTTTTTGTATCCTCTCAAATAAAAAAATACTTGTAATACTTTCAGAATTTACTGCTCCTAATGCATTCGCTGTTGCTCTGTCTCTTTCGCACTCGAGTAATAACTGAAGTAGTTGCATCGCAATGTTCGCCATTTGAATGCTCTTGGTTCTTAGCCTGTAAAATTTGGGTCGCGACCGCCGCGGTTAGTTTACTTCTTAAAATCACATTTCTGTTTCCACTAAGTTCATAAACTCCTTTGAGTTTCAGATTTGCATTTATAATTTATCAAAAAGTTCGAGTGGGTTCGAGGGTAAACCGTTCTGAGCAAATCTATTGGGATACGTCTTTACCTACTCGATTTTCGCCGGTTTTCGCAGAAGTTTGTAAACCGATGTTCGGTGGAAAACGAATTTTGAGCTTATCTGATTTCAGGAATTTTGAAACACCAGTTGCTAGTGGCCATTTATAACAATACTGAGGGCTGTTTCAGAAATCAATATTTTATGTACTTGTCGAAAACAAAAGCAAGTGCTATTTGATTTTAAATCCGAAATAGTGTGCTGTGTCTGAATCGAATAAATATATTTCTATTCTATTCTTAATACTGGAACTTTTTGCTTGCTGCGGTCTTTCCATCCGATTATAATTTGGGTGCTTTCTAGGCTAGAATGAATTGGCTCTTAATAAACTAGTGCGCCTCACTATCGACGATTGCATCACTGCTTACCATCATTTTTTTTTGTGATTGGAAAAATTATCCAATGACAAATCCCACCCTGGGATCGCAGTCAAGCACTATTTGTATCAAATAATAAAAAAAAAAAAACGATTAATCTGTAGGCTACAGGATTATTCGAGAAATACCGTAGCCCTGGAACTTAAAAGGACAGCTGAAAGAACAGTTAGAGTTTTAGACAGTGTACTTTTGTTTGATGGGCAAAAATCATCCAATGACAGTAAAAGTCACACTCGCTTTTATCCCACTCGGAGCAGGAGTTATTTGATGAAATTATCGTTCATTACATTTTAACCTTTCGACTACCATAATTACAGACAGTTAAAAGACAGTAGGTGTGCGGACACCGGTGTCATCTTTGGGCTTAATGAATTAAACTCTCGAGCCCTTGGTGAACACCGGCGTTCGCAAACTTATTTTCTTTCTATTATGTCTCTAATTACGGTATTTAAAAGGCTAATTAAAACAAAATAATCACTCAAAAGTGCTAAAAGCAACCTTGATCGGATATCGGCAGGTTGCAGTACCTACCCAGCTGTCCAATTCCAAAACACTCTTTTCAATTCATCATTTCATTTTGCGAAGGTGGCTTAATTTGCGTCGGATCAAATATTTTCAGATCCCTTGATTTATGATGCTAAAATATCCTTTTTTAGTTAGCAGGGATATCTTAATGATTTATCTGAACAGATTTATTCCCAGGTGTATAAATCTGGTGTATAACTACCGAGGCGGCTAGGTTATCCCCTGTATTTTCGTTGAGTTACTACCTCTAGCTCTGACCGGGATTAGATTAATACAAACGGGAAGCGGAGATGCTATTTCATTTTAAACCACCTGGCAGAGATGAACTTATGCGATAACTTTTATTTGTTTATCTTTGTTTCAAAATTAAGACAGGCTAAGAATAATACTGTAACGTCAGTTACGATCATTGGCGCGCTTGCGGACGACGAGCAATAGGTAGCTCGTCGTACGCCTGTTCGGTAATCGTCCAGACCGAGCCCAAGTCGGCGATAGAGAGTGGTGTTCAACACACTCCTCAAAGAGACGTCAGGAAACCGTATGTGGTCAGCGCGGCCGATGCCCGCTAGGGCCCACGAGGACTTACTGAAAAGAAATTCCTAGAATGAAAAGAGCAACTGGTGTGGTTTTAATCAGTAAAAGTCTCACACGCCTCTACCGCTCCACCCTAGTGCAAAAATTGTCATTGGATCATTTTCTTAATGCGAAAACAATCATTTGAATAATCGATACTGTGGAAAATTCTACAGACAAAAATATGTAGATGATTGAAATTATTTGAAATGCAAAACATGTTGAAAATAAATAAGACTTGTTCTTATTTCGTCGCTTATCATTGTTTTTGAAACGTCTAATTTTAGACGGCTGTCAGTTTCATTTCCATGCATCATTCTCGTGACACGGAGGCGCAGCTTTGCATAATTAATCATTCAATTTTCTCCTCTTTGGGACGTTTTTTTTTTTACTTTTCAATCAGGGTATCTCTTGGATGAACGCACCTGCGGAAGGCTGAAATCATCGCGAATTTCGGTAACGAAGGATTATTGAATTTTTGTAGAACCACGAAATGAATTCGCATTTTTAAATACGACCGATAAATCTAGTAATCAAGCTCCAATATCCAATATGAGGTTCGATTACTACAAGTGATTGTAGAACTATCGAAGCTTTTCTTAGGGTTTTATGATCATCACTTTTCCCTTTTTTACGATAGTGCACGTACAATGAAAATGCCAATTTCCTTAAAGGGGTTACTTAAATGCTTGCGATGAAGTACTTTTTGAAGTCAGTTAACAATTAGTAAAAAAAAAAAACAATATCAACAGCCTGTAGAGGCCTAAGTTCGTGAATGTGTGTATGTTATTTACTTCTTCACGCCTGAACGGCTGAATGGATTTTTATGAAATACTTTTCATCTCAGAAGTTAGTTGCTTTGAGATTTTTACAACAAGTAGTAGCAGAGATGTCAGCAAAAACGTAGGTGAAATTACGGTGTCATCAACTTTTTAATAATAAATGCTATTGCATTTCCTCTGCCATGTCGTATTTTACTTCTTTCGTGCTAAGTCCATAAATTCAATATCCGTTTGCTGGTTACTAGTTTAACAGCCATTTAAATAAAGTTATCCAAAATGCATTTCCCTCAATCATAGAACGAATTAGGTTAATTGTTTTTTTACTACCACTATTTCTCGTTCTCTCTTCCTCCCACTTTTATTAATATTATTCCATATTAGTTTTATTCAGTCGCTACGCTCGCGTGAAACTATAAACTATACCATGAAAACATGTTGCGTGGCGAATAAGTTGAACGTTGTTTGTGCCCCTGAAAATGGTGATATCGCTCGCACCTTATAAGTAATGAGTCGTTCTAATTTGTTTTCCTTATGACACGTCAATGGAATTTGACGTAGCCAGCAAAATTACAAATAGTTAAAAAAAAAGAAAGAAAGAAATATATTTTGTTATAGACACACACAAGGCAGAAACCACATGTAGACATATATGATAAAAATAGGTAACAAAACTTAACATTGAGTGTCTTACACGCTTCGCCAATAGTAGTTCGCACGAACCGCACAAACAGCTCGTCTCTTGCAAGTTTGCAACAGACCTTTATGAAGTCTAGCTACTACCTCTTACCTGCACTATATTCAAATGATCAGTAAACGGAATAGAGATAAACTTGTCTCCAACCCTGTTCAGTAATACTGAACATTCAATTTTGCCCCTCTAAGTTTGTGCAGCGCTAGGGAATAATTGATTAATGAATGACGTTATGTATGCAACACCGGTGCGACCTATTAGTTTAGGGTCAGATTATCTGAAGGCGAAGTTGAGGCTTGAATAAATTAGATGGTAGTTTGTTCGGTTTGTTGTTCACGGTCAAAATCGAATTAACCGCAGCAGGTTTTGCTGTTGTGTTGTGAACAGTTGCTTGTTTTAACTTGAACCGATTCTTGACGTAATATGAAAATAGTTTTTCTAGACAATCGTATCACATCATGGATAAGACGTATTGTGTAAGATCGATCTTATTTGGTAATTGGATTACATGACTGCATATCCTACCTACATGTATACCAAAATTCAATGTCCTTTGTCCATCCAAAATAGACGAGATCTCTTATAAGACAGAAAACCGCGAATAACCTAAATCCTAAATTTACTAAACATAAAACATCTCTAATCTAATATTACTGCCGGGAAAAAAATGGAAGATCCATAATTATTTTTCTCTTTTTTTTATTGCATTAATCTAGTGCTTGACTGCGATCCCACCTGATGGTAAGCAGTGATGCAATCGTTGATGGTGAGGCGCACTAGTCTCTCCAGTATTATTTATGATAGTAATTATTATTAACACTAGACTTTTTATTTTCTTACATTCTATTTATTTCTTTTATTAAATTACTTATGGTGTATCGTAACTCATTCTTACACATTGTAACGTTTTTTTACCAAAACAATATTCTGAAACACAAAGGCGTCTGCCAAGAAAACATGCTGAGACGACAAAAATCAAATTAAATCATACCCTAACGGTCTTGGCGTAGAATATTGTATCTGTAAGACTGTTACTAAGAGATACGCTTTTATACGTCCGTTTCAAATAAAAACCGTTGATGTGATTAATAAAAGTGCATTTAGATAAAAAAATATTACAGCTAACTCTATAATGGTGCATTTACTTTTATAGTGTCTAAGATTGTCATAACGTTTTTCTTCTGTAGTGCCTGTTAAAGACAAGATTATTTTAAGTTGACTGTCATAACGGAGCTGAAATGATAATGATGACGCAGTTCTGATTCAGTTCAATGGATTTTACATACATTATTTATTAACAGTAGAGCTAACTTTATACAACCTAAACTTGAATTATTAAAACGGTCGGTAGTGTCCTTAAAGTTAGGTGTGATTCAGAGATGACTCTGTGCAAGCTTAGTCGATAAAACCAAAATCAAAGTACCGATGTGAGCAAATATGTTATTTGATACAAACAAATCCGTTCATTTTTATTTGACCCTACCAGCTATTATCCGCTTACACCTCTCCTTTTGACAATCTCACACCTGTCACCTGTTATAATATTCACGCATAAAAACGTCAACCATACTTAATGGCACAGCAACTTTTTTCTTATTACATTACTACGTATCGCGTTAGCTATCGCTACTTCGTTTCATTCGTCGAGCGCGCCCCCTGACATGTAACACAAACTGATGAGGGTCGCGAGTGTGGGAGACATTGCCGCAAGCCCACAAAAGCACGGTGTTAAATGTATACCGCTATAGGAACGTCTGACTTCTTAGACAGACAGCCATGTGGGTTTTATGTGAGAGACTTTGGGAAAACGGCGGTTTTTCTTATCGTGTGAATATGATGTGCTATCGCCATTATGATGTATTTAAAAATATTTTTTTATTTTGTCTTAAGGCTTTAAAACCGTCAGATTTACACAGAAAAGCAAATATAGGTTTTATGTTTCTGAGACTTTTTATAAAACAAAAAGTTTTTTTCTTTGGCATATTTCGATCACTCTTGAAATCGTAGTATTTTTAAGAAAAGTCATCAAATTCAGAATGATCCCTTTCCCCAAATTTCCCTTTCCCGAAACGTCCATTTCATAAAATGTCCCTTTCTCAAAACGTCGGTTTCCTACGACAGCTACGCGTTTGAACTAGCGATATTTATACAACATAAGCCAAGTAGTCAAAGGTACATTTTGAGAAAGGGATATTTTGGGAAATGGACGTTTCAGGAAAGGGACATTTTAGGAAATGGATATTATGGGGGGGGGTCATTTCGGGATAAGGACTATTTGAAACCAGGGGACATTCTGAGCCTGAGCCGATTCACCAAAAGAAAACCATTCACTATTATTCAAGTATGAATTTATCATTTAACAAAATTTTTGCCGTCCCACGAACTAACGTTTTTGGTGTTATCATTATATAAATGTATTTCTAATCATGATTGATTTTGACATACGTTGAACGGTGGTCTAATTTAAAGAGACTGTAACAGAACCGAGTTTTGTGTACATATTTTTCGGAATATATATATTTTTTTGTTTTTTCGTTCGTGACAATATGGTAATGCTATTAGATATCAAACAAATTATGATTGATTATTATCATACAATACTTTAAATGTACTCGAAAATATATGAGCACCTACATACTAGGTATATAGAAAAAAAAAAACTAAGTCTTTCTCAAACCCTGCCTTTGTGCTTTTTAATTCCATCCCTAAAGTTAGGAAACTATTTCAACTAGTTTTTATGTAAAACTTTGAACATTTTATTCTCATTAATAAAGTTTTCTATAAAGGGAATTGTAAAGTACGACTTTTCATTATTGTTCAGAATATATTCCAGTGAGTATTCCATAAAAATCATGTTTTTGCGTAGGTCTATATTTTTTCAATTTAATGTTATCAAAAATACCTAACCGACCCTTTTCTTTATTGAATCGGATGTCGAGAATATTTCTAAAGACAATATCATTATTTCTTCCCAAAAAGTTAATTACGCTGTTACAAGCGTAAGCTTTTGCGTCTATATTTAAACCCAAATTGTTTTAATTAAACGTTGCACCAGTATCGGACCATAACAGTTTAAATGAAATCTAGTTTATGCTCGCAAGCTTGTTTTGGGGATGGTTACCTGTAAAATACAATGTTTGATGTTTGAATAAATATAAAAGGAAAAACTGACTGACTGACATATAAACGCACAGCCAAAACTGCTGGGCCTAGGAGCGTGAAATTTTGCATATGGCTTCCTTTTATGACATAGGCGAACATTAAGAAAGGATTTCTCAAAATTCAGCTCCTAAAAGGATGTTATGGGGGTCTAAAGTTTGTCTGCTTTCACGTGGGCGAAGCCGCTGGCTCGTGTTTGATAAAAAGTGTCCGGCGGAATGTTGAGTTCGGCAGTTATGTCTGAAATGGAGCTCAAAATATATTGGAAAAAATTCTTGATGATTGCAGATGATTACAGGCAATACAGGCTGATTTTGAAAATTCTGTCACCAGTAGGATGCTACTTTTAATTATTTATTTATATACAACTTGTACATAAAAGATCATTTTCAAGGCGCCGCACAAGGAAACTTACTAACTAAAAATACATTTAACATTTCCATAACATTGAACCTAATAATAATTTAAAGGCACATACATACAATTAAAAATAATAATAATCACCGAGTATATTCTACTTTACGGTCGAGACAGCTGGCAGAAGCGAGTCAAACATATTTACTGTACTTCCAGTAAAAGGTCATATATTTTGTATTAGAAGGTCTAGTGGTGCCTAAAATAAAGAAGTAATGTATGGATTTACGACCAACAATAAATATGATAATTCACATGTTCGCGCCGCACCGTCGAGTGAGTTTCCACGTGAGAAAACATCGTGAATATGAATTTCCCTTATGGGGATTTTACGTTAGGTAGGTAAATGTCTTATTGTGATATATTTTTTCTTGGAACGTGGCTAGTAAGCAAGTTCACTTGTCTTTTCACTTTAGTCTCCATTTCAATGATATGCACATGTTTTTAGATTGAATATTATTTATTTATTTACCCATTTGTCTTTTGTTTTAGCTGTCCTAAGTTCTCTGAAGCTATAAAATATTACGTTATTTTATTTTTGTTGCTTGATGTAATCATCAGCATTGACTATTTTATCTTAATTAAAAATAGTTATATAGTTATGTGCAGACAGCACAGGACCGATCGTTGTGGAGATCCTTGGGGGAGGCCTATACCCAGCAGTGGGCGTAGTTCGGCTGATATGATGATGATATAAATAAAACATTTGTGAAAAGAAATACTTACCAACGTTAAAACGAAATCAACAACAATAACCTAATCTACCCTGCATCGAAACTGTCTAAATTCGAGCATCTAATTGGCGTAATCAGCCTCATTCATCATATTGCGCTTAATGCTTTGTGAATGTTGATTAATGACCACTTTATACGCTCGCCTCGAAAATTCAAATATGCTAACTTTGTTCTAGACAGACTTTCTGTTGAGTTCGTCCCTAAATTATTTACGGTGCTCTAAATTCGATTCTGAATAAAATAAGTTTTAATCCCATGTGATCTGCCCTGTTGTAGTTATTCCCAGGATTCGGGATTCAAAAGAGGACCCCAGTAATTTGTATACATAGTTTTTCATAATAATGTTTCATCTATTATTTTACATGCTAAATTTTTAACAAAAACAAACTAAATCATGACGTTGAATAATATCTCATCACTGTCAGTTGGTAATATGAGTGTACTGGCGGAATTGTCATATTGTCGCAATATTTATGCCTATGCTAAAGGAAAAAGCTAGTGCAGCTTGTCGAGCTGAGCACGAGTAGGTATCGAAATCTACACCCAAACTATGGGCCTATCGATTTTCCATGGAAAAAAGGACATGTCGTCCGGTCTTTTGCTATAGTCGTGTGGCGAGCCTTTTGGTTCCAATACAGCTGAAAACGCTGACGGAGTCAGTGTCACGTCGTATGATGTCGTCGATGTTACACACTTCGGTAGCATGACAAGACAGTAATGACCAAGACAGTTGACAACTTCACTACTTTGGCAGCAACGAAGTGGTATTGCTTTTCTTAACTACTTTTCAAAGTGGCATTGGGGTGGTGGGTTGTCTAGCAAATTTTTATTTGGGCAAGCAAGTCTTTAAGCATCCATAACCTCGGGAAAGCATGACACATAAAATTCAATCAGTGTAGTAGCCAGGATAACCCTGATTAATTTATCAGTGCCGTGGACCGAGGACATAAATGCCGGTAAACTTATACTGGTAATTTTGTGGACGCTGAGGCCTCCCATAAGGATGGAAAGAGTAGCTTGAGCCCAAGTTCGTTCGTGCATGTCCAGATTTTAAATTGAGGCAATTGTATGGATACTTTGGTTGAGTTTTAGGGGCGAAACAGCAGTAAGAAATTAGGGTGAAAGCCGAACGCATATTAATTTGGAGAAATCATCAAAACGTTATTTAAATTTTGTTTTTTGTTTTTTTTTAAGCTAAACTGGGAACAAATTCTTAAAAAATGGTCCCGAGGAAACGAAGGGAATTTTTTTCAGTAATTTTAATTTCAGGGTCTTTGTCGATAAATTTTGATAGTGTCAGATGTCTATCAGTACTGTCAGACAAGAATAATTCGCATTTAGAAAAGTTGGAATTATTCGCAATGGAATCGATATCATTTTCTAGAATGTGTAGATAATTTGGTCATAGAGGTAAAAATTAGAATTCAGATTTAAAAAAAAAAAATACTGAATAGCTAAACTAAATATAATTGATTCGGGAGGGTCGTCTTATATAACATTCCTAGTGGTATACTTATTAATTCCTGCCAGCAAGGGAATATCCACTATAAAATTGTATGGATTTGAAAAGAGATTTCGGATTCTCAGCTTTTTCGATGTTTATTCTTAGAGTAGTCAACTATGAAACATCGGCTTCATCTAGTCAATTTTTTTTTCAGTTTTCATAAGAATGTCATTTATTTACTTGTTTTCTCAAGTTACAAAATTACTGCTCTAAGAATGTGTCTGGTCATAAACTCGCTGGAAATGGACACTTTCTCAGACACTACACCCTGTCCTTCTTACTCGTACATTTATTAATCTCGCTACTTAGTAGTTTTTACTTCTTCCACGTTATTAATTCCGCTCTCGTAACGCTGCTGCGGTAGGCGACATTAGTTATGAGTTTTTACCGACGCTATACGAGTTAAAAAGTTGAACGAAAATGTAATGAACTTAGGTATCTTGCCATCATGATACCTACTGGCTGTCAAAACAAAAAAAGTGTTGGGAACTGCAACCGTAGTCGGGGTTGACCGCAGTAAACCGAGCAAGCGGAAAGAAATTTTCATTTCATATTCCGTTTTTATGGACCAACTTGGTTGTTGGTCGGCCAACGTCGTTAGAGGTCGCGGTGTGTGTGAGAGCGGACACTGAATTGACTTGTACGTCCAAGGATTAATTATGATTGAGTATTCAGTGATACGGAACCAATTGCTATCATTATTGACCACTGATTAGAATCCCTTTGTCGTCGTATTGATTTTAGAGGTGTCTTTGTTCATGCTAGCATCTGACTTGCTTCTAACCATATATGTGAATGTATGTGAAGCAAAATACTTTGCAATATAATATTGAATTCAGTTTGCCAATAATGTTGTTCGTGTTTCAAAAATCGTAATGTCTTTTCATATTGAAAGTCAATACACCATTTCAGATACCAGTAGGCATTTGCCATTTCCTTTGTCTGAAGTTAACATATTATAAATATTAAATTCTGAAAAAGATATAGTCACTTACTTGATACCAATGTTTATCTTAGCTAATAAATAACGTCAAGTTTGTCACCGCGTACATAAGTTACGAATGTTTGTTTCACTCCTCTAATACAGTTGTAATTAAGTGGGTAATTTGTTATTGCTTATATACTGGGATAACTGGTTCTTGTATTAATTGAATGTATTTCTATATATTTTCCTATAGATTTTATAAAAGATGTAAAAAACGTAGATACTAAGTACAGCAAAAAGATATTTTTATGAAGTTCAGTTTTACAATCTCTCTCATCTAGCTTAAACTGACGAAAAGAAAAAAATATTGACGTGTAAAAGTGTTATTTTAAAACCTATTTACAAAATAAATATCATTTATCATTTACAACAAAATGTTATGGCATTTTGTTGTAAAACTTTTTAGATCTTTGATAAAATCTAAGAACTGACTCAGTGACTAGTAATATTATTAGACGAGTTATTTGTTTTAGTTTATAAAATACTAGCGACCCGCCCCAGCTTCGCACGGGTACTGATATTGAATATATTATGCATGTATTAGACACATAAACCTTCCTCTTAAATCACTCTATCTATAAAAAAAAACCGCATCAAAATGTTCCGTAGTTTCAAAGATTTAAGCATACATAAGGAAGAAGCGACTTTGTTTTATACTATGTAATGATAACTCAATCATTAGAGTTTACTTAAATTTCTTGCGTCGCCCACAAACACACCCCTGCCTTACGGTATCCAGACCCTGCAGTAATGTTGAAAGATTCCGCTAATGTTGCTGTATTTTGAACATCACATACGTTACGCAATACCATTGTCGCTGGCACGTGACTTTAATACTCCCACGTCAGAACGTGAAGGAAACAATTTCGTAAGCTCTGGCAGTGTCAATGTCTCCTCTCTTGAGTAGTCATCTACATGATGTATCTTCCTACTCTCATTAGATACATTTTCGGGCATGTTATTTTTGTTTCGACTCGGGTACTTTATTTTCGGAGTGACAACCCAGATGAAGGCTGATCTTAATGAAATTTTGTCTTTTCAAAAGATAACAACTGTATGTTTTTTTTTAAGTGTAGATTATTGTCTTGGCAAAGAAGTACCTACGCGTAAGTAAGTAAATATTACAAAGTAACATCACAATCACAACTGCCTTCTCTGAAGACAGAACTCAACCTATATATAGGTGAGTCTAAGAAGAACCGAATGCAAGCCGAGCCCAAATTCGTCGGAGTCAAGCACGAACGACATTATTGTCGCTCATCCTCGGCTTCTCTTAGTAAACTCACCACAAGTTCCTTTAAGTTTCACACACAGTGATTCAAAGGATATTTCTCAGAAGTCTGCCAAATTGAAGTTTGCCTAACAAACCTCAGGAAAAAGGAAACCTATTGTCCGTGCATTGCCAAGCGTCCGGAAAGACAATACATTGTCTTCATGTGTGTAGATGTCGCCACTCTCAATAAAAACTATTTGCCAAGTATATAAGAGGTCATCAATTGTAGGTTTTATTACAATCAGGCACAACCAAGGTACTTAATTTGTTTGTTTGGTCATACACCCCCAGTTTAATCAGATGAAATGGCTGCCTTTTAATAACTAGAAGTATTTTAATTTACCAGCTTAATGAAGATTCCTTTCACAGAATGTTTTCTCAAAATGTGCTCGTCTGAGGTTTTTGAATATTTCAGTCTTTTTCCATTTTTGCAGTGTTGTGAACAAAAACTTTGCGGTTTTCGAATTGTTGTTCGCATACTTTACAGCTTTTCGTTTTAGTGTTAATTTCCTTCACTTCTACGTTTATTTTAACATGCGACAATTTATCTTTAACAAAAGGACGGCCAATTAAACCAAAATTATCTCTTAGGTAGTCTGGCGGGCTGAACTTGCGAATATGCCTGACATTACCATAGAGATGAGACCGCACTTTCGTTGCCACAAAAGTTAGCTGCGGCCGCAATGGAGAAGTCGGGTTATTTTTACGAGGTAACTTCGTGTGTGGCTTCCACAATAGCGCCGGAAGCCCCTAATTCATATACCCTTCGTTATTTTATAGCTATCAGTTCAAAAGTTTAACACACGACGTTCTTTATTATCTTTATTACCTAGAAAATTGAATAAGGCTTTATAATATTGGGCTGCGGATTTTTGTATACAATATAGTACATTTTTGATATAAGTAGAGAAAGTTTGTTATCGAGACTGAAGCGGAATTCGCCCGAGTTACAGGCGAGGGAGATATGTAGCCAAGTGTTGCAGTGACATATTTATGTTTATCAAACGATATGGTTCCATACAATTCCGAAAAAATAAATAATTGGGGGTGTAACACGTGGGATCGCTTAGCACCCTATCAGATAAGATAAATACAATAAATTGTAGCGGGAGCAGGTTCACTTATCATCATCATTTTCAGCCGATAGACGTCCGCTGCGGAACATGGCCTCCCCCAATTGTCACCCTAATGAACGGTCCTGTGCATCTCGCTTCCATCGGAATCGGATGCCCCTAACCCCTGCCAGGTCATCGGTCCACTTTGTAGGACGCCTTCCAACACTTGGTCTTCAGAGAGGCTTGCACTGCGTCTTGAGTGAGGTTCACTCACTTTTCCGCATTATCACGGAAAACTTAGAAAAAGGTTTTCGAGTAACTAAAAAGTTATGTTAATCCTATGAAAAGATGCTCTTTGATTTTTCGTATATTACTATCTTTTACTTACCCTTTAACCGCCTATATCAGATATATCCGACTCTCTCTCTCTCTCACTCACTCACTTATTTATTCTGCCAGGGTCGCATATCCATGAGCAAATATGCCATCACATCAGTTCTGCTGTGACCCATAGGGAATGAAAAGTTAGTGAGATGGAGTACCCTATCGTAAACACGACCCTTAGCGAATAGGACTCCAAAATACTCGTCAGACTTATGGGACACGGTCAGTTAAAGGCTTAATTAAAAACATATTTGTGTCAATAAAGAATTCTATTTTACGAAATCACTATCAACATTGACGTTGGCTAAACGAGATACAAACGAAAATACCTATTTTATTTATGCTAAACTACAGTAATCGGCTTAGTAGTGAGTATTAAAACACTAACTTTAGGGTGGTTTGAATAAAGATTATAGCACCACACAGGAAGGCCGCAAGGTCACCATGAATATTAATATGACAGTTTCCACCTCGGAGAATATTCTGCATTAAAATATATTTTCCCCTTCAGCTTTCCTCACTTATTTTTTTCTCTCGGCTATTACTTTCGCGTCATCTACTCATACGTTTTTACCCAAATGGGACGCGATGTTATTAAAGTTTTTGCGTTTAATATCTACTTGAAAATGTCGCAGTAGTGTGCGCTCGTAACATCTCATTTAAGTTCCCGATGTAGAAATGAGCTTAATTGCTTATTCCTTGAAAATTTTCTAACGAATTTATCCATACCGGGGGTACCCGCGTGCCAACTTTTCAAATAAAATTAGGCACTTATCCTAACTTTGTGAAAATAGCACACGAAGCGGTTCTGTTAAAAGCAACTTGTAATTTGATTGTTCAACTAAAACGGCTAGGTTTTCAATTGACAGTATTTTTGTAGTAGACCACTTTCTCCAGGTATCTGTTCATTGAGATTCCGTCCTCGTCTGGGGAATATTCCCTTTCAAGTAAAACAAGCGCATCGGGGGTCAACCGCTAGTCTCCGGGCTATATGGGTCAAGGTAACTGTGCCCCTTATAATCCTATTCAACGTTCGTGCTCCGGTTGCTCCCGAATCAAACAAAAACGGTACCCCAGTTTCAAATGCAATAGTGACAAGGAAATTTGGATGCATATATAATTTGTCCAAATATATTTGTAGATGCAAAATGGCGGTTTTTTTTATAAATGTATTTCTGTGCGGAAACCTACATTATTTGTGTTGACAGATAGTAACATCAGTAGTGTTCTGAAAATATTATATTTCTTGATTTGTGTTATGAGCACGATCATTTCTTCTGTGTCTGGGTGTTATTTATCTATAATATTTAGAAATATTTATGTATGTTTATCAGTTATCTAGTACTTATAATACAAGCTCTGCTCAACTTGAGACTATCACACGACGCCATCTAGCGTCGTGTGATAGTCTCAAGCTGAAGGTGTTGTGGAATGTATTATTATATTATATTCTGAAATAATAGTAGATGAAGATATATACCGCCACTATTTGTGTTAAGATGATAAATAATATTAAATTAGGAACCGCAACGAGGAATGATATGGCGGGTGAAAATGACAGTAGAAATGTTAATGAAAGGCAGGTGGAGGATGCCAAGAAAAGCCTCTCCTTGGATGTTATCTCAATATTTCGTTAATTAATTATGAAGGTGTAAGTAAACCTCCTTGGCAAGTGATTTTAAGTACGTCGTTCCATACAGGAACCATGGAGTGGGCTGGATTCAGAGATGTCTTTTGTAAAGAAACAATTGACTACACAAGAAATACAGTGACGTTGACAATAAAATAAACTATGGAATTTATTTTGATACGAGCATTCATAATTTGAACCCGCGATTAACAACTCGTAAATATCGGAGCCACTCGGCCAACACAATGTTTTTTTACTTCGATCCAGCAGTCCCTGAGATTAGCGCGTTCGGACAACCACTTAACATTATTAGTAACCACCCATGGTGTATAAAACTTAAAATGTTTATCTACCATTTTTTGACTAGTCTATTAGATATTATTTTTTTCTGTATCGAAGCTTTCTCATTGTCATGAACAATAAGAAAGCGATACAGGCGCGCTTTTTTGGGGGCGGACGAGCATCCATATTCATATCTTCGAAAGCAATTTCTTACTATTAAACTACCACAAGAACCATCCAAGACCAACGGAATGTTTGTGGAGAATGGACTCACACTAATTCGCTTTCTCACAGTGTCTTACAATATTCAGAGCCTGCAAAAAACGGAAACTCCAGTAGGTACGATGTGGGCGTCAGAATAAATTATAGGATATTCTTGCTGAAATAGAATTTATTCCTGATCGGTTAGGATTTGAGCATCACAACGGGCTGTTGATAAAAAACACTATTTTCGAGCGAACGCACTGTGTAGTACCATGTTCTGTACCGTTGTTTTATTTACGTATAAATCGGAGGTTGGTTAGAGAGTACTCGCTCGTATGATCGGTCCTAAAATTGAATTATTTCCAGCTCGACTCCCCTTTCAGGCGATCCCGGAACGTCGAATATAACCAATTTGCATAGTTGCGTTATTACGCTGCAACAACGACATTTTGATTTATTTAGAAGAGAAGCGTATACTCGCAGTTTCTTTTTGTTTTAACCATAACAGTTTTTGGTCAGCTGCATGTAATGTTGTGTCATGTCTTTGTTTAACCAAATAATCAGATGCTGGCTTGTCATGTTTGAGGTTTCAGAGTTTAGTTGAAATTTTGTTGTTATATACCTATCTATGGCAGTCTGTGTTTATTACGATATTCAAATTCTAGGTCTAAATTTAGTTTCTCCGATAGGTTCGATTGATTTTATTTTGGCTGGTAAACAGGCTTTATTAAATAAACTATGAGCGTTTCAGTGATTTGAATTTTGTATAATTTTTTGATAGAAGAGTCTCGATTTGAAATGATTTTTTTTTAATGATAAGGTTTAATGTGACAGGTTCTATCTTAATCTTTTTTGTTAGGAATAATGATTTGTAAAAAGCACTCTCTCATTTCTATATGTTTCTGCAGTGAAATTGGTTCTTGGGTACAAACACATGTCTCCTAAACTTCCGAAATTGGGTTAAGGATAGGATGAAGGTAATTTACTTGGCGCATAAACACGTTAATCTACTTGTGCAATTAGATTCTGTAACTACGTGACAACTTCCGTGTCGCACGTTATTTGCGTTGATTGGAAAACTAATTATCCGACTATTTTTTTTATTTATATTAGATAGAGATATTCAAGCAAATTTTCCAGCAAATCGCTTGTAAGCAACGACCGTTTAGACCTTACGGTACCATAAATCCTTTTTCAGCTGATCTTGAATCTCTAATGCTGACACGAGTTGGACCTCTGTTTTGTGTGAAAAGAGCACATGCCGCATTAAAAGTCCGGCTGTTTTGAGCTGGGCCTCGACAGTGGAGTGAATGAAGGCGGGGGAGGCAAGTCCGCGCAGCCTCCGAAGCGCCCGGCCGCCTGCCAGTCGACGTCGCGCCAAGCGGGAACCACCACGCGCTACCCGCTCATATTACGCTCAACAACTAACCAAATAGTGGCATTTTTATGTGCTAACCCACAACATTGTAAGTAAAGCACATCATCATATAAGAAAACAAAATTTGGATTCAACCAGTGCCTATCAATCAGCAAATCGACCTTTCCAAAAACATCATCAATTCAAACATTGACGCTGCCGGCGATAGCTTCTTGTAGCTTTTTTGTTCGTTAAATGGCAATTACATTCGTTGCCGTGGCGAAATGTGATGTATTTTCTAAGTACGATTCGTCCGTAGTCACCTGAGGTGTCTAGAGGTCGCCGCGTAGACGGTGTCAGTGAGCTAGATTAGTGTGCGCGCCAATCACGTGTATTGTTCGTACTGCCTTGATTTTCTTCGCATTTGAAACATTCAACACCCTCTCTGCTGTCTTCAACGGCAGTATTAAAAAAAACACTTTTCTATTAAAAAAAGCGTGGGTGTACCTAGTGATAAATGTACCGTAAAAATTGGTATTCAAAATACGTACATTTTGTCATGCTTATCTCACAAAGGGGTGGCTTTATCAATTGTTACAAGCTGTTGCTGGGCAGGTTTTTTTAATATAACAAAATGGGGCTGAATTTAGTAGCTAGGTACCCAATAAATTTTGTAAGGTTTTATTTAGTACTTTTTCTGATTTCAATATACAATACAATTTGCAAAAAATCTAGCACCTATTCCAACATAGTTGCCAAAATGTGTGTGGCTACGATAATTCTACTAGTTGGCAAGCTAGTCACATTTGGTACTCTCTTTGTAGATCGCGTCCATATCGAATGGGGAATGGGAATAGGCCTGTAAGTCCTTGTTAACTGTCGTAATCCCGTCGTGTAAGCCTAGCTCCTAGTTTATATCAGATGCCTTTTGGGCATTCCCAAAACTTTATATTTTCAAATGGAAGAGTTATTGATTTATGCAAAAGTAATACACGTGATTGGTTATTGTTTGTTGAGAGTATTGCGACGGGTCACGCCTATTTCAATTATATGTATTGTTCTTTGGGCTTGTCGTTACTAGATTTACCTACTCGAAGTCTCATCGATGGGTTTTAGGATTATAATAACTTCCAGAGCATTATTGGACAGTAAATTACAATCAGTAACGCTGAAATTATTATCGTCAAGTTAGTTGTATACTACTGTTTATATCTCGATGTAAACTCAGGGTTTCCTCACATTTGCTTACAGCTTCTCTGTTCTGTTTCAATAGCATCTAGGTCTTACATTTTCTCATACGTGGGTACTAGAGTGGGTACTTGACCTGAACTGGATTCAGCGCTTTTAGGTATATTACAGCTCTTCATCACCGGGATCGGTAATTACAACTACTAAATTAATTTGATTAAAATCAGCACTTTAAATTTTCAAATTAAAATTCCTTAGCGTACTTAATTCGACTCGCAAATGTATAACCTCATTTCGTTACCCTCTTCATGGGAGCTTTCGTTGATACGTTTCCGAGGTATAATCTAATGCTGACCCGTCTCAGTCCTCTCATTTTCTAAATTTCGGTGTTAAGTGTGTCTGTGGTTCACGTCAAGGTTTTACTTAAATCCTTTTTTGCTAGGATTAAGAAACGTCCAGCCTATGATGGTTCGAGACGGATCAATAGGGCTTCAAGATGACACGTGTAACTCAATAAAATGAATATTGTATTCTCTAGAAATGTACCTACAGTTGAGGAAAAGATTTCATGAAGAATTTGAAACCTTTTTTCTCTTGATTGATTGCTTTGGGATTTTGGGCGGTAATCGTTTTACTTATTTACCTGGAGTGCATACTGTTATTGAAAAATTCTACGAATTTCCCTAAATTGTTAAAAGCCTTTTTAACAGTGTAGTAGAGCATCAAATCCACTCAGCTTGCTTGCCACAACCAAGTGCTATGGCGAAGCGATAAGCGTTCGAGAAATTGAAAAGGATTTAGTTAGGGCGAGTGAGCCGTTTGTCGGATTAAATTGGCTTAGTTTGCGGACCAAAGAATGCCAGATAGGTAAAACCAGAGAAAATAAATCATTCTACGTTTCTATCTCTCAAAAAACTCCATAAATCCAGCTAATTAAATTATAATCTTGAGGACTGATCTGTTTTCTCGATTAATACTTTTTCAAGAATTGATCCGTTTCGTTTTAATTTCGAGAATTTCATCTTACTTTTTTTTTTAAACTTGGCGATAAAAATGCAAGTCATCCATTAATTTATCTGGGTACGTTTGACCAGTTTATTGGGAGGGCTGTATATAACCGTGTTGTCTGTTATTACCTGCAAGTTGTTTCAACATTCGTTAGTAAAATAGGTATGTTTGAAATACCCTTAACAACCAATAGCTCTCTAACGTCGTAATATAATTATCGGTTCATTGCAATTGATTGCTTGGCCTCTATTGGTAACCATTGTACTTGTTTTGTGGTATCTGTGATGGCTGATATGATTTAAGCGACTACTCATACTGGCGTCCTAGATTAGTTTATCACACCGTCTAGCATTAGCGTTGACTTCTCACACTGCATTTGCCGATTGGCGATTCTACATCAACTACCAATTGCTTCAAATTTGAATTCTAGTTCATTGTCTCCTCAGCCTTGCCTATCCTAACGACGACTGTGGTCCTCAATCGATGCCCACCAACTAACAATCACATCTTACAATCGAATTTCATTTGGTCCTCGTTAATTTAATAACCAAGTTGTGAAACTTCTAACTAGATTTTCAAATTCAATCTTGAAATTATTCAATATCAATAAAAGCTATTCTATCTTCGTGTTGTCTTAAATTGTCTTAGTATGAGGTCTAACTTTCTTCATTGCGTCGATTTTAATCTAATTAATATTAATGTTTGTTAGTTATTTGGGATGATAACGTAATTATGAATGCATGGTTCATACTCCCTGAATGTACCTAGTTGTTTCGTGATAGGATAATGACAAACAATTAGATAGACTTCTCAACAACTATTCGTTTCATGTTTGGGTGCCTATCCGTCCCTAAGATGTCTCTGCACGCTCTGCACTATAATGATCGATCATTGTGCTTCTGTTTATTTAAACCAGTATTTTAAAATAATCTCGAATTTCGAGCGTCCAAAAACATGCTTCTTCATAACCATTCTTAACTGGGTTTATGGCTAATTCTTACGCTGTCTCTTCCATAAAACTCTGGAACGTGCTTTCTCTTGACGTCAAAAAAGCTGAAAGTAAATTTTCCCTCAAGCATAAAATTCGGAATTTCTACTTGAAGTCCTCTCAACCTTAGTTCGATCTTCCTAATAATTATAATAATTGATAATTGTTATATTTTCAGTTCTCTTAATTGTACTGACCTGATTTACTGTATATACGTTTTTTTTTTATTATTATAAGAATCTTGTTTCAAGATACTACATTATATTTTAAATATCTGATATTTATTTATTGCGCTCACCTTCCTCAGTGTTGTCTTTTTTTAACTCAAAGGTTGACTGTTAGAGAATGCCTTGTTGCTATAAGTCCGCCTATGTACCACTACTATATATGAAGACGAAATAAATATTGTTAGTGCTTTTTAAGTGTAAAAGGAAGACTTCATATAAGCTAAGTCATTCGAGATAACCGCTTCTACGATAAGCATTATAGTCATGTTTAATATTTTGCCCCACAAAAAAGAGTACCTAAACATTTCGTGTTCAATCTGAACGATCAGTGAAAATTTCATGAGCTCAGTCCTTTGGGTCATCTAAATGTCATATTTTACAGCTGATGGTACATTTACCTAACTGTACCATGAACCATGACCCATTTCCCCTACCGCCTGAGGTGACACCCCGTTTCAATACGCGGCCGACATAAAGTGACTTTTATGCATTGCTGTAAAAATAAAGTTCCACCGTACCCGCGTACCTGGAGGAGCTTTATTATTTTTTATGTGTCACAAGTGGGAATGGCCGTTTTAATTCCTACTGTGATATGTACCGTTATTGCTTTTATGGGGTATCATGCCCATTGCCAAAATTTATTTTATTTTCAGATTTTTTTTTCTCTTTTCTAAATTGTTTCATATTTGTTAAACTGTCAGGTAGAAGTAAATAAATTTAATGTCGGTACTACTTGCCGATTTTAATTCCTATTTAAGAATGTATGCTTTTAAAACCCACGTAAATACCTACTTCAACTGAGCCCACATTTCAAGGGTAAAACAAATACAGTATAAACAAAAGCCCTCCCGCATCATTTTCTGTTTCGCGATCCAGAAATAAAGGTACCTCATACTTACGGCCGTATTATGTTTCCATTAGAGCTTGTTGACTTAACCCTCGAAAAACGAACAGTGACTGCGGTTTTTCCGCGTCTCACCGAAGTGGTTCGGGCACGTATCGAGGTTTTACGATGCAAAGGCACGCGGCGTTTCGCTGATTTATTTTCATTATCGTGTTCAGCTGTGCCGGTGGCGATATTTTTCACCGACCCAGATTGGAAAGGGAACCGTGACTGAAATTAATAAAGTGATGTCGTCACCCACAGTTGTGGACATTTTTGAAAGAAAATTTCATATTCATCGTTATTGAATCCAGCTGTCGAAAGTTTTATTTTCTCCCTATCCTCGTGCCAGGGGAATTCGGCAACGGACAGCTGATGCAAAACCCGGTCGACTCTGCAGAGATATCTCATTGTATGACAGCAACTGCGAACTGATGACCCACTGACCCAATTCTGGACTGCAGCAGTCAGCGATCTGTATACCTTACTATTTGTTTCGAGTTCTGGCAGTGATTCCCACCCAACTTATACATATTCAGGCTGTTCTGCAATTCTTGAGGGAATTTTCCGGTGTTTTAGCAGGAAGTAAATTTTAATTGGGAATATCAAATATTCATGGTTAGTTTATTTATCTTTTGTGTTCTCTTAGTTTTACTTTCTATATTGTTTTGGATATAGGCGTACTTTAATATACCCAAAAAGAAACCTACAGGGACATTTATAATATCACGTAGACCTTCTGAATTTCATTTCATCCAAAGCTTATACCATTTGCAATAATAATCCGAAGTCTTGTAAACATGTTTGTTTCCAAAGATATTAATAACATACATTCGTTATTGTAATGTGGCACATATTTACTAGTACATCCAGAAAGAGTAAAACAATTTCTCATTTCTACCTTGTAATTGCTGTCAAATTTTTCTCCCAAGCCTTTACTAGGTCATCCCTCGTAAAGGAACCGCCAACAAATTCAAGACTGACGTTCAGACGGAAAATGTCCTCGCCAGTTTAATTTGAGGAACATTATTCTCGCCTGTATGTTGTAATTCTTTAATCTTATCAAGACCTTAACTTTGTTTTGACAACAAGATGGTCTACGTGTTCTTAAAGAGTAACATTTATACTTACGCCAGGATAACAAATAGATTTATTGATATACGATTGATATTGTCTCGCTTAGTTGATTGGAATCTATGAATATTGAATAGCAATCACTGTGCACAAATTATTACAATTATGGATCATATTCATGGAATATTCTGAAAAAAAAAAAAATCTGAGGTTGAGACCACCATATCCTTCAATATGACATTCAAGATGGATATAAAGAAAAGGAATAATCGATGCAGTAACCGCTAGTGTACTATTACTGAAATTCGGGTTTAAAGATCCAATAAAATGAGTATAAGGATAATAAAAAAAATAATGTTTCCAGCCTTCCATTACTCCCAAGGTTCCCTTTAATTGTCATTCAGCAATTGGCATAAGCGAGGCAGTGAAATTTAATGAACCACATTCGGGTCAAGGCTGTCTGTTTCAGAAACATCGACGATACTTCAGTTTGAATTTTCATCAAGAATTTTGGAATATGGATAATTGCTTTAATTGGACCAGTACAATAGTCTATTGTTTTAAACATTCATGAGTTCTAACAACTGTACTACAGAATGCAATTAAATTCACCAACTGGGGTCAACTAGACGTGTCGTATTAGCTTAGGCAGCGCAGTATTGTCTTCCTAAAACGATTTCGTCGGTTTTAGCTGGATTAATTTTCTCATGTGTGAACACTTCACAGGCATTTCCTAACTTGACTAATTTATAACTCGGCCTATGCTCGTGTAGGCTGGTGTTTTAATTTTTTCCTTTTTCCAATTAAAAACGTGCACCGCTAGCGAATTCTTCCGCCTGTGCACGACTTGAATATTTTATGCCTGCAGTCTCGCGGGAAATTAATGCTTGGTGCACTAAACCATTGTGCTTAAGATTTTTCTTTGATACGGTTCGTTAGAATTTTAAAGATGCGATTTTAAGGATTAACTGACCCGTATTCGCCAGATCCTTGGGATGTGCGGAGCTCTACCATAATCAATCTTCATTATCTTTATACTTCCCAATGATTCTCCAAGGTTCTGCACTCTCGTTATTGGATTAACGTGGGTGGTAGTCTATTTTAGAATCTAATTGCAAGGTACCTGCTGAACCTCTCATATTCGGTACCCATAACAACGTGTAGGTATATAGGAAAATAAACGAATTCAATAATTCAAAGTACAAACAAGATTCCAATCTATTTGTAAAGGTTACATGCCCTGGGGAGTGATATCGAATAGGGAATTGGTTTCGTCAGGTACGCCCAGCCGCTAAAACCTAAACTGCGGCTTACCGCACGCAAGCCGGCCGCCTCAGGGACTCTCGTAACTCCGTACCCTATTATTCCACTATCTCACTTTCAGCGTACGTGAGACCCTTATTTATTGACCGAACCTGATGTAACAACGATTTGCTGCGTAAACTACGTGCTGCGCAATCTACTGCTTCCCATGTTACATATTTAAAGGTGACACGATCTTAGTTTGAACGTATACTATATACTCGCCGTACTTACCTGAGATTTCATTGAAACTTTCCTAGTACTAACACTAGAAGCAAGCAGCTAGAATTTAGTTAAATATTAACAACAACCCTGAATAACATTAACACTTGCTTAACTTAATTAATTTCACCGCGTGTTTCATTATAATGTTCGTTGCCTAGATTCATGGAAAATACTCGTATTAAATAATGTGCTTAACAAACTATCAATTCATTCAAGGCTTTTGTTTCCATCCAAGTAAACCGTGATCTGTTTGTAACTGATATTCCTTTATTCAATCTTGTGATTTGATGTGCTCGACTCACTTTTCCAGCGCAATAAATTCATCAACTTTATGATAAATCGTCAACTTTTATTGTTCTCTTTTGCGTGGCTATTCAAGTAAAGGCTCCATTGGAAACCAGAACTGAAATTTGTAACTATTAAGCCCCGGGACTTTGCGACAAGGCTGAGCCAAGTCTCAGCCTAAAGTCTCATTTGTTCAGCTCTAGCTACGGAATAAATGCTTTATATTCCGCACACCTGTATGCTCCACATAAATAATTGCGAATTGCCACAACGCCCAGTACTTGTGGAATTGTTTCTTCTTAATTTGATTTGGTTTCCAGCCTTGGATTTACTTCTTTTGTATTATTACCAAGTTTATAGAACTTTTATTCCTTATTGCCTCGAATATTCTGAAAGTAGTTTTTGGCTTTATTTCCTCAAAGAGTTTGAAATCTCCAACGTTTCACTTTCAAGCACAGTAATAGCACCGCTTACGAGTTTCTTGTTGAACTAGCTGAATTTAGAGACGTTTTGATATCGAACCTGAATGCGGTCGTGCATTCTCTTGAAGAGAAACTTAGGAAGCGTGCTGGCGAATATTGTTTGCCCTCGAACTGGAACAGGTCTCCGCGGTTACTTCCTTCGGTGGAAAGACAAACTTAAGCTATTGTGAACATTACATGGAATGCAGTTATTACGTTCTCTATGCAATTTGCAACTACCTGAAACTCGGTCTTTGTTTTCATCGTTTAAGAAATTTGTTAAACTTCCCTAGTTCCATCCTTGTTCCAACTTACATAATGTATAACAATCCCAAAAGTTGTTTTTGTAAAGGTCGAGGAAAACCGAATTAAGTGATGGAGTCTTGTGAATATTATTGCGAGAATGGTGTTGCATTAGAATACAGAGCTAGTAAAAGGACTACTCGCAATTGAATTTCTAAGTGAAGTGATTTAAACAAAGAGTGGTAACTGGTATAAACGTTTACGGGTGAAAAAGCTGGAAGAGTGTCCTGGCTTTATTGTGCGAATGAGAGGATGCGCGGCTGGCGGTTGTCCGCTCAGCGGAGACGCTAGCGGAGGAGGTACCGTCGAGCGGAAAGGGTGTCGGGCCGCGAGCGCGACGACTGGTGCCCGCACGAGGCGCGCCGGCATGCGCTGACGTGTGCACGGCGCTGCGCGTGCTGCGGCGCGGCGCGATGCCCCCCTGGGCCTGACATGGAGGAGGGTGGCTACTGGCGGCCATCTTGCTCGACGCTGTCGCTCGCGGAGCATCATGGCAGCGCAACGCACCTGTGTGCGCGGCACGCGCCTCAGCCGCGGCTCGCGCACCGTCATCCCCCCCATGCGCACCATTCGCACGCGCACCAGCACGCGCACGCGCACCATCTCCAACACGCGCAGCACTCCTCGTGCCCCGTGCACAGCCCGTTCAGACAACCCACGCCGGAGTACTGTGCCGCACATTCACAGGTATTGTTGCTCATTCAGTACAACTAATTCTTAATTTAATATTTTAATTGATATGTTTTTAGTAGGTATATAGAAAGTAGATACGACATCGTGATTGGTGAGCTAAAAAACTCATCAAAAGAAGCTGCTGATGAGGTAATCGATGCTATCAGACCTGATAGCATAAGACTTACGCGCGACCGATTTGTGAAACCGAGTCACGAGGTGACGGCACCTGCACCTAATTTATTACAAGTGGATGCCTTCGATGGTGGAGAGCATATTTTCAACGACACAGATTTGCATCTTGCCATTGCTCTTCGCTCGACGTGAACGTTGATGATAAAAATATAAAGCCCTATAACAAACTTAATACACGCGAGGGCAAAAATTCTCCCCCTGTTTTTGGCATTAGCACCAAATCGAATGATTTATGAAACGCCTGTTTAATGGCGATAGATATTTTGTCCGTAACAAATATATATTTTATATAAGAATTTGCCACGTTCGGCCTTGAAACAGTATTTATTATTGGTGGTCCCTAAGGAAACGTGAGTGGAATGTAACACTAGGCAACAAAAATAGGTAGACCACGAGAAATAGCAACATAAAAAGAAACCAACCATGTGTCTGTGTCGACTAATGTAGTAATTACATTTGAACACAAAACTAAACCAGAACTTATTAGTGGGTAATTGTATACTTATTTCGGAGAGATTCTTGTGTAATAATTAAGTGCTCTTGAGGAAAGACAGCTGAAATATCCTCAAATAATTTTCTTTGCAGTTGTACCAATATAAATTGAAGTATGTTTTCAGATAATGAGGAATTCTTTTACTATGGAAATTTGAAAAATAATTATTTGTTAACTTAACAACAAATAACAGTAGAAAAGCCTGACAACAGAATAAAAATCGGTTATTAAATGTAGGAACAACAAGCACTAATTCAAATATTTTTATGAGAAAAGGGAGACTATGGTAGGAATATCTCACCATTTCTTTTGTACATCTATCTTAACTGCGTTAACGTCACGTTTCAGTATGTGCATCCTTATTCCGTTAATTGATAATTTCCTTTTTTACTTTATGAATTTCAAGATTTTCACTTCTCTATTTGCCATTTTAAAAAAAAATTGATACAAATATTTTGTAAACGAGGCTTTGGCTTAGTAACACGTCATGCTGATAAATCATTATTTTTCATGAATTTAGAACCTCGTCTTTGAAGTTAACCGTATTATATCATTCTAATATAATACCAAAACTGTATAGCAGCTGGTCTTGATTGATGGGACTTAGTACGTATTATGGCGTAATGTGAGGAGATTGATGTATTTAGGTAGCCACTCTGACCGTATGAGGATGGATGGAGTTTAGATAGACTCGTAAAATGTAGCTGGTAGAGTTTTATGTTAAAAGTAGCTTCTGCCAGCGACTTTGCCCGCGTCAAAGTAGAGACGGGTTATCCCGAGGGAACATAACCCGGGGTAAAAAGTATCCAATGAGTAGGTTTCATGTGATATAAAAGTGTTACATATTTTACTTGTCGAAACAAGAATAATAATCATATTTTGTTGCTGACTAACGGCTTAATTAAACCTCATTCAGAAATAGAAAATACATTTTTACCCAAGTTCTACAGTTACTCATTTTCCCCAAATTACGTACGACATACGTTACGTGTTTCCGAATTTAATTCGTCAAGTTAAAAGTCCTTTAACGACGAACTTTTAAACGAAATTGTGGGAGGTTTTCATTGAAATCAAATGCGTATAAAAAGGGCGTCGAGCTAAAATAATCCTTTTTTAACGATTTCATGAATACAAAAGGGAATGTGACAATAGCAACTGTGACATCTAAATTGGTTTTTGAAGAGTACAAATGGAGGAGGCGTTGCGTTGGACGAGACGTCTTATGTTTAATTCGCAATTTGGATCAATGTGAATAATAAATCGGCAGAAGCAGAACGAGACGGGACCCCAGGGGCCCTACAGGGTCGAAGCCTCCTGGGCCAAGGGTTGATGCGAAAGCGTAACACCAGGGCCTGGGAATAAGGCAAGGAAGGAATGGGGTAAGTTTTTTAGTCAGTCAGAGTCTGACACTGTCTCCTGCTCCACCCAAGAGCGGGATTCGTCATTAGATGATTTTTACCTATTATAAAAAAAAGGCTTCCAATATAGAACTCCACACCTCCTTTTTTGCCCTGCAAAGGTACAAGGCATACAAAGTGTAGTTGTTTGTACACAAGTAACTACGCATACTGCTATAACTAAACACCCATGATTAAAACAAACCCAATGACAAAACCATCCAAGTATCTAATTTATACAACATGTTTAACATAATAAATGCACATTCTAAAAATATCATGTGTAGAATCGGCTACTGAATCAATTTTCCTAAAAACAATGGTTTCATTATCCGAAAATATAATGTATATTCATATCAGGTAATATTTTAGAACAAAAAGGGTTAAAAACTCTTTTTCAGTTATGGTTGCGATACTAACGCGTTTGTGTGTGACCGTGCATGCGTAAATATCAATATTGATGCTATGTGGATTGTGTTTGAGTCATAGTGGTGAAAGGATTAGTCAGCTAGATTCTGCATTATCAAGTGCTAGCTATCCAGGGAGCGCTGGGCATTGAGAAACGTGAGAAAGGTGTTTTTAACGCCATTTAAAAAAAAAAGTAAATTGTTGCGCTAAAATTATAATTGTACCTTAATTTTGTAATTCGGGTTTGTAAGGGCATTATGCCAGTAACATCTTGCATACTGGTCGGAAAAAAATATTTCTCAAAACGACATGAAAAGTGAAGAAGAAAATGAGCATCCCTTTAATAGAATCAGATATAGTGTAGACGTTAATAAAATTAAAGATGATATTTCATTCAGACTCGCCACTTGGATTCTGTATTCGTATTCATTAATAATTCTATGGCGTGTTCCAGAAAGTTGCTGGCTAATTTAATGAGTATCTGCTTCTTCATGATGAATAATGGATTAAATGTGTGCCTCATATTTTCCTTCTCGGAGCTGATATTTTGGTGGAAAAATTTATTGAAAGATTGGTTCCGTGTTATTATTTCATATGTGTGTTGTTTTGATAGCTGAGAAAGTTTATCCATTAATACTTTCTACTTACTTGAAGATGCTTAATTATTCAACAGTCAAACCATTCAGTAATAAAATGGTAGTAAAACAATTATTTCGATTTTCTAGAGGTTTATCTGTGCCTACTCCAAATTTCTGGTGATTAAATAATCGATTCATAAAATCGTTATCCTATTTAAATTGCTGTAGCACGTCAACAAACGTTACTGCAAATTGTTTGTCAAGGAAATCCCTAATCGTGAAACCTAAATCATTAAACACATAATAGTGTATTTACAATAGGTACTTCACTATTAGACTCGAAATATTTCTGCAAATTAAGGTTCATATCATAATTAATTGTATTACTTGCGTAAAAGTAATATATTCATTATTTAAGAACTTTAGTTTATAGTTAGTAGGAAACCCAGATTCTGGTAGAGAATCTAACTACTTACCTATAACGAGCTACCCATTACTCGCCGTCCGCTAGCCCGCGCTTACGGTGCGCGGTGCGCGGCGGTGGAAACCGGGATCGGAGACACGGTGGCGGCGGCTGCGACGTGAACGCCTACCGAACAGCCAACCGCATTAGGCTACTAATGCGGTTGGCTTCCTCTTTTGCTAGCATTACCATTACTGCTTTGCAGAAGGAGGCGATCGCCTGCTACTCCTCGCTCCGGACCATAACCTCTACCAAGGCCCGCCGCAAGAGATCGCCGCCTCCGATCGACCCCAGGAGAACACGGCGATGCTATTTCCAAGCGGGCACACCTTTACCGTGTGCTCCATCTTGTCCGCCGAGAAGTCTACACAGTGGCGACACCCGGACGTTGCTTCCTCACGAATGCAGGATTACGGTGCAGGAGACGCCTCAGAGAGTTGGAGCGTGATGGAATTAACTTTTCTTAGTCACGCCTGGGTTTTAGCATTAAACCAGCACCTAATCAAAAAGACAAACATCATGCAGAGACACCTTCAAACGCTCAATCAAGCCTCTTGAAGAGACGGGATATGTGGCCCCACTAGCTTGTGTATTTTACATACACGTATCTCTTAACACCAGTGCTGTCGTCTGCATACCCAAAGATTCTTTCCAAAACTAACCTGTGATTTCAACGTAATTTCTATGATCTGTTTCTTTAGAAACACGTAGATACTAACTAGTATAGGAATAACATTTTTTTTATATATATTTGGAATTATTAGGTAACCTAGAAATTGGTTTAGACCTTCGTTAACGGCTTATTGTTTTTTGCAGCTTGTTGTTGGGATTGACTCCCAAAATAGAATTTTGGTCCTCTAATCCGATTGCCAAGAACCTCTTAACTTCCATCTTGTAAAATTTTTACGTGCTCAACACAAAAATTCAATTATGTAGGTTACCAAGAAAATCAGTCGTGAATTCTTGACGAGCTCGACCTTATAGATTTATTCTTATGTTACGTGAATTTGTGTCGTTTTAATACTTTTATTAAATAAATTTTGACCAATTGAATATTTTTTTCGCCGTTTCCATAAATTTAATCTTCATGGAAATAAATTAGATGGCGGAATGGGTGTCAGATCCTGATATTTTTTTTTTTTGTAAAATCTCCTCAAACGCAGGAGTTGGAATATGATTAATGTTTTTTTCATCATAAAGAGTATTTATTTCCGCTATTGTAACAAAGAAACCGATATTACGATGAAGTCGTATGAGGGTCAGGTTGATATTTGTTCTGTCACTAGGTAAAAAGTATCGTATGTGAAAAATTTACAGGAGAGCTATTTTATGAATAACTTTGTCATTGATTACTAAATGTTTATTAATTTTATTTAAAAAAGCAATAAGCACTGATAATCATCGTTTTTGTAGCACACTTATTAAAAGAAATAACTTTACTCTGAGCTAAATAAGGCAATCAAAATAAATGCATATTTTCAGATTTGAGAGTTTACCATATCATTTTTCAGATTTTAGTGTATTTTCTGGTAGGTGCCAGAGAAACAGTTTTCAGATTCATTTGGGCTTTAATTGAAGTAGACCCAAGTATAATTTAATTTCATATTACAATGTCGTAGTACGTAATGAAATAGCGGCTGCCAGAATAATACCTTTACTTTGTCAGTTTTCAGATATTTGACTGAATAACAATTTGGTGGAGTCCCTCCGTTATTAAATGCCAACACTTTGAATGTATGAATAATGTAAAATTTATTACGTATGTGTGGTTGTTAGTCTGAATCAAAAAAGTTCTACTGAAATAGAGTATATTATGTACCTTCAGAACTTTATTTAGACATACTGGTATTGTCTATTTTAGTAAAACATTATTTCATTCAACCTTCTAACAAACAATAGCCATGACTAACAAGTCAGTGGCCATAAAATAAACTTACCTACTTCGAAATCTTAAGTCCTTCAAGCGAAACGAGGGTATGTCCTCAACAAAGCAGAAACCCTTCCTTTAGGAATCGCGTAATCTGACAATGTGGAGTACAATAGCCACAAAGAGACAGATGAAGGAAACCCCTAAACGGAATCAGTCTATGACGACGGAATTGACAAAGCAGATTTTACCATCCATGACATATATGTACTCATACCTCATGTAATTATCTTTTGGCAAGATATGACTGCTGTAACTTGTACCATTTCGTAAAACCCGGTCGAGGTCAAATAATTCAACGAACAGTTTACATCAGATCTTTTTACAATTCTTAAATGTTTTAGTTTTCAGCTTCATCGAATCATTCGTAAAATTGGGAGTTGTATGCTCATCTTTCTGCATCGCTATCAGATATGTATAATTTAACATTACCAAATCATTGATTTAGAAGGGTTCGTGGTGTTTATTGCACGCTCTTCGCCATAGATATCGAAATCGAGAATAGGACATCCTATTCTCATTCTCTTTTTCTTTTTTTGTGATTGACGGCGGTGACAATCAGGTCTTTAAATGTTTCAAAATGTATTAGTAATTTGAGTTTTTAGATTACTAACAACGGTTATTGGACTAGAGAAGAAAATCGTAAAATTAGTCATATAGACAAATCTGGTAGAATTGAAAATGAATGTTGATGGATTTCACACTAGTTTAAAATGATATCGGCTGTTCCCAAGGCACGGTCAACGAATACACATGCAATTCCTTTTCTAGGCAAAAATTTTATACAGCTGTGTTTACCCTCACGGGAAATTAAAAATCTACCCGCAGTCGTCACTCAAGCGAACATTTCCTTTATTTTAATGCCCGTTAATCGAATTGTCATAACCATGTTGCTGAGTTAACTGTACACTCTAATGCTAAATGAATTTTCCCAGAATTTCATATGTAAACGTTGAGTTTCGGTTTGTGTATTATGAGTGAAGTTTTCATTTAAACATGACATCGCAAGAACTTTGTATTTCGCCAAATGTTTAATTTGAAATTCGTATTGAATGCACACTGAAAGAGAAACTGAAATAGAAATAGCTGACATCTTGAAGTCACCGGTACCAATGTTCCTATTGATTGCAAAACGATTGTGTAGGAGATAGTGCATAGCGAATGCAATTGTAGACTACAATTGTATTGTGTTTATATACCCTTCGAATGAAACTACGTATAGTGGCACTTTTCGCTCTTTTATATGCCATAGAGAGCGCTGTTGCCTTTGCCTAATGCGGTCGGCCTCCTCCTTTGCTAGCATTACTGCTTCGCAAAAGGAGGCGACAATCTGTCACTCCTCCTTGCTCTGATCCATGGCTAGTACTAAGGCCCGGCGCGAGAGATCTTTGCCGTCGATTGCCCCCACGAGGACACGGCGTTCCTCTTCCATGTGTCTACCGTGTCCTCCGGGCAATCCTCACAGCAGTGGTGACACCCGGGCGACTTTCCGCACGACTCCGGTGCAAGAATCTCCTGAACTTGTCATGTCCGATGAGGGCCTGTGTCATGCGGAAGGCGAGGACGCTGTGAGGTCTCTCCAGCCACTCCTCGAGGAGGGGACTTATCGCTGTGATTATGACGTGCCCGGCACTGGGTTGCGATAGTCGCTGACGCTATTTCACCATCATTAGGTCCCGCCGAAGCTCTGTCCGTCATGTCCGGACTAGTCATCACCCAAAGGTTGACTGTTAGAAAATGTTTAAGGCATTAAGTCCGCATCTGTAGTGTTCTTTGCATAAGGTGTTAATAACATGTATAGTAACAAATATTGTCATAAAATATTGTCACTTAATTGAAAACTTGAGAGCCGACCCCGGTTTGTGTGCGTGTTACAAATCTTTGACGAGGCTTGTGTCCAATAGTGGACGTCTTTTGGTTATAACAATAATATTTAGCATTTCTTACTTTTTTTTGCATCAGTCTTTGTATACTGATTCCACCATAATGATCACATTTATTTGAAATTTCACTGTAACAGCCACAACAATTAATCCTTTAAATAAATTCAGGATTTACTTAAGCCGCTATCCTGAGTCGTTTAATGAAATCAGATGTCGTCTTATAATACTTCAATCCTTTGCAGTTAAATTACATATTAATGTTTTAAGTACAGATCTGGCTTTTGGTTAACACGATGACAGGATTAAAATCGCATTGATGCATAAGCTCTTAGGTAAGAGAATTTAAAAAGAGACTTCTAAAAACAATAATAATAATAAAGCGATAATTAATAAATGTCTAAGTACCACCTAAAAGCTGTTGTCCACCAATGAAACCGTCTGTAGGACAATAGCAAGGACGAACCTAGATCAAATAATTTTGGTTAATTATAGCGACAGTGTAAATGTATTACTGTGAACGGTACAATTTATTAATTTGATTTCACACTAATTAATTTTCTAAATACTTATTGAACATTATTGTTGAATATTTTAGCTTATAGCCTTAATAACGACTTAGAAAGGTACTTTATTTAGTGATATTTTACGTGGACTTAAAAAAAAGACAATTTGTGTAGACAGCTTTTACAAAACATGCTAGGAAGAAATAATAAAATTCTAAACAGAATGTTTCAGATAGTATTCTTATGCTCTCATTTCTACGAGAAAAGAAAAAAAAAAACAATGAATAAAATTCCATTAACTCTTTCTGAAAATTTCAGAAACTGAATTCTAAAATCATTTTCGGAAACTCTTTTACAAGAAGCTTTTTGTTTTGACACGCACAGCGCTCTTATATTTCGAACTTAAATTGTTTTCCTGTTACCCCTCCAATTCTTGTAATTTTACAGCTAACGGAACACAAATGGTAGATTCGTTAATTATTTGAAAACATGGCTTTGCTTTGTACGGATGCTAGGCTTGTGTACCAGAAAATAACATTTCGAGATACGCAAGAGGCATTCAAGATGTGAGTTTTTCGTCACGAGTGGTACGACAACTGATAATATTAAGAAAACAGCGAGGGATTGCCGCCTGGAAAAGAGAAAAGGTCTTGGCTGAGCTTGACATTCTCGATTAAACCGGATTCTCGACTGCTACTCAGCTGTTTCACCTAGCAAAAGACAACGGGAATATTCGAGTTGATGGCCGTCCTTCATTAATTCGAGAAGCAGCGAAAATACAAGAATGCCGTGAATGACGTAGACCGTAACAGTAATCCGGTAATGTTTTGTTTTATTAGACATTTTCAGTCTTGCTGCAGTTAACTGAAATCTCTCTAATAAAACTTACTTAGTCTCACAAAGAAGCACAAAGTCGTACTAAATATTAACTTGGAATTCGCCATCCGTATAACACATCTGCTTCTATTGGATTATATTGCCAGAGAGCAAATGCTTTAAGTTCGAAACCAACGCGTTGATACATATTAGTCTTAATTAAATGTTTGCATTTCCGATGAGCTTACATTTGCAACTGTATATTCTGTTTTAGAATTTCTCCTGTATAACATTGGTGTAGGTTACAGGACATTATTGCACAGTTACATCTACAACACCTACATTAGAGACTCCTCGTAACCTGGGGATAAGCGCACATTTAAAGATCGCGAGGTTACGAGGAGTCTTCTAGGCAAGCGTGCTTCATCGTTGCTTTCCATTTGGCAAAAGTGCTTAAACGTGAGCTTGCCAATAGAATTCAAATATATTTCTACAGAGCCAAACACTGTTATGTTTTCCCCGTTTTATTTTTATTTCGGTCACGATTCAATCCTATTAAGATAGTTATTTACTCCAACTTTATCAAGATACATCTTTAGCAATTTGTACAGTATTGTGATTACTATTCTCTTGCGTTAGACAAATAGCAAGATTCTCGCGCCAGTAATTAGTGTTGTGTTTGCCTAGACGTAGTCATTTTTCTTCCTTATTTCTAGTTTATTTTCTCGCCCTATATTTTTTCTTGAACAGTCTTTGTCATAGAGTTGTACGATTTATTAACGACTGATTTTAAATATTTTTCTTTGTAGTTATTTCTTGATAGATATAGATTTTGTTTTGTTTCTTTTTATCTGCCTAGCCTTTCCTCATCTGATTGGTTCGTATTTTATCATAGGATGTTTTTAGATTTCATGTATCCAAAGTACTAACATGATTGAAAGAAAAACTTAAAACGAAAATTGCTATGAAAAGGTTTTTGTTTAGACTTCGTCTACTTAAACCTCAAAAGATCATAGAAACAAGTAGTCATGACACAAAGAATAATAAAAGAAAATGTATCGAAACATCGCTAACAAAAAACTAAGACAAGAAAAAAAAGATACGAGGACAATCATATTATTTATAATCAGACAGACAGATGTAGGTAAGTACCTAGCAATGTCTAGAAACTTTGGGCATTAAATCAATGACCGAGTTTTTGCCAAATGTTGTATTGATGTTTTTTGTTCTAACTGTTAATTTGGAACGCTATCGATTTGAGCAATTTTCATTGGGCACGGGAGCCAAAGAAAAGAGAAGAAAATCAAGCATTCCCTAACGTTTTAGGTTAACCTAAAGTAGTGCGATCCATTTTTCTGCAGTTGCAGCTTATGAAGAAGTGGCTATTGAACACAGACATTTTAGCTTAGTCTTAAAGTTTTCTCTTGAGAAATAGTTTCCAAAGCAAACCATATTGAGCTTTTGTTACAAAAACTTAAAGTGCATAAAACGTGAAAGTATTTATAAGAGCTTGCAAGAGTAGTGATAAACCAGTTCTGGGCGAAATCGAAGTTCGAGGGTAGCTTACACAAATATTACAGGATGCATTCCTAAATTTATAAATTAACATGCTGTAAAAATCACTCGGTGGCAAGTGATATTATAGCTTGGCTGTTAGTAATAGTTTCATACCTTGTTGCTTTTACGAGTATCGCCGCTGGTCTGCCCGCTCGTTATTAAATTATCTGACAACTTGCCAGGTTTATGTACGTTGTCATAACATAAAAGGGGCAGCTTTGTGGTCTCAAAAATTTCGTTGCCAATTTACATATTATGTAGGTTTCGGGTGCTTCTCTCAAATATGCTGTAGCGTAGCTCTGTATTTTGGTCCGTCAATTTGAACCATCGATTTTGGCAAGCTGGCCTCTTGCCTGCCTTGAATGTTTAAATATTTTGTTTGTCTGCGTTTGACCTAGGCTGTTCATGTTTGTTACTCTCTTTGTTTTTGTGGTTTCTGCATTGTGTGTGTCTATATGTGTCAAATTAAATATTTTTCTTTCTTTCTTTTCTATCAGTTCCGAGTTTTTAGTAAATCATTATGTTTACAAGTTTTGATATAGCTATCTCAAGTTTTCCTCCAAACTTCGTTTAAAAATCATCTTCCAAACCGTATGATTTGTAAATCTTTCTGTTTGCCATCTGATGTTCCGTGGAGTGTATATCATTATCTTCGCGATACTGTTTTGTGAATCCGCAATAATTTGCACAATGTTTCACTATCAGTTTTCCGTCCGATTGAGTTTAAACAGATACATTTTGTCTGGCCGTCGATTCTACTATCTTATTTGCAATCGACGCCTTTGGGTTATACACATCTAAAGTCAATAGCGGATGAAACTTAGTATCCAAGTGTATGGTAGTTACTCTCACTAATAACCTGAGCTTCGAGGGACGTTACGGAAACTTCGTGTGGGAAGATATGTGGGACAACTAACTTTCAACTCCTCACTCACATCAGTTCTGCATTAGTGCAACACTTAGTTATTAGTTCGTGAAGTGTTCTTGAGATCTCAGGATATTCTTTGCACAGAGCAGTAATAAGAAGTACGAGACCAAAATACGAGAGTACCTCTTTGTAATTAAATATAATTTGAGGAACCTTGCCTGTTAAAATTTCGTTTCTAACAAAGACAAAGACCATTACCATTAAACCTGTAATCCTTATAACTTTCTCATATTTTTGGTTAGGTAACAATGTAATTATTTTTGAAGTGTACCAACCGATAGAAAATTTACTGCCGATTACAACTAAGTCCGACCCTTATAACGATATGAATGAAAATTAATGATCCTTAAACTGCTCGGTGAAAAGCCTTTTAACCTTGTTAATTACGACTTATTTAAGTTATACTGAATGATAGGTTTGTGGCATAGTTAGTACTTTTTATTCCTCGAAGAAGAAAAGTGTTATAAGCTTGACATGTGTCGGTATTGAATTATGTTCGAAATATTTTATAATTGCCTTAGGAAATGCTAGATGCTAATCTTACAACGCAATTATAGCTCCTGACCAGGAGATTTTTTTTTCTTGTTGAATGTTAATTTGCTTGATGAGATTTATTGACGTGTATTATTTTAAAACCTATTTACAAAATAAATATCATTTATCATTTGAGAGAGGTCTTGTTTATTATTCAACAAGATCTGTTAACTGTTTGAAGATCAACTCTTTTTAAGCTGATTCCACAGGTTTTATTTTTAATAAAACTGTATATTACATGAATATTATGGCCTATGTTGTGCCCCTGTTTATTTTAAGGCCAAATCTTTCCAAAGATCTACTGTGCTCATCAAGCACTGTACAGGAGATTAGTTTCCGAGGTCTAGACCTCGGAAACTTCAGGACTAGTCCTGAAGTCGAACTAATATTGTGTAGTTTTCGTGCAAACCCTCACCATCTCAAAGTAGGGCACCTTTAGAGAGACATTACTGAAGTACCGTTAGTTCAAATTTCGATCGACTTTGAAGGCTTTGTCGAAGTATATAAACACTAAGCAGAGAGGTTGGTGGAGGCAGGTGGCACTTCAGTTTTTTGTTAATAACCACAACGTAAGTACATATGGTGTGTATGGAGTTGAGCAGACAGAATAACAACTGAGAAACAGAGTTCTGACACCGAAAACGTACTTTTACTTATATGTTATATACAGGTATGTTGAAGGCACAGGAAACAAGATCCATAATGTATGATGAAAAGGCTTTATAAAGCAACTTCTTTTGATCTCAAAAGGGCTTGGCCACTGACGTTGGCGGCCGGCGAAAACTAAGTTATAACTACATTTATTCATAAACTGCGAAAATATTCTACTTTCAACTTCAGGTAACTGAAATGTAGAGGAATAAGGCTTGGAACGTTCGAGAAGAAAACTTTTAATCACTACATTCGTTCGACTCACAATCAGTGCTTGTACAATTTAATTTGTACAATTTATATTTAGATGGTCGTTGTCATGACAACCGTAGCCCAGATCCTGTCTTATTGATTAATTGCTGAACATGTTAGCCTTGATAAACGGCTTGTCGATTTCTTTTGTTTTGGTTGGTTTTTGCTGCGTCCGCTATACTCTTGTTTCGGAGATCCGATGAAGAATCTTTTCAATGCCATAGAGATGTTTGTTTAGTTGTCCAACATCTTTATTAGTTTAGTACCTATTTTTTTGTGGTTCCGGTGGGTAAAAATCATCCAATAACATCTCCCGCCCTTGAGCGGAGCAGGAGACAGTGACGGACTTATTTTTTTTTTTATTAAAAAAAATCTCTATTTCGTTCAAAATAAATTGAGTATAAAATAATGAAGAAGCACACACTGAAATGTGATGTTACCACCATTAAAGGTAGGTAATATCAACGTGTGTACAAAAGAGATTGAGACCACGCCCCCGTTTTTTTGTCATATCAGCATTTGAACTGCTAATTGCTACTTCATATAATAACTAATTTTGATACTTATTGTTTTCAGAAAAATATTTCTTTGAAGTGTTTTGTTATTTAGTAGATAATAGTTGACTAAAATAAACTCAAGAAAATACCCAATTAAGAGGATTATTTCGTATCGTTATAAATTTTTTTTCGTAATCCAGTTATTTGATTGTTGTACGGACGTTGATCGGATTTATGTATTTTTTAACGGCAGTTATTTATTATAACGTTCGAATTGGGAAATAAAGATTTTATTCTACATCCACACATAGCTTGCTCTGCTACTCTCATTGGCTAATTTTAAACTGTAATGTTTTAAATCTGTTTAATCAACGCTATCCGTGAATCCGTCCTCATTTATTTGACGTTTCATCTGATATTCAAATTTATATTGTCAAACTTGCAAATATGTGTTTTGGTTACTCAATAATGAGTTTCGATATTATTTTGTACATTATTTACTGTTCTTGTATTTTCGTTTGGAACAATAAGAACAAATGTAAATGAATTAATTTGTTAATTAATGTAGGTTGGTAACATCTACACCTACATGTTTCCTCTGGCGTTTCATTACCATTATTTAAATGTTATTTCCTAGATATTTTTTCCTTCTAATGCAAGTAAGAACATATACACCTTAGTGTAATTTCGGAGTAGCTAAAACGTGATTAACGAACAAACAAAACAGATTCAGTCGGATTAAAAGAGAATTAAAAAATTATAAGTGCAAACCAACACTTAATCCCTTCAGAAAGCGTGAGAAAGCACACAACTGGCCTCTTAAACAAAAGAAATAACCAAGAAAATATTTTAACGAATTTTACAAGAGCTTAGCAAAGAAACAGTGGTAATAAAGTTACATACAAATGGAAAAAAGTTTCAAATCCGCCTTAAGCTTGGAAACAAAAAAGATTGATCGCTTTTTGATTTGAAAACTGAGCGGTATTGTATGCAAGTTATGTAAATATGCTTCGCAATAAAAGAGCAATCTTCTCTTTATCTAAAATTCATACAGATTGCGGTAATAAAACTGGCAACATCAATATAACGCTTGATTGTTTCTGATTGCGGGCAGGGTTGGCAAGCTGAAATGATAAACACATATTACGATGTTAATACGAATGTATGCTGTTACTTGAATGAATGAAAATAAGTATACGATGAAGTTTAAAACTGATACTCTTGACTGATCTATAATATGGCAAACGACAAAGTTGAACAACACAAAAGTTGAGTGGAAATCGGTCGAATTCGGCTAAGAAAGTTATGAATATGAAATTGAATGTCTACAAGAGAAAGAGTAGACCAACTAGACGATGGAGTGAATGATGATATTAAAGACATCAAATATTTCTTCGTTTTCTGAAAGGAAGGTTTGGCCCCGGTATGAAAAGTAACGAAGGAACATGACATTATCTCCTGGCCTGCCCAAAGGCGCGGAGATGTCATTGGATGATTTCTCCATAGGAAAAAAACGTGAGAGCAAGAAAACGATAATGATATACCTATTTTCTATAACAAAAATTAAATACAAAAGAAACACTGAATGCGATTATGCGGATTTAGATTAGGAATAAAACGCTTGCCTTTTTTACAAGTACAAAATGTTTTGTTGAAAGTAGTCCCTGGATGCCATTCGCTCAGGAACACAAGTTTTTTGTAAAATCTCTTTGAACTAGAATAAAATATATGAACTGGAAGCCTGGAGGATATTTCTCGAGGATCCTTTTTTTCGAATAAAATATCTGTGGGTAGGTTAGGCAGGTCTTAGGTATAAAACAGAACTTGTAATACGAAATTAAAAAAGCAATAAAAACAATGGATGTTAGAAAAGAATATACTTTGTTGTACACCAAAGTAGATAGATATGCGTGAAAGATGATGTGAGGAGGAAATCATTCAATAACCTTTCTGGGCAGTCACAAGGAGTGTCAGACTATTTTACTGATTAACACTACCTTTTTTTTTTGTGAGTAAAAATGGTCAATGGCCCAAGGGTTTTTTTTTTAGGTACGTAAAAATCATCCAATGACGAGTCCCGCCCTTGAGCGGAGCGGGAAACAAGTGTCCGACTCTTACTGACTAAACAACCTACCCCATTCCAATGTTCCTTTCAGACGCGAACCCATGGCCCCACTTGGCTTCGACCCTTCTGCAGGTTCCCTACGGTTTGCTGACAACTCCTTGAGGCGCGCCGTCGACGACTGAGCTTGGTCCGGACGGTTACCAGACGATTGGACGGCAAGCTACCCATTGCTCGCCATCCACAAGCCCGCGCCTACGGTGGCCGGAAATCGAGATCGGAATCTCGGCGGCGTCTCGGGCGTGAGCGCCGTTGCCTTAGGCGGTCGGCCTCCTCCTTTTTCTAGCATTACTGCTTCGCAAAAGGAGGCGACCGCTTGCCATTCCTCCTCGCTCCTGACCATGGCCTCGACCAAGGTCCGGCGCGAGAGATCGCCGCCGCCGATCGCCCCCACGAGGACACGACGATGCTCTGCCCAAGCGGGACATACCTCGACCTTGTGCTCCACCATGTCCTCCGGGCGGTCCACACAGTGGCGACACCCGGGTGTCTCTTCCGCACGAATACGATGCAGGTACCTCCCGAACTTACCATGTCCGGTGACGACCTGCGTCATGCGGAAAGTGAGAACGCCGTGAGCTCTCTCCAGCCACGCCTCAAGGAGGGGCATTACCGCCATAATTATGGCGTGCCCAGCACTGGGTTGCGATAGCCGCTGACGCCATTTTACCATCAATGGCCCAAGGATCGTCATTAGATGAATGATGACCCATGGGCGGAGCGAGAAACAGTGGTAGGCTCTTGCTAACTAAACAACTTACTCTGTTTTTGATCCTTGAAGAGCCTTGATTAACACCAATTGCCTTTTGCGTTCCGAGTTACGATAATTATTAAGGACTATACCGGAACCCTGGCAAAGCGGTAAATACTGAGGTCAAAATTAATAAAGATTTGAATGACGAAGTAGAAAAATAACAAGTAAATAAAAACTAGTTAAAACGACAACAAATGTGACATGATAAAGCTGAATTCCAAGCGAGATAACCCTAATGGTTGGCGCGTTTGATTGCAATGCCGAGTTCCCAACATGTTTACACCACGTGATCACCCAAGACGAAAGTGGATTAGACAATGCGGACGTTACACACTGTACTGTGCTTATTGACAGTCAACGTTGTACAAATAACCAGCTATTATGTACACGACTATGTGAAAGATGGACGTAAGTGTGCTTTTTTATGTTGTGCAAGGATATAGGTATGTTCCTAAGATCAGTTCTTTTTGTGACTTCAATAAGCTTCATAGATAGATAGATAGATTCATCGTCACATTGCTTTCTTGGCTCATTACATTAATGATCGAAGATTCCTTTTGTTTCCTGTCCTAGATTCTGGCTCTTAAGTAGTAACTATGGTGGCGAATACTGAGAAGATATGGCTAAATAAAAAACTTTTTACAAAAAAAAAACAACTACTTAATGTAAAAAAAGTGCAAAATAACTTCAATTTAATTTTTTTTTATTTTTTGGACTTTTTCGTAAAAATACATACCTACAGCCGATTATAGAAAATCCATCTGTTTCGAAGTCGGTTAAAAAGAGTGTTGACCCACACTAAGAATTTTGTATCGTGGGGGCGTTCAGAAATATGTGTACATTCAGTTATACACATATTTTATTACAAGACATTCGGAGAATATTTGTTTGGTGCGAGAATAAGAACCGTGACATGTAGCGCAGGGCCTGATCGCTCAAATCTTATCATCACGATCAAAGCAACTCGGCCTTCTACATCAACTGTAGCTGCATTCACCCATACATAAGTAATCTTTTGCTAATGATAATATTTCACTAACCAGGAATGGTAAAGTGCAACAAATTTTACTCAGAAAATTAGTTTAAAATAGCTTTGCATAATTTACATTTCGCATTGTACAATGAAAGATGAAAATTCAAATGCATTCGAGGAAATGTACTACAAGAATGAGACTCGCGTTGAAACCATAATGTGAATCAAATAGTGTTAGTTTATGTAACATTTTACAAAGAGATTAAATTGTAATAGAGAAAATGTTATAAGCACCAATTTACTAACGACCTCATTGTGTTTTCAGTGAAATTTAAAAACTTCTACTTTTTCAAGTCCATGTAATAAAATCTAGGTTTTTAGTGTCATGAGTTGAAAAATTGATGAATATTTATGAAACATTTCTCTCTTTATAATCATTATTGCTAAAGACAAACTAAGCCCACGTGTGCTACGCGTTATGACATCTAGACTCATGAATTTTCTTGAATGCTATCTTACTTGGCATACGCAACGCTATCTCACGCATCCCACGTACATAGGTCGTCTGTTTTCAAGTAAATCCAAGAGTTATGCGTAGTATACCTACGTGACGTGAACGTTCAGTTTGCCTTTAGTTTAATATCCTATCTTCACACGCACATTACACAACTATACTCAATACGCGTTAAGATTAAACATTTAAAGAAACCTTTTTACTGTCTGTTTAACCGATTTTAACTTCTATTCCGTAGGCATAAGTATGACATAAGAAGCTAAAAAATCGTTAAAAAATGAACTATTTACTGTAGCCGCCTTTGGCAATCCACTAACGTAATAAAATTCGAAATTGATTGAACGGACAATGAAAAAAGTTTTTTTTAAATTTCGTATATTATTTTAAACGTTTAAGTAGACTAATTTTTACCTGAGCACAACCTTAAAATAGATTTTTTTTTTTTTTTTTTTTTTTTTTTTTATGGTAGGTGAAAATCATCCAATGACGAAACCCGCTCTTGGGTGGAGCGGGAGACTAGTGTCAGACTCTTACTGACTAAAAAACCTACCCCGTACCTTCCTTGCCCTATTCCTGGAGTCGAGGTAACAGTTTCCCACTTCCCTCTAGACTCCGGGAGGCTTCGACCCTGAAGGGCCCCTGCAGTTTGCTGACAACTCCTTGAGGCGCGCGGGAACGGTGCGCGCCGTTGACGACTAGGACTCGGTCTTACAGACGACCGGACGGCGAGCTACCCATTGCTCACCGTCCGCGAGCCAGTGTCTACGGTGGCCGGATATCGGCAGGATCGCGGCGGCTACGGCGAGTACGCCGTTGCCTTAGCCTTATGCGGTCGGCCTCCTCCTTTACGAGCATTACTGCTTCGCAGAAGGAGGCGACCGCCTGCCATTCCTCTTCGCTGTGGACCATGGCCTGAACCAGGGCCCGGCGCGAGAGGTCGCCGCCGCCGATCACCCCCACGAGGACACGGCGATGCTCTTCCCAAGCAGGGCACACCTCCACCGTGTGCTCCACCGTGTCCTCCGGGCTCGCCTCACAGTGGCGACACCCGGACGTCTCCTCCGCACGAATCCGGTGCAGGAATCTCCCGAACTTCCCATGTCCGGTGAGAACCTGCGTCATGCGGAAGGTGAGGACGCCGTGAGGTCTATCCAGCCACACCTTAAAATAGATTGATTTACTATTTATTGTTCACCATTATAGTACATGTTGATACAAGTGGGAAAAATTTGCATTGCGACCGAAATGATATTCGCCTGAGCCACAGGAGTTATGGAGCCGAGTGCCACAGTTTTAAATTTCCACGTTTATCAAACAACATTTTTGAATACCCTTGCAAAGAAATTAATAAAATAAACGGGTTTGATTGACGACTGGCAGGGGCGTTCAGCGCTTAGCCTGATACGATGGAATATACAAAAAATTGTGGCAGGGGCGAGCTAGCGCACTTTTCTGCATTGATCCAGAAAAGAGTAAATTGCGTGCTTCAAAGCAGGTTATCAGGTATAAAAAAAAACAGTTAGAACTAAGCAATCCTATTTTTATTTCCAGGCCCCGTAGACGGCCCTTTTCCGTCGAGCCTAAAGAATATGCCATACATGTGCTACCAAGTGCCTGTCAAAGGACCATGTGATGGCATGGAAGTCATCTGGTTCTTCGATATTGTTAGGCGACAATGTCTGAGAATGTTTTACTCAGGTTGTGGAGGCAACGAAAACAAATTTCGTAGTAAACAAGCTTGTGAGCTGACTTGTAACACAGTGAGACGAATATAGCGGAAAGTGTTCTTTTACAATATTTACAGAATTTACTTAAAAATATTTACAATATAAAACCAATGCTTAAATTCACAATTTCTTTTCGTATATTCAGAAACACGGCACAGCATGGCTCATCACCAACATTTTTTTTTAATTTTGGCTCAAAATTGATTTTGCATCAATAAAGTGTGCTTGACGCTAATGTGATAAATATTTAAAATGCAAACCTTCATAAAATGCGACACTTTTATGGAATGGCTTTTTATATTGAGTTTCGGGAAGCATTAACTCTCAAAAAATATATTTTATGACCAAATATTTATGATAATGTAATATAAGCATACTTTATGATTTTCCGACTCTGTCGGGTTTTATCGACGTCATAATAAATATATGTCTGTTTAGATAACACGCCTTTCTTTTATTTACCCCTTAGAAAACTTGTATAAACTAAATTAACAAGTATCAAATACCTAAAGAAGTACCTAACTTAAAATAAACCTTGCTTTATATAGAGTATATATCTCATAAATTATCAAGGAAATACCTATACCAATAAATTTAACCTTCGACAATTCATTTCCCTTGCCTTAGAATATGTTACTACCAAACCTGTCCCCATTAATTTCTCTCGTTGCCAAATTATTCCAATCAATTTCCATGGAAGTGAACCTATCGATACTGGAACTTTCTATTTGGTTACAAATATTGGAGCAAATATTAATTAATGGAAGCAAACACACAGAAACAGTATGTCACATTATATAAGTCGTATATTTACCTATTGGTAACTAATTCAAAACATATGTAGATATGTACTGTGAGTTTGGTTATCAAAGGGTTGGTGCAGGGTCGAGTTGGGATACCGCTAAATTATTTACGTATTGTTTGTATCTTGCTATGAGTCTATATTATTATGTTTATATAAAAAGAGAAACTGACTGATATATCAAAGTACAGCCGAAACGACTAGAACTAAGAACGTGAAATGAGCAGTAGAGGATTTTGCAAAAATCAGTCCCTAACGGGATAGTATGGAGTCCAAAGTTGTTATGGAAAATCCTAATTTTAAGAGAGGGAAGCCGCTGGAAAATCTAGTAGGTAATACTTTCTATAAGATTTTTACAATGAGCTTCCGCTTAAAATTAGTGCCGAATAGGTTGAGACAAAGTTAGTATGTAAGACCGGTGAAAGTACCAATAAATTGTTCCTAGATTTCTACAGACATGTTCGGGACATGGGACATGTTCTTGTTAGATAGCTCTGAAACCAATATTTTTAAAAGATTTCTTTTAAGTGTGTACGAGAATTATGAAAGCAAGGCCCATTGCCTTGCCACTTGGTTAAACTTGTCAAAATTGTTGCTTTAATATCTACCTAATCAACTTTGTCTGAGTTATGGTTTATGTTAAGTTTAAACTTAACACAAACCATAGGATAAGTAGGTATATGTACAAAAATATATAGAATCCCTCAGAAAATATCGTCAACTTGGAAACCCCAAGTTTTGGACATTCAGAGCTTTAAAAGTTTTCGGAAAACAGGTAGCTACTATTACTACAGGTAGTTAACTATATAAATCTAGTATAATATTCCGAGATTTTAGTAAAAACGAATAACATTATCATTCAATTTCATCTGTCTACTTCATTCTCGAAAAACGTGATAAAGACTTGGTCCGGTCGGAGTTGGTATAAAAATACTGAGTCATTAACTAACAATATTGGGAGCTGTGCGTACAAAACAATGACTCGACGAAAATCTATTATTTCCTGGTAACAAACGAGACTACAAGGGAAAATTTTGTACCTGCAAAGATAGGGGTGGCTTACAAGCGTGTTTATTAATGAACACAAACTTTGTTTTAATAAGGTTCTTGTCTTTTCATAAGCAGCGACTGAAAAGCCTCAAAAACATATTTGTACGTCTGTCTTTTTGCTAACTATGAAGCTTTTTAAGCGTGGGCAAAATTCATTCAATGACGTCTCCTGCCCTTGGACGGAACAAGAGATAGTACCAGACTTTTACTGACTAAAAACTGACCTCGTTTCTTCTGGGCCTTGGTGTAACACTTCTATATATTAACTCAAGACCTCAAGACGCTTTGACCCTGCTGGACCCCTGTAGCCAACTATGCAGCTGGATTTCAATACATTGAAAGACGGCCTATGTGATCTCTATAAACCAGTAATCAGATAACACGATACCTTAGCAACACTGGTTCCAGATTTTTTGTTTTCTGACTATCCGTAACGGTTTTTATTAAAACCTAAAGTACATTAAAAAAATTCCATTCGTCCTAAACAATACCTTTAGTTTTAACACCGCAAAAAATACAATCATAATATCGATTACAAAAAAGGTATCGACTGTGTTGCATGGATTGCTTAAATTTTCCTTGCGTGCACTCTACCTAAACCCATCACATGAAACATCGTCTAATCAAACAGGTACTTTAAGTGAAACATTGTTATTCTCCTAAAACAGTAGACCAAGTAAATACTACAGTAAATACATAAACTTACTAACACTGTATCCGTTTAGTTCTGGTTCCGTGGCTTTACTGCATCAGTGAGATGGCTGTAATGACTGCATCGATACGAAATTCACTGACTGTCTAGCAGTACTAGTCTAGCTATACACGCTATTGCCTTTGTTCCATCTGGCGGATTGGTAAGTATTAAGTAATAAGGCCTCAACCTGACCTTTTACTAAGTGCATTATCAGCCTAAAAGATCTGTTACAAGCTCATTTTCGACAAGGAAGACATAACTCAAAAAATATTACTGTGCAGGTGAGCATTTTTGCCTTTGTTCTTTATAATTTTACAATAAACAACAGACATTCCTACGGATGAAGTAACGGGCGAAACCTAGTTTGTTGTACCTAAATAACAATAAATAATAATTATGTTATATAGGTATACTAGCGAACGCCCCAGCTTCGCACGGGTATTGACATTGAATATATTATGCATGTATTATGCAAATAAAGCTTCCTCTTAAATCACTCGATCTATTAAAAAAACCGCATCGAAATCCGTTGCAGTACATAATGATAATAAGTTTGCTAAAAATCTGCGCTCATCTCATAACCGTCTTCTTCAATATCCTTAACTTGTTGTACAGAATTTTTACACTATTCCTTCTTTGTTCGAGCTATTTCTTTGTGGAATACTCTGCCCCTGGAGATCCAGACAGCAACAAACCGATTAACATTCAAAGCTAAAGTTCGCGAGCTAATTCACAAGAAGTTGCCAGTAGTATCATCGCAGCTTTAGGGTTTTCCAATTTTCGATTTGAATTGTTTTACTGTTTTAGTTTAAGTATTTAGTTAAAATTTAAGGGTACATATTTGTATTATATTTAAGGTTTATTTGTAAGTTTATCTATTCTTGTATTCGCGATTTTCTTCTCTTTTCAATAAAAGAAAAATTGCGGTAGTATAGGCAATCACCTAGCACCATGTTGACTGGTAGAATATGCCTGAGGCATTAAGTCCGCCTCTGTACTTTTGTGTGAATAAAGTATTTAATAATCAAATAAACGAATGATCCAGATAAATAAACGATTAACTCCATTAATAAATTTTCGTTAATCTCAAAATTAACGCTAAAGTAGATGGTGTCTACATTAATAAATTTTCGTTAATCTCAAAATTAACGCTAAAGTAGATGGTGTCATTTTCAATTTGGAAAAGCCTGCAATAGCGGTGTCAAATGTCGGGACGAATAAGGGCGGATCAGATTGAATTAATTGAATATTTATACCCCAATTACAGTCTAATAACTCGGTATTATAAGAAGCAACAGTGTTATTTCTGATTCAGGAAACTTCCTAAACATTTCTTCCAAATTAGAACAAGGAAATCGGATGGGAAGGTTCGGCGTATTGTAAGCGTTCGATTTTATGTCTTAAGACAATTTGGTTGATTTATTCAGCGTTACGGTACAACTGGTATTATTTACTGGCAGCAATGTCTTTGAAGAAAATTTTCTTTTAATACGAGTGAAATACGACCTTTCAAATATTTTAGCCAAAGGCAAAATCTAAAGGAATTATTATTGATCCAAATAAATCCTTTCAAATACAAATTAAACTCCAAACAGTACCTACCCTTTCATCAAGTTCCGTCTAAGAACTTCAGTGTATTAAATTCCAAACACCAACTCGATATTTAAGTAATCGCATGAACTGAATCGTACGACATTCTCGTTCTTATCGACTTTACAACTTTCCACTCAAGATTATCCATGTAGCCATCAGTCTGTAAAGTCGGAAATTACATGCAATAAGTATATGTAGCAAACTTTGTGATGTTACATTGTACGTTTGTTTAAGTAATTCAACAAATATAATCATCCAGACTTATGTGGTTTTACCGACATTCAAATTATTACGGAATTTGGTATCGAATAAAGAATATCCAAGTGGCAATGGGCGGGGCACATTGCTCGGAGAACGGATGGTCAATGGACGAAAGGTTCTAGAGTGGCGACCAAGTACCAGAAGACGCAGTGTTGGATCTCCTACAAGCTGGATCGATAAAGTAGTCAGTGTCTCAGGAATCCGATGGAAGCGAGACGCATAGCCTATGTCCTACAGTGAACGTCTTTCAGCTGCAACGGTGAAGAATGAAGTATTTGATAAGCCATTACCATTATTGTATGTTCAGGAAAATAAGGTCTATGTGAAACAATGTCGGATGTAGTAATTTGCATATCCTATTGTGTCTCATCTATTGCAGAGTGGAGGTACGATAAAGTTGGACTGGCTCGAAAACTAACTCAACTGTGGACGCCAGTTTTCATGCGGATGTAACGCGTGCCGTTGCACAGGAGAGGTTAAAATTTCTGCCATATTTTACTACCGAACAACTAGTAGGATATTTATATTTTTTAGATTCGCAAGGCTAGTCGTGTACGTGGTAACGGTACCCTTGAGCTGAATGAGTAGGCAATTTCAATAGGTTTTAGGATTATTTTTTTTCAATATAGGACATCATCAAATACGTCGACTGCTCTGAGGTCTGGGTACAGTGAAAACGAGTGCTAATCACTTTTACTGACTAAAACCGCACTTGTGTTGAAACAGTTGACCTTTGCTTTTCCAAGCGCTTTGTAGTGTTTCAAGCGCATCAAAGGGATGTCAGCAAAGCTGTAGAGCCCCAGTAGGGCTGGTTGTCGCAAGGGCCATGAACAATTTATGAAAGGGATACTCTGGTGCGGATACGCAAAGAACAACTGAAGGACACAAGTAGATTTTAGTCTGTAAAGGTCTGATACACGCTTTATTTATTTATGTATAAGAACTTCATGCAACACAAGGTACACAACTTGAACGCAACACGCTTTCGTTCCTATCTGAAGCTTAAAAACTCATTGCACGATTTCTCACTTTCAAATAAATCCCCCTATACAGAACAAAACGCATGAAACACACCAAAAAAAACGTAGCACATTAATTATCTCGCGTATTATATCAAGTACATAACCCTCTTAAAGAGTCTAGCTAGCAGCGAGCACTGTCAACACGAAAGTAATTTGATTCAGTTCCGACTACATCGTGGGACATGCAGTGTCGTAAACATTATCTAAGAGACGCTCATAACGAATCTCGACTGGATTTTCGCAGAATGTGGGTAGTAAAACGTTGGTGCAGACAACTTAAGATTTAAAATGATGAAACTCAGTTTGTTATAGTACCCTAAAAGTGAAAAAGAAAGCTGAATAGAATAGTGGTCACGGCTATAGAATTCAGACATACCTATCATATCGTAGTTCATTTGCTGTGCTAAAAATCTACTTTTTTATTTTTTGCCTCAAAAAAAAATTATATAAAATCTACCTTCTGTTACCAGGATCGTCTGCGTAAAATTAGAAAATTATCCATAATACTACGAGTATACTTACAGACAAAAAACAAATAATGTATCAACAAACTAATAATGTATCATAGTTCATACGTTATTAGACCATAGAGATCTACAATTTTGGTTGCCACCGAAATTCTCTCTCTCTTCAAAATTCTACCATGTGATTGGAAATAAGAATAAATATTAATGTAACTCAATTATTTTGATAAGTGAAGACAGCTAAGAATATTGTTGTCAATCTTAATATTATTTCAAGATGTAAGTCAAAATAGGGTGTAAAGTTACTAACTCGTCTTAATGTTCTAGACGATGACCTGCTTACATAAAATATTTGGAGCCAGACGTCAATAGTTCTACAGAATCCACTTAGCCCTTCTGTCCTTTAACAAGATGTTTTGTATAACAGACACGTTTCGTTTCATGGCTAAAATGGAACATTTCAGCATACACAATTCACAAACACAAATGATTGCAATTTAAAAGAAAAAAAAATTAATATATATAATCTGTGTACATAGTAGAGACTCTGCAAAAGGGTCGAAGCCAACCAGGGTCTCTTTCTGAAAGGAAGGCTTGCTCCAGTGCCAATGGCAACGAAGGTACGAGGTTTTGTGTTTAGTCAGTAAGAGTCTGACACGGGAAACATCGCGCTTCGCCCAAAATCGTCATTGGGTGAAAAGAAGAAGCTAAACGACTAACATACTCAATGTATAGTTGAAAATACTGGGACTATTAATGAATTTTTGCTCTAGGCTTCCTTTTATGACGTTGATGAGAACTAGGTTTTTTTTTTAAAACAAACGGTCGGTTCAAAAGTGGTGAAAAAGGGGAAACTCGTTTGTATGTAAAATTTAAATCTTTGGATCCATATACTTGAAACTTAGCATAAATAATAACCTAAGTAATTAAAAAAGTTTTCATTAAGTACCGGCTATTTAAAACTGCCCCCGTAAAACGATTTAGGGGTGTTTAAAGTGTGTATTTTATATTCCTTGTGTTTATAAACTTAAAATTGCACAAAGTAACCGAAATTACTAGAGAATGGAAGCTTAAAGTTGCAAATGAAATCGCGGGTGAAGTGATCGTAAATAAATATATCTAAAATGATAACACAAAAATGTCTTAATTACAGCCAGGTTTCATTAATATTATTTTTCAATCACAAATAATTATTAGCAAACTGATGTAATTTAAAGCTCAGATTTTCAAACCGAACAGTTTTATTCGTCAATTGCGATGCATAAATTCGTATATAAAGTGAAATACTATGTGTATTCCAGTTGCGTCGAACAATGCATTTTCAACAATCAGAAACAAGTTGGATACGGAACTTCACGTATCGAAGCTGACGATCTTTTGCAATTACAAAATGTAATGTGTCATCCTTTATCAAAACACATATGAAACTGATACTTATAAACTACCCACATACAATATATGTTAGGTAATCGGGTTTCACCACATGGCGAGTAATATAGCCAAGTTTGAGGTGGAAACTAGTCGAGCGAACTAGAAATAATTGTCGTGGGTAGGTATTGGTACAGGATATGCCAAGAGTAAATGTTTAAGCGGCTGATATACAGCAGCGACCTTGAGCGAACAAAAGATGAGTTGGCGTCTCTTGCCGCGCATCAAGAATATTCAAATAATAATATAATTTTTCCTTCATTTATTTAACATAATATGAATAAAAGCCGTATATCAAAAGATTGGTAATTAAATTATCTTTTAGTTTGTGAAAGTTTCATAAAAATACAGGCAATGGTTTTTGTCTGATCTTCGCTTTTTGTCTGTGTTAGACAAATAAATTACACCAAGTTCAATGAAAAAATTCGTAAGTATATCGAATTATTAGGAAAATAGTCTAGTTTAACATATAGTTTTTTTTTTCAAAACAAACCGATTAGCCGTTTAGCCGTGATGTTGGTTTTAAAATCATAAAACACTTCCTATATTTCTTGTGTTAATGTAGATATGACTGCATATCTACCTTAACACAATAAATCCCGACACTTACTCTCACGATAGTTAATATTTAAGTCCAAAACGCCAGATTAACTGAATTATTCGCATGGAGCTTTTCGCAGAAAAACTTCATCCAAATAGAGAGACGGCGTCAAGGGAATTGTAGTTTCACGAAGTTAAATACAGGTCCGTTGTCTACAGAGTTGTTCAACATTTGTGTTGATAAAAGAGAACTAATGAACGTGACATCTCTATAGTACTAAAGTCTACTTGAGCCCTGAAGTCTTGATACTTTAGTTGTCAGAGTGCAGGTAAACAGATCTCTAAGTAACATACGTGCACAAGATGTGATTACTACCCATGTTTGCCTTGTGTTCACCCTTGTGGTTTCTGGTTAGAGGTTCGTTACCTCTTGACTGCATTAAACCTGCGGCTTAAGCAACTTTAATTTTATTGATCGCTTAAACAAAGATAGCTAACTGTATAATTTGTAATAGGATGTGGAATCATCAAATACATTGTCTGTATTATGTTCTAGAGCTGTGGTAGCCCAGTGGTAACGACCCTGACTTACGAGCTTGTAGGTCTCGGATTCAAACCCAGCCAGGCCCATTACTTTGTGTAATTTATTTCATCACCACTGCTCTTAAAACGTGGAATGAAAACGGCATTTCCTAAAGCCAAAAATTCGAAGACATGTGACATCCACCAACCCGCATTGGATCTGCTTGTAGATTATGACTCATTCTCTTTCTGAGGGAGGAGGCCTGTGTCTCAGCAATGTAAACATTAAAAAGGCTGATAATTATGTCCTAAGATTCCTCCTCTGGATTGGTAGTTGGATTGTGTACATCATCTCTGCTTCAACAATTTATATAATATCCACAACGTCCATATACCAGCCACCTTTCTCAATAAATAAAATATTAATTAATTTCTTGCGTTTAATTACGGCCATGTTATATTGTAAATCACTGGCTCGTTGTAGTTAAAATTTAATAAACCATATCCTACGTATCGTTAACGTTGTTTCGTGCGACAGACGTGAGCGCGTCTAGTGGGTTTCTAGGGTTATTAATTTATTTTCATACATTTTCCAGCTCGAGTGTGGAGGTAATTGGACGATGCGGGTTCTAATCAAATAACTTTTGTGTAAGGGGATTTTACCGGTATACTAAAATCAAATAAACACTCGTCAGAAGCGACAACAGCTTTGCTTTTCTGTTTAAATGGCAACAAATCCATCACCGAAAATAGCACGTTTACTTTTTTATCAATCCCACAAGTAAGCACCCCAATACGAGTCTTTACCCGAAAATATCCGGGCAATAAATAACGTCTAATCGCTTGTTAAGTCCCCTGCAAATACACACAGCATTCACTTCCGTACCACTCGATTTATCTCCGAGGCAAATTCCCTAGAATCACTGCTTCCGCACCACCATTTAGTAGACACCTTCGTACAGAATGTCACACTCTCCCGTTCAAAGATTTAATACTATACAATTTCCTGCTCACACTTCGGAAGTGCAAGAGGATGTTCAAATATTGGAATCTAATGGAATCGAATCTATCAGAACCATACGACGACGAATTCCTCCTATTGTTGAGATAAATTTCACTTTATCGTAACCAGTGGTGGATTTATTGTGGGATCCTATTTTTGGAGTTGGTCTCTTGAGAGTTTTGTCTTCGAATTTGTTGAAATTGACTACATTAATTCTTTGTTGAAGGTGGGCGACATCTTGCTTTGCGTATATGTCGCTATTGGTAGGTTTACATGCAAACATCAGTCGTTTCAAGATTTCTAGTTCGGCTCCGTTGAATGTAAATCTTCCGAGCAATTTCCTTTATTTTTCTAGTACGGTTAGTCTGGGCTCCGAACTTATATCAGCAAGATATTTGTGTTTGTATTCTTGAGTATAAGCAAAGAGCACTGAGCCAAGAACCATCTTTATCTTTTATACAAATCTTTGGCATGTTTGCCAGTAACGACTGGTATTTTATTTGTATGATCAGGGATGTAATCCACGGTAATCCTGAGTTTTTATCTAGAAATAAAATTGAGTCAAACAATTAGGGATCTTATGTTTTATAGCTATCACTTTGTCTTCGATTGTGCTGCGTCGTGCAGTAAACTTTATTGATACTTGCAACTTTACAGCCTTCAAATCTGTCTAGGTAAATTGCAATAAAAGCTATCTTCGCATACCTACTAAAACTTAATAGAATCCCAACTAGACTTCTACGGAATTTTCTTCACATTATCATCATCATTCCTGCCAAAAAATGTTTACTGTTCAACAAAAACTTCATTCTAGTGTCGCCACAACGACATAGGTTTAAACCCGACAACTGTCACCAGGTCATTGGTCTATCTTATGGGAGACCTTCCCACACTTCATCTTTAGGTACACGGACGCTACTACGGAACCCTTGGGCTCCACAGACCATCTGTTCTGCGAGCAATAACAAGGACTTTTTACTTAACGTTTATTGTTAGATCACGACTTTCAGCTCCGCGTAAAACATATCATGTGGAACTTTGTAATTTAATCCATACACGTCTAAAATATAAGCGTTCCCGTGCAGCGATTTAGCTAGTACTTTAATGAATCCGCGAGAGGGCGCTGACTCCGTCGTGACTCTGTGACCCAATTCTGTGCTCATTAACGTGTGGCCACGTTGCACCGGACACCACAATGCAATGGTTTACTTATTCAGCGCACGGAGGGTTTTTTCGATGCAAAGCGCAACATTCCACGGAAGTGACTGCAGTCAGACACAAATTTTTCATATTGAAATCGGATGCCACGAACAGCTTTTGGGAAGTTGAGAGTGTTTTTGTACGATATGAATTTTAGTTCGTTACGAAAATGTTCTAGTGAGCTTGCCAGCTCTGTCTACATAATACGAAATTCTATTCAGCGAACCAGACGCCGCAGCGAACAAATAGTCTAGTGCCAGATAAACTGTGTGATTAATCTCTACGCTAAGACAAGGATTACTTAAAGTGATTTTGTAGCCTCAAGACAAACATCAAAGCTACAGCGTCTTTAACAGACTTCTAAACCACTTTAGTGCTTTATAGACTTGATTTTTGTTCACTAATTGAAACTAAACTATTGGAATGAATTCCTACATGGACTAGAAATAGAAAATACATCTCCCTTTCCTTGACTTTGCATGTGTGTACGCTAAAGTGATTTAATTTTATCATATTATTTGTTGTATTGTTTAGGTTCGTCTACAGTTAAATTATTATTTCTATCAAAAATCAACATCGTTCTTGCAAAGAAGAGTTCGATAACATCTTGGGACACTTCCACTAATTAAATAAAACTTTTATTCTTAGCAATTAAAGTCTCAGTGCTGGGCGTGAGCCCCACCAAATCCTTCTAGCGAGACATTCTTCTCTCGCACCGTCTCAAACTAGTCGTCGTGGCACGTCTCTATCTCATCTCAGCGCTTTGCCTTGGCAGAAACCGCTTATCCAGCAATTTTTCTGTGGCGGAAAGGACCCGCCCAATCCCGTATGAGCCTGGCAGTCATTATGCCCATGATAAAGCGCAGTATGGTATTGTGCATTCGAAGAATGCTGCTCTTCAGTAAAATTTAATATGACTTGTTAATTTATTTCTTTGACATAAATCGTTAAGAACCTTCGTCCAAGCTAAAATCTTATAAGTTATCGCGACTCTCAAACATCTTTGTAGTTGATAGTAACATCAAATCGACATCTTCAGTAAAGTAATCGAACTATTTACCCACATAATAAACACATATTGGTACACGCATAACCCACTCTTCACAAGTCACAATTTACGATACCACTGGGACAAAAGATGGGAGGGCCAAAGTTTTGTAGAGGACCGAGAGTTTGTCAGAGGGTTAAAAATCAATAATGATACTGCAAATATATGCGCTGCCAGATTGCTTAGCCAAGTGTTTTTTTTTTCACAAAAATTACAGCATTCTTCCCCTTTTCTTTGTGGACTTTTAAAACTCTGTTCGGGAAACCAAGCTGATAAATATAGTTTAGTTTGACAAAGGACAATTTTTTCTCATAATTACTAGCTTTGTCAGAATTTCTGGGAAATATTCTTGAGTGGGTGCTCCTTGTAATTGGTAGCGTGGGTAGAAATAGATGGGTCCGGCTGAGTCCGGATAAGCTGCCATAAATCATAGGAGCCCTATACTCAGCGGTGGGTGAATGTGGGATGAATTAATAGATAGGTACTTTATTACACATGTCCTGATAAACATAATCTCCGTTCTAGTAAATACGTACCAGCAATAGTGGCACGGGAAGGCAGTTGCCACCTGTCGACAAACCCGAGTCCAGTATTTTTAGAACTAAAAATCTTCGGTTACGTTGATACATTTTGTCAATAAATGTTACATGTTTTCACTCTAGTGGGTACATAAATACCGAAATCAGTTATCATTGTAATAGATGCTATGCTAAATTTTATAATTCAATTATTTAAGTTTTTATAGTTATATGAAATTTTTCAATAACAATATCAATATATTGTTATTGAAAAATTTATATTAGAGTCAATACTCTAACAGAAATTGTAACAGTAACTTAGATTTAGATTTTTTTTATTGAAATAGGTTATAATTTACACGATTGTTAGTCGGCCAATAAAAGTAAACATAAGTATTTATATAAAGCTACCTTCTGCCAGCGGCTTTGACCGCGTGATAGTAGGTTTCTCCATACTAGCCATAGCATCCAGTATCATTTTCCCTTAGGGAGTGAATTTTCAAAAATTCTCTCTCAGTGCTCGCCTAGGTCATAAAATGAGACTGCCCAAAATTTCACACTATAGAACTGTAGCAAGAAATTATCACGAAACTAGCCCGTTTACAAGGACCTTAAGTAGTTTCGGCTGGCGTTGATGTGGCAGTCAGTCAGAAAGGACATGAAAGATAATGCATTTATTACAAATGTCCGTCTAATACTGTTTTCTAAAACTGTGGATAATACAGGGAGCTCCAACGTTACCACATTTATTCTACTGTCTGTTAGTCCTCAATTCATACTTAACATCTTGCTCTCCTTTACTCTCCCTCACATTTGAATTAGGATCTATCATTTCATAGTAGTAGGAGATTAAAACCTCCTCCGTTTTTGAAGTCGGTTAAAAATACACATTTAAATACAGTAACTTTATCAAGCTACGTGTCATACAAACTAACCACATCCCATATTTTTTTGTTGATGTAAACCAGTACTTACTGCGGTCTCAGATGCAATCGTTACTAGTGAAGCGCACAAGTTTATTATGTTCCTCATCTTCTCGTTGTTGTCTCGTTTTATTTCAAGTCGACACAATATATTTTTCCCTTCCATTCTATCCCGTCACCTGTCATGCTGTCACTAACTCCCTTTCCATTCATATCACTCCTCACACAACCTATCCAAACTCACATCTATTACATACTTAATAAGGAAATAAACCAAATACCAACAACATTACTACAGTTCGGTCGTGTTCTTCACCGTTATCTCCTCAAGGAACTTGGTACTTCACTAATCCTGAAATAAATTACATCGCTCTGGAACCTACTTAACGTTTAGTGTCTGTATTTGCGAAAATACTCTCGATGAAGACGTCTAATATATGAGACAGAAGGCTTTCTAGTCAATAAAATCTTATATTTGTAGCAACTATAGGAATTTCTCATACAGCATTTTGTATCTACATGATACTAGACGAATGTGGTCTACGCTTGATTTTGTTCTGAGAACTAGGGCATCAGGTCAAGATGAATCTCAATTTTATTTACTAAGTACATGCTGCGCTGTATTACAGAGAGTAATAAAAAAGACTAAATACTAATTTTATGTATAAATACAAGTTGGTATACACAACTTTGTACGTTAGACTCAAGAAGTTTTTTTTTATGTACAAAGCCCTTATTATTTTTCAAAAATAGTTGTCTAAGTTACTCCTTTGTATGGAGTCAGTTATCTAACAATTATGTCAAATCGATTCTGTCGTTTCGGAGATTAGTTAGAAGCAACAGACGGAAGGACAGATAAAATTTTAAAAGAGAATGCTTTTTTCTTTTGTGCGAACTAAGTAAAAATATGTTGTTTCAATATAACAGATAGACAGAGTTTTAGCCAGTAATATAAAAGCGAATATAAAAAAAAAACTTAAACTACCAATGCAAACACTATTTAACTATCCTGTATTATCCCGCGCTGTCTAATTTTTTCCCATTTTAGTTCCTACTTACTTATGTATGCCTTCCGTTTAGGCAGGGATGCATTTTGACCGTATATATATTTTTTACAAATATTATTTATCTGTGCTTTCTGTCGTAACAACACATTGTTTTCCACACATTTTATATAAAGACAAAAATGTAACATAGTATTTTATTGTTTGTTTCAGGTAATGGCGCGTGTAAAGTCTCACTTGCTGTTATTTATGTACGTATTGGTTGCTTAATTTCCTGCTAGGAAGCCAAAGTTATGAATCATACTTTTGTTTTGACCTTTATAAGGTTTTTGTCAACGTAACAAATTGTAAAATACGTGTTACGTGTGTATTCCCGGAAGAGTACACACTGTCAGGCTGATGTAAAGGAAAAACGAACCTTTTCGGCTTTTCTATACAAATTCCCGGAGATAATATTTGTCATTGACAAGATCTCCGGTTTTTTTTTTCTGTTGAGTTTCTAGTATATAAAAATTACCACTTACTGCTAGGCATGCCATAATCATGGTAGTAAGTCCCCTCTTTGAGGAGTAACTGAAAAGACATCACAACGTAAACCTAATTTTCCGCATAATATAGATCCTCTCAGACATGGTGATCATCATCATCATTTTAGCCCAAAGACGTCCACTATTAGACGTAGGCCTCACCCAAATGACGCTACAATGATCGCTCTTATGTGTCTTGCATCCGTCGAATTCCCGCAACCTTCACCCAGGTCATCGATCCATGGTAAGTTCGAGAAATTTCTGTACTTAATATGCGGAAGAAGTTCACGGGAGTCACCAAGAGGACACCTAGAACACGCTCTCAATTCTATAAAATTTTCATATTACCTTCATCAATAGCTATTTAACTATCTCTCACATTAAAGACAATCCCGGTTTATGTGCCAGTGGCAGTAAAACAACAAATATCTTATTCATGACGTCGACATAACACGTTATCCGTGTTTATAAACTTGGCTCTTAAGTATGTTATGCTGGCTTATTTTGTGACTTTGCGTTGACACGTTTCCTTCGCTTTAATGTGGGTACTTAACCAAAATGGAAACGTTGTCGTCTAATTTTTGTTTTGTTTTGATTTCAAATAAAAGAAATAAAAAATATTAACTCATCGATTCGAGATGCACAAGACCATTCATTGTGGTGACATTTGGGGGAGGCCTATGTGCAACAGTGGACGTCTTTGGGCTGAAGTGATGATGATGATGAATGATTATATTAATGGCATTGTATTTATTTATTTCTCAAAACTAATCTTCGCTGTTACCGCGAGTAATACTGTACAGTTAGCTGTAGAATAAATGCCACAAGTCTCATATGGCCTTACCATGATGAGTTGAGATGTGAGTAAAGCAGATGAGAAAGAGGGATACAGCTATACACCCTATAAAGCTCCATCCTTTTAACAATTCGGTTTAGATTGTAAAATAGATCGCATTAAGAGCTCGAGGTTAGGCCTCTGATCTCGTTGGAGTTCCATTTTTACTCGTATATCGAGTTTATCCCAAATAAGTTTAATGGAAGGAAGGTCAAATCATTGAGATGTTCATTTTGTGATACATTTTAATCTTTTTTTCTTGTTTTAAACATTCTATAAAGTTTCAACAAAAGCTTAGAACAGCTAGCTGCTCAGCGCAGCACGTTTCGGACCTTTATCTAGTTGAAAAATTAATCCAGAACTAAAAAGCTTCAGTCCACCGGGTATGAGGGAATCTCTAAGAATTTGGCATCGATTGCCCAAAACCTGAAAAATCGATGCGCTTTTGATCATTTTAGTGTATTTTTCTTCTGCTTAATGGCCAGTGTTTATTTTTAGCAGCAATACATTTGTCAGTAATAGATGTTGCTTGTGTAGGTATAATTCAAAACAATTATTATTTCTGGTGCAATGAACCGCTGATTCCGTTGATTTAGAGAAAATTTGGGAAGTTATTTACTTCATTTGTTTTGACGGATACCAAATCTTTCTGTTTCTATTTTTCTTACATTCATGTTTCCTAGCAAGTATATAGTGGAACATATTTACAAGAAATTCAGAACCTTTCTGCAATTTGACGTTCACTTTGTCCTTCCTCACATAGAATACAAATATTGCTATGCTGTTCAAACGCAATTTGCTTGCGTTTTGCAATTTTCTGGAGATAGTCACGTTCAAAGCAGTAGTCGAAATCTTTCGAATACAGACAATGTTAATAGAATAAATTTCGCGTGCCAATACTGAAATGCGACTAAATATGTCTTCAAAAGTTTAATCCAATAAAAGAGGTAAATAAAACCACTGCCTAAAAGAAAGTACCCGTCATAAAACACGTGGTTTGACAAAATTAAGAAATTTATTTAAGGGGACGATAAATATTCCATTTGTTTTCGTGAAAGCAGTCGTAAGAACTATAAAACTTAATTTTATTGCGAATTTCTATCGCATATTGTTGGCGTTGCGTTATTGTTTTCACATCATCAGTCATTCTTGACTTTGTCAGGTTTTCTTCAAATCTGTCCTGTCACCCTGTGCCTGTCACCTTTTCTTTCATATCACTTCACTTAATCTATATGTACACCTTTTTTTTACCTCTCTCTTCCTTTTCACCTATGGTCTTTATCATCGTCTAATTAAATTAGACGATGATACTGATGTAAAGACATGATGAAACAGATGTTGACTAGTGAGACATATCTCACTAGTGAACAAAGGCCTCTACATTTCCATACTATTCAGTCCTTGTTTTTATATTCATAATTTGAGCTCAAAAATGTCCACTGCTTTTTCAGCCTCCTCTCCGCTTCCGCACGATCCTGTACCTGATCGTCGTTCCACTTTTTCAGTGGCCTTCGAACGTTACGTTTGTCGGAATGCGGTCGCCAATCTAGATCCTCTCGGTCTTATCAGTCATTTGTTCTGCTATCAATAATATTCATTAATGATACTGCATATAGCTGTCTCTATCAATTTGTTATAATTTACTGACGTCTCCGTCTATAGTCCTAACTTAATCATCCTATCATGTAGGTAGTGAAGTTTTGCCATGATAAGTTTCTCTTCATTTGTTTTGGTACTTATGTGGTTGTCTTCAAAGTTTTGTTTGTGTTTGCTTAAGTTTGGTGGTCTCATTATTACGTGAAAGTTATTAACCTTCACCCTCGGAGATAGTTGGAAACGAAAGGCGCGAGTTGAACATGAAATATTTTCATGAAAAAAAAACTTTCAGAAGTTTTCCAAATAGTTTGAGTTAGTATAAATTAATCTCTGAAAAGAGGAGATCGTTGTCCTGGAACGTAAAGGTCAACTAAAGACTTAGGTGACTTTTAGACAATAAAGGTGGAGCTAGAGGTGTCCCACACTAGAGTGATATGCGAGATGCATAGCAAGTTTCTAAACCGATGCTATGAGGTTCTACGCCCGATTAACGACGACGTTCAAAGGTACACACAACATTTAAATAATTTTCTCTATCATAATATACATTCGCGCTTTCTGACGTGACTGCTTTTCGCGAAATGCGCGAATTATTAGGTTCAACCGAGAAAACAGGAACAGATAAGAAACGGAGATAAAATGGAGATGACACGCAGATGTTACGGTCTCTGAATCCATTATGTCTGGGTATTATACGCTGTTGATACGTTCTAGTGAAAATTTTAGACCTTTGTCTTGTGTTTTCTTAGCACGGTTCTGGTGTTATATGAGCGTATTAAATGTCGTCTATATTTTTTTGTTCCAATATTGAGCTCCCATAGATCGTATTTAATTAAAAACGTAGTAAAATAATAAAACAGAAAACAAGAACCTTACAAAACGTACAATAATAATCGAATGTTCTTTTTTATATTCCATGCCTACTGCCTGCCAACTGCAAAAGGTTAGGATTCAATAATACTCGACCCAGAATTCGAAATTCTAACAAATCAATAGAATCATTGCTCGTGCTCCTGATTAATCTATTCGATTCAGCACATTCAGTAGTAAATAGATATCATTTTCTAGATATCTATTACGGGTCACTGTGTTCACCTAAATCATAGATAGCCTATTTACCAAAGCATTTAGGCCTACAAGATAAACTCGACGAGTTTAGTTTGCTCAAGCCCTTTTACTTTCGGTACACAAAATTTCAATTCAGTTTCGATTTGATTTAACCTTTGGCAGGCCCTAATGGTGCGGTCTTTTGTTAGTTGATGAGATTGACAGTTGTGTTCAGAACCTGTAACAATAAATTGGCCTGATTTGCGACGCACCAATTTAGTGGAAATTCATGTTTACCTTTTGGGCTTTGTTGCTTTTCGTTGGATCATTGAAATTAATTCAAACAGCAGATGTAACTGCCGCCGTTGCATACGTATGCTATTCAAAATAAGATGATTCTTGACTATGTTATTTTTTAAAGTCCTAAATTGACATTATTTTTTTTAAGCTATGCATAGCTTTTATCGCAGGCCTTGAGCGCGGGGACTAAATCCAGAAATTCCGTAACGAAAAAACCTTACGCTCCCCACTCCGACGGGCACGGAGGTGTGGCTTGAAGGCCGTGCATCGTCTAACGTCGTGTCAGTTCGGCAGTCTTCGACACGGCGCTGTGTGTCGTGCGAATATAGTAGAATATCTTTAAACCCGGCCGCACACCAGGCATACAATTGTTTCTCCACAATTGTAGCGCCACATTTGAAACGCGACACATTTATCGCCCCCATATATTCCTACACGTGAGCCCGCACACCGAGGAAACATTTGTAGCGGGCGCACTTTGTGGCGAGACGTCATCCGCGCTACAATAATTCAAGATCGAACCGGTTCGTTTTTTGTGTCGCGTTTCAAATGTGGCGCTACAATTGTGGAGAAACAATTGTATGCCTGGTGTGCGGCCGGGTTTAGTCTGCGCGCGCCGAAAAAAGGAAACTAATCATTTGCCGTCATCTTGACATTTATGTCAGGTGTCAGGAGAACGTATTGTGTTCTGTGTTTTTAATCGTTTTCTAAAATAAATAATCGTCATCATTATACCGAAAGTGGTTAAAAGTGTTGGTAAAGATATTATCTTGAAATTCAAACGTGCTTGTTAAGAGGAATGAGAAAATATCGGGCCTACGATACGATTTTCCAAAGGTGGACCATTTGTCAAATATTTTTTTCGGGTGACCAGAACAACAAATTTCCCTGAATATTCGTACCCGAGTGGTTCCTGTCAGAAAAACAGAGTTGGTTGAAAATGGACTGCTACCATGTATTTGATTCTTAACAAGTGATTATTATAACGTGCTATTAGAGTTAGTTGAAAATGGACTGCTACTGTGTATTTGAATCTTAATCAAGTGACTATTATAACAAGCTATTATATATTAAATAAAGTACTTAATTTTCTAAGTTCTCATGACTTTTTTATAATAATTAAACAATAATTCAATCTATTTGTTTACTTTCATTAAAGTAGTAGTTATATAGATTTGGATCTATATCAATATGTATATATATAAAGATCAATGCAACTTTAAAAACGTCCAAATGTTTAGGCTTTATTCGGACTATTTTGTAGATGGTTCATGTGAAGTTTGCACAAAATCGGTCAAGGGGACGGTCTTCATTTATCACATTTTTCTGATACCGGAAGCGAAGCCGCGGGCAAAAGCTACTAATATGTAAAAGCGAAATACCACTCACTGATTAATCACTATATCTCAGAAACTATAACACCTACAACTTAAAATTCGGCAGGTAGGTTTCTCACAGGAAGTAGACGTCCGTAATTACGTAATTACCTGTGCAAATGAAAGCAAATACAGTTGATTTGTTTAAATACTAGCTGAAAAGAATGTAAACAATCTTGACATGTTTCTTTATCTAAAAATACTATTAAATTTACATTTCTTTAAAATCGCTACATCGTTAACTAATCGTCATCTAGAATTTTAGAAAACCTGAAGAACAAACTAAAATGTAATAATATGTAATGAAATTAATCGTATTTCCCATTATTGATTTCAAAACGTATTTCTTGTGCTTTGTTTACTTTGTATTTTTTTTATTATATGAGGGAAAGTAGATTAATTACACTGGCAACATTAAGCATGCTCCCAGCCACGCACAGACTTAACGTAATCCAACTCTAGACGTATTGTACGACTTTACGGAACTCGCCCGAATCGAGACGAGCTGCTCCGAAATCGGACGAATACATAATCAGCTGTTTGTGAGAAAGTATATAGGTGTATAAGTATTTATCTACAACAGTGAACGGCTGTACTTGTAAAATTTGTGTATAAAGTGTTTTGAATATGAATGAACAAAGTGCAAAAAATAAATAATTATAATTGCATAAGTTGATACAGAATGCTATGCAATAGCTTTACCGCGGCAGTCCCCGAGTGCCACACGTATTTTTTTTCAACTAAATATAATCATCAAATCAATATTCACTCTTCTTCTTCCCGTGGAGTCTGGAGCAAAAGCACAACAGTCAAGTATATTTTTAATCCTGTGTCCCTATCCATTAACCTATTTATTTTATATCCTATTTATTATTGTGCCAGCTTGGGGCTACACTGGAAACAACAATTAATAGTTGGTATTTATCTGTGAAAGCTTCTAAATAGCAACATAGTGATTTATTGGAATAGTTATAATAATATAGTCTGTAAGCTTTCTTAAAATTGTGAAAAAAAAAGCCATCCCTCATTGGTATGGTAAATCTTCCGAACAATTCCAACAATCCCGCAGTCTGGATTTACAATGTTTGCAAAGAAATGAAACAACTTGTAAAATGTAAAAGAACTCGTTTAAAATCCTATTCCATTGATTATTCTAATCCATTGATTGGGTAATGCTATTTGTTAAACTTGTCCCACTTAATCAGGCTTCCAACAAGTTCCAAGTAAGTTGTAAAAGTGGAAAAAACAAATTTACTTAAGGTAGAAAAGTTTTAGGGTCTTACGCGCACATTAACTGTATTTCAAAGTGAATGGTTATGCTAAGTAGGGTATGTGTTCGACGTATCGATTTGCCAAGTTTCGAAGTCTGGATCCCTAGAAACGTGCTTTAAGAACTTTATTGTAAGCAGATAAGCTAGGAGATGAAATGTGTGTGCTTTCTGCCCTTATTTCTTGTTGCTTGAGTTTGTCCCCGCATGTTTTCTTCATCGGTCCCCTCCCCTTTAAACATGGTGCTATTGTTCATTCTGTTTACATTAATGTCATTCCTTTTAAGGAAATTCGAGTGGATGTGTGAATGTGGTTTACTCGAATTTCGAGCACTGATGCGTAAACAGCGCACTCGCTATTCGCCTCGCACACTTTGTATACAAATGTTTTCAAGATTCAAAACATTCAATTTCAAATAAACATTTACAGACACGAAGTAGATCTGTCAAAAAAAAAGGTCGCTTATTGCACATTCCAAAGAGTAGATCTCTATGGAGAAGAATGTGCAAGAAACTCCATGGACACTCTTTTTTTGTCGCTGCTATGTCAGAACAATATAACTTTTGTCGAACGACGAGGCGTATGTTGCGGCGAGTGGTGTGGCGAGCACAAATGTGTAAACGTCATCATCATTTCGGTTACAAAACGTCCCTAAAAGTTAAAAGACGCCCTAAGTCTAAACTTGGGGCGTCTCCAGAACGCAATAATGATCGGTCCTGTAAGCCTCGCATCGCCATCACTAGGTCATCGGTTCACCTTGTGGAAGGCTCTCCAATGTTGTAAACGTGATATTACACAATTTACCCTTTTTTGCCTGACTTTTCTCTTACTTTCACACTCATCACCATTTATTTTCGAGTAGTTAAGGCTGTAACCTAAAAAAATACAAAGTCATTATTTGGTCTTTTTACATTTTCAGTCCACATGCGTTTAATTCCTCCTTTGATATGAAAAAACAAATTCGAGAGTATTAAACTGTAGATTTTACGTTACACTCCAGTTATCCAGTCTAATTTGAATGCGGAAGCACTGAAAATACAAGTTGAATTTTGAAATCGGTACCATAAAATGCAAAACACAATCAAAATTGAATTTCTGCTCACATGTTCTCTTAACAAACTATTGTTTCTTACTGCAGCGTTTAATAAGCAACTCTTGTGCTGACGCGCCGCCTTCATTAATAATTCGGGTCCAGCTCCCTCGGTTCTAGAACGTTCCACTTTTCAGCAACAGTAAACGTCAAATTTCCTTAAACAGTAAGAAAATTAAATACGTAAATTGGAACGTAAGATGAAAACGAAATTTTGTTTTCTAAAGCCGTTTTGTAGACTTCGTTTTGTCAACGGTTCCAGTAATAGCTTTATTTGGTAGTTTCTACCCTTTGACGAAGTAAATGTAATATATTTTGAGAGTCAGGCGTTGTCTCAAGTAGTCTGGGTTCGTCTCAATATGTCTTCTCTTCTAAGATCTATGTAATAATATTTTTGATTGTTCAGAAAAAAACACGATTGTATCAGGTATTCCGCTGGTCTCCACTATAGGATCTCTTATGTCCTGGAGATCAGTCTCTTTCATCGTCAGTTAATATTCGTCATCTCAACAATCCTCTACTTTCAGCCATATCATCTTTCACAAATCCTTGTCTTCCTCTTTTCCTATGCCCTTTCTTTTGAGACTACCTATATCTAAATCATGTTCATACCATTTCTTATTTAAACTAAATCTAGCCTTTTCGAAATTTCATAGTTTATTTGACACTCAGATACGGTCATATCTGGACGTAAACAAACCTCAGCGGAGCTAAAATTTTAGCTGGCCCTTATCGTGGCGTTTAAAATTATAATTTATGAAGTAACCCGAAACATTGTAGACGTCTTTGCTCTTTTAAATGTAATTTGTTTGAGACAATTCAGATTGTCTCTTGAAAGGAAAATTCAAGCAAAACGCGGTGTTGTTTTTCATTGTGGGAGTAATTTGACCCTTTGTGTTTTACTTACTGAATTGTATAATTCTTACTAAATTTTATAATACCTACTAAATTGTATAATACCTACTTAATTGTATAATAACTACTAAATTGTATAATACTTACTCATAACGGGACGTATTCATTACGGCTCTAAAATAAATATTTTAATTTATTTTTTCACATTTATATGTTACTTATTCATGCTCAAACTAGTTTACGAGTATAAATGAAATTTTGGTCCAGTTCTTTACTAGATCCTTAATTAGCATATAGGATATTTTTTATTATTATGGGAGTATGTTTCCTTGCGACGAACTACTAATTTTTTTAACAATATGATTAAAAGTAAATAAAATTAAAGGTAATTAAAACAATCCTTTAATCAATAACAAAAATGCGTAGAACATTTACAAATTATTCGTAATACCAAATTCCGAACCTGGATTCAATTTACGTAAAGGCAAAGCGTTAAACATCGAATAAATTATGTTTAAAGCCAACCGAAGGAGAGAGAATTGTTGCGGCTTCCATTGTTTACGCGACCTGATTTTTTCTCCTCTCAAAATAAAACTGTTGCGTCCAGGCCTTACGAGTATTTTCTTGGTGAACACTACTGAATTTTATTGTCCTTAGTATCTCGTTTGCAATGTTTATGATATCGTGAGCTGGGATTGCAATCGCTTTGAATTCGTTTTGCACTTAGCTGCTGCAGAGCTTTTCATTAAAGATATTGCGCTTTAGATTGAAGTAATCTTGCGGATTAGTTGCTCTTTCTTCTGTCTGCTCACGGCTATAGTTGCGGGCTTATTGTTTTGTTACCTGTTCATTGCTGTATTGAATTTTGTAGTTTTGTTCTTTATGATATGTGTGAAAAATTTAATTGTAATTAATCAAGAACATTATTAGAAACAAGACTTTGATAAAGTTATTTCTTCCATTAATTAAAGTAGTTGCTGTAAACAATTTTAAAATACTTAGCTTGACAATACCCTTCTTTTTTGTTTCGATTCTTTTTTTTTGTACATATTTAGCCATAATCTACGAGGACCTACATATAACATTCTGTCTTGAAGTTTTTCAGCACAAACGTACTGATCTCTCTCTCTTTGTTGACTTTCGCCTGTCCGAAATTATGAACACTAACATTGTACGTGTTTATTTTACTGCCAGTGTAGTGCAGTATAATGGTCACTGGGGAAAAGTCCACTCTCGAGTCTCGCGGTAACACATAAAGTAGTTCTCAAGGATGCAGCGGTATAACACTAAAACTTACCGTTCTAACCAATTCATTTTGAAAACGGTTGTAAACACTCGTTTCTCAAATGTAAGCTACTGCACAGATATGCTCTCCTAGTACAAAGTTTGTGAGAAAGTACTCGTTTTATTAATCTACAAAACACTACGACCGTAGCCTCAAATATTTACGGATCGTTTCATTTCCTTTGCTTTTCGACTACAACTCTGAACTACAGAAGCGGCTTGCATTCACAACTAGTACAATAGCGCATACGTCGGAACAAACTTGGAGTTCTACGAATATTATAATGTGATGGGGTTTGTTCAGGGATACTTGAACAGGAATTTGACATGAATGACTTTTAATACCCCTAATATCCATTATTCACCCCGCAATTTCCGAACATACAAACACCATTATGTCCCTTATGACTCCCAACCAGCTCTTATTAGTCGTAAAATTATATTGTGTTGGGAAATGCCTACATTTACAGCTATAGAAAGTGGGCAACGCTTAAAATGTGACGTAACATAATGGATTTTTGTATACGATTTGATTCATATCTTGATGATGATGATGACATACCGCATTGATTTATTTACTTTACCTACTTAGATAAAAATATAATAATGTACCTACATTATTACCAAATTTACAAAAAAAAAAATGTATTCTACATCTATGAAATGTCACGTTACGAAATTAAAGTTCGGTTTCAAATACCATACATTATAGTCTCAAACTTCACTCACTGTTATTATCCCACTGCTTCACTTAATCCTCTCCTGAGACTCGTCAATTTAACCGCTACTGAGCTTCTTGCCAAAATACCACAGGTAGCTTGCTAGATGCAAGCTACCTGTGGTATTTTGTATCTGAGGCGTTTTCTTCGAGCCAACAGTCTTGTGAGCAGTCTTTCACCGGTTTTTTTTTATGGTAGGTAAAAATCATCGAATGACGAATCCCTCTCGTGGGCGGAGCAGGAAACAGTGTCAGATTCTTACTGACTAAACAAGCTACCCCGTGCCTTCCTAGCCTTATTCCCAAAGGCTTCGACCCTGTAGAGCCCCTACAGTTTGCTGACAACTCCTTGAGGAGTCTTTTACCGGTGCATTTTTCGGTGCGCAGTCGGCATTCCGGAATCCTTCGACCCCATCAAACAATCTTTGTTGTTTTACGCAGCAATATTTGCTAATTTTTTTCCAATCGGACCAGTAGTTCCAGAGATTACCGCTTACATACAATGCTCTTTATTATATTAGTGTAGATATCTCTTTTCATTGTTGTTAGTATGAGTTTAAGTTCTCTGATTATGAGCGCTTACATTTCAGTTTCATAACGATCTAGCAGCGACCTATCTCTTACACAATCCGCTTGTACAAGCTGACAGCTATTAACAATAATCTCTAAACGGTTACGATTCAGAAGGTAACAACCGCATATATACTGTTAGCCGACTGTCGAAATTATGTATAGGTACCGGTTTTACGAGTCTGTTTTATGTTCAGGACGATGAATTTATATTGGAAAATGTAACAGTCTGGTGGAGGCCTCAGTGATAGAGTACACTCTGGGAACACTCACTTGTGAAATTATTGATTATATTTGTACAGATATAGAGCTCACAGAACTTTTAACATTTAACTAAGACCAAGGCAACTGTGTTTTGCCTATTGTCTATGGTGCACACATGGTCGACACTATGTTGTATTTTGTGCGTCTATTTTGGGCAAAATAAACATTGTTGTGTTTGTTTTATTTCTTTCTCTTGATTTATGAAAATAAGCAGAAACTGTTAGTAAGCTAAACATGTTAGTGCACAGATTTGGGGCTTTGCTTTGACATGACAAAATATCAAACGTGCAAGCTGTATATACAAGGTGACTGGCTGTTAGTGACCAATACTTAAACACGTGATTGTATTCATGAAAACAAACAACTTTTAGTATGAGACCAATCCTGAAATAAAAAAAATATTCTACTGGTCACCTACATTTATTTTCGCCTAACTGGTCAAATGAACTTGCAATTTTTTTCCCTCTGAAATACAGGTGTAATACCTAGTTCAGGAGGCAGAGCATTTAATGTAGGTGACACTTATTTGCAAAATAAATGATTATTATTATTTCAGATTTGGTCCCATAGTAAAAGTTATTTGTTACCATGACTACAACGTTTCAAGTACAATACAATGTTTCATACTGGTCACTAATTACCAGTCACCCGATATACATGCCCTTAAACAGTTTAGTTCAGGTCGTAAATTGGATTGCGTAAAGAGCTCGTGTTAAGGCTCTGACCTTTTGAAGAACTACTTCAAATAGTACCTACTATTTATAACCGACTTCAGCTTAATGATTCAATACAGGCCATTAGCAAAAATACCACAGCAATATTAATTAAGATCGTTACTTATAACGCATTTCATAGGAAAAAAAAATGCCTTTTTTTCGGTCCATCTGCTGGTGCGCGCCAAACGTCATTAATCCCGAGCAATTGCTCATATTTTACCACGTTATATCTCCGAAAATATTTAACGAGAGATCTGAAACAGATGGCCGGTAGCATCATTCGCAAACGACATCCCTCGTTTAACATAGACAAACTGAGTTATAACAAGTGGAACAGTTAACTTGCTTTGTAAACGAACGTTAATTAATAACTTTGCAGTCCTTTTTCCGTTTGTGGGACGAATGTTTTTCTTTGTTTTTATAGTTCTCAACTCTTTTCGTGTTTACTTTGTATTTTAAATTGTTTCGCACCTTTATTTTAAAGCACTTGTAATATTTTGTTTCTGAATTTTCACGTTTCTATGGAATCCTGGATAGCAAGACGCTTCTCTATAAATTTGTTAAATTTTAACTGTGATGTGAGTACCTCCTAGAACTTGAGTAATGGAATTTCAAAAGAATTCTTTTGTCATTCTTACATAAGTCACCAATTTCATCTAGCGGCTTCGTTAAAATGGTGTTATTTTTCCAATGGCTTCGTTCGTGAATGTCGATTATTGCGGACACGATGTCAAAGCTAGGAAAAAGTGTATCATTCCATGGGGTTTTTTATGGTGGGCAAAAATCATCCAATGACGAATCCCGCTCTTGGGCGGAGCAGGAAACAGTGTCAGACTCTTACTGACTAAACACCCCACAACGTTCCTTCTTTGCCCTTCGCACGGGGGCCAAGCCTACCTTTCAGAAAGAGACCCTGGGCCCCAATAGGCTTCAACCCTTTTAGCCCTTTTTTTGTAGCGACATCTATGACGCCACATTGGAACTACAAGAAATCCTGCATCGCGCAATGAAAGTTCTCCGCGCGATTAGAACATATACGACAGCCCGAAGTCAACTATCGGGCAGTAGCCCACCAGACGATAACACCTGTCTGGTCGGAGGATCCTCCCTTTTCAACGGAGGTTTGCGGGACTTTACTCTCTGTTCCGCATACCTCCAAACTGGTGACCCTCGACAAAGAACGTCAGCACAGCCTTCGTGCAAACACTTCGTGACGTCATCATCACTTCCTCAAGCTTTCGAGCAGCGAGCCATACAGCCAGCACCCTTGGCTATAAAGGGTATCCTGACCACCAGCATGACATCCTGGTCATCCTGGCCTGCAGCAATCATCCCGACTCACTGGGATAGCACCACCCCGACTCACTGGGGCATCACCGCAGACAGTTCCGACTCACCGAGAACTATGCGGAAACCGGTTCCGACTCACTGGAGCCAGCAGCATTACTCCGACTCACTGGAGCCTGTGCAGCAACCATCCCGACTCACTGGGATAGCACCACCCCGACTCACTGGGGCATCACCGCAGACAGTTCCGACTCACCGAGAACTATGCGGATTCCGGTTCCGACTCACTGGAACCAACCTACCACTGGCCTGGCACGCATCAAGAAGCCTCAAGAACCATCGATCTCCGATCTCCGGAGGGGAGTGATGTAGCGACATCTATGACGCCACATTGGAACTACAAGAAATCCTGCATCGCGCAATGAAAGTTCTCCGCGCGATTAGAACATCCCAAGTAGCAAAATTCTCTTATAGCATGTGACTTATAAGATTACATGTCTTATAGAAATCAAGAAGACGCATTAACTTAGGCCACTGATCCTGCCAAAGCATCTTCTAAGATGATTTGCACTACAAGTACTTTCTACCCTATCATTTAGTTTTATAAATGTTAATAGGATTATTTTACACGACTCTTACTAGAGCGGTCAGTCAAGTTCAGTCTTATAAGTGCAAGTTATAAAAGTCATTAGCAAAGTGTGACTTTTGATCCGATAATCGCATTTAGTAAGATCGTTTTATCTTGTTAACGTCTTGTTTCATTCTTCTATAAGACATGCACTTCCTATAAATGCCACAGATATAGCTGCTAGAGGTAAAGATATTATAGAACAAATTTATCTTAGTCGTGACCCTTAACGGATTTTTAGCACCAAGCTAGCATAGCCTCTGATTTTTATAAGTAAAATTCTACTTAAATGTGTTCTACATTTGCTATTATTAGAGTAATCGGCCATCTTGTGATTTGTTAGAGAAAGCTGGATTTATATAAATATGGATTTAAATAAGTGGAGACGATTTAAGCGTAGTGGCGGTTATCGAAGAAGAGTTTTGAAAAAGTACTTTGAAATGAATTCGATATCGGAGTTCGGGCCAAGCGGATCAAAAGAAAAGTTCTTAAATAAAAAAGAGCCTGGTGAAGTTGGTGATGGTTCCGTACACGGTAAAATGGAAATAGACAACTGTGAGGATAATTTTACAACTTGAATACGGGCTAGTAGTCAAATGTAAGCTAGTGTGTATTGAGTTTCATCATCATCATCATTTCTGCCGAAAGACGTCCACTGCTGGACATTGAGTATTGAGTTTAACTCTGAATTATTTTTCATACCTTTACTACATACTCTGTGATGCAGAATATAATATGTAATTTCTTAAAAAGCAGCAAAGAAAATAAACAACATTCACAAAATTTACTTCTTTTTATTTCTCATCGTTCTTCCATAAAAAATATTTATATTAATTAAATGTATTTAAACAATTTTTCATTTATTAAAATAATCAACATAATATTTAAACTCGTAAATGACAAAACAATCAATAGGAACATGTTTAGGCTTTCTAGAAAATTAACATACATTTCCATTAATCGTAGTTATTTTAACAATTATCTTTTAGTAATCAGTACTTAAACAATTACAAAATAAGTCTCGGCATGACTTTAAGGAATGACCAACGAATAATAATTTAGAATCTTCATAATATTTTAAGGACAGCTGTAATACTGTATACCTACTATGTCACAGTCAAAACTTATTGTCAGTCAAAACTACGTTTGACTGCAAAAATCAGTTAATATACAACTTACAAGATTTGCACATTACCGTATGGTTTAATCCACATTACCCACAGAACCCTAAAACTTAAATATGGTGGCGTGGGTATGTCATGTAAGCGTCTTAACTTTGACTAAAAAGTCATTTAAAGGTTCTGATAAATGCAATGTAATGGCACGTGTTTCGACCCTATGTCGGATATGTATTTATTAATTTATTACTGAATTAAAAAATAATGAAAATCTTAAATTTTGAAGGCGTATGAAGATATGTTTATTATCGTCTAACATTTCATCAATAAAATTATTTTCGCAAGTTGAATAGGCACTCTTTACAAAACAGTTAGATACACGGCAATTGTTATAATGACAAACATTATTATAATGTGACTTTATACTTTTGGAAAATAAAAGAGGATTCAATGTCACGCAGCAGCACAGTACAATGAATTAACGAAAAAAGAACGAATGATCGACTGAATGAATCTACTAATGGTATTACGCTGATCACTGTAGGATCAATTACTCTAGTAGCGGCACGCACCAGATCATAAGAGGACCAATTGCTCTTTTTAGATGCATTTACCGGATTTTTATAGGACAAATGTATTTTGTTAAAGCACTTAATAAGGTAATTATTAAATCAAATAGCACTTTACCGGATCATAACAAAGCGACTATAGGGCGAAATGGTCCTATAAACTGCGCCCAAATGCGGCTCTATAAACGTTTACAGGATTTCTATAAGATTAAAAAATACGTGCTCCTAGGATAATTACAGGGCCACATTTTGCTACTTGGGATATGCGACAGCCCGAAGTCAACTATCGGGCAGTAGCCCACCAGACGATAACACCTGTCTGGTCGGAGGATCCTCCCTTTTCAACGGAGGTTTGCGGGACTTTACTCTCTGTTCCGCATACCTCCAAACAGAGTCCCTACGATCCTTCCGTGGGGTTCCATTTCGCTTCGTACCAAATTTCTTCATAATCGGTTCAGTGGTGAAACCGTGTAAACGTTACAAACAGACAACGTAAGATTAGGTTAGGGTTAGTCAGAGCGTAGGGTTTAGGGATTCCTAGTTCCGGTCAAAAAGTACCCTGGAGTAATCCATTAAGAATTACTCTATCTGTGTTTGGAAGTTGCTGTAAAGCCGTTGGTTTTACTCTTCATCTCACCCCAGGCGTGTTGGATTGCCGTCCCATCAGTCTGACAGTAAAGGACTGTTTCTTACTCTCATAGAGTGCACCTGTGTGAACACATACCTGAGTACTCTAATAACTCCTGCGTACCTACCTAATCTCCGTTGAGATTGGCCACCATGATCAATATTCAGTCGGGAAAATAGCGCTGAAACATTGTAAATATCTCTTGTTGCATTATACAGTATTCCTGAAAATACACCATTAAAAACAACCCTGTTTAAACAATAAAATTGTACTTAATGATTCATTCCGGTATGTTCAGCATAACTCACATACATTTCGCCATAAAAAGCAGCAACATCAAATAAAATACTTTAATAACACCTTGTGCAACACGACGGTCGAATCCCAAATGTCGGTAACCGTACACCCCACGCGTGCTATTGGAAGGAAACTAATAAAAATAACGCCATATGGACGGGAACAACAGCCAACGCTTGCGTGCCCTGTGGCTCTTTTAACAATAATATTTCGAAATATATGAGCACAAACCAAGCCTTTTTCCCCCAGAGAACACAACCTAAGTGTGATAAAACCACCCAAAATCTTTCTTCACAATGCAATTTCAACCTTAAGCAATAAAACATAAAGTTCAGAAACAGAAACCAATCCAACATAAGTAGCAGGCACTTTGTACTTGTAAGTCTATCGAAGAACGGAGTGACCTGTTTACAAAATACTCAGGGACCCAAGCATTCCACACAATACATTCTCTCCTTCATTCCTGTAGGTAGGTATATCTTTATGGAATTGGAACGTTGTCAAGTACCTCCCACGTACCGAATTGCAGGAACTCCCGTCCGTTCAATAATTAAGCTCACGTTTCTGTAAAATTGTCGTTTATTTTAAAAAGTTTTTCTAAAAAATAACTAAAAAAAAACAGGTATGTTAGAAACAACATAATAAGGTTTTTCGATACGTAAGTCTACCTGTAAAATTACTATTTATTTAATAAAGTTTTTCTAATAATGACACAAAATAATTAAAGAAACAAAAAAAATGGGTTGTAAGTACAATAATTCTGACCAGAACATGAGCATCTTTCTATTGTCCGAAATACCCCTAAACCAGCATCTTAGAAGATTCAATGAATGCCACTAAGGGAACTTATTCCTCTGCAGCTAGGGAAGTGGAGTGGAGCGAAGCGTGCATTGGCCAGTCACAGTCCGCGAAATCTCCACTCCGCGTCAAAGTAAACAGTATTAATGGAGCTGAGTGGACTTTCAATTAAAACAAAAAAAAAAAAACACGTGGCTCCGAACCGGATAGAACGGAGTCGAATGGTGAGCCCAATGTGGTAAACAGGAGGGTAGTTCAACTCCACTACACCGCATCAAATGGAAACACTTTCCACTTTTCTCTGTTTAAACACAAAAATGAAAACGCACCCTGTAGCTATTATCAACCAGGCCCTGTATGGAAAGTTAATCTTTGGAAGAAGACTTTCATTTTACTCTATCGATGGGGGGTTCCATCTGGAATAAAAAAAGAATTATAATTTGGTCGTCTAAAGCTATTTTCTTGTAGGAAAATTTCACCCTTGCCATTTCGATCTGCTATTGGCTGAACAAGCTGTAATACGACGCTCTCATAACGAGGAATGCCTCGAAGATTGCAAGCACGCAGCAATAGATTGCTTTCCGTTTCCGTATAAGATTGTGATTGAAAATCAATCTTAGTAACATGTGCAGGGCAGGCATTGCAGATTGGATCGAAATGCACGTCATATGAACATATTTGGCTCTTCATGTTTTGGGATTAGTGAAATTGCTTCGAATATAAAATTTCAATACACTTACTCGGAAACCTGCTCTTATCGCACCGCTTACAGGCATGCTTTACTGACATTTCTTCGAATTTTTGGATTTGAAACGATAAATGTAATAAAATTGTGCCGGGAGCGAGCACGCGCACTTTTTGCACTAGTGTAAAAAATATGTGTATGCGTACCTAAAAAGTGGTGGGTTAAAAGAGTGTTTTCGAGAAAGTGTATTGAAAATCATGTTCTGATAGTTATGACGGCCATCATTCCCCGTATGTTCCGACATTTTTTATGACATTAAATCTGAGTAGAAAATCAAGGTGCAAATGAGACTTGTTCACTGATTCTATTAGTATTCACTAGCAATAAGCCCAGAGTGAAGACTTTGCAAGTATACATTTCCATATTATTATCATTTTTACCTTCTAAAATACGAAGACGTGATTACAAAGTGGGGGCCCTACTTTTATCTCGCCCATTTGAATTTCGAATCAGCTTATTTGGGAAAAATATCGTCTCAAGTTTGTTCCAATGGTATCGTTAAAATCTCCATCAGTCGCAAAGGTTTGTTTCTAAGTAGCAATTAAATTAATTATTTTGTCCGCCGATGTCGCGTCTGTACAAAAGAGACTACCAGTCTCCTTGATACCGCTAATTAGAGAAACCTAGTGGCAAACAAAGCCTCTCCGGCTTCAGGCCTAAATGGAATCTGTGAAATGGCACGTTCTCGACGTCATTTTAACAAATAATTATGGGCAGATGCCAGATGAACCTATATTTTGTATATCTATCTTCGCTTTTCCCAAACACAAAATGAACTGCGGAAGTCCTTTTGTCACAAAAGATTTGGTAAGTGTTTTTATCTTACCAAGACTCGGAAAATGAAAAGCAGAGACATCAAAGAATAATATAAGAACAATATCAAAATCGGAAAGACCACGACATCAAAAGGTGAAACCGAAGATGAGATGACCTTCAAAAAGGTGCGGCAACTCGGTAAAATAAACCTTGATATTATATTCCAAATTGAAATCCTCCATTTTTGAGATTCAAGATAAAGAGGGAAAGTACGTTTTCTAAATGTACCTAATTTTTATTTTCCTTTCATATCGTTCTTGCTCAAAGTTTAACATCATTAAAAGTTTCCCAAAGTTTCGATTACGGTTGTGCTGTGTCTGTTTTTCTTTTAGTCCGAGAAAGTATTTGGATGAAATGAATTACGTTCATTATTTATGTTCATTTAAAAACATAAATAATACAGCAGCTATACTTGTTTTGTAAAATAAAACCGCCATACTTTTGTGAAATAATGGAAATCGTGGGAGAACGAATTGGTTCTTTTTTGACGTATAAACTCTCCCGTCCTGGGTGGAGGACAAGAGGGGCGTCACACTTTAAAAACAACCCGCAGCTCAATTTGTTCTCCGACTGCAGGAATTTTCAAAAGAGTTACCGTGGCCCTGGAACGCAAAGGGCAGCTGAAAGAACGCAAATAGATTCTAGTCAAGATTTTAGTACTTAAGTTTGACACGCCATTTTTTTTTTATTGCTATAAACTAAAGCTTGACTGCGATCCCACCTAATGGTAAGCAGTGATGCAATCGTTGATGGTAAGGCGCACTAAAAATGAACAAATTATTTTGATATTCTGCTGCAGTAACGCATTCGCATGCTTTATTACACATGAATGACTCTTAAGTCTTACGAACATCCTTCACATGCTGTAACGATAGTTTTAATTGTGTGCTTCCATCCTATACTGCCGTTGTAAGTAAAAAGGGCAAACCTTTTTTTATATTGTTTTAAAGAAGTTTGTTTGTGCCCTTTTTATTCACGACGGATGTATATTCTATGCCCTTTAACCTAGGATAGGAAATAGACACTAATTCGAAACTAAGTTAGTTTCTTTTAAATCGTTAAGTTAGGTAAAAAGGATTTTGGTAATCGTATAATTTACTAGGCTCGGGCCCGAAAAACACGAGAATTTGTCTAACAACGAACCTTTTATTTACTTTCCGTTGAAAGAGGTCAATCCAAAGGGATTTCTTGGTAATGCTAGATAGTTAATTACTAATTCTCTGGGAATTTACGCCAAGGAATGGGAATTAGAAGAGAAAAGGTGTTGGAACATCTTATTTTTTAACATATAGGTACATTTTGTAACAGTTTACAAGTATATATACTATATATACTTAGTATCAGCTTGATAGGCTTTTCTACTTCGTAGTATACCTACGTTTAAAGTAATTATTAATATTATTTTAATTGTTATTGGTAGGGATAGCTACGAAGAGATATAAACTAATTAAGTACTCGAAATTTGATTTTCCTTAAGTAATTCAGCCCACCACAAATATCTCACGGGTTAGAATCTCCCGACCTCTCAATCGCCAATCAGCGTCTTAGTAGTCCGTAATCGTTGCGTATTATTAGATCCTCGGCCTTGAGTAATACAAGCAGCCATTGCTGCTGCCAAATGACATCATTGTATATAGAATTTATAGGGCCATTTAGACCCTTGCCAACCCCGTAGCAATACCTTAGAATTAATAATTCCGCTGTATTGTCGACATAACATGTTTATAGGCTAAGATGTAAAAAGCAAAATCTCTTCTTGAAATAAAAGCATCTTTTGGTAAGAAAATCCAAAGAGTTCACGCATTCCAATTGCTTATTATAAAGCAAAATCGTGTTAACCTTAAAACAGGCGACGTTATTGAGACTCGATTTTAAATCCTTTGAAACAACGAAAGCTCTACCTGGCCTTATTGAAGAAGTATTTCATATTCCGATATTGAAATTTCGTGTTCAAACTGGAGAGAAATCAGCGAAGTATTTGAAGAATCCCCCAGTGAGTAATAACTGAGTGAGGGTTGATTAATGACCGTCGCTCGGGGAGCGTCAAAATGCTCCCCTGTCCCTTCACTGTTCCGACACTCGTTCCTTTGTGTTATGACTTTTATGGTCACTAACCTCCATTGTTCGTGTTGGACATTTTTTAAAGAGATTGAGCAGGTGACATAGAAACTCGTCTCCCAAAAGATTCCGCGCAAAATACTTCCCTTGCCTTCTTCATGAACAAAGTTTCTTTCAACGAACAGTCATTTGAACATTGTTACGTCTTTGTAGGGGATTTTCACCTCGTCAATCTAATTTTATAGGCCCTAAAACAAGTAGTTTAATAATTACCTGCCCGTGATTTTACGCAGTTCATAATTACACTTGTCGGTGTACTACTTTCATGCTAGTTCGTCGTAAAATTAATAAGGTTAATGAAGGTTTCACTCTAACCGTATCTAGACCAGTACACACATGGGGCTAAAAAAATAGGATACGTGGCCAGGCCAAAATGTGTTATGTTCTCGCCGATTTGGACTAACTCCAAGTTCTGTCAGAAAACCTTGTAACTAACCTGCAATGCCGAGTAATATATTGTAGATACCAGACCCAAGGATCCTTGAAGGCATTTCCATTACAACCGCTACTTCTCAAAGGCAACAGCCGTGTTACCTTTGAGTGCTACCGCAGTGTCGGTAAATATTTGCACTTTCAACTAGAGCTGTGTATTTTTGTCTTGGTGTATAGATTAGCTTGGAGAGTCTTCTAAAGCACTCCATATTTCAGTAGGTATTCGTGAACTTTTTGTCATAATTCAGTTGTAGTTAAACACTTCTCAAAGGCTATTGTTTGCAGCTGCTTAATTTCCAAACAGTTTATTCAATAATACGGACCAATATCCAAACTGCAGTAAACTGCATTAGCCTGAGCGTAATCGGTTAATCTGCACTTCGCCCCGACTGCACATGGTGCATGATCCACAACTTCAAACTTCTAAGTAATGCAGGTCTTTAAATTGAAATCTATCTTGAACTAGCGCCAACTTAAACTGTTTGAACTGATTCGAAAAGTTGTACGCTAGTCGACGTCCGAAGTCTTCACTTATTCTGTTATACGTTGTAAGGTACGAACTTCGAATGAGGTTTTGGCAAACGAATAGATAAACTACCTAGACATATCCGAAACCAACAACTTTTGCATTTCAAGAAAACTTCCAAATACTATTGATATTGATAGCCGGATTCTATTGAAAATACACTAGGAATATTTAGCGGATTACTAACAGAAGCACCGAAAAGTACTGTACCAATACGCCTAACAAATATAGTGAACAAATGAATAGAACAATAGAAGTATACAAAATTCAAAGAACTTTATTTTTGGTTTTTGGTGTAGTACCGCACTCGTAACCGATTTCTAGTACTGCTGCATTCGATATTTTGTGGAAAAAATGTACACATACATCTCCACCCGCACTAGCCACAAATATAAATACTCGGACATCGAACAGTCAACACGTTTTTAATGGAAACCTGTTGGTTTATTCAGAGCGATGTAATATTCAGCTTTGGTAAATGGGTTTACTATGTAAATGAAGAACGAAACAAATTGAATACATTTCATCTTTGATCGTAAATTATTCTATTAGTCATTATTTCGAAGCGGAAAAACCTTGTTTAAATCTGAGAAACGCTGTAGATTTGAATCCATATCTTTGTTTTTATACTTGTCTCAAAAATTCCATTGCTGAAACAAATAATGGTAAGATTCTTAAAAGACTTAAAGGTAGAAATTGCAGTCCAGCAAATAGGCTTAGTTCGTAGTCGTCTGAAGTAAAAAGAAGAACAACATTTTACAAAATAGAAAACATTTTAAAATGTTTGCATATTGCACATTTTTACTAACCCACAAGTACTCGACGTTGCAGTACCAGGTTCTTGTTCACATCTGATTTTTGTAGTAACATTTTTAAGCAAATGTACAATTGTTTTGTGTTTTAAAATTTCCAGGAGATAAGTGATACGCCCTTTCGTGTTACTTGAATGAATTTTGGCCTGTACCTCCATGGTTGGTAGACAGTTTGAATCTTTTTACAGTACAACTATACTTGGAATACTACTCATTCAAAGAATGAAAAATAAGAAAATCTTGAGAGATCCCATTTTTTTCTTAGTTTGCGCAATTTTCTCCTTCTTACATACCCCATAGCCCGTATTACAGTAATCTCGAACTCTTTCTAGCCCTATCGTCATGCACAATAGTAGTCTATGGCGTAATTAAAACTTTCTTAGCAACATTATCATCACAAATGATCCTAAATACTGTATGTACATTATTTCAGTCACATTTGAAAATTAGAACATGCCCATTAGCATAAAGTTAGATATTGTTTCAACTATTTGAGCATTGTGTTCTCCGATAAACTGAGTTCATGTAAATGCCCTGCCGTTGCTGCTTTTGTATTCATCATTATTATTAACTACATTCAAATCAGTACTTCCGTGTCTATCATATGGTTCAAATATCGCTATACTGGCAATATTCATTCGAATAGTAGGTACACTCACTGCAACTTGACCGTTCTAATCGATTCCATACTAAATTGATTCCTAATGAACGTTGCCGGTGTACGCTCATTCCCCTAATTTAGCAGTTTCCAACCGTTACGGTTCAAATCGACCTTAGCGTAATCATCGCGCCAGTTAAGACTCCCTTGCCAGCTTCATTATAAACGCCCATCTTTTCACGGTAATATTGACGAAATCACTTCTAGAGAGATGATTTTATTCGACAACGAGCTCATAACGGAGCTATCTCTTCCAGGAATGAACGTATTACGACACGATTCTCAATCTACTTTTCAATTCAATTCGTCTAATTCTAAAATCTCAACGCAAACAGGTGAAGGGGGATTCAATGAATTATTCCTTCCTTTTTATTCTCTGGCCGAGGGAAACTGGGTCAAGGTGCATGACAAATTATATCACGGCACAGAGCTCCCGGGCTTTGCAAACAAGTAAAGCCTTTTTCCAAATGTTACGCTTTTTTCTGATGTACAGAGATTGTATGTTTCACTGCCGGTTTTGCTGACTGAGATAGATGAAAATAAATATGAATCTTCAAGAATTTTGTCTTACGCTCCGTTGTTTAACTTAACCTCAATTCTGATTTTTCGTCTGTTTATTTTTGACGATGACTGAAGGTAAATGATTTGATCTTACAATCCTTTTCTTTTTCTCTTTCAATCTTACTTTCTGATTTTGATTTTTTTATTTGTATTTTAATTTTTATTTACCTAATTATGGACCTTGTCTGATTTAATAATAATAATTACATCTCACATCTAAGCTATTGTCTCTAACCTGGTATATTTACACGTAGATACATAAAATACGAACTTTCTTGTTTCCTCCTTATGACTTCATTACTTAAATAGAACATGAATGTCAGGCCTTGTCGATACGGTCCAAATTACCAGCCTAATCGAAATAGCATCCACGAGGCAATAACTGACAGTGTGGTACCGAACCGCTCAATCTGAAGTGTCGGTTGTTGTACGACGAAATTGTACCGCAAATTGGGAGTCACGAACCGAACTGAGAACATCAAATTAGAAGGAATATCTGAATGCAACAGTTTCATGGCGGATGGGTTGATGTTAGTGGTATTCCACGGGCAATTAAGGAACGTTCATATTTAAATGAAGCTTAAACGGCGATTGTAAGATAGAGTACGGCAGAGAATAAGCTGGGAGAAAATTTCAAAAAGAAACAATGGTTATATTTAAGCATACTGAAGAACAACTTAAGCATAAATATACGAGTACATAGTTTTATACAAACCTATACGGATGACAATGATTTTTATGTATTTGTATTTATTAACTTCTACACAACACAAATCAATCAGTTTAAATAAAAAAAAAATAGCATAGTGAATAAAAAATAAACTGAATAAACACAGTATTTATTTTGATTATTATGAGTCAATGTAATAAAGTAAACAATAAAATATGAATGGTTCAAAATTGCTTATGACTGTATAATATTTAAGTTACCACAGTCCCATGACCAAAACAACCCACCTGCTCAAGCTGATAACACGCAAATCCCTCTACTTACCTGGCAGGTAAAAATAAAATTATTCGCAACGACCTAATTACGGTATAAAATTTGAATTGAAGTTCTTCCTTCCATGTTAATCTATCTATCTCTTCCTAGGTATGATTAATGGTCACATTATACCCTCGCACGTATGCGGTACCCTAACAATTACCCTTCACGGTAGACTAACGATAATTGTGGGCAATACGTAATGTACGGAACCATTATCTGCAAGTCTTTACTTTGTCAGGATCGTCATTATATAGATAATGTTGAACTTGAATATTTTGTGCATATTCGGGCTATGTGTGCCTTTCAATTTGAACCTCAAAAGAAATTGTTTGATATTTTCGACAACAAAATATGTGATTGACGAAGCGACGTGTTTATTTCCCTTGTTTCCTGTTGATCAAAGAAACGCATTGTTAGACTGCTGAAAGGAATTTCTGCAGATACCAACATTTCCTTGCGTTGTTTTTAGTTTTGTTTCATGTTTTGTAAGAAAGCGGTAGATCTACCAGTAGCCACCATTTACAACATCATCCGCTTGGGACCAATTGCACGCTGTTATAACAAATCTAAACTTCAAAATGATGAGTTATCCCCAAGTCCCCAATCACCGTTGCTCATAACGATCTATACGATATCCCCATTTCAGAGACGGGACACTCGACTAGGAAGTTATCGACAATTTACCATTAAATTCTGCAAATAAACCTATAGAATTACATGCTATATTATGGCCTATATATCATTCAGTAATAGGCGAAAAAAAAACTGACAGTTTGGTCAGTGTCCCAACATTAATAAAAAGTGATCGAAGGCCGATAGCGGTGACACCTGTCAAGACGACCTTCATACTTGACAATGGACGACTTTTTATACGTTTTTGTGGGAAGGAAACGAAGGACGCGAATAGTTTTTCTATTATCTGCAAAAAGATGGAACTGCTTGCTATTTAAAGACTGTTAAATTCCGAAATATTTCGGAATTTAACAGTATAGCAGTGATAGAGTGAAATGTTGCTCATAAGACAGTGAAAAAGAAATTGGAACTAATTTAAATTCCTGCAGTATTCGCTGTGTTAATGATCAAGCTTAGCACTTGCAAAATAAAAAAAAATCGATACGCTTTTATATAATCTTGAGCTTGGATTTCAAAAATGAAAAAAAAAGGAAAACAAACTCTTAATAAACTAATGCGCCTCATCATCAACGATTGTATCATTTCTTACCATCAGGTGGGATCACAGTTAATCACGAGTTTGTAAAAACAACAAAAAAAAACTTTGAAAATAGTGTTGACTTTATAAATCTGAGAGAGTTCTAAGAGACTGAATAAGAGTTAGTCCATTATGTCACACTTCTGGGCGAAAGCCCCGTCACTTTTCCACACAAGTCTGTTCTCGGCCATCGCGGGCCAGTCACTCGGTGATTGTCTAGCTCTTCTCCCTTCTAATGACATTCGGTAATAAGTCGACCACAGTCGATAAAAATCCTGAAACACTAAAATAAAATATATGTATAGTACGCGACAAATAAGTTTAACATTTGCTAAAGTTACTCACAGCCCCCAAATTCCAAATTGAGACCCGGAAATTGGTTATAATCCGTCACAAGAAAAAAAGTCCTTGAATGCGCAGTAACCTTGGCAAATTAATAATTGTTTCATTATTAACCTGTCTTTGTTAAAAGATTTTTGACAGGGGCTATCTGTCATAATTAATACTGTCATTATGATTTGTCAGTAGTCATCAACAATTATTATTCATCTTATTAATTAAGCTTTTAAAAATTATTATTTACGAGCCTAATCACACTAATACTGCTCGCTTTGTTTTTCTTGCGGTGTTATAATTGCTATAATGATTCAGAAGTTCTACGAAGACACGGTCTTATCCTAATTTGCTTATGATCTTACAACAAACATTTTATGTTCCTTCGAGTGGTGATAAAAAAACTAATGCGATGTCTGTTACCAATAGCTGCTTCAACGTATCGCCATAACTGCATTCTGAAACTCGTAGAAATACTGTTTGGATATTGTGTGTGCAAAAACGTGCGACTGTCGCGCTGCGGCCGCGCGTCTTTTATTTATATGAAAACACAAAACAGTGCGACGACTGCGCTGCTGTCGCGCGGCACATTGCGGCTAATTTAAAGGCGCCTTAAGTCTTTACGTCTATATTGTGTTTAGATGTTTAGGAAGTTCAATCCCGCGTACCCGGGATTTTCCACCTTTTTGGGATTTTACCTGTTGGATCCCATTTGTATGTTAGACAGTTATTTATTACTTGATTAAATTGACGATGACTTCAAAGTTATTGTAAGTCAAGTAAGACGAAGGTGGATAAAGTAGTGGTGGATTGGTATAAAATTCCTATGGCATCAAATCCGCCTTTGTACAATGTTTACTTTGCATAAAGCTTGAATAAATATCACAAGTAGGTTAACGTACGTATACCAACTTATTAATGATTTTGTTAATGTTAAAAATAATATTTAATAGATGTTTGATATCCAAGTATTACCTCTGCTGCTACTCGATAATAATAAATTTAGACGCATCAATTGCCTGAAAAGGTACCACAGACAAAACCGTAGAATATTCCCGTTTAATACGCTTTACCACTATATTTTATTCGCTCTTTACATTCCATTTTCTCACTCAACTTTGCACTTCAATAGCTATCCATATTTGCTCTCAACGCGCAGTCGATATTAAAATTTCCAATGGAGTAAAATAAGACGTGCTGCAACTTTATACTCTAGCTATGAAGGCATCTCGTACAAAAAACATTGGTAGATCTGCTCTGATATATTGCCAACCTTGTAACAGCTCATATAGCGTTCAAGGATATCAACCGCGTTTAAATCGCGTTTCAGAGCAATTCCTTTGAAGTGCATGAAGGAAATGATCTTTGTGATGGCGAAAGAGGACTACCTTAAAATCCGCCTTTTGAGAGGTTTTTTTCCGAGGTATTATATTCAACAGAGAATATATAAATGTGAAAATATATTTATCGTAGAGCACCGTTTTCGTGAACTTGTTTCTTTTCGCTGTCGTAATAATGATAAACAAATATTGAATTTTTGTCCTACATCGTATCAACAAGCTTACAATATATCGGTATTCCCAACATAAAATCTGTTGGGTTGACGTGATATATTTTGATAATATCGACATTCTTGACACAGGGACGGAATGTAACAACATTGAGGTCCATACGAGCCAGTTAGCAGTAAATATACGGCTGAAGGCTGAAATAAGATGTAAGCAAGATCACGAGTTGCAATAATGGAGGACCCTTCTCAAACAACTTGGGTCTCCTTTGGGATTAGTGTTTCTCCTTTTATACCACAGCGATAATGCGCTTCCGGGGCTTTCAGCTAGTGTTTATTTGTTTCCATTGTTTAGTCTGTTTTGCACGGAGTTTTATTTTTTATGGTATTTTCGCTTCTGAACACTTTTCGGTACTAAAGATCCAGCATGTAAGTCGTACAATAAGTGAAATTTAAGCTTTATAATTATTCTTAGACTTAGGACTCGATGTCATGCCAGGTCCTAATAATATATATAGGCATAAATACAAGTCTACAATAGCAGAAAACGTAATTTGATGTTCTCACTGCTAGTTTTTCTCTTTATATTTATTTTAAATTATTAACCTCAGCAAAACATCTTGAGGTCTGGGCAGCTCAGTTCAATCGGAAAGTAATCTTCTTGCATCAGATATAGATTTTGCCAAGACAAGAACACTTTGCATAATTCGTACATCTTGAGTAGTTGTGTTCCCGACCGCAGAGTTCGTCTGCATTTCTGTTTCGTGTAAAATGTCTATTACCTATTTTTTGTTCTTTGTCTCTCTTTTGGCGTAAGCACAGACGTAAGATAGTCAGATTTTCGGTATTGTGTATGATGAATTAAATGATTTGATTCTGCCATCGCCGTTCCACCATCAGACAATACGATCTAGGGCGAGTGTCCACCCTTACATTGTTAAAACCTTTGCTGTCCAGACTAAGAGCTTCGCCTCATCGTTTAAACCGCGTACATATAGGGACTCAAACAATTTCGTCACTGCGGCCCTCCCCTCCGATTATTTTTTGTTTTAGTTTTCAAGGTGGACTTTTATTAAACTAGTGCGCTTCACCGTCAACGATTGTATCACTGTTTACCAGCAGATGGGATCACTGTCAAGCACTAGTTTATGTCAATATAAAAAAGAAATCTCGTAAACAAAAATAGCTTTCTTCTACGTTAAACGTCAACAACAGCAAGTTATTAAACTTTTTAACTTCTACATGCATGTTTCCTCAACCCGTGGGTCACGTCTTTAACACAAAACTAACTTCAATTCAAATTAAACTCCTCCTCCATAGCTTTAGTTTTCTAAATTAACAAAGTTTCGTCAAGTCACTTGGGAAGCCAGTCTTGAATACACATGTTCTTCCGAGTGTTGTGTAAATGCGGATATCACTTTAAAAAAAAAAACTGGCCAAGAGCGTATCATGTCACGCTCAGTGTAATGTTCCGTAGATAACGTGTAGGAGAGGTACCCTAATAAAACATTTTTTCCACTTTTTATTTTACCACTTTGTGGGCGTGATGGCTAAACATAGTGGTACCAAATTTCAGCATTCGGTCGCTGAGATTATACGCGGACGGTCAGACAGACTTAGCAAAACTATGAAGGTTCCTAGTTGACTACGGAACCCTAAAATGGGCATGCAGTAATTATGACCGTAGGTCCTCTCTACGAGGAGTGGCTGGAAAAACCTGATCGAAAAGAATGATCGGAAGAAGTCGCGGATGATTTCCCAACAAAAAAAATTGTAATTGAAGCCAACGCGAATTCCAAATAGATGTGTAGTTATCCGTAGTGAAGGTTATCGCTTAAGTTAACTTAAAATGCAACAAAGCGCTGTACATGTCGTATTTTATTCACTTGAAGCTTACGTGATCCGCGTTCCACTTGTTTGAAGGTCCCTGTTTACTGAACATACAATGTCGGCAGAATCGGAAAGTAACTTTCAATCAGACCAGAATGTTTGCTGTTTTAGACTTTCATGGCCTTTACAATTTACGATTTCGCATTTATGTAATTTTATAGAGTGTGCGATTTTTTTGGACTGTTTTCAATGTTTTCGGTCTTTTACCGTCATTTGTAGAACCTCTTATTACGTCATTTGCAGAACCTAAACTGTTTCATATTAATAAAATTAATGTAATCCATTTCGACTTGAGTAATTTGAGTATAATTCTTTGGACTCCACGTTAATCACTCTTAAAAGTTTACGAATGATGGTGTTTGTGTATATAATTGTGACTACTTCTCGCTCGAACGGCAGAATAGATTTTGATAAATCTTGGTACACAGGTAGATCGTGTCCTGGAATGGCACATAGGATAGCATTATCCCGGGAGTACGATCCCTTGTGTCAATTTTCTACTTTTATACAGGCCAAACCGCTGGCAGCAGCTAGTAATAAATAATTATAAATTTGAACACGACTTGAGACTTCGACTTCGTTGCAACTATTTGTAGCGACCGCGCTACGCCGTAGACATGTCGTAACCATTCAGCTACGTTCGTAGCAACAGTAATGGGAGCGTAGCAGATGATTGAACGCCTACGTAGCAACTTTGAATGTTGAAAACACGTAATATTCCAGCGAGAAGAGACTAAACGGCGAATTGATCAACACAAGATGACAAAGTACTTTCTCTTAATTTGATTTGTAGGAGAAACTTAGTATTTGGAACTTGTATTATATTAGATTTCGTGCCCGACGGTACATTACCGCAATACTCGAGAGTTGCTGTTTTAGTTCTCAACTAATGAGATTTTCGTTTAAAGTCCCGGGGGTAAAACCCGGTGAATAAAGTTTCCTACCTTCTAATATCTGTAAATGTGTGCTGACGTCATTAGTACTGTAATTCAATTTCCGAGTTCGGTAATACTAAATGCTGATTTTATTTGAGCAAGTATCTGGCTGGTTCTATTTAGCTGCAGATACAGATTTTACTATTGATAGTAGAAATAGAAAGAATGTTGATGATTGAGGGGAATAATAATAATATGTAATCCTTTATTTTCAGGCACCTTAGGGCCAAATAAATCACACAAAAATCTACTAAATAATAGCCTATTAAATACAAAAGAAACTAAACCAATCATAAGCCATTTAAGTTTTGGCCCAGTGGTTGCCTTGACTTACGAATTATAGATCGTGTGTGCCCAATCAGGGCATATATCCCAACTAGGGCTATAACTTTGTGTAATTCATCACTAAAATTTTAAAAATAAATGAAGGAAAGTATCATGAGGAAACCGGTGTACTAGAACCAAAAATTCGAATATATGTGAGAGTCCCAAGAAAACCAACCAGCACTGAGCGGGAGGAGAGGGATTACGGAGGTCTAAGTCCCAGCAGTGTGGTTAATAATTATGTAAATGTATAAGTCCAACCTTTTAATTAAAACTGAAATCGGGAAATATTTTTGTTGGTTACAAAATAATACTAAAACACATAAATAATATACAAAATGTCATGGATTCAAAAAGCAATTTCATGTTGTCAGTATCACAGAAACACTACGTACTGCCACGTCTCTAATCCCCGAAAGCGCGCTTGCTCCGAACCCCAAGCATTAAGAAACTTTAGTTTAATATTTACGAAAGAAGAAAATAATTTACATAAAATGGAAAACCAACCATCCTACCGTATTTAGATATCTACGTATCTAACTTTTCGTTGACTAATTTAAAATGAAAATTGTAGAACATTTTGGTTCTGTTTTTTGCTTTACCAACCCTCTTTCGAATATAACGATAATATTGATGCTTTCATATTTTTTCCCTTGCTTATTGTCTGCACCACTATGAGGGTATAAGTTTTGATTAAAATTATTGTGATCATGATTAAATGGTTTTTTTTTTTATAAAAAAATGGAAAAAAAATGCAATCCCTGCCCAGCTGTCCCCGGATAGGTGGGGTTTGAAATGAAGGATTGTTACTCACTAGACGCTTAATGTCAACGCCGTCTAGATCCGATCATCTTCGCAGGGCAAACATTACCAGATATCACCTTAGACAAAGATTTCAAAGGAGAAAGGACTTACCCAGCCTCACAGCTGTGATCAGCTGGGCAATGGGCTTTCTCCTTACAAACTACTAACAACAGATTATTAAAAAAATACAAGAAAAAGAAACGGAAGAACTCAGCCCTGTAATGGAAGATAACATTCATTATTCATCAATAGATTTTATTTTATGGCCCTAGTCGTACTTCTTATTTTGATCATTTCCAAGGCCTCGGAATTTTGCGGACGGCGGGTCGCCGTTTGGTCGTCTGGTAACAATCCGGGCCGAACCCCCGTGTCGACGGCGCTCACTGTTCCCGCGCGCCTCAAGGAATTGTCAGCAAACTGTAGGCGCCCAGCAGGGTTGTAGCCTCCTGGGACCAAGGGTTAATACGAAAGCGTATTACCGTTGCCCTGGGATGAAAGCAAGGAAGGAACGGGGTAGGTTGTTTAGTCAGTAAGAGTCTGACACTGCTTCTCGCTCCGCCCAACGGCGAGATTCGTCATTGGATGATTTTTACCTACCGTAAAAAAGGCCTTGGAAACAGAACCGTAAATACATTAAGGCTGTCCTAATAACAGAAGCTACTAACTAGCTTTAATGACCTAACTGCTAAACCAGTTAAATCAATTGTCTCCTCTACACTTTTGTACCCTTTGGCCGCTCCAACGTCGAACGTCTATTTCCTGCAAGCGATTGCCACTTCGTAGTCAACAATCACATTAAATGGGACACTTTTATGGCAGACTTGTGTTCAGCTTATCATTCAGTGCACTTAATGTTGGCTCCAGACTCGTAAAAATCGGTCACAATATTTCTTTTTATGATGATGACGATTGAAAACGCATTTTGCTGCTGAAAATCTGTTTTGATTGATGTGACTTGGTAATAAAATTGGTGTAACATTGAATTGTTGCGAATTTAATTTAAATGCAGGCAAATCGACGCTTCGTGACTTAGTGAGCTGACTCTTTTTTTGACACAGATTTTGTGTTGCTATTTAACGTGGCAATGCTGCCTTCTGAGCACATTTTCGGATAAAAGCGTGGAGAAGCACTCCGACACCGAAGTGCCCTTGGGTTTTATTTAGTTTTCCTTCTTTTTTTCTTTGTATTTATTTAGTTGTTTAGTAAAATTTATACTTGCTGATTTTGTAAAGAGAAAAGTTTTATAATGATGAAACTCAATAACTAAAACACTATTTTTTTTTAATTCTTTCATTTGTAAAATGTTACTTAATCACTGAGTGACATAGGCCGTATATTATGATTTCACACGAGCTAAGCTGCTGTTAATACTAGTATATTTCAATGTATTGAGTGTGTAATAGAGTTTCATGTGGTTCCGCTAGTTTTTCTAACCGTATTCAAGTGGTTTTTTAAGCTTAGTAGAATTGCAGCTTAACGAAATATCTGTGACGCCAATTAATAAATGTGAAGAGAGGAGATGAACCTGCAAGGAATTCCATGCACAGTCTGTGCATGGAATTCCTTGCAGGTTCATCTCCATAGAAGTACGCTTTGATGTGCAATTAGCACATCAAAGCGTCTTCACTTTTCTATATTTACCTGTAAATATTTATTTAGAACTGGTGCCCGGGATTTTCAGTAAAAACTCCGTCAAAATCGACCCAACTGTTTCGACAGACAAACCGACAGAGCGACAGACAAACATTTTTTTTTAAAGTTTACATAGATATTTGATGTATAATTTCGAATATCCTGTATTATATGTTTTTAGTGAAAAAAGATTGGTAACACACTTGAACTTTATTTGTATGTATTTCTAGATGTCTCTTTTAAATCAATTTTATATAAGTAAACATAATCAAATTATTCATGTATACATCTGTGTACATTAATGATTTGATTTGTATATTTGAATGTCATTTGCAACTCGACATGAGACATGACCTGAATAAGGACGTTCCATTGCCTTTATCTAGGTCAAGGTCTACTTGTCCCGGTGGTACGTTTCTTTGGAATAATTTGCGTATTTTACACGGGAGAATAGCGAGAGTGAAAAGCTTGTGGCGACATGAGATCGATCATCTAGGTTAAGCATCGCTTGCCGAGTCAGTATGTGGATGGGTGACCATCCATTATATACCAAAAATGCCGCCAACGACTAAAACTTTTTAATAGATAGAGTGATTCAAGAGGAAGGTAAACGTGCATAATTTATTCAATATCAGTACCCGTGCAAAGCTGGGGCGGGTCTCTAGTTTTATATAAACAACTAAGCGGTCTCTCCTTGTAACATACCAGAATTTAACTAGAATTCCAGTGTCTAGTTGAGTATTATGAGTGCTACCTATGCGCACAAAGCATTTTGAGAGACACATTCATCGTTCGAATTTTGCGTACAATTGCCGAGTGGATATTTCATAAAGAAAGTCTGTGTTTTTGATAGCTAAATTCTGGGGGTCTTTAAAACAAGCCAGCTCTATTTTCGAGTTTGGGTATACATTATACTATCAATAATAAAAAATAAAACCGGCTAGACTAGAAACCGACTCTAACGTAGTAGGTAGACGGAAAAATGCTTGGATGATTTTTAACGCGCTTGAAGTTGTTGAAATAAATTGTCTAAAAAGTAAGAATGGTTATATAAAAGTAACTTAAAATCCTCATACAGCTGTTACACCCGTTATAATAATAAAATACATCTCAGGCTACAAGTAAGGTTATCACATTTCCTGTAGTTTACTTTTACAACTTTACTAAGAAAAGCAATCCTTGTTTCAGATTTATTCTTGAACTTTCGAATAGAACAAAATTGGAACCAGAATTCTTATTGTTTTAAAATAATGACACTGTTAATGGAATAATTAGAGTATTTCTTTTTGGGGTGAGAAATCATCAAATAATTTACTTCGTTCTGAGTGGAGGAAACTTCCATTGACTGCAACCCATTCATATTCCTTCAAATACTTATTTCATTCCAAGGCCTTTTGGTTGGAACTTTTTTGAACTATCCGTAACTCCGGCAAGTATTTAAAGTACCTTAAAACGTTACAATATAAGTTTGATAGATCCTTGAACTCATACGATGGAAATTTCCTCTAACATTCGAGTATTTTTCTACAAAAATACCGAAACATGTTCAAAAAGAGCTCTGTTACTACTAACAGAGCTCTTTTTGAACATGTTTCGGTAAAATGCGATCATTATTTTTTATGTTTACAAACACATACATCTACAACGTTATTCTTCGGTTTGAAGGGATTAGTAAATTTGTATTTGTATATATTTTAATGTAATTGGTTTGTAAAAAACATGGTAAAAGACAAATTTATTAATACTATCTGTCTTATACTCCTAAGTAAGAGTAGACTACATTACGAGTATACCGACATATAAGTGAAGTTATTTTTTTAAAGTACATACGTACGTACAAATCGAAACATAAAAATAAAAAAATACAAACTCTGTTATTCTATATTTTACAGTTTAGCAAAATTATCCAAAACGTAATTAAAATCAGTCGAACCGTTTCAGAGGCGTGCGAACACAATCATCGTGATATATAGATACTTATCATCATTCATTACATAGTATAAAATAAAGTCACTCTGTCCCTATGTATGCTTATATCTTTAAAATTACGCAACGGATTGTGATACGGCTTTTTTAAATACACAGAGTGATTTAAGAGGAAGGTTTATATGTATAATACATGCATAATATATTTAATATCAGCATTGCACCCGTGCGTCGCTAGATAGATAATTTAAACATTAGAATATGTAGTCTTATACTCGCACAAGCCATATACCAAAATGTACTATTCCTCGCCAGCTTGTATCATTCAACGTATTACTGGGTAACATGACAATGGATATTCGACCGCAGCGCGCACCGATGTTTCCATTCCCCTAATCTGCCTGTCGTGACTCTGAATGGCATATAATGCGATTATATATCCGATGCACGATGTACCTACTGAAATGTTCAAAATATTTGAAAAACAGGCTATTGCCAAGGGCTCACCAAATAATTATCTTTATATATAAAAGGAGAAACTGACTGACTGACATATCAACGAACAGCCAAAACTACTTAGCCTAGGAGCGTGAAATTTTGCACAAGGCTTCCTTGTATGTCGTAGGTGAACACCAAAAAAGGGTTTTACAAAATTGCTTTCCTAAAGGGATGTAAAGGGGATCTAAAGTTTATATGGAGAACCCTACTTTCGCGCGGACGAAGCCGCTGGCAGAACGCTAGTCATTCATATAGTAAGGTATAAGGGATAATAAACCATATAATGTGTTCACTACTGGGACTTAGGTCTCCTTTCTAGGAGAAGGAATGGACAATTTATCAACTACTCCAAGGTCTTGAGCATCGACGCCGAGTTGCTCGCCTGTCGATTTTCTATCGTTTGCATTTCGGGGAGTGTGCATTGGATTTGCACAATTTGATCCCGCCTAGTCCGTCCATCATTGGATGACCAGACGCACAGCGTTGCGCCACCTGTACATGGTGGAGATCCCACCCATACGTACAAAGTGTTTTGGGAACACATTCATTATGCGTACAGCTAAGGAGTGGAAATCCCTGCCGGAGTCTGTGTTTCTTGATAGCTACAACCTAGGGGTCTTTAAGTCAAGAGTGAATAGGTTACTTCTAGGCAAGCGTGCTCTAGGGTTGGTGCTTGTCACATAGGTATCACAAATTAGTTGGATTGAATGCTGTCATACGACTGTATGATTCTGATATTAGCAAAAAAACACGTTTCAGTATTTTAATCTTGTGACCTTTTTTTTAATTTCTTAATTTCACGTACAAGTGAATGTAATACACGTTTAAGTGAATGCGTTGTAATAAGTGATTTTAATGAGATTTTTATTTTTGTAAATGTTTCGGCGAAGTATCCGTAGGAGTGCGAATGCGGTAATAAATAGTTTACCTACATTTAGTGCTCGTTGGTTATAAAATGCATTTTGATCGATTTTTCTGAATATATTTGTGTTATCTGATACTTATTTGTTTCCTTTTGTTGTTACAGGTAAGAAGCACACTAGATCGAATTTAGCGGTTAAGAAAAATGTGTATGCTATGATGATCGAATAAAATAGACGATTTCTCGGTCGCTCAGATTGATATTAAGGTAAGAATTGCATTATTTCTTGAAGTCTGTTAAAAAAAACATTAACAAACGTAATAGAGGGTTTTCATTTAATAAAACAATAATTGAAAAGTTATACCCACTTAAATCCAAACCATACACGGTTCTTTTAACAAAACTTTTAATATTATATTATAAAAATGTCTCCAGCCTTAAAAATTCCATTGTGTGTATGAATACACTGGAGTAGAACAATGAGCCAAGCCAAAAAGGAAGTACACTTGTTTTTCGTAGCCTCGTAGCCGCGTAGCTGCGTAGCCGCGTAGCCGCGTAGCCCCGTAGATTCGTAGCATTGTTATAGACTACGACACACAGCTTCCATACGTCCAAAGGAGTTTACTCACTGTACTATGCGTTCGAAATAAAAATAGGAAAGTCTACCTAATCTAATAACCTTATCAAATTTTGAGTGAAGAGTATGGTTTGCAAAATAATCTTTTTTGCGAGATAAAAGTTTTTTTTTTCTTTTGCTTTTTAAATCTTAGTTAATTTTAGGTGAAGTAAAAACGTTATGGTTTAATATAGATTAGCCAAATATATTGTTTTAAGTCATAAATAGTTTACAAGAAAAAATATTGTCAATGTTAGGAACAATTCGCCTTTTTCTTCCATTTACCACTACTCATCCACATCATACAGTGATACAGAGATAAACAAAGTTGAAAAACTGGATTCTGATTTAACTTTTTTCGTTCACAATTCGTAAGTGAATTAATTTTTTTAAATGTCTTGTTTTGTTCACTCTACCTAATTTCTTCGATTTGATAGTACGACATGACGTCACAACATGGCAATCGATTCTATTCTCATATGGAACGGATTGTACCGTATCCATACCATGAACGTAATATGAACATGTCAAGCAAGAAAGTAATATTTGTAAAATCACTAGAATGTTCCGTACGAAATATTATGTAGTAGTAAGTACATATGTCAAACGGATGCACGCTGGTGACAGATGATGAATACACGAGTTATAAACGCGTTTGATCAACATTATGCACGGGTATATAAGTTCTAGGTGGCCTAATAGTCGCATGTCATGTTTCTTCCCGTACTAGATAATTTCCTAGCACGGTCATAGCATGACACGGTGTACTACGCAGGCTCCTTTATGACCATTACAGACTAGTTTGCTCATGGGGACTAAAATCGACGGTTTTCATGGCAACATTAGCTTTACGATTATGCTGTCGAGCTTACTGGCGGCCCAAAGCGCTGGTGATTCAGCGGTAAAGGTCCCTTCAGAGTAAGTAGTAACTGTTTGAATGGTTTTGTCCGCTGTTTTGCAATTGACTTTGTCGTTACTGGTGTTATAATTCTTGTTGTTTGACGCAGAGAGAAACGCTAAGGCGACATTGTTAACATTTTCTATGTAGATCAAGTCTCATCTTCATCAGACTTTTTAAAGTTCCCATTGATGGAACATAATCCACCACGCGGGCCTAGTGCGGATTGGTGGACCTAGACTAAGTCTGGACCGAGCTAAACCGATAGTCTATTGCCAGCAGAACAGTAGGGTCCCAATAGGGCCGAAGGCTACTGCGGCCATGGGTTGACTACCGAAAAAGAAGCCCTGGTCTGGGAACATATGACAAAGAAGAAACTTAGGTGTGGATTTGTCAGTGAAAGTCTGACACGCCCTCTTGCTCTGCCCTAGAGCGATAGAAGTCATTGGATGATTTGCTACCTTAAAAAAAATCAACACAACTTATATAAACAGACTTTTGAAGGCGTTTCATAACCAAATTTCTGGGCTCAACGCACTTCGCCTTCACAAATTATATTAACACTACCAACTCTAGACGCTGCCGGCGCATCGTGTCCGTGTTCTGTACTGTTACTAAATACCCTAGGGGTATACAAACTGCATGCGAAGTGTCAAATGACAAATAAAGTGGCCCGAGTCACAGCCGCCGGCAACTCTCGCGGTTCCGGCCGACCGGCGCGGTTGTACAATGTGCACACTCCATAAGCACGGCTTAATTTTACGCAGCAAAACAGGCACAAATATTCACATTCCCTTTGAAATCCCGTTCCATTTCATTTATATTCGGATTCGGTAGGTATTCCGTATTCATACTTCAGTTAATTATTAAGTTTAATTTTCGTGCAAACTGTAACTACGCAACATGGTGTTAATTTCACATTCCTTTTGGTTAATTAATTTATTATCACGCGTATCTCGATGGAATGTTTGTGTTGGCTAATTATGTGAAATATAATATTAACCTCATTACATAGAAGAGAACAGTGAATGTTGACGTCTTTGAAACGTGTTTAAGGGTTGACTGTTCCATTTAATAACAATGAAATATTCGTTACGTAATCGTATTTAATTAGTTGGCCATGTCCTACTGCTGGGCAAGATATTCCACATCCCTTTTCGACACACATTTGTTCTTGAGCCATTTAAGTCACTCGTTCCGGTAAGAGTCAAGTTGAATTCTTAACATCCATTTTATAAATATAAATAGTTTTTTATCCACGTAATACATAAAAAGGTACTCAAGGTGTACGCGCTGCTGAATGGGTCACATACACTTTGAATTTTAGCTTGAAATTATAGTCACTGAATATCTGATTTATTGCATACTTTTAAGTAATACTGTATGAATACAGCGTGAATGATCACTAATGAGTATATCTGTATCTGAATACCAATTGCGTACTATCGCTTTACAATAATTTCAGCGAGAAAATTGTGCAGATGAATGCAATAAAAAATGTTAACAAAAAATAAATTTGTCATAGGTTAATTACTTGTGGTAAAATAGTCTGTTACCGTCAAGCTATTTTAAATAGTAACGAAAGAATTGATTTCCAGAGTAGAAATTCATCACCTTCGTCATCAGTCTTTTTCGCCAGCAGTGGGGACATTAAAAAAGACTGCTCTTTCATAGAAAAGAGGCCTTTCTCTATGAAAGAGAATCTCTACGAGTAAAAATTAGTGTTAACTGATCTTCCACAGCTTCAAAGGAATCCAAGATAAAATAATTAAAGACTCGCCTAAACCTCAATAGGTATAATACTACAAACTACAAAGTAATCGATCTAACCATCTGGAAAGACAAAGGAGTGCTATACAATCAATTAAGTTCTTCAAACGCTTCTGTTATTTCTCTCCAAGCGCTTAACACGACTTAAGTGATGTCTTTCAGTTTCACCCTAGTCTAGAAAATGAACATATTTAGTTGTCTCTAAAATAGACTTAGTGTATAGACTAAAGAGAAAGTCTTTTGTGTTAGTTTCGTGTTTGATGTTAGTGTATAATGCCTAGTGTTTATATTAGCTGTAGTCTTCTTCATTCTCGGTACCACTCTTGACAGAGTGGTCGAGGTCTTCAGGTGTTGGTGGCAAGCTTTACAACACGCCGCCACTCGTCTCTGATGGCCGCCCTCTTCGTGCATTCATGCAGCGATGATGAGCCACTTACTGAAGCTAGCTGTAGTAAGTGATTGTTATTGAAAGGGCCTTGGAACACAGAAAAACAAATGAAGGTTACCGACTTTGTGCAAGGATGTGGCAGACTTTCACTGACTAAATTCCACTCCTGATCCTTTTTTGATTTCGTTCCAGGGCTCCGGGTTATACTTTCGCGCTACTGAAGTTTTTAGTCAGTAAAAGTCTTACACTCAGTTTTGTTTCACTCCGAAGGAGAGGGTTCATTGGATGATTTATAATCGAAATATAAGGTCAATTAGACCAAGGACAATTGTTCTGTTGGTTAGAATTCCACTTTGGTATAAAGTCTATTTGTTTTAGTTTCAACCTTGAGAGAGATGTTAGCATAATTGATTGGACCAGTTAAGGCCTGCCGGGGCTGCGTATCGTTCGAAGGAGTTCCCGCAGCTATCGCAAAAACGGCAACTGATGAAACATTGGGGTTTACCTTCGGACATCCCGGCGTACGGCAAATATCCACCCTTACGTTGTTGAGACACCTGCAGCCCGGACTAAGCGTTTTGCCTCGTCGTTTATACCGCGTACATCGAGGGACTGGAAGAGTTTGCCGGCTGCAGTCTTTCCGTCCGATTATATTTTAGGTGTCTTCAAGGCTAGAGTGAATAGGCTCTTAATAAACTAGTGCGCCTTACCATCAACGATCGCATCACTGCTTACCATCAGGTGGGATCGCAGTCAAGCACTAGTTTATTGCAATTAAAAAAAAATCACAAATCTGACGCTTCCTCCTGCTCTGGCGGAAGGAAGATTATTTAGTAATTCCCCATGTAAAAGGCTGAAATAGTAAAGCATTAATTTCCGTGACTTGGCAAGAATTAAAAGAGAATTAGAATTCATTAAAAGTTTGTATTCTCTCGCGGAAACATGTAATAGAAACTGATTAAAAAGTGTCCCACAACTCTTCTTGAAACTTGGTAATGTTTCGACAATCCGCCATTTCTTTTGCCACAAAAAGTTGTTAAGCTTGTTATAATATTTGAAGCATAAAATCTGGAATGAAACATGGACCTATCTACGCGAGTTTTTCTTCGTATTATTTTCTTGTCGTCATTTATGAGCATAATGAACTTGATTATTGTATTAAAATGAAAACGTTCAACTGCCTGGCTAATTTATTTCAGCATATTAATACTCACCTATCCTGTTACTAACATTGTGCTCGTAAGTGTTGTATAAAGAAGATATACTCGGTGTCTACCCAATACCTACAAGTACAGCTAAGAATATTATAGACCCAAATTTAAACGATACTACGAAAATACATATTTCTCTTTAACAATATTTATTCCGCCCAAAGCTATTAGCGGAATATTTCCCCTGTACATACAAAGCATTCAGTTTACATACCACACGTAACTACACAATAGTTGAGGTTACGAATGAATTTACATATTGCATTCTAAACACGGGGCGACCGCAAATATTACGTATATCTGCGCAAATATTTGCATTAGTGATGCCCCACGAGTTTTCCCGCTCAAGTCGTATTTGCTCTCTGCATTCGACTCTCCAAAAATGTATAAAGTGAGGGCAGATATGTTGCGGGTGAAACGTTACAGTTTCAGAGAGGAACCAATATTAACTCTCTTCTACATAAGACGAAGCCACAGATGTATCTGCCTAAACCGAGCGTGCCTCGCAACATTTTTGAGACGAAAAAGTTGAGGCCACGTTTATATTTGCAATCCTTCTCTTACATTTTAACTACGTCTTCATCAGATGTGTTCAAACAAATCATATGACTGTATATAAATCACGAATAAAGTGATTGAACGAAGAAATTATTATAATCAAGACGTTTCTATTCAGGATCATAATGATGTCGCCGTCGTGAATGTATAATTAAATATTTCAATTGACTTTACAATCTTTCTTGAGCACCATCAATGAATTAACGGGGGTCACTCGAGCAGAATGTCAAGCATCCCTAATTCACACAATGCAGGCATTATTAAAATATTAACAAGTGTAATAAAGTGAGTGTTATGACCGAACCCTACGAAAGGTCAGGGGTTGTAATATAAAGATATTTTATAAGGGTTCAACTTGGCTAATAGTTTAGGGGAAGTGTGAACATGCTTTGAGTGGTCATTTGGGGGAAAGGCGGTCAGTAAGAACTTAGTTACGTATCGAGTATTTTATTTTTATTCGTTGATTTTAGTTGAAAAGTTTCCTCGTTGATATAAAATAAAAGTTTGTCTGTAAATTTTGCTGCAAAAGTTATTTTCCCATAGACTTTTTGCACTTAATAACTTGAAGAAAGTTTTGATATCGTTAACAATTTCTTGGCATATTGTACTTACTAACAGTGTTTCCTGACATTTGTCAAGAATTACCTTTCGAAAACCGTAATTAGAGACATAATAGAAAGACTATAGGTTTGCCAACGCGTTCGCTTTGGGTTCAAGAGTTTAAAGGCTGAAAATTGACTAAATTAATGTATAAAAGTTACGTACGTACAGAAATAATACATATTCTTGATTTCAGACGCAAATCAAAAGCTTACTTGCAAAATGAACTATTTTATGGAAAATATGTAAAGTTTTCAGCTTTCGCTATTCACGATGTATTGGCCCGGGTACAAAGAGTAGCAATCAATCGAAACAAGTTTAACATTTTGAATACCGTAATTAGAGACATAATGAAAGACAATAGGTGTACGAATGTACGTTCGGAGCTCAAGAGTTTAAACATATTGCTCTTCACTAAAGTGCAATAATTGCTAGCTAAAATAGTTTAACAGTCAAACTATAAAAGTGAAATTACAGTACATATTAAACGAAAGTGTTCAACCAGCCGTTGTTTAATTTAATTTGAACAAATTAACCGTTCTAGACAAACGTAGAGATGCTAGTGCACCCATAATTACCGGAGCACAAATTGGGACATTCGGTCTACTAGGATTTTATTACGGAGCTTATGCAAATGAAACTATTTCAAACGGCAAAATCTTCCTAATTGTTACCTAACGATATTATTTTATCGTCTTCTCTGTGAAATACACTGCGCTTTTTATTGAAGCTTGAAAGTTTTCTCTTTTCGTTGCTGAAATATTCCATTTTACTTAATGCTGCCCGTACACAAAGATTATTCAACCGTTTAATTCTAAGCTAATGTTTCAACACGAGTCTCGCGTGAGTCTTTATTTAAGGGATTTTTGCGTACCTTTCGTAATAAATTTTCATACCCACGTAAACCTAAATACAACACTGTACCTTTGTACTAAAGCTTGTTTGAAAGAGTTACCGTGGGCTTGCAACGCAAAGGGCAAGTCAATGAACAAAGGTGAGTTTTAGTAAGCAATAGTCTAACCCCACGCTCCGTCGAAAGCGAGTTATTTGATGATTTGCTACTAAAAGAAAAGTACCAATAAAGCTTTGTTATAATACGTCGCCCACGTTCTTCTGTTTTGGGATAAGTAAACAAAATTCTACATTTACATAAAGAAAGTATAAGCAGATAACGATTGCAATAGTACTGTAAGTGGCTGTCAAATGTCGTATATTGCTTGTGAGAAGGGTCAATAAAAGAATTTACCTTTCATCTTTCACAAGATTCATAAAAATATATGGTATTGTTATTAACTTTTACAGTGTTCTGTGTTTTATTGTGTTATCAAAAACGTATGACAAGGAAAATGTTTTGATGTATTTCTTTAATTTTTAAATAAAATGTTCCTTTTTTTTTCTTTAAACTTTTGAGCCCCAAGCGAACGCTGGTGTTCGAATACCTAGTCTTTCTATCATGTCTCTAATTACGGTATTTAAAAGTTTAAATATAGTAACACTTTTCTAGACGAGACCGCGAAAGGCGACTTTAGGCCTAGCACTACCAAATATCGAGTGCTCTTGGCACTAAACCATTAAGAAGACTTGCTGAAGGCTCGTAAGTAACGTAACTTTAACCTTGGACATGAAAATAAAATGATTAATAGTAGTACATAGTTTAGAAATCCAATCTGAGCAAACATTTAGATTGATGGTGTGATTAAATATAAAATATATTGAGCTTGACTTACTATATCCGACAAGTATCTTCTGAATATGAAGAAATATGATTTCTTTTTTAAGATATTGCTCTTTTATAGGGTTAGACGTTTCGACGTTTTTTGAATAAGATCATTTCTGGTCTGATTACAATATTGCAGCATTTTAGCTCACTCGCCATTTCATCTTAATTTAACCCAAAGATGTCCACTGTTTAATATAGACTGAGCCCAAATATCTCCACAATGAACGGTCTTGTGTGTCTTGCATCCATCGGATTCCTGCAAAATTTACTAGGTCACCGAATAGAGACATCAGTTCTTATCAAAATAATATAAGAAAGATTCACCTCAATTTACATTTAAAATACTTTTCATGAAATAAATCTTACAAAAGCACATATCTTATTCTCAGAAGACCACGACGTTAAACTGACACGTTTCTTCTTGAGTTCTAGTTAACGAGTTTTCCTGTCTTCATCTTTAATATTCACAGACGGTTTCCTAGGTGGCTGGCGCTCCCAGCTCCTTTAGTCAGATGAAACTCCGCGTCTTAATTTTTCCATGAATTCTTGATGTATACGAGTTATACGTAAGTACTTTCTCCCAGAACTTCTAACAAAGTTCTCAAATGTGTTTGTGAGAGTATATTTTAGTCGCCACTAAAACTTTATCTGCGGTTTATTTGCGAACTAAAATGAAGTAGATAAATCTCGGTGCTAACAAATTCTGTTCGTTCATAAATCGTCTTCATATGAATCTAAGCTCTCTACAAAATTGTACTTAAAATGCGTCGGTGGAGCTTGCATTAAATTCCAATGATTTTGGAATTTATCCCGGAGAGATGAACGTCTTCCGGGATTTATATAGATTTACTGGCAACATCGTAAATGGTTATTTATAAAGTTGAGCGGGTATCTGACGGGGAGGCTTTGTTCTTTTAGTCGTATATTGGAGAAAATCACATAAATTCATGTGTGCGTTCGTTTTTATAGTTTTCGACTTATGGCTACAATACGTCTATAAGCAACTGTATAAAGCTCAGGAGGTATCTTTAGATCTCGCATTTTCTGGTATGCTACTAAACTGTTTCGTTGTTTGATCTTATTATTTACTTTTCTCTGCAGAATTATGTACAATAAGTATCATACCAGAAAATCAAGTTAGTTTATATTAAAGTAAAAAAATACTAAGCAACTAGAAACACTCCTGTTTATTAGTGTGTGTCCAACATCTGGCAAAACAAGGCAATTTGATTATGCCTCTGCCATATATATCATAATATCATATTGTATTTGAATGTTTATCCTATCGTTCTGAGGAACGAAAACGTGTCTCACAGCGACACACAAACTTAGAAAAATTTAAAAGCGCTGATCTTACTTTCGAAGGTAGATCCTTGAACATACTGGTAGCTGTATCTATATAATATATCGAAAGTATCTGATATTAAATCTACCAATGACGTGACTCGATACGAGAATGGCGGCTTACCTGACTTTGCCTCAAGATATTGTATTATTTGTTCGTCTTATAAAATATTAGATAGTGTATTTTCCTTGTAACGTGAAGAAAACAAACCAATAGGTACTATCTCTAAAGCAGATTATATACTAATCCTAATTGTTATAATATGTTGTGTTTAATTTTTAATTACACTAATATTATAATAAGCAAGCTTGTAAGTACCTATGCACGTTTGTTACTCTTTCTACCAAATAAAACGCCCTTGAAGTCTCATAATCATCCAAAGCCTGCTTAAATACACGCATCCCTAAAATTTGAATGGTATATAGAAAAGCTGCTTAAACGATTCTAAACCATGCTGTGGCACGCATCGCTCAAATGTTCTCATAATGACAGCATTTCCTGCTCAAACTGTAGAACGTATAAAACTTGGTACATGTGATATTTCATGCCAGGCCATGAAAAAGAACAAAAATCACAATATGCGGTGTACAATCTATATATATAAAAAGAGAAACTGACTGACTGACATATCAACGCACAGCCAAAACTAATGGGCCAAGGAGAGTGAAATTCTGCACAAAGCTTCTTTTTATAACGTACGCGAACACTTAGAAACGGTTTTTAAAAAATCAGCTCCTAAAGGGATTTAAAGGGGGGTCTAAAGTTTGTATGGAGAACCCTACTATCACGCGGGCGAAGCCGCTGGCAGGTGGCTAGTAAAGTATATAAAAAGAAAATAATTATGATATTTTTTAACCCTGTTAGTAGGTTTCCTTTAGGATAAATATTCGACTTTCACCCGGACCGCTGTCTGGAGCTAGTCAACAATATTTCCCAATTAACAGAGGCTTCACAATATAATAATTCCGTGTTTAAAATTATGCGCATTATTAACCACTTCAATTTAATTGGGTTCACCGCAGTTGTTCGTCGGGACGAATTTTCGGGCTGGAAATGTCTGTGACTTACCTGCGGTATTTTATAATAAAGTTAAATTCTGGGAGGAACTAACCTACCTCTGAAAGTAGGTTGGTATTGTACTGAGGGATTATTTGTTGAATATTTTTAAATGCTATAAATTTTGTGTTTCATTGTCTTATATTGTATTATGTGGTCGCATGATCGCAACTCTTAGTTGCTCTGGTTCAGAATCCAGTCACCGTAGCCGTAATCGGCTAAGGGAGTAGAAGTAATATTTTGTGGTATTCAATACGGGGCATGAAGCTCATTGGACCGGGCCCGCGGTCACACCTATATTTTTTCTCTTAGGATCATAAATTAAATAAATACAGTATACACTTTACTGTAATAGCTTTTTGCTACTGGTATGGGGTATTTACTAATAATAAATTATAAAATATAATGAGCTCTTTTTGACTGTGACATGAGTGTACGTACATGTTTCTCATGAAATCTAGAGTTTGAAAGATAGATGCTTTATTAACATAATTAAAATTTATTTCACCATAAACACAATATTCTATTTGGCACAGATTTCTCGTGTTACATCCCTGTTTCATAAATTTCTATTTGAGCAAACGTACCTAATGAAGAGAAAAACAATTACATTACATTTCTGTCTCTCTTTTCCAATTAATTAATTTAGAAGGAGGCGTTCTTAGGCTTCATTATAACATTACACACACATACATCGATCTTAAACCGCCCACGAATCTCTGAGGGCTTTACCTGACTAGAAAGGTAGGGAGGTACCGAGGTAATGTGTTATTATTTTCGTCTTGTATCACCTTTTGTCTCCTTCCGCTTCAGAAATCTTATTGGATTGATCGAAGATCCCTCGTATTAGATTATGTATTACGCGTTGATCTATCCCTTTTCTATTTTACTTCTAGTCGAGCAAAGAACTTATTACTTTTTTTTTTGTTTCGATGGGATTCTTATGTGATATGTCAAATATCGTTGAAAAAGGACGACAAGTCCTTATAACCTTTTTTTGTTTTTGTGTGGGGGAAATTATTTGACCCTTTCACCACCTACATCGGATATAACCGATATACTCTCGCGTTTATTTCATCAGAGTCGCATATCCACAACTAAACACTCCATCTTGTTAGCTCTTCAGTCACGTTTGTTGCGTACGGGGATTGAGGAGCTCTAAAAAAGATGGAGACGCAAGCACACGACCCAGGCAAATATGACGCGAAAACATTCGTCGGTCCGGTCCGGCGCGGATGGTTAAAGAGTTAGCTAGTGTCTTTTGTTTTGCATGGAGCGAGGGAGAGTGAATTTTACTAACTATAACCCACTCTTGACGCTTTAGTTAACCTTTGCGTCCCAGGGCCACTGAGTGCTCTCAGTTACGGTAACTAGGTATCGCAATCACTTAAGATCTTACCAACACTCTGTTGTATGTTTATCCTGTCCACATTATGAGGTGTACAATAAAGTTTATAATAAATAAATAAACACCTTAAAATGCAGATGTCTGTAATGCAAACTTACTTTTTATCAAATCTGGTATTTAAATACGAAGATTGATTTCTTTTCTTGCACCCGAATTGATCTCGTAGTAAACTGAAAATAATATTTTCAGATCATGAATGACTTACAATCAATACAAACCAACCAAGTATGAGTCGCAGTTGTACCGTAAACGAAAAAAAAAAACCTGTTTCTTTGGATTGGGGAGCCAAAAACTTAATATTTGATAATTTTGCAGCAATAGAAATAGAAACTGAAATTGTAAAATGTTTACCTATTACCGTTCACGGGATAGGTACAGCGCTGACAGATTGACGGACAGATAGCGGAGGCTTGGTAATAGCTTCCATTGATTACCTCTCGGGTACGCAACCCCAAAAAAGTTAGTCTCAATTTAATGGCTGGGTATTTATCATGTCAGCTGTTACGAGTAAAGTTATAATCCCACTTCTATAAAGTAAGCACACCACAAAGTGCCACTTAATGCCAGAAGGGAAGCTCAAGTCACGTTTAAAATTTTACCCGATATCTATGGATAGTGGTTGTATAATATGAGCGTGCCATTGACGGCAAATATACTCCTGCAGTTTTGAAAACTTGAAATTTCTCGACGTTCATATGAAAAGTTGCGTTTGTTCTGAAAGCAATGGGGGCTGGTTTGCTCACAGAATAGATGGTAGAAGTGGATGAAAGGGTGTGTGGAGTGGTGACCATATATTGGAAGATGCAGTGTTGGAAGGCCTCCCTCAAGGTGGACCAGTGACCATTATGGCGACATTTGGCAGACAGTATGGTATACATATTATCGGTCAACAGGACTTTGATCAAATACACACAGGATTTTTATCTAAGGTTGGTCTAGCTTCTAATATACAAAGTTTTACGCAGTATTCTTATCATATCTAGCTGGGGTGGTTCAGAACTCTGCCCAGAGCCTTATTGTGTAGACACGGACTCCCAAATTTGGGGAAGGTCTATGTTCAACAGTGAACGACTTCCGCCTGACATGACGAATGATATGAAAAGCAGATTACTCATTCATATGACAATTGATCGGAAGCGTATTTGTGGTGTTGTTTGAATGAATGATCGATTTAATCGAATAATTCACATATACAAAAGCATACAAATATGCTAATTTTTCCAATCGTGATTTCATCAGGCAATAGGTGATAGATCAATGTTCGAAGTTTCTTTACGTCGTCGAATTTGAAATATAACATATAAGGTTAGACGTGGATGATAATGACGATATGAATGATATTATATAATTATTAATATGCTTTCACGTAGCTACTTTTTTTTTAAACTCATCCTCGATAATCAATGTAAATTCATTGACTATCGAGGATAAGTTTAAAAAAAAGTTTACTTTCTACCTGATTGGAACAAAAAAACATTTAGGAATGTTGCTTACTATTATATTATAGTCTTTTGATATGATCTTGAACTACGGTACTACTATAACATTCTGATATGATCTTAAACTAGTCCCAAAGGCTTTAAGAATTTGCATATCCAATGTATATAGTTGCTATAGAGGTACCCAAGGGTGTAATCATACAGATAAGGTCGTGAGTGGAACGCGACATCTTGCAACACTGTTATCGATCATACTTCAGTAACAAGCAATTCCAAGTCCATTGGATATGAAACTTAGAACGTTATAGAATGTTTTGATATTAAAATATTATACAGGACGTCCTACTTGTATATATATCGGTAATGAACTCTGTTTTCCCTAAGGGCTAAGCTTAGGTGTATCTACCTACACATCCATATAGTACCTACCTATATCCAGCATTTGAACCTTCGATTCCCCGAACTCCCTTATTGACGCTCTGAAAAATTTGGGAGGTCTAATCAGATTTGAGGAGTGAACTCAAACTCAAAATCATTTATTTCAAATAGATCATTTATAGGCAATTTTGAAATGTCAAAATTGAAGCTAATTTGCAAACTAGTTAGAATAAGCCCACCTAAGATTATGGCCGCCATGGCTCACATCTAATGGTCCGTATAGGACTGAGTACGGAACCCTTACTTAGACATAGACATAGACCTATATCCTTATACCAACCATACCAGTACTAGCTTTAAGCCGCTTGTATAAGGGCCGACTGTAATGGCAGCGACAAGAAGAGGCCCGTGTTGCCGGCCTACGTCGGTCCCCGATAGCTGCTCCCAGCCGCTGTCAGGAACGGTGAAAAGACGTGCCGTTTTTATACCTTTCAAGCGATAATGGTATTTTAAGAATACCTTAAAGACTTCACACTAAAAGTGCTTGCCGCGTTGCTACCGGCCCCGCTGCCGTTTCGGTATGAATCGGCCCGCAGAAATGACACATATTTTTTATTTACTGCAGACATAACAATTCTGCCGAATTTAGATACGAAAATTTCTCGTACACCCTCAACTACCACGCCCCTCTACTAATAGCAGCTTCGCGCGTCTGGTCTGTTGCAGACAAGATTTTTTCTTAGTCAACGCTGAAGTAATGTACACAGTTCATGTGACCCGACATTTCCTTTACTTGAATAACAAGTGACCTTAAAATTCATATACTAATCTATCCTGCTTTTTCCCAAGTATACTGGCTTCCAGTCTTATCGAATGAAGTAGTGTACCTATATTTTACATGGAGCTAGCTACCTAGGACTTTCACAATCATTAACCAGACCAGTTTTAATATTGATATCGCCGTTCCTATAAGACAGCTATTGTGAATATATTTTATCTGGGTATTAAAATACCTATCCCGAAACGTGGATTGTCTTGTTTCAAAACGTTCTCGTAATTCTCAGGTGTAAGTTATTGGCAATTTAGAGATTAGATATGTCAATACATGTGTAAGTATGTTCAGAAATTATTTGAATACACGTGTAGACAGTAGATGGTTTTTTTGATGTGTGATAACATTTCTAACTCCTCCTACTCTTGGTGGGTAGAACGGAACGGTCTGTGAGACTTTTACTAACCAAAACTCTTTGGTGTTACAATTGGAGTGGGAAATCGTTAAAAAATCTTTTCCTGCTCTGAGTTAAACGAAAAGAAGTGTCAGACTGATACTGAGTAAACCACCGGTTTTCTTCAGTTTTTACGTTTCAGGGACATGGTATCTCTTTCAAACATACCAAAGCCCTAGTTTATTTACATTTTATGTAAGAATAAAAAATTTCACAATAATTTAAAGCCATTATTCCATCATTTGACTGGTGCAAAAGTCCTATAACCATCGATGCATGTATATATACGCACTAAATTAGGCGTACCGTTCAGTAACTTTATTTCACTTAGGTCATATGCATGCCATACACCTTTACATTGATTACATCAGTGCAGCTTTGACGTTCACGCAGTGTGCGAGCGCTGTAACTTTTAAAAGCATTATTAGTCGACATAATGCCAATGAAGCTCTACAGCGGACTTTTGTATTAACTTTTTAGTATTTTAACAAATAGTTTCTATCGACGTGCTTGTCTATCGTTTCGGTATAAGTCGATGTCTACGCGTATAACCATTTTTTCATGAAAAAAATTACGTACGTACGGCAGAACAAGCCTAGTGGTCGATGGCGCGCACTGTTCCCGCGCGGCTCAAGGTGTAGTCAGCAAACCATAGGGACCCTGGAGAAGGGTTGAAGCCAACTGGGCCTAAGGGTTCCTGTCTGAAAGGAAGACTCTAGCCCTGGTATAGATGGCTTTGTAGGAACAGGGTAGGTTGTTTAGTCAGTAAGAGTCTGACACTGTTTCCTGCTGCGCCTAAGAGCGGATTTGTCATTGGATGATTTTTACCTACCAAAAAAAAAGTATGTACAGCATTATTATTTCCCATCCTGTTACCACACTTACTCATCAATAACCGTATGCTCGACCGCAACCACTAATATCTTTCATACCTTGAAACTTTCGCACTAATGTAGTCGGGCCTCTGACACATAATCCCGGTTAAGTGTGTAACTTACGGATTCATTAGACTATTTCGGCGCTCATCATACAACGATTAGCTGTTGCCACGAGCTTTATTACTGAATTATTAAGTGTTAATCTCCGAAACTGGTGAACCGATTGTGATTAAACGAACTGTTAACATATGGGAAATTATCAAACGACACGATCTCCCTGTTTCTTTTTCATAACCCTCGTAAAGAGTGTTTTTATTATTGTAAAGAGTTTTTTATTATTGTTTATTTATTTTTATTAAATAACTCGCTTTAAGACTGACTAGAATATGCCTGTGGACATTTCCTTGCCTATTGCGTTCTTAGACCAAGGTCACAACTCACACTGTCAATTTTATCCATAACACTAGCAGTGTTCCACCCTAAAGCGAAAGAAGTCATTACATAATTCCCCATCTACTAAAAAAAGCTATAAGCAGTAAAACAGAAAGCTAGGATCACAATATTTGTAACTCTACCCATACTTACGCCTAATTACAAGATAAAATCATTTTGAAGTTCCATTAAAATTTCAATCTTCTTGGGTTTTTCGGGTCATTCATCCTTTGCTCCCTATTCAAATAGGGAGTTAAAAGCGTCTTTAGAAGTTATGTGGATCCTTTTATGAAAGTCAGGTACCCAATTCATTTTTACGCCGAATAACGTAAATGGTAATTTTCGGAATGGTAGAAAAGAGATAAGGCGTGCATTTCTTTTGTGTGAGACACTTTCAGCATCATCAGCAATTCAGTTGCTAGACATAGGTCTTCTGCTTGCGTCGCCACATAGACTAACCTCTTTGTTCGGCTTTCACCAAAGCTTTATGCATCTCATTGGATTATATCGATCCGCCTTTGCCATGCTCCCAAGCATTGGTAGTCAAGTGGTAACGGCTTACTAGTTGTAAGCCGCGGGTTCAAACCCAGCCAGACGCATTAGTTTTTAAGCTATTGCATAGCTTCTATCGCAGGCCTTGAGCGCGGGGACTAAATCCAGAAATTCCGTAACGAAAAAAACCTCACGCTCCCCACTCCGACGGGCACGGAGGTGTGGCTTGAAGGCCGTGCATCGTCTAACGTCGTGTCAGTTCGGCAGTCTTCGACACGGCGCTGTGTGTCGCAGTGGCGTAGCGTGCAATCTCGGCGCCCGGGGCGTGAGACCCATTTTGCCGCCCCCATTCTACACCGTGAAATTTAAATGGTTGTTTTCCCGCGGCAGAATGACTTGCCATAAGGAGTACTTTCAAACAATAGTAACATTAGACCTAATTTTTAGGTACTACTAGAGTCGCATGAGCAGCACGTCGTCAAAGGAAACCGATTCATTAAATATTTAAACAAAAATAAGCTCTCACACATTGTGATACGTCATAATTAGCTTGCACTCTACAGGTCCATTTTTTGTTTTTAATATTTTATTTTCTTATCAAACGTTTGTATTACCAAGACACAACCATTTCGCTCAGGGAAAACAACCATTAAAATTTCACGGTGTATAACTGGTGCTTAATTCAAATTAAATTTCACAGGCAATGAGGTTTCTTTTATTGAACTAATACAATTATTGGGAGAAAGAATAAAAAAGCTATTGTTTTGGAATTGACACAACAATTTTTTTTTTCTTGAAGAAAGTTGTTCAGTATCATGAGTAGAAACCACTGTTAAAATTTCGTTCACAACTTCAAAATCACCCTGTATAACTGTTAGTATTCCATTTTGACCCCCTTCTACTTAAGCAGAGGGCGCGGTACTGGTTGCACACGGGCGCCACAAGTGCTACAGACGCCTCTGTTTCAATTTTATAGTTATTGTTGTTTTTTGACCTGTTCTGACACATAAAATGAAGATCTCTACCCGCTTTACCGGCGACATTTTGCCGCCCCCAAGGGCTGCCGCCCGGGGCGAGCCGCCCCCTCCGCCCCACCCACGCTACGCCACTGGTGTGTCGTGCGATTAGACGTATTGTACGACTTTACGATGACATATTGACAGCTGACAAGTAAACATTAAATGTTATTGTGCTCGTAATTGAATAATTATTTAAAATAGAAAAAGCAGTATTCAAACAGTGTATAATTCATAAAAGTGATGATAGACTCATAAACAAACAGTAACAGTGTTATCATAGTTTAAAAATACCGGATTACCATATAAACATTGATTCTCAAATATATAAACATTGACTAAAAACTCAATAAACTCAGTGCTTTAAGTGTAAATATACAAATTTTAAGACAATAGCCTACAAAATAATCATAATTATAATGGAGTGTGGTGATAAAACACGTCCAGGATAAGTGATACAGAAAATTCCCACAACAGTTTGAATTCAAACAAGTCGATAAAGCAGTATAGTGAAATAGCGACATCTGTCAGGGAGTAGCGGAACTTGGTTGACACTTGATTTACGTCTGTCATTCATTCTTTCCACCGACTTGGAACATAGCATTTTGGCACATCAAAAGAAATTCGTGCACAGGTGTGTTGCCATTATACTAAACTATATTTTCCCCGATATTAATTATTGCCACTTATAAAAAAGACATCTAAATTAGGGGAAAAACGCACAAAAAAACAATGTCTGCTAAAATGAGTACGAGAAATGTCCGCAAGATGCCTGAAAAAGTGACTTGCTGCTCCGAAATCGGACGAATACATAATCAGCTGTTTGTGAGAAAGTATATAGGTGTATAAGTATTTATCTATAACAGTGAACGGCTGTACTTGTAAAATTTGTGTATAAAGTGTTTTGAATATGAATGAACAAAGTGCATTTATTATTTATTTATTTAATAAAAGAAAAAATTGTTTTCCTATCGGTCACCACGCTCAAAAAGTGTAACTTGAATTAATATCAAAGAAAAAGAAATATTGTATGAATAAAATAAAAATAAAAAATAAATAATTATAATTGGATAAGTTGATACAGAATGCAATGCAATAGCTGTACCGCGGCAGTCCCCGAGTGCCACACGTATTTTTTATTTACACCACGGCTCTCAAAACGGTGAAGGAAAACATCGTGAGGAAACCGGCATGTCCTAGAACTAAAAAATTCGACGACATGTGGTACCCACCAACCCGCACTGTGCTCGCGTAGTGGTTTACGGCCCATTCCCTCTCCTAAAGGGGAGGCCTGAGTCCCAGCAGTGGGAACATTATAATGCTGGTGCTGCTTTTTTCTGGGCCTTTCAACGCGTCTTCTTCCAAACATATAGTCAGTAATCAAAGCTGAATTTTGCTGATTGATCATGGCATTTCCTCGAAAACTATTTCACCGAGACACGGAAACAATACCACACATAACATCATTTTACGCTTGTGTCAGTAACTTACTCTACTTGACAATTAACGTCACTCATTCGCATACTCGTGTAACATAGTAAATATATCTACTATCTACTCTAAATAGGTTTATACATAAGTACAATGCCTTCACAAAGACGGTAGTCGTGAACTAAGACACCTATTAGAATACTCAGCACTTCGCTCTCGTGTGAACGGTACGTTAGCTTTAAGGGCGAACTCCGCGTTCCGTGCGACGTACATTCACATATCAAGATTTATGTGCGGCCGCAGTTGCGTGTTATTCATGCGTAGTGATGTCAATGTGTTGACGGATGTATTGCGATATTATCTTTCAATACAACCTAAAATGCGAGGTTTTCTTCCCTTTTTTTAACCAACTAAACATTATTCAATAACTAACGTAGTTATTTTCTAGGTAAATATCTTTAAATATGGTGTTTTTTTTAATGGTGGGCAAAAATCATCTACTGACGAACAAAACAGCAGACTCTTACCAACTTACCCCGTTCTTTCTTTGTTTTTCGCACTGAGGCCATGCCTTTCAGAAAGAGACCAAAGGCCCCAGTTGGCTTAGACCCTTTTTCAGAGTCATGTCAAAAAAATCCTCCGTGTCCCGGTCGACTGGGAGTGTAGGTACACAAAAGGCTATTAATGGCATTGCTGCATTGTTTGGCAATGCTAAATTTTTGACCTTGAATTAAAAATAATTCCTTGGATCTGTTGAAGTGTCTTGCTTAAATTTATGCGACTCTCGCTCTAGAGCGGAGCGGTCGCACGTATCAGACTTTTTCTAACTAAAACCACACTTATGTTTCTGCATTTGCTCTTTCCGTTCTAGGACCTCGAACAGAAAAGGTTTTGTTATGGCCTTGGTCCGCCCAAGCGAGACACACTTCCACCGATAAATAACCTTGCCTACTCCTTGCCAACGCTAATTACAAAACACTTAAACAAAAGACACCACTCTCCACCAACAATTCTCTTGCCGGAACTGCCAATTATTGTGCTGCTAGATGCAGTAACAACAAAGTCACTGACGAACGAGTTCATTTAACTTAAATTAACCTTAATTACAGTGCTATTGGCAAGATGCTTGCCAAATTCTCAAGTTAATGTTTCGCAAAAATATGCAGTCTAGAGATGGCAACAAAAGTTTCTCTTTTTGTAGCTTGGACTGAAATGATAATTGCTACAAATAATTTAAACATTGTGTTGAAAAAGTAACGGTATAACAAGTTCTCAATAAAAATATTTTTTTCATAACAAGCTTTTATAGCTTGGCATATACCTTTATTATAAAAACTCATCAAGAGCTTTCCGAAAACTACAAACATGTTACGGTTGTCTAATTGTATTACGGAGTTCCTATGGCCACCTTCCAACTCCACCATCAGACCCTGGTTACCATCTAGCACCAAAATACTTGTCAAGACGAGTCACATGAGCCCAAACTCGATAAGGTTGTGGTGTTTAATTACCGAATTCCTATAGCCATTTTCCAGCTCCATCATCAGATCAGCTCCATGTCATCATAATATTGCATTGTCACGCGATTTACAAGTGCATGCAAAATTGTAGCTCAATCGGTTGAAGATATCTGCTTCAAAATTTATTTGAGCCGAACATACATAGTTGAATTGCAAGCTAATAAAAAGCTTGTAATAAAAACGCAGCGGTTCAAATTATTTTCTACAAATATTGCGTAGGTATATTGCCTTTTTAATATAAACGCTTCAGTTAATTTACTAGCTAATTATGCTTACTTTCGTACCTATCTACGTCGTTTTAATAACGCGTGTTTACCATTTTTGATTAAAATTATCATAATAGTTAACTTGTACTATGTTTACGTAGGTACTAACTAGCTGTTAGCCGTTACCCGGCACTTCATTCACGTTGATTTTAAGATCATTGTCCTTTTTTGGGGAAATCGTGTAAATGAATATTATCAATTGCGGAGATTTCCCTTCACCCCTCCAGGTAATTAAGTCCCGCTTCCACGGGTAAATAGAAGCTTATGTTGCTTATTATAATATTAGCAACTAGCGACCCGCCCCAGCTTCGCACGGGTGCAATGTTGATATTAAATATAATATGCATGTATTATAAATATGAACCTTCCTCTTAAATCAAAGAGGCTCAAAGAGACAGAAAGGCTAAAATTTTATACATGGTACTTTTTATGTTGAATAAAAATCATCCAATGATAAATCCCGCCCTTGGGCGGAGCGAGAAATAGTGTCAGACTTAATGACTAAACAACTCACCTCGCAAAAACTTTCTTTCAGACGCGTATGTCCATTTCAAACATGACACTTTTGCTGTAGAGTTTTAATATAAAAAATGTTAATGTGACATTACAAACAAATAGACATTGCAATTTTATTTATTTATAGGTTTACTTATTTGTAAATTTGGTACTGTGAAATACAAATGATTCCGCACAACGTATTCACAGTAACCACACATGAAAATGAAATTCAAACCAAAGCTGGAACAACGGAATGATTAATCATTTCATTTCACGAAGTGGTAAAGTACATTATCATCGGTAATGATTTAAATGAACTATAATCACATTCATGACATTCCATTTAGCCAACAGTACCATAGAGATAACGCTTTCACATTAAGGAAATGACTGTGTTTTTTTTTTGCAATACTGTTTTGTGCCACTCCTGAACAAAGGTTTTTCTCCATTCTTTTTACCGGTTCTGGTATATAATAGCAAATGCAGTATCGCATTTTTTTTATGTGCGAAAATGATCCAATGATATCTCCCGGCCTTGGGCGGAGCGAGGTATAGTGAGCGATTTTAATGACTAAAAATCCACTCCTGTACTTTCTTTGTTTTCATTCCAGGGCCTACCGTTGGCAATCGGAAATATACACGCTGTATCGCCTTAGTAAGCGGTTTCAGATCAAAACATACTCGTATTTTGAAACGCATTATGATTAGTTTTCGTAGCAACAATCACAAAAGAATTTACCCATGGAGTTGAGTTGGATGGCTTGCCTTCCTAATGACTCTCAACTCGACCTGTTTATTTTACTCATTTCGTAATTTAGCGCGAATTCTATGGTAATACTTTACGGGTAGCACACATCACTGGCATCACAGTTTTGTCTACAACTATTCACTCCGCAAAAAGTCAAACCCATTTAACAAATCTTGGTAATATACAATTTATCGGTCAGACTTTTATTGTGATCTGTTATCTTAAAGTGAGACAAGGTTGTAACCTTAGCACACAGATAAATTGAATGCAACAATTTACTTCACAAATTAAAGGGCATTTTTAAAAGAATCGACTTTAAAGGTGCGTTTTCGCGAATATTAGAGATCGCTTTAAAGAAGAACCATTTGAATAATGTTATTTTCAAAGTTACTATCCAAACTAGTATTTAAATTCAATAAATTACAATCTAAAAGCATATCAACCAACCTAAACTTAAACTGAAACAAATGAAAATCATTCGTATAACTTTGCGTCTAAAAGCACGCATACAATAACTCATAAGACTAAATAGTTCCAAAGTCACTTAAATAAATCACAAGACCTTCATTATTAACTCTTTAACTAAACGCTAAAGTAATCTTCACCACACAATAGGTATTAAAACTGAAATTTAATACTGTTTAGCATAAGTTTATTTTGGGACATTACAGATAAACTTCAGCCATAGACAGACAATTGTAGTTAACGTGCGCCCATAATTAGAGGGCCCTGGGAAACGTCCCGGGAATCAAAATTACAAAGGCGTTTGGTGCGAGCCTCGCATCCGAGATGAGACCGCAAGGGTTGGGAGTCGGTACATATGGTGATTACGAATGAGTCTGGTACACGAATGATGTCGCATTAAGCTTGGAAGCAGCCGCGAAGTATTCGCCTCTCCGATAAAATACAAATAAAGGCATGCATAATGAGAAGTTCGGAATATAATTTGATACTGTAACTGAGCATTTTGACGTGTCGCGGATTGACGTCTCATGAATACTATTTACTAGCACCAACGGTTTCAACGTCGTAAAAGTAAAAGTAAAAATTGTCCAATTGGACGACTGACTGTATTAAAATTTATCCACGACAGGATGATCCAGAATATAGCTCACACGCGTCCAAAATTTCATCAAAATCTTTAAATTGTTTATAAGTCGTGAAGAGGCGACACTGACAGACATTAATTTTACATTATCATGTCAATGGGGCTCTTTTGACTCTGGTTGAGTTTCTGGGCAGTGAATAGGTTTTTTAGGAAAAATGCCATCGTCGACCACATCACCGATTTCGATTAGAGGTCATAGTCATCAAGCGCGTGCTTCTAATCAGAAAGAAAACAATATATATGGATATTCTGTTAACGTTACGAAGACATTCGTGTTTGAACGGAGGCAATATAATCACAATACGATGAACACACTCGCTAGTTTTCTGCTGACTTGTGAAATTCAGGATCAAATTCGAGCTAATTTCTAACTAAAAGGTAGCTCCAACTTTTTAGAGGACTTCTGACTAATATCAAATGATAAAATCTTTCGTTAAAACTAAATTCACCATTTTGACCAAACATTTGAACCCACGCATGAACTGAAAGACATTATGCGGGTAAGTCCTCAGTGCTACATTACCTCGTCCCGTTGAATCTCTCACGTCACAAGGGAAAGAAACGAGTTCTAGTGCTCTCGAGAGGACATCTTGCGCAAGGTGAGGTAATGTTCTGACGCAACTTGTGTCCGACGATTACTCAACGTGTCAGAAACTTTATTTGCTGTGACTTGAACTTAACGTTTCCGCAGCATGAAGAAAAATAAAATCCTTGCTTGTGGGTTACTCTTGAGTATATAATCTAGCGTACAGATGGGAAATAATGACGATACTTTTTAATTAGTGATACCATCAATACACATTAAATTAATTTGTATCATAAAAGTGAAAAAGAACTATACATACTCGTAAAGAAAACTAAACAAAAAATCATATTGAAGTCGTATAAGCTACAAGCCAACTATCCGGTCACTGCACAGTGTGTCTGTGTTTGAAATCTAATAAATTCTCGCCGTAGTTTGCAAAGCTGTTGGAAACCGCGATTTCACTTTTAATATCAAGAGCTTGAACATACGTTGCATGGAGATAGTAGATAATATATATCTCCAGTAACACTCAGCATAACTTCGATCCACTTTAATTATTCCGTTGTTTTGCTTGTATATACAGTAAATTGCTTGGCGTTTTCGCGCTTCGGTTAATGCGATAGTTTATCTCGGGTGAACGTTTGTTTTGGCATACTAATTGGACGGAAATTGGGCCCTAGTTACGTGTGCCATCATCACACTCTGCAGGAAATAGTTTGTTAGCGAAGGTAACGATATTTTCGTAGCTGAATCTGTTTTATGCTATATTGTCGTCGTCATCATTATTGAGATGAACCCTTGTTAATGTTTTGGCACCGCAAAATTGTTTGCTTCTAAGCTTTGGTTTTGATAATCCGTTATTTTAGAATACCTAAAGTACCTACGTACTTATTGGTATGTTTCAATTTGAATAGAAATTGACTAACATAAATTTTGCATTTAACATTGCTATCAGCAAAATTCTTGTACCTAAGTTACAAACTTCAACTAGATAATAAGATGTAATATTTAATGTTGACTATGTCGATTAACATACTATGCTAAAGAGGAACTAACATTTCGGCAGGAACTTATTCCAAAGAAATCGCGACACGTGGGGTTGCGACAGTCGTTGAGAGGATCCAGCAGTTGGGACTCAAGGTGGCACTGCACAAGTCCGAGGCCATGTGCTTTCACGGCCCTCGGAACGCGCCACCAACGGGTTCCCAACTAACGGTGGAAGGAGTTCACATCGGCGTCGGGTCGACGATGAAGTACCTAGGACTTGTCCTCGACAGCCGATGGAATTTCGAGGAGCACTTCCGACGTCTGGCCCCCAAACTCAATCGGACGGGGGCTGCTCTCAAGCGGCTCCTGCCGAACCTTGGGGGTCCAGATGCCTTCTGCCGGAGGCTCTACGCCGGCATCGTTCGGTCCATGGCCCTTTATGGGGCACCAGTGTGGGCGCCGACGCTGCGTAAACGCCCGGCGGCCCAGCTGAACGCCTGCCAGAGGGTCATGGCCATCCGGATGGTGCGGGGATACCGCACGGTGTCCCGCGAGGCGGCGAGCCTCCTTGCTGGCCTACCACCATGGGATTTGGAGGCAACAGTCCTTGCACGCATGCACGACCAGCGCGTGGAGATGCAACGCCGGGGCGAAGATCCGCTGCCCGAACATGTCGAGGCGTGGCGGAAGGAGCTCCGGCGAGATCTCATGGTGAAGTGGAAACAGCGACTGTCGCAACCCAGCGCTGGGCACACCGTAATCTCAGCGGTAGTGCCCCTCTTTGAGGCGTGGCTGGATAGACCTCACGGCGTCCTCACTTTCCGCATGACGCAGGTTCTCACCGGACATGGGAAGTTCGGGAGATTCCTGCACCGGATTCGTGCGGAAGAGACGTCCGGGTGTCACCATTGTGAGGCGAGCCCGGAGGACACGGTGGAGCACACGGTGGAGGTGTGCCCTGCTTGGGAAGAGCATCGCCGTGTCCTCGTGGGGGTGATCGGCGGCGGCGACCTCTCGCGCCGGGCCCTGGTTCAGGCCATGGTCCGCAGCGAAGAGGAATGGCAGGCGGTCGCCTCCTTCTGCGAAGCAGTAATGCTCGCAAAGGAGGAGGCCGACCGCATAAGGCAAAGGCAACGGCGTACTCGCCGTAGCTGTCGCCGCCGCGATCCTGCCGATATCCGGCCACCGTAGACACTGGCTCGCGGACGATGAGCGACGATCGGACGGCGAGCTACCCATTGGTAGCTCGCCGTCCGATCGTCTGGTAAGACCGAGTCCAAGTCGTCAACGGCGCGCACCGTTCCCGCGCGCCTCAAGGAGTTGTCAGCAAACTGCAGGGGCCCTTCAGGGTCGAAGCCTCCTGGAGCCTAGAGGGTGGTGGAAAACTGTTACCTCGACTCCAGGAATAAGGCAAGGAAGGTACGGGGTAGGTTTTTTAGTCAGTAAGAGTCTGACACTGGTCTCCCGCTCCGCCCAAGAGCGGGTTTCGTCATTGGATGATTTTCACCTACCATAAAAAAAAAAGCTTTAGTAGCTTATAAAGGACGAATGTAAGCATTCCCTAGAATTACATAGAAAAGACTGTCACCACTTTTCACGTGACCAAGTATACTTATATAATCCGTTTGCCATTTGGAATCCAACATTTTTCAATAGAACTAATTTCATTCACTATCCAGTGACACTCACAACTGTCGGTTCCAACTTTTAGTTCCCAACCATTCGTCTACTTCGCCTGGGACCTAACTGTGGGTCGAACGGAATTCAGAGTATGCAAATTATCCGATTGTCAATTCGTCTCGCGTGTTTTTCATTCCCCAATATTCGTCAGCATTCCAATCGTATTCACAAAAATGTCTTCGGTTTTCGTCAACAAATTCTAACTCTACGTTAAAATGTTCCAATGTAGTCTCCCTAGGGTTTAGAATACAGGACATGTTTACTGCATAAATGTCGTGTTCAAGGGTAATGTTATATTCTTCAAAGCTTGTCTCCTTTTTAGTAATATTTTTTACAACCTCAGTTTTCTAACCTCATATTATTCTAAGGTTTTCTTTCACAAAGGTTCAGAGTGTTACTTTTATCTTAACAGCTGTCAGGTTATCGCAGCTGTTAATATTTACACACCTTTTCGTTTAATGGACCGTTTGAAGTGTCCGAATAATAATATCAGCCAATTTGGGATCAGTCATGCCTTCACCGATCGCTGTATCCAATATTGTAACGTTTCATGATTGTGGTTAGATTATACAATATTTAATGACTTTCAGCTTCATGTCCACGTTATTTGTATTATATAAATAATAATAATTACCGACCTACCCCAGCTCTAATATATAATTATCACTCATTGTAAAGCAAATTTTCTAAACATTGGGCGATTTTCCTAATTCAGTTTCAGCATCATCGAAACTTTATAAAAATATGTATTCAACCAAAGTTAACATGGTCCACCCTCACTTGTTTTGCATTTAAATCGAGTTGAGTGATAAATTTGGCGTATAGTTCGACGGGCGAACCGTTAGGGACTTTCCAACTTGCCCATGTGACAGACTAATCGATTAAGAAACTCGGTGCATTTTTCTATCAGCTGCGACACGATTTTATTCACTTCACTTTTGAAATTGATTTAAAGAACTCCCCTAGTTTTTAGCGGTCCTGAAAAATACTGCACTGATATATTCTTTTAATAGTTATTTAGTTCTCTATAACTAGACTGACGTTTAAGCTGTACTTTTACTGAGTTCACTACTGAAAGTAACATTTTCGTCTAGACGTCTACATAGCTCTAACGATCATTAAAGATATTTACCGAGTACAACATTATCACTCTAATTAAATAATTCCGACAACAAAGCCACGTCTTCTTTTTATTCAGCCGTATTTACAAAACATTGTATATTATTTTGATAATAACTACTACGGACCTTTTTCCACTAGCTGATTTCATTAATTAAATTTACCCGGCAACTCCACACCGTCATATCTTTCTCTCAACAAAGGACAGAAAACTATTATTATGTAAATTTTTACTACTACATATTTGCACGGTGTTGAACATTTTACTTTTTCAACATTAGCAATTTTAATTCTGTCTGGTATTCTATTTAAAATATTTCTTCTTAAGAAAATACCGTCGAGATGTGTCAAAGGATTTTTTGTTTGCTTTTATATTGACGACGATAAATAAATTTAGAAAATATTTGGGTTGAGCTTCAATTTCTAAATCGTTAGACGCATACCGTACTTTGGAGTAACTAAAATGAGCGCGACTTTCATATTTGTGTCACATGTCTGGAACAGAACCATTTTATTTTGGTCGCAGAAATATTTTGTACACGTACGCATACGGGGCATGTTTGTTGTTTATTTGAAAACGCTCGTGTTCCACAGATATAGATTTTTATTTCTACTATGAAAATGTTGCCCTCATAATTCAAAGGAGAGTACCCTTATCAAAAAACTGAATGTGAACACATTTTGTCGAAGCAAAAATTGTTTAATCATTATTTATTCACGTCATAAAGTTTTTCATTTTGTTAAGGCAAGCTTTTATCTTGGCGGACTTTTATTAACTTCGCTTTTTATTGCCGGTTTATTTCGAATCAAACCTAAAACCTTTGAACTCATTAAGCTAGTATCTGGAGTGTATGATGTTGTTTTTTTTTACCTTTTCACTAGTGTCTATTATGATACCGAATGATTGTGAACTCCGTAAGATTGCAATAAATCTTGTAGTATATGGGATACTCAATCTATTGTGAATAGATAATTTCCAATAGAATAAAGCCCTACAAAATTTGATTCTTTGTTATCACAATTAAATCTTGTGAAAATGTAAACTGTTTTATGATTATTTTTTAGAAACTGATTCTGCAATTCCCGGTGGCAAAATACCTACGCAAATACCGTTAGCGTTTAGGCTGAACGTTAATGAGTGAGTCAAAAATTATACTTTTTATGTATAATATGCATATAATTCCTGCCTGCAACAATTTGCCTACTTAGGTATTCCCGTCCGATTATAATTTAGATGTCTTCAATGCTAGACTGAACAGGCTCTTAATAAACTTGTGCGCCACACCATCAACGATTGCATTAGCTACTACTTATTATTAGGTGAGATCGCAATCAATTACTAGTTCATATCAATTATATAAAAAAAACCTAGTACATCTACGTGATCATGCAGGCACCGTGTTTTAAATCACTAGAAAAAGTTTCTCCTCCAATCCGATTTTATTTGTGAAAACGGAGATTTTACGGTCAGCTTTCCAAATAAGAATTTGAACAAACATAGTCCGTACATTTCAATAAAATGGGACTTTGTTCGGTCTGTTCCATTCGAGTACCCAACATAATAAATTCATGTTAGATTTGATAAACTATTTTGTCGAGTCTGCGATGTTTTTTTTTTTTTATTCCTGAAGTTGTCAGCAAACTGTAGGGGACCTATAGGGTCGAAGCCTCCTGGACCGGATTGTTACGAAAGTGTAACAACATCAGGGCCCTAGGAATAAGGCAAGGAAGAAATGGGGTTAATTTTTTTAGTCAGTAAGAGTCTGACATTGTTTCCCGCCCCGCACCATAAAAAAAAGTTTTGAAATAATCATTTCGTAAAATAGAGTACCTGCTATATAAACGTTCATAATTTTCGTGTAATTTAGTTGTCTAATATAGGTATTTATTTATACAACTTAAAATAACAATTTATATTCAAATATTGTAATATCTCAAGTAAGGTTTTCGTATTCAAATTCTTTATTTTCAATAGAGGCTTACAAAAGCGAAATAAGTTATTTTTAAACCTTTCATCATTTTTATAAACATTTTTTATGTGAAAAACTGGTACGGGCAACGTGTATGTTTGTACATACACATTTCACATTACGTACAAGTTTCTGCACATAGATACCTACATACATCGATAGATTATTTCCCAGACGTATATTGGGCCTAGTGCCAACAATTGACTTTCCGTCGGTGAGGCTTTTAAGGAAAAATCGTGTGGATTAGCCTGTGCTCCGGCCGCACTAAGAATGTTAATGGTTTGCTATTTACGTCGTTTCTTGGTGTGCCTACATGGATTACCAACTTGTGTGATGCGATTTTATCTTTCGCTCCCTAATTGCGAGTAAATCCGACGTCTATTTCGGCTTGCCAGGCGTTTCTTTTGTTGGTAGAATGGTGTTTGTCGGATTACTGTGACTAGCCGTCGGGTTTTTTATTGGACGTTCTTGTTTCTCTAGATTAGTAAATGTTTTAGTAACCTTCCGTATCGTTTTGAATACCCAGGCAACGGAATTCTTATTAATATTACCTTGTCGTCAGTTTGCAACCACTTTACTGATTAAACCTTCAAGTTTTAATACGTTCTCCCAATTTAAGCTCTTACCTTAATAAGTTCTCGCCTTGATCTTATAATCTGAGGATACCCCTATAAGTTTCAAAAGATTTTCGGCTAGCTATACTATACAAAAATATTCCCCAATATGTTCCCTTGTCATGTAATTTAAAATACGTATCTTTGTTTAGGATTACGTTTAATAAACGACCGAATGGAAACAAGCAAACATGTTTGTGTATGCTCCCTCTGGTGACAAAATCCGCGCGAGTGTATAATAGGTTACCTAAAATTGTTCATACAACTAACAAAAAATGTGGATGGGAAAATAAATTATTGTTTACTTTTAAAATTAGAACACGACTACGCGTTTTTTTTTTTTTATATGTAAAATAATTGCGGTTTGTTTTGATAGAGAATATTTATGTTGCGTACGTGTCATTGTGAAATTAAATCAAAAGCATTTAGTTAGAAATAATATAATAATAATATTTCAACAACCATCACACAGCGCCATCTAGTCTCAAGCTAAGCAGAGCTTGTGTTATGAGTACTAGACAACTGATAAACATACTTATATATTTCTAAATACATACATATTATAGATAAATAACACCCAAACACAGAACAAATGATTGTGCTCATCACACAAACATTTGTCCAGGGTGGGAATCGGACCCACGACCTCTGGCATAGCAGTCAGGGTCACTAACTACTAGGCTGATAGGCCAGTCAAAGAAATCCAACGCAACGTTCAAATACAAAGAGAGAGTTAACTATTTTATTTATAGTTTGGATCTATCAAATATTAAGTAACGTCCAAGTACAGAGAGAGAGTTAACTGCGTCAACAAAACCATTTGGCAAAAATAAATAACCCAATAACCCTTATTGAATCTTTGCCAGCTGACCTTGTTCAGTCGTGAAGATTTAGGGACCATATACTAAGGTGTAATTGCGGAGTTCTCAGCTTTCTCCAATTCAAAGAAATATAGGTCAAATAAATCTGTAACTAAGAATTTCTTTCCATGTTAAGCAACTCTGGATTTATGAAGGTTTTATTTGAAAGCTGATGCTTTTGAAAATAAAATAAGGTTCAAAATAGTTCGGTGTGTAAAAAAGTGCCGTCGGTAATTTAAGACATATTTGATAGCTGCGATACAACCATGGACTTGAGAAAAATAGATCGCTTATGAATTATTCAAATACTACTTCTGGAATTTTTCTGGTTCATTCTTCGCAAATGTAAATTGAGATCCCTTGTCGAAACCTTGTTTTGATAAAACAACACTACGTTTAATGACTTAACATTCAAAATCAAATAAGGGACAGGGAAAAAATGGTAAAAGTTTTTACTTATCTACACTTATAATATAATAAAGAGGTAAAGTTTGTTTTTTTGTTTTTATGTTTTTTTGTTTGTAGGGGGTAATCTCTGGAACTACTGGTCCGATTTGAATAATTTTAGCAACAATAGAAAGCTGCTTTACCCCTGAGTGACATAGGCTATATTTTATGTACGCGGGCGAAGCCGCTGACAAAAGCTAGTAATTTATATGACTAAAAGCAACAGAAAGACTCCCACAAGGTGGACCGAAGATCTGGTGAAAGATACGGGAATATGAGGGATGTAAAACGCACAGGGCCGTTAGCTGTGGTGACACTTGGGGAGGCCTATGGCAGCTGTAGACGTATTGAAATGATAATGATGATGAAAAGCGACGGAAAATACATTATAAAGTTAATTTGAAAACAAAAATTCTCATAAAACCTCTTGACATTGCTACAAATAAAAAGGAAGCTAATTAGCGTAATTACCGCAGCTCTGTCATAACACATGCTGATTACAATTCGCGGATCCAAAGGAATGTTAACAAAGAAGAGATATGATTATTTCATTTGCCAGGAACTTATTCCGGTAATTTATGTGGCAGATGTTGTATTGTTTGCGTTGTAGAATGTAAGCTTTTTGTTCCATTTTTGAGCTCAGAAACGTTCTACCTCCACAGCATCATAATGTATACTCAGTTGTGTTTCATAAATTAGCAAGACACTTTTAGTATCTTCTCTATTGTTTTTACCATTTCTTTTGTGCTCACAATGCAACAGACAATTCTTTTCTACATTCTTAAATTCCCAACACAATACGTAATATGTGTTAATTGTGTCTTCTTTTCTATTTCCAGTTAGCTGCATAAAGTACCTAGCACAGATCGAAAAATCAGTCGAGCGTATGACTTGGCCCATCAGGAGCCCATCAGAGCGAAAATTTAATTCTTCGCTTGCGTTAGGTTTTCTTTTTGTGATGAAGTTATCTTTTTTTATTCGATTTTAATTTGTTTCTGAAAGATTGTGCAACGATAGTTTTAAGTCTTCTACAGTCACCGTTTTATCACTATTCTACGGTAGTTTTCTGCAAAAGAATATAATGCAGTTCAAAATCGTATGTATCTCATTTTCTCCAAAGCTCTTCATTTATTGCCTGTGGAAGTATTGAATGAAAAATTTAACGAATCAACTGATCCTCTTGAGAGAACTATCGTTTTCCAATACTATAAAATTTGAACAAACTTTACCCCGCCACGCCTCGCTCATTGAGTTAAATCTTTTGTTCCTTTGTTGGTCGATAGCTCATTTCGCTTAACTTAATTTCTAAAGTACCCTCTATATGGTTTCCCATTTCTTCGTCGATCTTTATTATGATAAAACTCTCACAGCTATTACTTACGTTCCTCGTACTTGTTCCGTCTTCTTTGTTTTGTATTTTGCTTATATTGCTTTCTGTTTTACCAATCTTTAATTAAATGCATTCACAGCTTCTGTCAGTTGATTAAATATTGATATCAACATTCGATTCTTTTTAGATAAATCAACCAACATTTCCGATGGTAATAGTTCATCACAAAGGGTTGTAAATTGATAATTGAAGAGATATCATCTTGTTTTATCAAATTTACCGCAGTATTCAAAACAATTTATGAATCAGCGTGGTTTTCATGTTTGTTTATAGGTATGTATAATGTAAGAGATGGAAATACGATATAATGGAAACCTTGCTTAGTTGTGATGTATTATTAATTAAGTCTTGTATCATTTTCATATCTTCCTCCTGTGAAAATAATTTGTCTTTGTTATCAATCATGGCTTGTTGATGCTTACTGTATTCTTGTTTCATTATCATCCTACTTACTTACTCACCAACTATTACCTATCTCAGCTACTTACTGTTAATGCAGTTTCTGTTTTAGGCTTCTGTATCAATCGTCATGGTCACTTTTCTCCATTCCTTTTCCTTTTCATATCTTACAAAATTATTGTTTATAAATTAAATATATCATTTAGTTTTACTGAGGTTTCTAGACTCTGTAAATATTTGATATTCAAAGTCTGCATATTTTACATAATTTGACCGTCTGCAACGTTGGCTAGTCTTGATATAGAATATTTTTCAGTAAGGAGGAAACGTGTGACTTTTTTTGTAGCTCGTACTATGTTCAGTTTGTACAATCACAAAACTTCATCCTCTAGAAACTTATTATTAGTAGGAACTTGTTGTGCTGCTGTATTGTGAGTCCTACTGCAGAATACTGGTCTTCCTTCCATGTTTTCCATCTAGATATGCGTCCTCCGCGGAAACGACTGAAAGCTATACCGTGACCAGAAACACAAAGGGCATGTGAATATGACATGTGTGGGTTGTAACCATCAAAAGTCTAAAACATCATCATGCTTAACCCTAGAGCGTGAGTCATTTAATCATTTTCCATCTCAAAAAAGGTAATAGTATTATTAATCACAGCTTTCTCACTCTTACTACATAAAAAACTTTGCATGTCACATCATTACTAACGTTAGATCTCATACATAACTGTAACCGTATTTATATATCTTGATGAGAGAAGATGAAAAGAAAATGCTTCGACGAAAATTTTACATTAAACTTATAAAGATACTAGCTTTTGCCCGCGGCTTCGCCCGCGTGGTATTGGGGTTGGGGTTTCCGGGATAAAAAGTAGCCTATGTCTTATTCCGGAGTGTGTCCTATGCCTGTGCCAAAGGACAAGTCCAAAAATGTATGGACCAAAAACCCAGAATCGACAGGAATGAAATGAATACCAGTGGATTGACATTGAAATATAATATAATGTTACCAAGGGGGCAACCCTGAAATCGTTATAGTATAGGAGCTAGGAGCAAAATAAAATACACAGTTCATTTCTGTCGATTCTGGGTCATTTTTTGGACATCATCTTTCATCCAGATCCGTCCAGCCGTTTTGGCGTAATTGAGTAACAAACATCCAAACATAGTAACTTTCGCATTTATAATATTAATAAGATGCTTATTTGTAAAATTTTCATCGAAGCATCTTACCGGCTAGCTTAGATGGTTTAAACATCCAATATTACAGGTACTGATCTCTTTGACGCTGCCAGCTGATTTTACGAGCTAGCAAATCATACAGCTCCCTGAATGAAATACTTTCAATAATGAAATTCCTCTAGGCGCCCCCATTTTGTTAGGCAGCTTGGCTCCGTGCCATTCCGTCAGTTTTGGCCCAGTCTCCCGTTTCCTAGGAAATTAAACTGCAAAAACTAAGTTGTCAGGAATATATTGCGCCTGCTACATAGTATCAAGTGCTGAATTGTCCACGGCCTAGCCAAAAGGTTTTAGTAAAATTATCTAAAGATGGATTAAGTCCAAGTTACGATTATATATTCTTGCATATTATTTTGTAATTACAAAAATAATATTATTGCAATATCTAACCTAACTGCCTCAAGGAGTTGTTACCAATGTATGGCAATGAAGGAACGGGGTAGGTTGTTTAATCAGTAAGAGTCTGACACTGTTTCCCGCTCCACCCGTATTTTACCTACCTTAAAAAAAATCTAACGTGTGTTCAAAAGAAATAAAATTTGAAAACCCAAAGAAATTTAAATTAATGTGGTAATTAATAATTAAAGGTGCGTTAACCTACAACATGTATGAAAGCTAAACTCATTTCAATTAAAGGTACCTAATGTGTAAAAGTATGGAAATGGTTACCTGAAAAGACATTCAAGCATTGTTTAAATGCTTGAGCGTCAATTCAGGTAACCATTTCTCTATCTACAATGTAACCAGAAAGAGCTTAGTTACCCACAAAATGCTGTTTAACAACAGAAAGGTAGGCACGTTCTATATAAAATTACTCTGAATAATGAAATTCGGTTCTACGAAACGCGAAGTGTTGCTGTTTTATTGAAGTAGATACTGAGCCAATAAGAGCTCAGGTGCGGTCCGTTCAATAGGCTTCCACCGTAATTATTTCCAGAAGTATTTATTTACCGTACTTTGTCCAGAGGCTTATTTTTGGGGAGAACTGGATCCGAGGCGGATTCTTTGAAACCAACTCGTTCACCTGGTGTATTTTTTTATTTTTATGTAACTATATGTAGCACACTATATTATGTTATCATATATTAAATGTATTCGTTTGTGTTCAGTGGTTGACGTCACAGAATTGGTACGAAAAATATGGACCAGATGAATGAGTCGTACTGCCTTTTTTTCAAAGAATCACCCCCGAGTATATTTTCTGCTTTTTTTAAGATACTCAGCTATGCACTACAGCAGCATTCCGTTAGAAGAAGAATTCCTACTAACAGAAAGATGTGTGCGAACTAAGGAAATAAATTCTCTGCTAGTGTTTTCTTATAAGTACAACTGGAGGGTGTTTCAAACCAACTACACCAGCTCTTACTGTCAGGTGAAATAATGATCAAATGCGAGCCTATCAGTTATTGAAAATAAAGTATAATATATCTTTATAAGTTAGCAGGATTGACGACTTGTGTTTTTTTTTTTAATTGATTATAGTGAAATCTATATAAAAGTTAATCCTTATTTCCCTTGGTCACGTCATAACGCATGAACAGCTGGATCGATTTAGCTAATTCTTTTTTTTTATATTTGTTATTGTCAAGACAAGGTTCCTATGTAACAAAAAAAAATAGAAAATCAGGATACAGCAGGCAGGGTAAGTAGGTAGATAGGTAGGATAGGGTAGGGTAGGGTAGATAACGTAAGGTAGGGTGGAGTAGAGTAGGGTAGAGCGTGAGCGAAGCCTCGGGCAAAAGCTAGTATCAAATATTTCCAATACGAGAGCTTAGTACATCTACACTAATATAATAAAGAGGTAGTTTGTTTTTTTGTTTGTAGGGGCTAATCTCTGGAACTACTGGTCCGATTGGAAAAAATTTAGCAACAACAGAAAGCTGTTTTACTCCTGAGTGACATAGGCTATATTTTACGTACGCGGGCGAAGCCGCTGACAAAAGCTAGTAACAGATATGTAACAATAACACAGTATAACATGATTCAGTAAAAGTTATTACAATTCCTATTATTTTAGAAGCACGATAATATCTTGTTTCCGAAGAATTGTTTGCATTACAGCCCGTCTGTCTGTTAATGTAAGACCTAAGAATACGAAACTTTGTAATTAAATCTAAATTGAAAGGAAATTGTTCAGTGTTCAATTTTAAATTAGGTTTTCAAAGTGGGTGTAGTTACTTACATAATGGTTCAAAGAGGTATTCGAACTCAACAATCTATGGACAAAAGAAAACGATCCGACATCCGGTGTAAAAACAGTGGGGTGTTTAGTCAGTAAGAGTCTGACGCTGTTTCCCGCTCCGCCCAAGAGCGTTATTCGTCACTGGATGATTTTTGTTCACTATAAAAAAGTGACCGTTGTGAAACCAGAATGTCAGCCTGAATTTGGCTTCTCATTTAGTTTCAACGGACGAAAAAAAAAATGACTTGTAAAAAAGTTCGTAAAAACCTATTTACAAAATAAAAGTCGTTTATCAAATGTGAAACCAGAGTGTCCGGTATCCAACTGTCAAAATCTATTTCTGTTTTTAAATATTAAATCTAAAACGAAATTATGCATGTACGGCATTTTATGTTAGTAATTTAATTTTCCCTTGAGTACACAAAAAAAAAATAGGCAATTGATTGTGTTTATTTTTGTACAATTTATTATACTAAACAACAAATAACACTGAACAGAAACCTATTTGTGTAAATAGTATCTAAATTGGTTATTAAATGAAGCAGTAATTAGTATTTTACATGTTGGCATGAGGAAGAGTGAGGGCGTGATGTTGTCTCTTTTGTACAACATACTGTACACACGTATCCTAAATGCGGTGACGTCACATTTCAGTATGTGCGTCCTTATACTACTTGACAATTTTTTTTCCACCGACTTGGAAAGTTTGGTGGACTCTTGGCCATAGTTATAAATACACTAGCTTTTTCCGCGGCTTCGCTCTTTTCAACTGATTATCCATCATTATCATTACATAGTATAAAACAAAGTGGCTTAGTCCCTATGTATGCTTAGATCTTTAAAAGTACGCAACGGATTTTAATGTGTTTTTTTTTTAATAGGTAGAGTGATTCAAGAGGAAGGTTTATAGATATAATATATCACCTTTGCACCCGTGCGTTAGTAAATAATATAAAGAAGAAAATATCTTATGCTCTAAACTCATTTGTCTTATTTTCAACAATGCTTAGCGTTTTAATTATAATGTTCACATATTGAACAGCTAAACAGTTTTGTTCGCAGTAACCTACATATTGTAATTAACTTTAGTTATTATTACTTGCAAACGCTTGGCGTTGTAATTACTTCTTTTATCTTGTTTTAATTTATGCTAGACGGGAGTTAATTGTGTTTAGAACATTGCTTAATTGTTTTTTTTTAGGGTTCCGCACCTCAATGGAAAGAAGGAATCTTTATAGGATTACTTTGCTGTCCGTCTATGTGAGGACATCTAGAATGCAAATGTAGAGGCCCCACTGTAGAGCCGAAGCCTACTGGGGCCCGGTCCGGCTTCTGAAAGGAAGGTCCGACCCCGGTATGAGGGCTAAGAAGGAATGGGGTGGGTTATTTAATCAGTAAAAGTCTGACACTGTTTCCCGTCCCGCCCAAGGGCCAATTCATCATTAGATAATTTTTCCCACAGTAAAAAGAACATCTAGAATCAAGTAGAAATTAAAACCATAAACTCAGGTCTACAGTCTCTTAAAACTGTGAAGAAATCAAACTTAAGTTACCGGAAAAAAGATATGATAATTTATATAGCTTCTTAGCTATATAAATTATCGTATCTAACATATATTTCGACACTTTCAAGGGAATCAAAATTTATATGTACTTACGTTGACCTAGAATCCTGAAATTTGGCATGAAGCAAGTCCACATAGCACAATTTCAGGAAAAATACTGAAAACTGTAAATTAGTAGTTACGTCACAAGAAAAAAAAACTTTGCGATTCGGAAAATTCTACGCATCTCAAGTCATTACTGTTTTCATAGATAGGTTTATGTTTTGGTGGTTTGTTTTATAGGTAAGTTGGTAACTGTTTTCATAGGTACTTTTTTACGGAAAACTCAGTGCGCGAGTCCGACTTACACTTGACGGGTTTTTTCTAAATATTTTGTAAATCACTTCTAAGATATAATCTTCAAAGTTTGAAGTACCTACACAAAGTAATGCCAATAAAATATTCGTAATCAAGTTGAATTGTTTAACTTTATTTTCTTTGATACTCGGTTCTCTCAGACTCAACTCCAATTTGTTTAATTGGCTTCGCTAAACAAAGTAACGGACCTACCGAAATGAATTTGCATTGGTTTGAAAAAAAAGTGTAACAAAGCTACCATAGCAAGGCTTCGTGTTGTCAACTAGAATTTGTATGAGCATTTTGTTTCAGTATTCGTTCTGCGTGTCCAACGGAAAATAAACCACTGAGTTTTATGGAAAACGTTTTCGTTTTGAACTAAAATGAAATCCTTTCAATGTTATGTAGATCGTATGTGATTGTGTTATCGAAAATATATAATTATAAGTTAGTTTTGGTAAAACTCAAAAACAACTTGACTGTAATAAGTTTTATTTGGGTTTATATATAAATTATCACCCTATAAGGGTGGATTAAAGAAAAATCAGATTGATTAAACGTAGAGAGTACTTTCTCTGGGACGGATCCGCGGGTGACAGAGAAAATCTTAAAGCAAAATATTAAAAAAATTAAAGAAAAGCATTACCCTACACTAGGAAAAACTCGTGTATCGTGTTCGAAAATATTCATAAGTAACTACCTACACAAGACACCTAGACCCCGAAAAACTATCTGTAGGCTATAAAAAATTATTGCGTGTGGACATCTAACTTGCGAAGTTGCGTTACGTAGAGCAGCTGCCAATCATACAACCATGCCGTCAATACGTCATAATGTCAAACAGATAATAGTGAAATACGTTTCTTTTATAAGTCATGAATCATATACAAAATAATCTCCAAATCTGCTGCCCCAAACACGTGAATATTATGCAATCCCTCCGTATATCTTACGTATTTCAAATCACCAATGCGAAGTCAAACATGCACCGATCCCCGTTTTGGCGCGAAATGATAAGGCCGATAGTTTTGGGTGCAATGCGGCTGCCATATTGGGAGTATTCTGTTAACAATTCAGTGCACTCTTTCTGCAAAAATGTAATGAAAAGAAAAACTTGTATTGATAAATGCTGTTTGACTATTTTGAAGGCTCTTAGTAGACGGGCTTCATTTAAACTGTACAAATTTTATGCAGAGTGAACAAATGCATCCATAATGACAATACTAACTGAAACTGCACAGGTTCCTACGACCGGACTATTTGGGTAGAATCAGAGAATTAGTTTCTTACTTCTTCCAATTCTACTTCTCAAGATCTTCCCTTGTACCAAATTCCATATTTGGTACAAGGGTAGATTATGGTCTAGGATGGCATGTAATTTTTTTTTTATCCCGGGAGTATTTTCTATTGAAATAACTTTCTAATACAACGTAGACGAAGCTGCTGTTAGAAAACCAGTTTGAAAATATACTTGCTTATGAAACAGGCATGATTTTTTTTTATGATGGGTAAAAATCATTCAATGACGAATCCCGCTCTTGGGCGGAGCGGGAAACAGTGTCAGACTTTTGCTGACTAAACACCCCACCTCGTACCTTCTTTGCCCTTCGCACTGGGGCCAAGCCTTCCTTTCAGAAAGAGACCCTGGGCTCCAGCCGTTCAACCCTTTTCCCTAGTCCCTAAGGTAAACAGGCATGTTTTACAGTATATATTGTAGAAGAATAATTTAGAAAGTCCGAGAAAAGTGAACCCACTGCTACGTTCACATGAAAATATGTGAAAGTTGAAACCAAGGGAAATCTTTTCATGCATAAAAGACTAGACGTCGCAATGTTATCTAAACAGAAACTTCACTTGGCTACAGTCGGTCCTATTCATCATACAAAAATTGCAAAATTCATGAAACGGTGAAACAAATTTTGGAGACGGTATTTTTGTCATACGAGGAACGTTGAAACAAATTTTGGAGATGGTATTTTTGTCATACGAGATACCAACTACATTTGAGCCAGCATTATTCTTCTCAAAGAGATCTTACGTTGTGATTTATTCAAACAAAAATGCACAAAGTTCCTTTACAAGACTGCATTTTATCATCGTAAGGCTCAACCTAAATTTAGGCCGATATAAATTACTAGGCTTCTGCCAGCACTTTCGCACGCGAAAAGAAGCGAAACGCAAAGTAGGATTGTCCGTACAACTTACTTTAAACCCCTATTACATGCCTTTAGAAGCTGAATTTTAAAAAAATATTTCTTAGTGTTCGCCTGCGTCATAAAAGGAAGCCCTGTGAAAATTTCACACTCCTAGGCCCTGTAGTTTTGGCTGTGCGTTGATATGTCAGTCAGTCAGTTTCTCCTTTTATTTAAATAGATAGATGACCCAATGTACAAGCAGTTGCGGCTCAGAACTTTATTGTAATGTAGAAGTTTCCAAAGGTAACGCTTTCGGATAAATTCGTTTAAGCTGTATTTCCAATACCAAAAGTAAACCATGTATTGCATACAAATAAACTATATTGAAGTAGATAATATAAAAAAATCTTTCATGTTATAATTATAGGTTTTTAAATGTATCTTGGGTGGTAATGTCTTATTAGATCTGTCATTAAATTAGGTCATTGGGCCTTACGAGGATAAGATTAGGTAGTTTGACTAGATTTATCTTATATATAAAAATGAATCGCAAAATGTGTTGATAAGCGCAAAACTCGAAAATGGCTGGACCGATTTCACTAATTCTTTTTTTGTTGTGTTTGTTACTGTCAGGAGGAGGTTCTTATGAAAAAAAAAATAGGTTATAGTTGGGTAGAGTAGGGCAGAGTAGGGTAGAGTAGAGTAGAATAATCTGTTGCCGGGAGCGAAGCCGCGGGCAAAAGCTAGTATTTAATAAATCTGTTGAGAACTATACCTGTAATAGCAAAATGGTAACGCTTTTAACGTTATTACTTCTTATATTTCAATTTTATAGAAAGTTACAATACCCAAACTATGAATTTCATTATTATGAGCTACTTGCATTACGAAATTGTATACACAAAACTTTACAACCACCTGACCTCACTTCACATTACAGTTTGTATGTAAAATAGAGCAAACTATACTGACTACTAGACCATATTCAGTTTCAAACTACGAACAAGTTTATAAAATAACTTTGTAGTTCCTCTTTTCTAATATCTGTTTTGTATTCCGTTCACATTTCCGAGGTACGCCAAAGCTCACCGTTGAAAGTCGATGGCGATTCGATTACTCGCTTCCCGAATACGTACACGAAAAATCTTGACATATTATATTCACAGCAGCTATAAAGCAGCAACAGAAATACAAGTTCCTCAGAGGTGTTCGTGCGACAAATAGAAATGTGTGGACTCCTTTCATCCGCGCCGTGACACCCCGTCTCAAAGCCGCTTTGACTATAAAATATTTTTTATTGTGCTTACGTTTTACTTTTGTATAAATCTAAAGATGTCAGCCTTTGTGATTTACTCAGTCGAGCAAAAAAGGCAAGTGTTGCGATGGTTGAAATAACCAAAGGAAAGGTTCGTTTTTAGTTTTACAGTTCACAAAAAGAATAAAATATTTGATCAGCAAATGTTTCCATTCTGAACCCTATATTTATTATAGTCTTAAATAGAAAACGTCATATTTTTATAATAAGAATTTGCACAAGTTGTTGGTACATTTTGTTCATTAAATCCTAAGAAAACACCAGTGTCCGCGTATCCATTGTCTTTTAGTTGTGTCTGTAATTACGGTAGTCGAAAGGTTAAACACGCTTCACAAAGCTTTTGCTATTTTCAAATATTATCTGCGATAGACAAATACTTTCAACTGAGGTCTGCATTTACCTTGCAGCAGCCGAAGAAGCCGCTGTCATTTCGATCAAATCATTTTTCTGGAGTTCTGCTTCGAATTTGGGCACAGTTGGAAAATTAGCTTTCAACTACGTTGCAGTTTAGGCTTCAACGAAAATAAATAAAAGCGTTTTCCCGTCGAATCGATGGTCACAAAGCACCCACAAACATTTTGCTCTGTGTACGTGGCAACGCAAATAGATTTTGTGACCAGACCCTACAGTCCATCAAAGCTTTTTCTGATGGTCTTTATTGCTTCCGATGTCACACGACTTCACTGGTTTCATTATACAATCGGACCAGTATTGTGAAATAGGATTTGTATTTTTTACAAGCTTATATTTAGTTTCACCCACGGTTATTATTTATTTATAATTTCATTGCACACCTTAGCTCACGGTTTCACCTGTTTCACCGATGTTTGCGATTAAATCTTTTAAATTAAATTTGATCCGCTTCCCGGTTACCGATTGAGTTGAAATTTTCTATGCATGTATCAATTAGACGATAATACAAAATTATTATGTCGTGGAGTTGGTCTGATGATGAAACTGGAAGGTGGTCATAGCAATTGTGTAATTAAAAATACTATATACCCCATCGAATTTAGGCTCGTCGTCTTAGCGAGTTTTAAATATATACCGCGCTTTAAAAACTTGCTATGAAAAAAATACTTTTATTGAAAATAATTTGTGTTTTATTCTGATCTTGTTTGCACATTGTAAGCAAACGTAAAACTTTCTGCTGTAGGTAAACATTTTCCATGATTAAAACCAAAATTAATACAAAACCACAACAAAGATCCTTGCGGTTAAAGAGCGCTGCAATTAATCGATAATACAAATAGAGTATACGTAGGACTTGATTGTATTGTGCGCTAATTCTGATCGGAGAAATAATTACCTACTTAATTAGTTGTGTTTATATAGAAATTACTGGCATACAAAGCTCTTTGCACAAGATCAACAACTTTATATTTACATTTCGAATTGATTCTCGATCCATTAGCAAATATTTTGAAATAGAAATGTAACTTGGAATATAGTGACGACGCACACTGTTCTCGAGCGCCTCAAGGTGATGTCAGCAACCGTAGGGACCCTGCAGACGGGTCGAAGCCAACTAGGGCCAAGGATTTGTGTCTGAAAGGAAGGCTCTGGCCTTAGTATGTATGGCAATGTAGGAACAAGGTAGGTTGTTTAGTCAGTAAGAGTCTGACACTGTTTCTATTGGTATTCGTCATTAGATGATTTTTGCCTACCAAAAATAAAAACATCGAAGTATAGCTTGTAGTTGATTTCTAACTTTATCGACTTGTGGTCTCAGACTAGAATCGCAGTAGCATAGATTTATTTTAATTTCACGGTTCGAATACAAAAAGCCGTGGGTAACGGCGCATCGAATAGCGATACAACACGAAAACTCGACGTCAATGCCACAAGTTTATGCGCGATTCGAATATTGTAACAAAATGCAGAACATGTTACATCTATCTAACATTTCGGAACATCTGGCTTGTAATATTTTTGAACATGTCTCTAGCGTTAGGAGCTTGTTCAGATATAATTCAAAATAACTTCAGGGGATTTTGACTTGTCATGTTCAAGTGCTATTTTATGTATATCAGCTGGTATTTATTCATGACTATATTTGAAAGTATTCCATATCGTTTAGCGTCATTGTGATAAAACTTGTCAAAAAACATTTATACAACAGACGACAGTAGAAAACTTCCGACAATCAAGTTTTCTTGCAAGTACCTACTTGTATAAGTTCAGGAGGAAACCACTTTCACAAAACCTTCATATTTGAAGACCCTCCCCAATAACCTCGTCCTTTATTCGTCTTAAAAATACCAAGTCCCACTCTCTAAACGTTACATCCATAAAATGAAGAGGCTCATGACGCGAATAAAGGTTTTCATAAAGAAAAAGAAACGTGCCGAAATCCGGCAACGGTAAGTCTTGACAGCTGTTGATATGGGATTGGGAGCTACTGGGCATGACATGCACGGAAATTGGATGATCATAAATATTCAACCCTTCATTTACTAGTAGATAATAGGCGGACATGTGGATGTCCCATACATCATGCGGCTCAATATTTAAGTGAAATTGGGGAAAGAATCCCGAATTTTCGGTCCTCCGCAAACATTGCGGTTTGAGTGATTTTGTGCCACTTGTCGCGGGAAAGGGTTCAATTGTGTCTATCCACTCTCTCGCAAATGATTTATTTCTTAAATAACAATCACGAGTAACTTACTAAAGTAGATCCACTCAACTAAAAATGTTTTGAAATAAATCTTCTCCAGTGCATAATAAATATATAGCTACCGGGATGAAAATTAATCATTCAAAAGACGCTTTAGCTTCTCATTAGACTTAAAACTTTTGTTATAAATTATTCATTCAATTAATAACCGTAATATAGCGATATACCTTCACTTGACAGGAGTCGATAAAGCCGGTTTCAAATTTGACGTTTTAATGTTTTTCACATTACTTAAACGTACTAATGCAAATGATGAGAACTATGACAACGCTGTAGACTTATAGTCGATCTCTGCATCATGAGGTGTGTTCTATTACAAATTGTCGTTAGTCATCATCATCGTGATAATTTAATAACTTTTCGTACGATTACCATAGCCCATATATGGACCTTTCCTTTTGTCGTTTTGAGAGCAGAGGTGATGAAATAAATTACACAAACTAATGCGCTTAGTAAGCAAGTAAATCTCTCTCACTTATTTGTACGATTACTAACATAAAACATTTTGAAATGTTCCACTGTGCTTCTACCTGATTAAAAATTTTCACATTCGTTTGTTCCTCCCGCAGCTAAACTTGTCTTCATTAAACAGAACAGTCTTGGAAACTGTACACTGTTCCGAAGGTGTACGTTACAATTGATCGTCTTGCGTTAATCTTAGCCTTCCTCAACACTTTTCCTCTCTATTATTAGCAATAATAAATTATTTTTATTTAAGCGCTCGTAAACTTCCTCTCGCGATATATTACCGATATTAAACGAAACTCCCAAGTTATTTATCGATCTCATTCGCCATCGTTTGCCTTAATTAATATTTTTATTAATAAATTATGTTGTTGTTGTTACAGGTAATTCGGATTATTCAGCTTAAAAAGATGCAATATCCCATCAATTTTGTAAGTAGCTACACAATTAAGTACAGTTTTCTGTTGGTAAATCTTCGAGGTATAGAATAGTATAAAAACAAGTTTCTTATTATAAACTACCCGCTCCGGCAAACTCGTACCGCCTAATAAGGATAATTTTCTCACCGTTTAAACCTTCCCTGAAGTAACACAAATATCTCAAGACCAAAATTGGCCAAATCGGCCCGGCCGTTCTCGAGTTTTAGCTAGCTAACAGTTATTCATTTTTATAATATAAGAAGATAACCCAAAATAACTCCAAAATACTCTCAAACTTTAGTGAACCACTGTTTGGCTCACGAAAAAGCAATTCTATGAGAGAAATAAAAACAGCCTCTTATAAATTCCTCACATGTAGCACCAAACTTAATTTGCCATATATAATAGTAAATATCCAATTGTTTTGGCCTTTAAGATAAGGAAGCTATGGTGATTTATGTGTTTCGTTGTTGTGGATCGCCAATCGATTGCTCTTTCGGAAACTCCCCTCATTATCCCGATTTGAGTGTGCGACTTGAAGGCTACACAACTTGCTCTATAAATCTAGTTTGGCAATTTCCATAGAATTATTATTCATTGCGACCTACTATCATGTAACTTGTACAAATCGAGGCCGGAACTTTTGTACTTTGGTCTCGTTTAAGCAATAGATCCCTGGGCCTTTTATAATTAACATGTTCAAGGGTAATAATGGACTCTATTTTGTCTTTTGAACTTGATGGATACCTAACGAAATTGCACATTAAGCTTTTATTCGCGCCACGTAGCTTGAACGGTACGTAAGGACTCAACTAGCATAACATTGCATAGCATCAGCAACAGGCTGCAACGCATTGCATAAGCACCCGGCCTTATAATGTTCCCACTACTAGGACACAGGACCAGGACCCCTCTCTAATCTTTCTCTCATCCTCAAACTCGTCTTCGAATTTATGGTTCTAGGACATGCTGGTTTCCTCACGATGTTTTCCTTCACCCGAGAAGTGGTGATGAAATAAATTACACAAAGTATTGCGCCTGGCTGGGTTTGAACCCGTGACTTACAACTCACCAATATATATAAGTACACAGTGGATTGCGCGAAACCATACCAACGATCACCATTTTAGTTCTACTTTTATGCCGTGTACCTCAACAGTAAACTAAAAATATTAAGAGAATTTGTGCCTTTGTTATGACAGTTTCCGTTTGACAAATACTACATACAATATCCGCTCAATGAATTCTGTTCGCTTTTTTTGTGTATAACAGGAACGACGGAATTATTGAATCTATAGTGAAGGTACCTATGTAGTACATGCTAGAGGCTATGAGCGTGCAGCAACGGAAAAAAAGTCGTATTTGTGTTTATTTTCTCTTTGTGAACAAGAGCATAAATGAATTTCGTCTACCGTATTTAATCTATATCGTTTTAAATTAAAAATGTAGTTTCATCGCGGTTACCGCTTTCGGATTTGTGGAAAAGAAAATACAACGGGGAAAGTGATAAAGCGCTTTCAATATTAACCGTTTTGCAGCACCCGCATCTGTGCTCTTCGTTTTGTCAGAGGGATTTCTCAATTTGAATTGTTGATTCTTTTCTTTTTCCTGCGATTTGCTATAATAAGTTATGACTGGTTTTTTTTTTTAATATTTGGATTAAAAGATAACATTTACACATCATGCTATCCTTCAATTACTTTAGTAGGTAGGTGCTACAATTGACATTTTCTTTACTTTTATTCAAATAATGCTTGACTTCGATTTCACATGATCGTAAGCAGTGATGAAATTGTTGATAATGAGGCGCACTAGTTTATGAAGAAGCTATTTTTCCTGTAGTTTTGAAGGCATCTAAATTAATAACATCATATACCTACCTCAAAGAATGTACCGTACCGAATGAGCCCAAGCCGACGAGCGCGTGCACTGTTCCTGCGCTCCAAGAAGTCGCCAACAATCAGTAGGGGCCAGCAGGGTTGTGGGTTGATGCGGATGCGAAACACCAGGGCCCTGAAACTAAGCCACAGAAGGATTGCGGTAGGTCGTTTAGTCAGTAAAAGTCTATGGGTCGGTATATGTACCTATAAGTCGGGATAAGTCACTGGACAACCTAAAAGAATGTATGAAAGAGCGACGTAACTGTTCTGGTTTAAAATAAACATATTTCAATAAAAGCTCATCGATCGTAATAATTTCCATTACACAAGAACTTTTCTTTGTTATATGTTTTAAACAGATTGTATCTAAGTGAAAGTTGGGAACAAACGTGATATCATGGGGGCGGAATGCCGAAGCACCCTCGAGGTAGCGACGAACACTCAAATTACATTGTTGCCAACATGACTTTTTAAGGCCTCGTTATATTAGCAAATTTTTTTCATGCTTGTGGCTCAAAGAGAGGTTTTAAGATGAAAACGTCGAAAGACGCTGTTAAATAATATTATTATGATTTTCAGAGGTATTTACTTGGGATCAATGATATTATTAAACAGATATTTTATATACGCGCAAAAGTGAAGACTCGAAAAGTCCTGATTAAAACGTTTTTCTTTTTTCTAGAGAGAAGGCCTGTGTCCCAGCAGTGGGAACATTAAAAAGGCTGATGATGATGATGAGGACCTTTTTAGGTGATTGGTGGCCAGAAGAATAGAATAGAATAATACTTTATTGTACACCAAAAAAAATAACAATTTCACAGAAACTTATTAACTTCTTTAAGAATGTTTATTTACATTCACTACATACTGCTGTTGTTTTTTTTTTTTCTTGTAGGATATGTTATGCTTTCCGTTTTCGGCAAATTTTTTACTTGTACTGAAATGTGCAAGAATAAAAAGTGTATGGTGGAGTAGGCTGCCGCTGCAGCGCAGAAACATTTTTCGGTTGTTTTGTGAGTGTATAACAAATCTGTATTTTTTTCTGGGATTATTTTAGTCATTTGTTGGGACTAAAGGCCCAAATATTTCAAAAATCAAATTGAATATGCGTCTTTTCAGTGTACCTTATTGATTACTGATTATAGTTGTAACTAATTACGCTACATTTTTTCCTTTTGATTCATAAGGCAGATTTTGAAGCGCTTCAGTTTACTAACTGGTGTCTGAGACCGACAAAATACACTTTGTGTGCATTCTGCGCAGCACTTGGTCCAGATCCTATAAAGAGATTGGGTATGTCCTTTAGTACCTCCAACACTTTAAACTTGTATTTTAGGATTCCGTACCGAAATGGCAAATACTTAACCTTATTACTATTACTCTGTTGTACAGTACGGCCGTAGGATCATGGCCAATCTAAAGTTAGGCTCTGTGAATTGTAGCGCTTGAAAACTCGTAAAAAATAATTTGTTTAAACGAATAAATGCAATATGCAGTAGTTATTGCTGTTAAAAACTGTTATTGGCATTTATTTTTGACGTGACAACGTCTTAAATTAGGTTGCGGCTGGGAGTCACTTATGAAAAAGTGTAACGCTCGGTAACGTTACGATGAGTCACCGAACGAGAGAGAGGCCCGCCGAATGCCTTGCGTCTCTCTCCCACTCAACTATGATCGGTCTGCCGCGCGCGCAGCACTAGAGAATTAGGACGTTGTCACGTAAAATCTTCGCCCGTAAAACCGACTTTACAGGCAACCATTTTTTTTAAAACCTTTATTTTCGTACAAGTTTTTAAGCGCTAAAGTTCGCAGAGCCTAACTTCAGACTTGCTAAGATCCGATGGCCGTACTGTACACCTGTCTATCACCAGCGTAATCCATTCATGAGAAGTCTGCGATGGCCGTACTGTACATCTGTCTATCACCAGCGTAATCCATTCATGAGAAGTCTGCGATGGCCGTACTGTACATCTGTCTATCACCAGCGTAATCCATTCATGAGAAGTCTGCGATGGCCGTACTGTACATCTGTCTATCACCAGCGTAATCCATTCATGAGAAGTCTGCGATGGCCGTACTGTACATCTGTCTATCACCAGCGTAATCCATTCATGAGAAGTCTGCGATGGCCGTACTGTACATCTGTCTATCACCAGCGTAATCCATTCATGAGAAGTCTGCGATGGCCGTACTGTACATCTGTCTATCACCAGCGTAATCCATTCATGAGAAGTCTGCGATGGCCGTACTGTACATCTGTCTATCACCAGCTTAATCCATTCATGAGAAGTCTGCTATGGCTACCAAGCTAGACAGTTAAAATGTTTCACAGATAATTTATTTCTTAGACCACTAAAAATATAATAAAATAAATATTATAAATATTTAAGTGAAACTCCCATATAACAAAAGTGATCCTTTTTACCGTTTTTTGTTTTACTTCTGACAATGAATAAAAGGTTCTAAGAGTAAATTTTATCGCAGTTCCTTTCCGTTTCCTTGTGCCAACATTTTTTTTTTTTAATATTTATTCGCTAAACTAAGTTAGTCGCGTTTTTGTTCTTATCATTTCTTTCAAAGTGTTTTATGAAAGTAAAATTGTGCCACAGGGTTGAAATTAAAGGTCTCAAAGTAAGGGCGGATGAGAAAAGAACTGCGTCCGAGATTAAGTGACTAAACAAACTACGTTTTATTTTGAAATGACTTTTTTTACAAAACTGATATTTTTTGTCACTAAGTTTTAATGTTATAAAAAAAACAACTGGTAACACAATCTTTTTTGTTGAGATTAAAGTATATCCATTAAAATTATGCTAAAATCTTAATACTTTGATTGCGTCAGTTTTACTGTACGAGGTAAACAAAATATATTCCACAACTATCACACAACGTCGTCTAGTCCCAAGCTAAACAGAGCTTGTGTTCACAACTGATAAACATACTTATATATTTCTAAATACTTAAATTTTATAGGTAAATTACACTCAGATAGTGGTAATTACACTTTGTGGCGGCGCTTGGGGTAGGCGTATGTCCAGCAGAGGACGTCTTTCGGCTGAAATGATGTAGATGATGTTGATGACACCCAGATACCTAGACATATTTTTTTTTTAATTAGTGCCAATTTTTTAACGATTCACCCCTCTTTGAGAGACCTTTTTGAGTATGGGTCCTCTTGAAGAGATTCCTTGCCTTGGTAAAATAAACTGTGCCATTTGCACCATGATTTTTTCTAATAGAATAGGTCCAGTTTACTAATGGCATCTCGTTCAGTTCGTTCTAAAGATTTACTTTGCTAAGTAAAAAGGGATTTACGAAAGGCACACTATTTGATGTCCTCTATATTTCACACTATTTCCGATTACGGTGCTTGGTCGACGACGTCCTAAAAGTAATGGTCTGATAACGTTATAGCTTTATATGTATACTAATTAAAGCTCACGATCTACCTCTAACATATACAATTTCTCGAACTTATAAACGGGAGGCGTTTATTTGCATAATTATGTCACACAAAAAGAACAGTCATCGAGTACAATCATACAACGACCACAGAGTCATTGGTTCACACCCACTGTTTGAGAATTGATATTTTTCAAGTTATTCGCAATAAAAGGACATTGCGAATCTTTTATATATCAGTTGGACCAAGATCAATCATGGCCCAAAATGAACACCCAGAACATTTTCCTCAGGTCAATACTAATCAGTAAACTGAAGCGAAACAAAACCTATCCCAGGATTCAACAGACATATTTTATTTTGAAGTATTTATTTTCGAATCGTAGATTAATAAATTGCTTTTAGCATAATTGATTACTGACTATATAAGTTATAACCAATTACATTGAGACTATAATTTTCATTGGTACATTTTATAAGTTACTAGCGACCCGCTCCCGCTCCACCCAAGAGCGGGACTCGTCATTGGTTGATTTATTAAAAAAACCGCATCAAAACCCGTTCCGTAGTTTTAAAGATCTAAGCATACATAGGGACAGCAACTTTGTTTTATACTATGTTGAATGATATAGGTCAGGGTAGGCGAACCAATGGCACACGTGCCATTGACGGCACGCGACTTAATATTTTGGGCACGTCGTCGATCATAAAACATGTGCAGCAACAAAAATCACACTAATTTTACAGTAATTCAATTTATGCGTGTAATAAAAACAATCCAAAATGTACCTCTTTTGTTTACTTTATTTCATAGAGAATTTTGATAGTATTAATTACTAGCTTTTGTCAGCGGCTTCGCCCGCGTACATTAAATATAGCCTATGTCGCTCAGGAGTAAAGCAGCTTTCTATTATTGCTAAAATTTCTCCAATCGGACCAGTAGTTCCAGAGATTACTTCCTACAAACAAAAAAATAAAAAAACAAACTTTTCCTCTTTATTATATTACTAGCTTTTTCCAGCGGCTTCGCCCGCGTACATAAAATATAGCCTATGTCACTCAGGAGTGAAGCAGCTTTCTATTGTTGCTGAAATTTTTCCAATCGGACCAGTAGTTCCAGAGATTACCCCCTACAAACAAAAAAACATAAAAACAAAAAAACAAACTTTACCTCTTTATTATATTAGTGTAGATTATTATTGTCCAAATAATCAGTAAGTCGAAATTATTTGATGGCACCTCAATGACCCCATTAAACTTTTTTGGAAAAAATGGCACGTTGATGCATAAAGGTTCGCCTACCCTGATATAGGTTATAATCAATTACACTGAAACTTCGTTTATTCATCAGTTAACTTATAAATTATATTTTTACATATTTCATAAATATATATCATATTTTCATTGGTAGATTTTACAAGTTCAGGAATCAGGAAATCTCAGTCAGTGCTCGGAAGAAGAATGTATAATCCAGTAAGATGCTGATCATACCACTACTCTGGAACCTTTGGATAAGTGGCCCCCTTACTGCTACGTCACTTCGTGACAGCGACCGTTTTAGGGGTCCTTATATTGCAAGTCACCCTCTGTCTTTTCCATGAATGCATGTAAAAATAAATGTAATACTCGCTGTTTCCGAACGAGTCTTCGAAAGAAAGAAATGAGGGAATAATACTAGTATACCTACTAGTAGTATTTTTGTACTATTAGTAGTACAACAATAAAATGTTTCACCAATTTAAAGTTTCAATGTCGATCTTTTATTTAAATGCTTGTGTAGTGTAACAAGCATTTTAAGTTCTTGGATCCCTCTCATAAGAGGGTTTGATGAAGAAGAGACGAAGCTTGAGTCCTAGCAGTGAAGTCTGACTAAGATTATACTTATTATGTTACATATGTTAATTTCGATCAAAAGATGTAATCTGATCATGTTTATTACTTCCATTAGGTATTATAACAATGATTTACTGAATATTGTATGTACGAGTATTTATTCCTGTTTACCTCATAATCCAACACTCCCATAAGCTCCCTTAAAATACCCATAAACACCAATGAAACGTATGACAGTAAAGTAAAGCACATTGCTTATTATTATTACCATCTAAGAACACTGTCATAGCAGTCTACATAATATTATACAGGATTACAAGCTCTGCGGGATTACCGTCGAAGTAATTACTTGGACAGTTCGCCCGCTTGGCGCGGACACGGGAGGCGTTTGCAGCTGAAATTAGTTAAAATTAAGGACAGGAGGGGAACGAAATTTTTCCACCGGGGGTACACGCGCCACAGCGTTGGATGTGACGCTTCTGTTCCGTTTAGTTTTGTGCTCGTTTACGCTTTGTTTGCGTTTTCAACTGTTTTTGTTTAGTCTATTTTAACCTAAATGTAGGGTAGGTACGTTGAGGACTTCTTCCCTTTTTAGTTAATCTACTTACCAACTGAAATGAGTACCTATCTCACCACCGACACCGTAGTCTACACAATTATATGTAATTTTATATTTATACTGCCAGATACGTCATCCGAGTGATAGTACTAAGACAAAAAGAATCATAGATACTATTTCAAGACATGGTCCACCTGTATACCAAGTTTCATCTAAATCCATTCGATAATTGTTGCGTGAAAGAACAACAAACATCCATATCTAAACTCGCGTTTAAAATATTAGTAGGATAGCTCCAAATAGCACGTTTCTGCTTATCCGGCTACGATATCAATAATCGAACCCATTTCACCAATTCTCGAAGCATCAATAATTCATTTTGTCCTGTCATTTTTAATATCTCTGTGAGCTTTAATAAAATTTTCCTGATGCTCAATCATGTCGATATTAGTAATTAACTTGAAGTGACGCGTACCACTTCCAACATGTCTAAAGTTGGAGCTGGTAGATTTGATTAGCCGGACGAAAGCCCCGACAGAATTCGATTAAGTCAGACAGTGTCGCCTAAAGTTTAGACCTTCATAAATCGGTTACCCGCTGGAACAGTTGGCGGCCGCATTCTAAGGAATTCATAAAAACTTGTCCGTTACATTAGGCGTCAAATAAAACATTATTCCCCCGGCGACCAACTGCTTCAATGTTAATTTCGATCTTTACAATGACTTCGTATCGGAATAAACGTAGAAACTTTGTAGATATTTAGCTTCCAAACTCGGTTTGTTCAATATCGTCAAAAACTTTATGAAAAGGTATTAATGGTGCAGCCTTTACAGTACCACCAGGATGTGCCCGTATTAAAAGTTTTGATGAAATTACGGATGTGGTCTGTACCCCTACCTCTCACAGTTAAAATTGACTTTTAGTTCATTCTATCGTAAACTAAATTGATGCATTATTCTGTATAATTCATATTGTTCGTGTAGCGTCTTTTAATGCCCTTTATACCATTACACTACCTTTACCTCACACTATCCACTAGGAATCAATTTGCGAATAATAAAAAAGTAATTGAACTTCGAAAAATTCCAGCCAAAAACTCTCTTTAACTCTTAACACATTGGCACGTGTAGATCATCTTTACACGTGTAAAACCAATTACTTATTGCTCTTACAATTCAGGATACGGTTTACTCCTGATCTGTCTGTACCTCTACCTCTCACAGTTAAAATTGACTTTTAGTTCATTCTATCGTAAACTAAATTGATGCATTATTCTATATATTGATGCATTATTCATATTGTTCGTGTAGCGTCTTTTAATGCCATTGAACTAATTAAATTTGGTGCCAGTGTTTTTTCAACATCCAGAAGTACAAATGCCATTTGGTCCTGATAATGATGCCAGTCCTAAAAAAACATTTTAGGCCACCGTTCCCTAAAACCGCTCACTTTCAATAAAATGTTAATAACAGTTTGCCGGCTGCAGTCTTTCCGTCCGAATATAATTTAAGTGTCTTCAAGGCTAGAGTGAATAGGCTCCTAATAAACTAGTGCGCCTTACCATCAACGATTGCATCACTGCTTACCATCAGGTGGGATCGCAGTCAAGCACTAGTTTATTGAAAATACAAAAAAAAATCCTACGTTTATTTTAACGTCTTAGCATAGTCCAAGTTGCATGAAATAGTTTTCCTTGTTACCATACCAAAATTACAATACAAATTGCAATGAGTTACCTAATAATACGTATAGGCATTTGCCTATGTATCTACTGCTATCTGGAGTGCGTTCATTACAAGCTTTTATTTAGATTCACCTGTTCCGATGTTTGTGATAAAATCCTGTAAATTTAATTTCATCCAATTCCCGCTTACCGATTGAGCTGAAATTTTGCATGCGTGTGTCAATCAAATGACAATGCAAAAATATTATGTCGTGGAGTTGGTCTGATGTTGGAACCGATAGGCACTCTGTAATTAAACGCATTATCCCATCGAGTTTGGGCTCTTGTGATTATTCTTAGCGATTTTTAAATATATAGGTAGGTGTATACCGCATAATAAAAACTTGTTTTGCTAATGCTTTATACAGATATATTCGTAAATAGACAAATGTTTTAATGCGCGTAAATAATAACATCGTCGTCATCGATACATGTTTTTCTCCCGCAGCTTACTTTTACATGTATCGGCGCTTCCCGTCCGCTTATAACTTATATGTCTTCAAAGCTAGATAGAGTAAGCTCTTAATAGACTAATGCACTTCATAATCAACGATTGCATTATTGCTTACTATCAGGTGGGACCGCAGTCAAGCAATAGTCTGTATCATTAAAAACAAAACAATATCCAACACATTTGAACAATAAATATTTTACAATCAGCGAATATTTTTTCTCTTGTTGATCCAGTCCATTTATTATAGAGGTGTATCCAAAGGTTTTTTCCCCATCAAAACTTTCCTCTTCGATCTTCTTGGAAATAGCAAGACTTCCCCTTCAATCGCGTTCGTACCTTCATTTTCTTTTGATTTAATGATGGACTGTAGAATTTCTGTAAATTCGTTTGTTGATCAACACGTAACTGGGAAACACGTTTGCATTTGTAACGCTTTTATTAAATTTATGATTTTAATTCAAGTTTTCGTTTCGGTGTGGTTTTAATTATTTATTATATAAAATAAAATGCTAAGTCTGTTTATTATCTGAATAAAAGAATGTCATGATCATCTTAAGGTTAAGAGTATAATTTCAAATCAACGTCTGCGCATCATGTTTTCTTCAGTATATCACTATCAACAGTATTCTCAGTCAGTATTCTACTCCTTGTCATCGTATTATTTAACACACAATCTATACTTGCTTGACATCTACTTGATACAATTTCCTTTATACTTTTGGCTTATGATTACAACCCTAATTGTTTCAAAATATTTATGTTTAAGCATGTACATTTTCATCAGTTTTTTATTATTCATTTAATCATATTATGCTTATTAAAATTAGCACTATAAATATATTTTATTTAACCTTCGACCTGCTCTTCAAATGCCAGTGTTAAGGTCAATCAATAACTTCATTCGATCTCTAGCTTCATAATATTAATAGATATCAGTCTTATAGTCAGAAACTAATTTAACATTGCCTCAATCTCAAAATATTAAAAAAACGATAGAGAGCGACAGAAGACATACTTTCTCTTTTACTAAATATTATTTTTTTTATACAATTTGTAAGTAAATATATATATACATATTTTATACTTCTATTGGTATATCAAGAACTTAGAAACGAACGACCCCTAAATCTAGGGTTGCAATCCGTCCGGGTTTCCCCGGATTTGTCCTAGTTTAGAGGGCATCCGGGGAGCGTCCGGGGAAGGTTTTATTTGTAAACCGAGTTTAAAAAATAAATATACAAAAAAAAGACAAACTTTATTTTGAAAAAAAAAATCACCACTTTACGTGTAAGGGAGGTACCCTAATAAAACATTTTTTACCACATTTTGGTTGTGCGCTTTGTCGGCGTAGTTTATATACATATTGATACCAAATTTCAGCTTTCTAGTGCGAACGGTCGCTGAGATTATCCACGGACGGACAGACAGACATGGCGAAACTATAAGGGTTCCTTGTTGACTACGGAACCCTAAAAAAGGTGATTTATGACATTTTCAACTGTTTTTTATTACATGAATATGTTTAAAAGATCTTGTTGATATGTCCGGCTTTCGGACTCTAAAATCCGGGGTTTTCGCGTGTCTTGTCCTGTTTTCGAAATTTTAGAGATGGCAACCCTACCTAAATCTATTACATCGTCCATTTTTTGACCCTCTTTTAAATAAGCACCCTATAAAATAATGCCTCTCAAACTTTTATATAAAAACTTCGATATGAAGTTTTAACAATAAAGTATTGCTAGGAGACAGAGGGTATCATTTTCCTTTTGTGGGATGAAATTGGATAATATTAAATCCTCGCAACTTCTCATAGTTAGCGTGACGAAGACTTTTGTGAAGGACTGCTATTATACGCCAATTTGTGGAAGACAGATAATGATGGACGATAGCACACATATGACACTCCACCGATGCTTTATCGCATATTTATGTTTTTCGCTTGGATACCAAGTTCCTCTCTTTAGTCCCATGCAAACGCCGGCGTTCATACACCTATTGTTTATCTATTACTAGCGACCCGCCCCAGCTTTACACTGGTGCAATGGTGATATCAAATATATTATATTTGTATTATACCTGTAAACCTTCCTCTTGAATCACTCTATCTATTAAAAAAAGCCGCATCAAAATCCATTGCGTAGTTTTAAAGATTTAAGCATACATAGGGAGAAAGCGACTTTGTTTTATACTGTGTAATTATGTCTGTAATTACAGTATTCAAAAGGTTAAGCCATGTATTCGTATAAATAGTTAATTAGTTTTATCTTTAGGATACGGATGTACACATTCTTATGTTTTTGTGGGATTTATCAGCAAATGTATTAAGTCTACCTTCTCGCCAAACGCTCTTGTAGTCAACACTACAGTAAAATTCGAGTAGGTATAAGTATTTATCCTTCATAATATTGTCTTTTGCTGTGCCCAACTTGGTCCACAATAGTGTCAAATAATTTTTATCGACCAACAATGCATGTACGTTGTGGAATGCAATAAACATTTGAGTATTGAGTATTCTCAGTTCCATTTTACCGAGATCGTGCCTTATGATGATGATCATAAGGCACATTATGATTTTACATATTTTTTAGTTGCGCAGACTCACGCACAAATTACACCATCACACTATCCACTAGAAATCAATTTGCAAATAATCAAAAGAGTAATTGAACTTCATTCGAAAAATTCCGGCCAAAAACTCTCTTCAAATCATAACACATTGGCACGTGTATATCATCTTTACACGTGTAAAACCAATTACTTATTGCTCTTACAATTCAGGATACGCTTTACTCAATTCATTTCTCAAATGGATTCCACGTCTGAATCCTAGAATTGATTAGTTGAAAACCCCCTTTCAATACGTTCTCTGCATGTAGTAGGTACCTACAGAGACAAGTTCACATGGCTTTACTACAACTTCCTTATAGCAAAGGTCACGCATGTCTGAAAGTGAATAGGATGGTATACCGCCCACATAGGTCTCAGATTAATCAGTTGGCTGACGGAACTGCTTGAAATCACGTTATTACATACCTCTAGGTAGTGGTATTTGAAAGAAAGTAAACTGGATTTTAATCTTAATTGAAATCGTACATATTTACTAGCACCCCGCCCCTGATTCGCACGGGTGTAATGCTGTTATGAAATATATTATGCATGTATTATATGCATACTTAACTTTCGTCTTGAATCACTCTATTAAAATCCGTTGCGTAGTTTTAAAGATCCAAGCGTATATATATATAGGGTGTCCCAAAATTAACGCAAGATTTGAATTTGCCGCCATTTATGCAGTACAGTGTTGCCAGCCCTAAAAACAAAATAAATCGACAGTTGACAGTTTAGGGTTAGTAAAAATGTAGCGTTACGCAATAGAACAACGTGTCTTCATTGTTGAGCAATATTTCAAAAATAATGAATGCTTGGCTAGCCGTTCAAATGTCAATATAGAGGCAATGCGTGCGAGTGTCGGTGACAATCCAGGAACCTCAATTCGGCGAACTACGGCCGCCAAGCATTCATTATTTTTGAAATATTGCTCAACAATGAAGACACGTTGTTCTATTGCGTAACGCTACATTTTTACTAACCCTAAACTGTCAACTGTCGATTTATTTTGTTTTTAGGGCTGGCAACACTGTACTGCATAAATGGCGGCAAATTCAAATCTTGCGTTAATTTTGGGACACCCTTTATATATATTCCACAACTATCACACAACGCCATCTAGTCCCAAGCTAAGCAGAGCTTGTGTTATGAGTACTAGACAACCGATAAACATACATATATATTTCTAAATACATACATATTATACATAAATTACACCCAAACACAGAACAAGTGATTGTGCTCATCACAAAAACATTTGTCCTGGGTGGGAATCGAACCCACGACCTTCGGCGTAACAGTCAGAGCCACTAACTACTAGACTAACAAGCCAGTCGATATAGGGACAGTCAGCCGAAAGGGATTTTGAAGGGAATTTTATGCGAAAATGACACTGACTGATTTACATCACAACGCACAGCCAAATACATGACCTATACGCCGTCCACAATAACATTAGACATTTAATAAAACCTTTTTTACTGTCCGTTCAACCGATTTTGAGTTTTATTGCGTTGGTAGAATGACAAATAGCAGCTGCAGTAAATAGTTGGTTTTGTTACCAATTTTATGCTTTTAACGCCATCCTTATATGTCTACAGAATAGAAGTCAAAATCGGTTGAACTTACAGTAAATAAGGTTTGTTTGAATGTCGAATCTTAACGCGAAAAGGAATCTTTTTATAGGAAATTATTTTTTTAACAAAATTGTGATAAATTTTAATAAACTGTTAAAATTTGCATGCCTAAGTGATGGCTTAATATGAAGATCTAGGTATGTTAAAAAATAAAAACGTCTATGTACTGTACCCATGTTCGAAAATAAATAAATGATTATGATTTAGGGTTTAGGAGTGTGTAATTTTTCATTTATGGCGTAAACTAAAAGAGGATTTTCTACAATTCACCGCTTAACGGGTCCAAAGTGTGTACAGAGAAATCTGATTTTGCGCGGGCGAAGCCATTAGCAAAAGTTAGTAGAAGCATATTTACCAAAAACAGTTATCTTAAAAATATAGTCTATATTTCTCAACAAAATTGTTTCCACACTCGATAAAAGTTCCATGCTCTGAATCGATCATTTTCCGATACAGGAACGGTAGCATTAAGATCTTTTAAACCTCACTATTTTTCACCGGAGCTCGTTTCAAATGGTTTATATTTCAACGAGAAAATACAATTACTCTTCGTGTGGGGAAAATACATTATATCTGGGACCTAGTGTTTTACTGCTTTACAGGATAAAATATTTGGAGCGAGAATACTTGCAATGGTTGCTAAACTCGAAATAATGTAAAACATACATAAGTCACAAGAGCAGATGTTGTAACTGACATGTTTAGAAGGCAAAAGTTTCATGTAACATGATGAAAACAATAAATAAAAAATTGTTCACACCTTTTTAAGTTGGAAAAAATTACTGACTTTGTTCAGGGTACTTTTTCATTGTTTTCTAATATCTGTGCGTAAAAACAAAAAAAAAATGTTTTTTGTTTGGATCGTTCTTTGTAAAAAAAATAGTTTGAATATACCCTTGAGCGCTGATTGTACATACATTTACACAATTTGATGATCTTGAAAAATTCTCAACTTCCGTTTTTTTCACACATTTTTACGAAATTTATTTGGCCGTGTATTTCGGCTTTTATATTTTATTTTTTCGTAGAAAAATTTAGTGAAAGCTTTTTTTACGTAGTTTTTTCTTTTTGTTTATTTTAAGAAAGGGTTCAATGCCCCCATAGTTCGAGGTATAACATATTGTCAGTAGGTTCTTTTTTTAATGAAACTGTATAAAAAGGGTATTTTAACATTTTTTGGGAAAAAAAATGAAGTAATTACATTCCAAATTAAAAATGTCTTCGGTGTTAATGTGTGTTTTTGGAATTTATTCAGGTAAAAATTGTAAAAAAAATTTTTGTTTTTTCAAAAATTTGTCTAGTATCATGTACAGTGTTATTCGTTTATGCGATGATGTCAATGAATAATATTGCTTAGTGCCTAAAACATGTTGTCAATTTACTTGAAATTTCACTTCACGAAATATCGCATGTCAATGGGCTATAAACACTTCGTCCGCAACATAAATGGCACTTAGATAAGAGCAAACGACACTTACGCTGTATTCCAACGTTTAATATGTTCCATATCAATTGTTATTGACAATACTCGCCATTTGATATAGATTTGGCAAGCTCGTAATATATTTGAGAGTACCTTTACATTTTTATATTATTAAAGCGTTGATAATTTTAGGCCACGTTAGGTGTAACATCATTTTTTGTTCTGATTTGTAAACAAAATGTGATATGGATAAATGACAAAGAACTAATAGGTACGCCATCTGGTTTAAGCAACGCCTGTTAGTGTGTTTAACCGAAAATCGACTTATCAAATGTTTATTTAAAAATTCATGTACCATCTACACAAAAATAATTATTATTTATCCATTATTACTTCGTTATTTCTCAGATATATTAATGAGTTCATCACGTTCACCTACCCATTTTTTTTTCTGATTATTTATAAGCTTAATTTTAATATGTAACTGTTCAATGTTTCAATAAAGTGGTTACTTCTCTCACTTCCGTTGGAGCAAGATGAAGTGTCCTTATTGGATGGAGAACTACGCATGACTCACCGCACGGAAACTTGCGCCTGCAGTGGCCAGGAACTGCCATTGCTTCGCCTAAGCAGGGCAGACCATCAGTATTCTCCAACGTATTCTCTGGATGACCCACAAATTTCTTTCTTTCTTCCCACGAAATCGTACTGACAAAACTCTCGAAAAAACTGAAATGTCCTGTAACGAACTGCATCAGGTGGATAGTGAGGATGCCGTGGGGACACTTACGACTCCTTGAGGAGTCGTTAGTGTCCCCACGGCATCCTCAGCCTTGAGGCTCCTCTTATTTACACTCGCAATTGTGTGGAACCCAGGGAACATCAGCATATTCTAGTCAATATTCTAAAATTAATCAGACTCAATCCTTTTTGGAATACCGTAATTAGAGACATAAAAAGACAAAGGTGTGCGAACGCCGGCTTTTTAATTCGCTTGGGGGCTCAAGAGTTTAATCTTTCCGCAGAAATGATATGGAATGAAACTCGATTTTGTATAGCAAATAATCTGCCTATGTAGTATGTAAGAAAAAGTTCTCAAATATAAATATTACGACGAAATAAAACACTTTCTAAAAGACATCAAACTGCTACCATTCCAGTCCAAAAAGCCTTTCGACAAGGTCGATAACGATTTTATATTGCTCATATTACGGATATTTTATTGCATTGAAAGGGATCTATTCGACCTTCCGATTTACAAATTCACCTAGGAAAACGGTTTTTCGGTCCGAACCCGTCCTCCATTGTACCGTGAACATTTTATCTTACTCCGTTCGAACTAGCAACTTGCCATGTAATTTTAAGCGTAAATGGGTCCTAGCTGGGTCCTCCCAGATTAGTTTTAATGTATGTATAGTCGTAGCTCGTAGAATGGTACTGGATTTAAATAGGTATAGCAGTAAAGAGGAAGGACAAGGAATAGATGAATGGATTGTGTGAGGAGTGATATGAAAGAAAAGGGAGTTGGTGAGTTTGACGGGTGACAGGACAGAGTGGAAGAAAACATTTTTTCCTTCGACCCTAAGTAATATTGGATAAGAGCAGTAAGAAGGAGAAGGTTTAGCATAAACATATTCAGCCTTGTAATATTCCCACTGCCGGGACTCTGGCCTCCAATCTACAACTACCAAAGTAATGCGCATGATCTATAACTGATGAGTCGTGGCCGTTACCACTAGGCTACCATTACTCCGTTACTTAATTTTACAAAGAAAAAACATACCAAATTAAAGTAACTTTTTATCTTTTTCTAGTACTGATAAAATTTCCGTATAATAACTACATATATCTTTTTTACTTCGCCATACAATATTTTTGTTCGAATGTATGATTGATGTTAGTTCGGTTTTATGGATGCAAGCTTCCGGCTATAAACTAGTTTATTTTGTTTGGAACAACATATTAATGGACTTGGAATGACATTTATGTGACAATAATGAAATAGAGACGCCAGAAAAGTTAGTTACAGTTATAGGATAGTTAACAGCTTACTCTTCACTAGGGGATGATAACCACGACTATTAGAGCAAGGTAACAGCAGTGACAATACACCTGTAAAACGCAACAAAAGTGTGCATGTCCTTGGCGGAGTGGGAAACAGTGTCAGACTCTTCCTGACTAAACGACCATTCCTTCTTAGCCCTCATACTGGGGTGGACCTTCCTTTCAGAAACCGGACCGCAGTTGGTTGTAGTCAGTTAATCTTTAGTGTAGTTCAAGTCTGACTGGCCTGTCCGCGCACCCCAAGGCACGCTTGCCTAAAGACCCTAATCGACGAGCAAGTGAAATCGCGGTCTCATGGCTCGTTGGTAAAGTTTGCCGGTGTATCATTGCAATATCGCGGTTTTGTGAGTTTGCGAGCCTGGCTCGTTGCAAGTCGTGTTTGCTTCATTTTTTACTCGACTCGTCGTTCAAAACTGTTTCACTCAAATCGACGTTTTTTAAAACCGTAGTACAGGCACGTACGTCGATCAGCCACTTTAGCTAGCGGTGGCTTTTCGGTGTTGAAATGTTCACAAATAATGTACATTTGTAATGTAAAAAAGAAGATCCTTACAAGCGTCTCTTAATAGAAAATAGAGTTGAAAAAAATTGTCAGAGAGACGTGAGCTACAATAAACTGTTGTAAAAGCTCTTCTTTTATCCAAGTTAGCTACAAAATCTTCTTCACGTACTATTAACAAATTCTTAACGCTAAATAAACAGTTATTACATAGAAGTGTTACTTCCACGCACACATAACACGTTATTCTTTCCACGTAAATCATTGCGTCTATTGAATATCTCGATCTACCCTCCGAACCCCGGATAACTGACGTCATTCACGTATTGTACCGTCTGTCAAAGGAGTCCCACGTACGGTACGGACAATAATTTAAGAGCGTCCCATTCAATTTCTCCTGCCATTGTCTGTATATAGGTCAGTTTAGCTAGTTTGATGTGTATTCACCAAGTGAATTTGTGGCACTTCTCGCGCTGTCTACTCGCTGTTTGAATTCGGTTTTTGGCACCCCTTTGTGTTTTAGTGCGGAACTTCGTAGTACGGTTCGCGCTTCCTTATGCTGGTGACTCGCACTAAAATTGAACACTGTTTTATGTTGTGTTGTTAAATTAATTTACTGTTTACTCCAATTGAAATTGAATTATCCTTGTATTCTTTACCAAAACATGGCCCTTTTTATTCAGGCTAACCATTAACGTAAATTAGGTCAGACCTTATAAAATATTTAACTAGTCGATCATCATCATCAAAATCAACCGAAATTCGTTCACTGCTGGACATAGGCCTCCTCCAAGTGTCTGAATAAACGATCCTGTGTCCATCTCGCATCCATCAGATTCCTGTAACCCTTGCCAGGTCATCAGTCCACTTTGTAGGCTTTCCAATACTGCATGTTCCAATGCGCGATCACCACTCCAAAATCTTTCAACCCCAACGGCCATCTGTTCTGCGAACAATGTGCCCTGCCTATTTCCACTTAAGTTTTGCGATTCTTCCTGCTATGTCGCCAACCTTGGTTCTCCAGCAGATATCTTCATTTCTGATATAATCACGATCGACCATTACCAGTCGATATCACTTTCCAAAGTTCCAAACCCACAACCACCTTCTGCGTGATAATTATATCAAGATCGTTTTCCTGGAGAGATAAACCAAGATATCTAATCCAATGTCTATCAAAACGACAGTGGATTAACACTACATACTCTGCTTATACAACTCGAGCCTGTATTTCATCGGCGCTGACAGGTGCGGTTGTAACTATGGACGTTTACAGAACATTACACACGTTAAAACTATGAGCGAGACTATGAGCGTGTCAGCTCCTCCATCTTATGTACTCCTGGTACTTCTCAAAGATAAAGTGAGTACATTTGTTTAAGAAACTCGTGAGGAACAAGGCAATAAACTATGGATACTACTTTTTTTTTGTTTGTTTGACAGTTGAACTGAACTGGTAGCGTTCATTCCAGCCTTTTGTTGTTGTATTTCCTGTATATTTAAGACCCGACCCAGCTTCGAATGGGTATCACAAATATATGAAAGTTTTTGTTTTTCTCTACTATAATAATTTATGAAATAATATACATACATGTTGTATTTTACGCCTAAACCTACCCTATGAATCACGCAGTCTATTGGTGACGCTGCAAAAAAAATCAGTATCAGCTAGACTCGATGGACGGAAAGAAAAGAAAGAAAGAAAAGCTTTTTATTTGCGTGACGCACACTAACTTACAATTAAATTATAATTAATTAATAATACTTAATTAATTAATAAGAAAGTTGTGATGTTATGAAGGGTTTTGGAATCATATAAAAGGCAATATATAATACCATGACACACTTTCTTGACTAGGTGAATATGTTTGATTTTTTTTTGTAGGTGACCTTAATTTATATTTACCATTGCTAGTACTAATATGGCCGTGAATTAGCAAAGCAATTGCACAAACTACTCCGTTTAGGTTAATGCGAGGTAGGCGAATGAATAGGAAAAACGTTAGGCATAAATAAACGACTAGCTTTTGCTAGCAGCTTAGCCCCTGATAAAGTAGAAAATACGCCTCTCAGCGATAAACAGTCTATTCAATGAAAGTTTTTTTTAAAACGGTCGAGTAAAAGTTGCTTATGTCCTATATCTTTAAAAGTACGCAACGGATTTTGATGCGGATTTTTTAATAGATAGATGAGAGGAAGAGGAAGATCAAGAGGAAGGTTTATGTGTATAATACATGCATAATATATTCAATAACAAGGTTTGCCAGCGTGCTATGGAGCGCAGCATACTATGTGTTAAATTAACAGACCACGTTCCAAACACTACACTGCGCTCCCAAACACAAATAATGGATGTGGCTCAAAAGGCTGCCCAACTTAAATGGGACTGGGCAGGACATGTCTGCCGCATGTCTAGCGAGCTGTGGGCACGTAAAACACAGAACTGGTGCCCGGACACAGCGACGCGGGGCCGCGGCAGGCCACGAAGGAGATGGCGGGACGACCTGGATGTCTTCCTTGAGAATTGGAGCGGCAAAGCATGTGACCGGGATGATTGGAAAGAATGGAGGGAGGCCTTTGCCCAGCTGTGGGACAGCACAGGCTAGGTATAATAATAATAATAATATTCAATATCAGTACCCGGGCGAAGCTGGGGCGGGTCGCTAGTTATTTATAAAGTACTGATGAAAGATTTTTTTAAAGCGGTCGAGTATTACTTGAATTTAATCATTACAAACAGAAATGGAAATGTTTCTTGTTTATAATATCAATAGTACAGATTAACGCGATATATTTAATTAAGTATTTCATTACTGCTCCTTTAGATAGCCTTTCCTATACCTACATAGCTCAGATACATTACGTAACAACCCACATAAGCCCGTTTCGCTCCGTGAATTTTTAACCCATGAACCCACAGTAAAAGTTTAGCTTTACTGTCCCTCTTAACTTTTCCAACCAACTAAATAACATCGCCCTTTGTGTACATGACCTAATTAAAGTTTCCTCAAGACTAATTTTCTGCCGAATTATTAAAACTTGACAAAACTTCGTAATTAAAATTCCGGACCGTATTAAGAATAAAATCTTTTTAGCGATCTTTCAGAGCCTCCTTTTCCTAAGAAAACTTGTAAACAGACCTAATTATTTTCGGCTTTTTAAAGGTGCTGAGATAAGGGACACAAAATAATATTCTGCTTTGGAGAGGTTCGTGATTAAATTGCGGATAATTATTCAGCTAAGGATAAAATTGTTGAACCCGTGTCGGATTTATCAAAGGACTCAAAAGGCTCTGAAGATAGTAGACGAAATACATAAGTCCGGGTGATACTTAGGAGTTAACGACTGATCCCGTCAGTAAGTACATAAGTACTTACTACTAAAGTCTAGCACTACAGGTAGAACTATACTGTGCGGACATCCGCACACACACACTGATCGCGTCCTGTCTCCATATATTTTATGTAGAAACTAAACTTGATTCACGCCCCAAAACGCCCCGGGTGTTCTAATAGTGTAGTGTACATAAAACATATGGAGACAAACATACCCAGATCGGCGTGCGTAGCAGACGTCCGCGCAGTGTAGTTCTCGCTTAATATTAGACTTTTTAAACGCCCGTAGTCGTAGGGCGCAAAGGGTACCTGAAGAAATATAGGCTTGGTTTTAGTTATTGAAAGTTTTACACGTCTTCCCACTCAGCTTCAGAGTGCGAGACCTCATTAGATGATTTCCAAATTACAAAAAAAAGGTACTTGTAAAAAATGTACTTGGTACTGTGAGAACAGTCGAAGGGCGAATCCCAACCACCGTAGGTGCGGGTTTGGGAACGACGAGAAATACGTAGCTTACCATTCGGAAAGAACCTACCACAGTCGTTGACATGTTGTGTTCCAAGCGCGTCTCAAACAGTTGTCAGCAAAACTGAAAGTGTCCAATAAGGCTTATATCTTCTAAGGCTATGGGAATGGACGAAACAAGTATCGTACCTTAGAATTCAAAAGGATAACTGAAAAAAAAAACGGCAGGGGCACTAACCCCCTCCGGCTTAATTAGAGACACACGTTCTCGCTACACCCTGAAGATAATATTACAAAAAAAAGTAGGCCCTTTAATTATATTAAAAATGCTTCACGGTTATTTAATTTTTACAATGAATACTCTTACCTACTCTTAATTTTTATATGCTACTTAACGTGCCACTTTCGAGCGTCATGAATCTTCATTTATGTACTTACAAACCCATTATCCTTGACCTTTTTAGCCCACAAACAAGATTAAAGTACCCTCTTATTGTCTTTCTATGGCATCAATATCTGCAGTAAATCATTCTATTCAATAATAAGAATTTGAAATTGCCGAGGCGTATAACTTATGTCATACGATTGCGCATAACTGTATAAAACACTTTCTGAACTTCCTTTTTTCTTTCCTATAAACTTCTTGCTCCTCATTGCAATGTTCCAAGCTATAAATCTCCGACATAACGCTATTAGTCATGTCATATTCTGATGTTACCGAATGCTCCTCCCTTTAGCAAACAAATGAGCCGTTTAGGAAGATAGAATATCTAGCAGTGATAGGTCTAAGCAAGCGTGAAACGAAGGCTCCTTTAAGAAACTGGGTTACCTACCTGATTCTGTTATGCAAAACCGCTCTTTGAATATTTAAGTAGATAGTTGGTAGACAAAAGATAGTTTCAGTGTTCCACATTGAAAAAGACGAGCGATGCACTTAGTACTGCTTGTATAACTGCTACTCGAGTAAAATAACATTTGTTTTAGTTCAAACCTAAAGCACTAAAAACTACCATTGCATTGGTAGAGAAAAGTTGGCGATTGGGGACACTAAATCTCTAAGTTTATACATATAGCAACTGCCTGCAATTTGGTACTTTATTCACTGGGCTGCGAAAGAAAAGTGTTATTTGCAATAACGTTTTACAGAAAATAAAGTTTAAAAACTTTCGAGACGTTATTACACACGTAAATGCTAAGCTTTATGACCCTTCATCTTGTCTACATAGTTTCAAAGTTGAAAAGATGTAGACGAATCTAGAATGTTAAAAAAAAACAACTGTTTTCTCTCTGGGGAACATTTTACAAAGAACGGGAGGGCTTGTAATTGATAGCCCTGAAAATCAGCGATTAAGGCCTCTGTTTAAATTCATTTGCAGCGGAAAGCGAGTCGGATTTCGACGAACGCACTCGATTTCCCTGTGGGGAGCTTTTTTGTGCGACTTTTGAAAAGTGAAAGTAACGTTTTAACACGGAAGTGTTCCTGCTACGTGGCAAGATTATTTGTAAATAAACCGCCCCTGAAAATCGTGGTTTTACTCTACTGTAGTATACATCTATACCAATCTACACTATCTACACTAATATAATAAAGAGGTAAATTTTGTTTTTTTGTTTGTAGGAGGTAATCTCTGGAACTACTGGTCCTTTTGAAAAATTTTAGCAACAATAGAAAGCTGCTTTACTCCTGAGAGACATAGGCTATATTTTATATACGCGGGCGAAGCCGCTGACAAAAGCTAATATGTCATAAAAATTACATAAAAATCTGTTCAGTAATTCTTGTGTTTATCGCTTTCATACAGACAGATACGGTGGGGGACTTTGCTTTATTTAAGTATATTCGGTCATGAAACTGTCTTTTAATGGATTAAATTGTCGACTTAGTACGTTGATTAAGTACGTTAAATATAATCATGATATCAATTTGGGTTTCACTCAAGACGACTTGAGCTCGGCTTCACATGAGATCTTGGCCTACTTGCTTGTACTAACGTTATACTGGCTCACTAGTTGGGTCTTAGTCTCATTACAAAAAAGTTTTCTTGCTTAAGTTATTGCTAGCTTACGTATATACATGTATTACTCCGCTTGCTGGCTGTGGGCTGCGGAATTCGAAAAAGTTATCCTAGTACGTAAATGGTAATTGAAGGAAGACGGGAATATTAGATATTAGAATATTACGACTTTAATCAGTAAAAGACTTATACTTTCTCTCTCGCTCCACCTAAACGGACCACCCAATAAATAAATATTTTTTATTTCCCAACCATAATATCCAACAGACAATAATAATCAAGCTATTATCTCCCAAACGTTGGCTACAAAAGTGCCCTAACAACAGCAAAAATTGATACGATTATGTTACTTTTTCTTTTCATGGCCAAAGTATACATCTGTTTCATTCCCAATTCTATCTCTAACACAGACAATTATGTACCGCAATCGGAACAAACAACTAAGTTACAATCGAACTTAAACAGCTCACTCAGAAACTTGTAACGCGAAAACTTTTATCGTATAGATGGGATCTTTGTATAGTGCCGATAAATTAATGCTGTCTTGTTAGATGTTGTGTTGTGGACTGACCACTGGCAGTTTCATACACCATGGGTTATGTGAACTCGGGGCCCTAGAACGAAGGCAAATGGGGAACAAGACGATAGATAACCAACGGTTATCTTATATTTAAAAAAAAACGCAACAAGTGTAAGCGCATAACTCACAATGTCTGGACCAATTTTACCAATTCTTTTGTCCTGTTTTTTATTGTCAGGAGAAGTTTCCTATAAAAAAAAAATAGTGTAGGTACATGAGAATAGAGTAGAACAATCTGTTGTCGGGAGCAAAGCCGCGGGCATAGGCTAATAGACAATAAAACATCGAAAAAAAAAAATGAAAAAGGGCAGTTTCAAACAGCTGTTTTGTGTTGCCAGCTTTGAGAAACTATTTCCATTTGGGGAATATTCATAGCCAAAAATTCCATCAAATTCTTCATTCAGAACGACTTTTTTTAAGTGAACAAAAATTCTCTTAACGTACGTGCAACTAGCACATTCCACTTTGCACTCGCTTCAGTGTGCTTTAAAACCTGAAAAAGCAAGCAGTTTTCCTGTTTGACATTACGAATGTTATCAAAAATTTGTTTCATAAAGGAACATAAGTGATACTTAGCTTTCATCACTAATTACCTACCAACTCAGCAGTTGTTTTAAAAATCTTACCTAGCTTTAACTTTTGGTAATTAGCCGACATAACCTTTCACGTACATATTCTCATTTTATATAGCGGTATTTTTATTTGTATCAACACATTTTATTGGGTACTTTTCCCTTATGACTACGACAGTCACCAAAACTTTCAGCTTTTTTTTTGTCAGCTTATTATATCCCACAACTGGGCAAAGAAGTCCCCTTTCTCTTTTCAAACCGTGTGTGTGTGGTTCCGTGCTATTTTACCCAAAAATAAGTTTTACATTTTATATTTTTACCTTGGCAACATCGAGAGACTACACCTGAAACAAATTGCTGGATTGGTTTATGATTGTAATGGAATATCTTGACCTTCGAATTTAGTAGCCTTTGGTACTAAGAGCCCTTAACTATATTTGAACAACGGGATAAAGGTCGCCACTAGAAGTAGCCGTTAGGATACTCAAAATGTATTGATTTTCGCAGTTCTTTGTATTATCAGAGACAATAATGACCTATATTTTAGACGGAATGGCCGAGAATTTTTGCTACTGAGTTAGGCGTATAAACTTGTTATATGAATGATCGTGAGATGACATTGGAGTCATCAAGTTCGTAGGCAGAGCTAAGAGTAATAATCTAAATTTATAAAAGCGAAATACCCACTCAATTATTAATCACGAAATCTCAAACTATAACACCTTAACAATAAACTTTAAATTTGGCAGGTTTGTTATAGGGTGTTTTTTTTTTTTTATGGTAGGTGAAAATCATCCAATGACGAAACCCGCTCTTGGGCGGAGCGGGAGACCAGTGTCAGACTCTTACTGACTAAAAAACCTACCCCGTACCTTCCTTGCCTTATTCCTGGAGTCGAGGTAACAGTTTTCCACCACCCTCTAGGCTCCAGGAGGCTTCGACCCTGAAGGGCCCCTGCAGTTTGCTGACAACTCCTTGAGGCGCGCGGGAACGGTGCGCGCCGTTGACGACTTGGACTCGGTCTTACCAGACGATCGGACGGCGAGCTACCCATTGCTCACCGTCCGCGAGCCAGTGTCTACGGTGGCCGGATATCGGCAGGATCGCGGCGGCGACGGCTACGGCGAGTACGCCGTTGCCTTTACCTTATGCGGTCGGCCTCCTCCTTTACGAGCATTACTGCTTCGCAGAAGGAGGCGACCGCCTGCCATTCCTCTTCGCTGCGGACCATGTCCTGAACCAGGACCCGGCGCGAGAGGTCGCCGCCGCCGATCACCCCCACGAGGACACGGCGATGCTCTTCCCAAGCAGGGCACACCTCCACCGTGTGCTCCACCGTGTCCTCAGGGCTCGCCTCACAGTGGCGACACCCGGACGTCTCTTCCGCACGAATCCGGTGCAGGAATCTCCCGAACTTCCCATGTCCGGTGAGAACCTGCGTCATGCGGAAAGTGAGGACGCCGTGAGGTCTATCCAGCCACGCCTCAAAGAGGGGCACTACCGCTGAGATTACGGTGTGCCCAGCGCTGGGTTGCGACAGTCGCTGTTTCCACTTCACCATGAGATCTCGCCGGAGCTCCTTCCGCCACGCCTCGACATGTTCGGGCAGCGGATCTTCGCCCCGGCGTTGCATCTCCACGGCGCTGGTCGTGCATGCGTGCAAGGACTGTTGCCTCCAGATCCCATGGTGGTAGGCCAGCAAGGAGGCTCGCCGCCTCGCGGGACACCGTGCGGTATCCCCGCACCATCCGGATGGCCATGACCCTCTGGCAGGCGTTCAGCTGGGCCGCCGGGCGTTTACGCAACGTCGGCGCCCACACTGGTGCCCCATAAAGGGCCATGGACCGGACGATGCCGGCGTAGAGCCTCCGGCAGAAGGCGTCTGGACCCCCAAGGTTCGGCAGGAGCCGCTTGAGAGCAGCCCCCGTCCGATTGAGTTTGGGGGCCAGACGTCGGAAGTGCTCCTCGAAATTCCATCGGCTGTCGAGGACAAGTCCTAGGTACTTCATCGTCGACCCGACGCCGATGTGAACTCCTTCTACCGTTAGTTGGGAACCCGTTGGTGGCGCGTTCCGAGGGCCGAGAAAGCACATGGCCTCGGACTTGTGCAGTGCCACCTTGAGTCCCAACTGCTGGATCCTCTCAACGACTGTCGCAACCCCACGTGTCGCTAGTTCGACCGCCGCCTGGTACGACCTTCCCTGCGCTAGGACCAGCGTGTCGTCTGCGTAGCAGACCACGCTGACCCCTACGGGGAGGTCGGCGCGCAGCACGTAGTCGTACCCGATGTTCCACAAGGGCGGTCCTAGTACCGATCCCTGTGGGACACCGCACGACATCTCTCGCCGTTTCCAATCTCCTTGGTGACCGGGGTAGACTATGTACCTGTCGGACAGGTAGGCCTCGATTGTACGACAGAGGTAGTCGGGCACCCGGTGATACCGGAGTGCCGTCCTAATGCAACTCCAGGGCAGGGAATTAAAGGCGTTGGCAATGTCCAACGACACCGCCAAGACACACCTGCCCCGGGACACCGCATCCCCCGTCGTGAGGGCTCGCACGCGCATGATGGCGTCCACCGTGGAGCGCCTCCTGCGAAACCCGAACTGGTCGTCCGCGAGATCGGGCCCCTTCAGTGTTAGGTGCTTGACGAGGCGGTCTGCAATGACTCTTTCAAAGAGCTTGCCCACCTCGTCAAGCAGCACAATGGGCCGATACGCGGACGGAGAGTCCGCAGGGCGCCCCGGCTTCGCGACGAGGACCAGTTTTCCAGGGAAGTGGGAACTGGCCCCTCTTCAAACATGCGCTAAAGAGCCCCCCCAATCGAGACCCGAGAGCCTCCATGGCCAGGACCCAAGGCTTTCCAGGCAAGCCGTCTGGTCCTGGGGCGGTATTCTTCGCACCCATCCTGCGTACCGCCACTCTCATCTCCACCTCGGTCACTTCCGGAGCATTGGTACCGTCGTCGCTGACGTGGTCCGCGTCAGACACCGCTGGTGGCGGAGCCATGGGCGGGGGGGAGTGGTCCCCCCGCGCAGGGAACAGAGCGCTCACCACACCCTCCACGATCTGTGGCCGGAGACTCTGCGTCAACGGGGGAGCCCATGGGCGGAGTTTCTCTCGCACCAACTTGTATGGGCGTCCCCACGGATCAGCGTTGAGCGTCCCCAGCCACGCTTTGCAGGCCTCATCTTTGGCCCGCTTTATCTCCGATCGGAGGGTGCGCTTTGCCACCCTGAATCCTTCATACAGCTCCGCCTCTACGGCCTCCGCATCCGGCGGGCGGAAGCGGCGCCTGCGGTGTCTGGTATACCGGTGTCGCGCAGCATTGCATGCGGCGCGCAGCGTCGCAAGCTCTGGCGACCACCAGTACACCTGGCGTCGGGCGCGTCCTGGGCGGAGACGGGGCATTGCCGCGTCGCAAATTTGCGACAAGGGCTCCCGGAACCACTCCGCCTCGACGTCGATGTCGGCAGGCCTGACCGGTGCTTGCACCCAGGCCTGCACCGCCGCGGCTTCCAGGAAGAGCTCCCGTTCCAGCTGCCTCAGCGCCCAACGCGGACCACATGGGGTCTGTCGGACCGGCGCGGTCGAGGTCTGGGCGGAGACGTCAAACCGGATATACCGGTGGTCCGAGTATGTCTCCACCCCCTCCATGACGCGCCAGTCAACTACACGCGGTGTCAGAGCGGGGCTGGCGAACGAAATGTCCACCACGGACTCACCCTGCACCCGCACACACGTGGGGACAGAACCCCGGTTTAGGACGACCAGGCCTGTTTCCAGAGCCCAGTCCTCCACCAACCGACCCCGCTGGTTCGTGAGCCGGGAACCCCAAGCCATGTTCCAGGCGTTGAAGTCCCCGCAAACGACCACGGGGAGGGTACCAAACCCAGCGACGACGGTCTTCAGCTCCCTGAGGGAGTCGTGAAGATCGGCGAGAGTTCTGTTCGGGGACAGGTAGACGCCTACCACTGCAATGTCCCCGAACCGTGCTGCCACGCAACCCCGACCCTTCGTGACGGCCTCGAGGGTCGGGGGTACCAGCGGCGGCCGACGAGATAAGGGTCACCGAGCCGCTCAGGTCCTGAACCCAGTCAGCTCTGGGCAAGACAAAGTGCGGCTCGGAGACCACGGCGACGTTTATCGACCACTGCGCCATGCTCTGGAGCAACAGATCCTGAGCTGGGGCGCAGTGGTTGATATTCGCCTGGAGGAGACGTAATGGGGCCGTTATTGGCAGTCCATTGTCTCCTCCCTAGCCCTCTGAGAGGGCACCGCCACGGCGGCAGCGGCGGCGACAGAAACCGCGCCGGCGGCTGAAGAAGCGGCTGCGTCGGCGGCGGTGGTGGTCGGGGGGCGACTTAATTTGGCCTTCACTTTGGCCGGGGGGTCGCAGGACCTGCTCCCAGCCCGGTGGTCGGCCTGCTTGCCTGCCGCCGCACATGCGTAACAATGCGGCGCATTCCGGCACTCAGCAGACCTATGACCGGGCTTACCACACTGGTAGCAGTGATCGCTGCGATCCACCTCCGCGGCACAGAAGGCCCCCACGTGGTGCCCCACGTGGCAGCGGTAGCACCGCAGAGGTCTGGGCTCCAACAGTTTTACCTGGGCGGAGACCCAGCCCACCAGAAGCCGTCGGCACTCGCCAGTGATGGCCTTGGCCGCCGGCACGGGGCAGCTTACCGTGACGGCTCGCATGCCCGTGCTGTCAGCGCGGATGGTGCCCGCCCGAACTTGTTATAGGGTGTAGACATCCGCTAAGAACGAATTTTACGAAGTCACACTTTAGTATGTATGGAGAAACTGAACTACGTTGTCGAAGCCGCTGGTAGAAGCTAGTATATTATACTATAGGTACCGACATATGTGGCATTATATCTAAAACCTGACTTGCGAAAAAAAAAAATGAGAAGTAGATTGCAGTGCCACGGACCTCACCGATTGTATAGTCAAACCATTCAAGAACCCACACAAAATTTCATCCAAATCGGTCAAGCCGTTTAAGAGGAATAAGATGGCAAACACGTACCGAAAAATTAAAATGAAAAAGATTATTACGATTGCAATCCCATGTTATTGGTATATAAAATTTCGTAGAACTTGCTCCGTAAGTACTTACCACGGTAGATAAGTACTGTACCTATATAAATTCTAAAAGCAAAAAACTTGTCATGCGCAGTTTCCACAAATTCAAATCGATTCTCTTAGTATTTAATTATCTTGGTAACATTTCGGAATAACCAAAAGTATCTTAGCGTTTTACGAAATCAATGTTGTCGAATATTCAACTCTTCTAATACTGGTATGGTTTCCATGTCATTTGAGATTACGGCTTTGTGTTCTGGATTTAATAATATTGAAAATGAAATAAAAGTAACGGCACTTACGTTTGTGTCCAGATCATGTAATGAATCATTATCAGAAACATCACATCTGTTATCATAGATATTGTATATCACGTATATTTCCAATATATTGTTCCGCTCTTTGCCACAATTCATGTACGACCTTGGCGGATTAAATTCGATATGTTGAGCCTTTCTGGCAGGGGTGCCAAATGTCGGCAGCCCGCAACTTGATAATAAATATTATCGGACATCGCACCACGTGTATTCAAGTGTCCTGTAGCTGTTATATTTCCGTCACAGTTTCCGACAAAAAACAAACAATAAATAGCTTTCTTATTACCTTTATTGCCGACATAATTTTCCGCCAACTCACCCCATCTGTGGGGTGTCGTATTGAGACCAAGTTGAAGTGCTATGTTAGTTACTTTTCCTTTTCGAATAAAAGCGGAAAATTGGTTTTTAACGTCCGCAATTTGTAATTTAGGAAAGTTTAGCGTCATTATTTGGCTTGTACAAATACAAAGCTCTTTTTATGAAGTTGTCAAACAAGGTCTTAATTGTTATCTGTTCCTTTTGTTAAGCAGTAATGCTAGCAAAGGAGGAGGCCGATCGCATAAGGCAACGACGCTCACGCACCAGACGCCGCCGGAATTCCGATCCTGATTTCCGGCCACCGTAGGCGCGGGCTTGCTTGCGGACGGCGAGCACTGGGCAGCTCGTCGACGGCGCGCTCTGTTTCCGCGCGCCTCAAGTAGTTGTCAGCAAATGTAGAGGCCAAACAGTAGAGCCAAAGCCTACTGGGGCACCGTTCTGGTTTCTGAAAGGAAGGTGCGACCCCGGTGTGAAGGCTAAGAAAGAACGGGGTGGTTCGTTTAGTCATTAAGAGTCTGTCACTACGTCCCGCTAACGCTAACGCCCCCCAAGGGTGGGATTCGTCATTAGATGATTTTTCCCGTCATAAAAAGGTTTTTATTGTTATGCAACCTCAATAAACAATTCACCACTATTCAATATTCTAAACGACACCTTTCCTGACAAATAGTAAATAAGAAAACTCCGCTCTGACTTTTACGAGTAAGTAAGTACGCCCACACCACTAGAGTTGGATTTGCAGAATTCATTGAATCGTCAAGTTAGTCAATCTTCGTTATTTCCACTTTCGCACCCTTTCCAATATTTAAACGTGTTAGCAAATCTGTTTTACGGACAGTTAAAACTAGTACCTACGCCTGAAGGTTCCGAGGTCACATTAAAAATTAAGTTGCTGTCGGTTTACTGGTACTATCCTCGATCTTCAGAAATGCTTATTTTCCGTCCCGATACCCATACTGGCACTGGGCCAGCAAAGATCTTGAAAAATTCAATCTCAGGGTAAGGAAACGATCACGCGTTAAATTCGTTTGAGGCTATCAATGACATTAAAATATACGAGCTTTGTACGATAGCATTCATCTCAAAGTGAATTATAAATTGGCACCCTAAGTGGTACCCTTTCAGAAGAAAGTTTCAGTGTAAAACCAGCACTCATCTATTATGCAAATAGTTAGGTTTTACCATCTACGAAATTAGCGTAGTTTGAGAACATCCGAAACTTCCTCACTTGCCTCATCAATTACATGGTTCGGACAGAAGCAGTTTGTGGCCTGCCAGTTTCTTTGTTTCTGTCAACCGTAGCCAGTGTTATTTTACCGCCCCCTTGTATCCTATTTATGGACAATTTGTCACGGGACGTTCGCCGCAGTGGATTACCCATACTGAAATGGACCATTTACTTAATGCTCAAGTCTTTACCTTTTCAACGCTAAAGTTGTATCAATTTCAACAAATCCGTGTTATTTTACTACCACGGATATAAAAGGGCATTACTTTGCTCCATTTTCATAAGTTTTATAACGCTTATCTCATGCTATATGTTTAGGATTTAAGAATACAGAATATCCTACTTTCATTTTACTATGGTCGTTTCTTTTTTAGTGTTTATTTTTTATAGTTACCAAACTTCTACGCCTATTAAAACGGATAATTTAACAAAGAATTCAGGGTCTAATCCCCAGATGCCTTGCAATATTTACTTGGTTTATTTTTTCAACACCCTCAACCCTTGTAAACTTGGACCATAAAAAACACCTTTTGGAGAAAAACGTGGAACGATTAAAACATTAATTACTTTTCCGAAATTTCGTAATTTCAGTAATATTATCAAAAATTTAAGTCGAAAGTTGAACAAGTTGTTCGTAATAAGGTTAAAATTAGGTCCCGATAGGAACATGTGTGAACGTGTTCTCTTGATTGAATCCAAGATCGACGGGCGAATGGAGCAAGTCTCAACAACTCGTCGATGGGTAGAAATTGCGGGTACGTGATCGAGAGGCTGTTCCGATACTAGAAGACTCGATGGTGCAATTTGGAACGAATCGAGAGCGATTTTGCCACGCTTAACATTTTTATTTACCTTTGGGAAAACCGAGTACCTAAATGTCATTTCTGACTTGCTGGCAGTGACCCAATTTACATTATGATCTCTAGTATGAAGTAGTTGATATATCTGTCTTATATAAAAATGGCATGTCCTAGTTTTTGCTATGCACTCTCGTACCACCTTCCCAACCTACATTTTTGATAATTTATAATATGGCAGAACAACGTTTGCTGAGTCATCTCGTATAAAATTGGCAATGGATATGGTTATAGAAAATGAGAATGTTTCTTCGCGTAGTTTAAAACTTAATCACTCTGAATTAAAAACATTGTTCTTGCTCTAAAAACACCCATAAAACAAAGGGTTTGACCTGAACATTATCACACAAGCTTCCGCCAGTGACTTCGCTCGCATGAAAATTGGTAATTATATTGTAATTAATTTTCATGTCCTCTTTTAAGGCTTATTTTACGGTCCTTGTACCTAGTTTCATCCAAATTCGTTCAGACGTTAAAGCGTGAAGAGGTAACACATAGACAAAGTCTAGTTGTCTCGTTATTCTGTAAAAAGCTGTTGGACTGCGGCTCCCACAATCTTAAAAAAACGCATTAACGTCCATATCTTATATCGTAAAAAGAAAGTGTCGAATTTACGAATGTTAAGTAGTTTATAATAGAACAATCTTAATATTGAATTGAAGAACACCTTTGATGTAGTAAAAAAATGTGTTTTTTACATTTTGTCTTAATAAAAACCCTTTCTGGGACTTCAAAGAAACTTATAAATAAAAGTACATCAGATTGGTCCACTGAATCTTGAGTTCGGCACTTAAATTTTGAATGAAATGGAGATAACAATGTAGTGTTTTTAGTATTAGTAAAGATTGTACAGTAAGGCAGTCGGATCGGCGGAGTCTGAAGTTAGGCTAACGCTTGTGCACTCGTAACGCAGTCTTTATAGCTATTAAAATATGTTATGGGCATATTATTTTTAAACCTTTATTATTATGCGAATACAGAAACGCTAAGGTTTGCAGAGCATAGCTTCAGACTCGCCAAGATCAGGCGGCCGTACTAAACAATGTTCGGTTTTCTAGGTTGCGTGAGATCATCAATTGACGGAAGGGAGACTTCTTGGTGTTTAAAAACCATCCAATGACAACTCCTCAGATTCTTACAACTAAAGTCCCTCGTATTCCTTCAAGTGTACCTTGAGTTTTAGAGCTGCAGTAACCTTTTTGAACAATCCCGCAGTATAATTAATGTCAGGTTTAAATGTGTCACTTCGAGGATACAGGCAGACCTTCTGTGCCTTATGACGTCACGGCATTTTCTCAAACAAACGGCCAAACCTTAAGATAATGTTTCCGAATTAACCCCCACTACAGCCACAAAGTACTCTTAGAAGGTCCTTGTGCCACGAGGTCGTCTCACCCTTTCAAGGATAAACCTTAAAAGTTCTCAGTAATCTAGGATAAGACGTGAATATTTATGAATGTTATTACTTAGTGGGTACAGACAAAAGAAATTAAGAGATAGTTATGGCTCTAAATGAAGCAATTATAATTTGGTTGATTTCAATTGAAAGAAAATAACCTAGCCTAAGACTCAAGGTTCGGTCGCCTGTTACATAAAAATGTTTTAAAATTAAGATTGGAAATTATGGTAATTTCCTACCTTACTTTGAAATATTCGACAGTGAGACACCTGCTTCGAAGTCAAATTACCATTATATCGTTTTTTCAAAAAACAGACCTTTCTTTCGCAACAAATTGCTTCAGCCACAATTTGTATCGATACATATTTCTAAGAGCTTACTGGTAACACTTGATCTATTACAATAGCGGAGTGGCTCCATCCATCATCCCGTCGAAAATGCCTTTTGTTTAGCATAGAATGTCCACGGAGAAATAAGGCAAGTCCTTCGCTTTTTTTTATTTTTTTGTAGGATAAGGAATAAGACTCCTTGAGATAAAAATAGTCATTTATCTTTTTCTTTTCTTTTAAACCCGTTAGTAATTGCCTCTTGTATGCAGTTGATGAATTTAAAATAAAACGAAACTTTTGTTTACTGTTTTTGCCATTCGAATCAATCAACAGCGTTTTAATCAATTTTTACTTTGACATATTAATGTGTTCGTAATACGTGAACGTGTCGTTGGGGAAAAATGAATAACTGCAAATTATTGGATGCAGTCATAAGTTAATTGGACAAATATTTTGTAAATAAGCTGTTGTTTCCAATCTCTCAAATTTGTCTGTACTTGCAAAAGCAGATATATACAAATAAATCGTAATGGTTTTTGAGATCCTGGTTGATTACTTCAACTTCATACAGGAAAAATTTTTAACCAGTGCGCAAATTCAGTCTTAATAAACTTGAATACATTTTAATAAACAGGATTTTTTTATTTAGATATGTGTCAATAGTAAAAAATTAAGTCAACGCTTACGAGACTTGTTTATTCAGAAACTTATTCTATGGACGTCGCTTGGGACAAAGGGACAAAGTGGAAAAATGCCAGAGAGCCACCAAAAAAAAATTACGCAGTGGTTAAAAAAATACCCGGTATTTATTATGATTGGAAAAAATCATTTAACACCCTCCTGTTTGTTCCTGAAGGAGGGTAATGGTTTTGTCTAAATTGCATTTGAGCTATGGATGATACAACACCCAATGAAGAGATTACATCCATAGTTACATCTACTTTCCCTCTAAAGGACTTGTCATAAATCCTTTCCACCCTCATAAACGCGCAAATGTGGTATAATTACTGAAAGATTTAAAGTTTGCTTAAGAGTAATGGAACTAAATATTCGCTGAATCAACACCACATTGCATTAGAAACAGTATAATTCGTTCCTAAACACAACTCACAGGCGTTGTCCACTCAGCGGTCAAACTAAATGGGAATCTCACGGCGCAGACATGGATGAAGGCATCAACTGAATGGTTCCTGAACAACAGGGACCTGTAGGGCTAGAAACAGATTGTGGGATGAGCTAGACTCCTACATAGGTAAATGGTTGACCAAAAGTGGCTATACATGAATGGTTGACCAAAAGTGGCTATGGATAAAGAAAACTGGAAGATAGAAATGGAGTTCTATGTTATCCAGTAGGACACAACAGGCTCTTAATAAAGTGACATTTCGATAGTATCAACCTAAGTCTATTCGTGTTTGCACAAATTACCACACAAATAATTAATTTTGCAAGATAGACAAGCCCATTCATAGAAACAATTTGTCAAAATTTAATTCAAAAGTTCGCTGCGGCGCTTCGTTGGCATTATATCGTCTAACACAACTTTTAAAACTTACAACGTTCTCACGTTGCGTGAACGTCAAAACTGCACTAATGTCATCAATATAGTGATGTATGGCCTACAGATCATTTAAGTAAAGTGACTGTACGGTACGCCTTATCTAGTGTGTAGTACATAATATATATCGATGTTTGATACCACCCAGTTGCAGCAATCAACTATGATGAATACTCCTATCTTCGATTCGTCATACTAAGCTAACGGATACCTAAAAAAAGTACTGTACAGTATAAAGTATCGTATAGTATGCGTAATCTATTGCGTAGAGAACATATATATCGATGTCTAAACCCGTCTCAAATATACATATTCCGATTATGAAAAACCAAAATCCGTTTCCAATAACGTTACGACGTTGATACAAAAGCTTGCACTTCACGTATTACAGACAGCCATTGTGGGCGTTGTGTTTTCAGCTTGGTATTTGTTGTGGCTTCGTGCACAGAGGAACAAATGATGAAGCTGCATTGTGCGCCTTGTATGAGAGGCAATCTGCACTAAACATTACTCAGAAAATAGATGTAAGCGTGATCAGACCAGCTGTGATAGCGTTTCAATGAACTTAAAAGGAGTAATTAAAAATATAAAAGATTGTTGTGTTGTTTTTTCTAGTTTATTTCTATTGTCAGTTACATAATGGCTGGTACTGCCTCTAACCTCGTTTCATTGTTTTCTGCGGACTAGAAAATTTATGTGTTCCAGGATATACAGTGACGTTTCGTGTGCACATTTCAGACTTAGCTTAGAATTAAATGAGATAGATATTATTAACATAATATAACGTTCTCATAAAGCTTTCAAGAAAATCAAAGTTACTGAAATGAAATTGTTTCTCGCGATGTGCGGTGATAGGGGGACTTTTTCACTTCCTTATAAATCATTCAATAAAGTTGGAGTTCACAGTTAAAATGAACTTCAAAAGCATTCCTGAAAATTGAAGTTAGAGAGATAATACGCATATATATATTTTTTCTTTTTTTTTCTAAAAATATCATTGGGATTGGTCGGAATAACGATTTTATACAGGTTAAAATAAAAAAACAAAATTTTTTTTTTCAAAAATTTTAAAAATACCTTCGAAAAATTCCACCACTCCAGAGGGTCCAGAATCATGTACTGGATCCATGGTATTCGTTTGCGTTAACATGTCAATGACACCTTGTATAATACGAGACTATGTAGTTCTCTCTATTCACTGCTCAGTCGCTTTGAACTTAATCACGTGTATATTACACAATTGTCTCGTCCACTTAAAATTATATGCTCGGAGATGCAGACAGACTGTGTGGATAACGATTCATTAATGAGGACGTGCAAACGTGTGCAATTGTCCGAAATACGTCCAATGTACATATATGTATTTACAAAATACGAACGTTAAACTTGTACTTTATATACCGAAACTGTTCGTGACAAATGTGTTAGAATTATATTCTCGTGTTATAGAAATTGATGTGTGAATATCTGGTTATCTTGTTGATAATATGTACTAATTTCTGCTTGTGGCTTCGCTCGCCGAGCGTGAAAGTAAGTTTTTCAGGCAAAACTTTAAACCCACGGGGTTCTTAGCATCTTAGGGGCTGAATTTAAAAAAAAAATCGCGCTTCTAGTTCTAGTAGTTTCGACTGAGAACCTCTCACGCTGAACACTGGTTCTGGCTGTAGACCTAAGTGAGAGAAAATAGAATGCTTTCGCCTCCTGTGAGGTAGTAATGCTAATGAAGGAGGTGGTCGGAGCCGTGACGAAACGCACATACTTTTGCTCCAGCCGCTTCAAGATACGCTCTGACAGACGCAGACAATCACCTAATCACCTGTTACCGAAGAGGGTGAGAGTAGGGGAGTTGAGGGTGAAGGGTAGCTCATTGTCTACGGATCACGGCAAATTTATAGATACGAAAAGTGGTCTAGTTCGGTCCTAGTTCGCAAAGAGCAACTGAGGAACACAGGTGTGGATTTAGACCGCAGAAGTCTCACTTTTTCCTTGGAGAAATCATTTGATGGTTTCCCCCTCAAAGAACCTTAAGTAAAATTTTGTTTAGTAATTTGTTGAATGGTGTGTTCTTCGCGTAGTTAGAACACTATATTATTACGAAGAGAGCCTTTGAAGGCTAAATTAACCTAATTTATTTATATGAAAAAACAAAGCAGCTTAGCAGCGCTGTTGTCGCGTTGTACGATGCGGCTAATTTAAAGTCGCCGTTACTGATTACAATATACACTTCTCATCAAAAAAATCGAAACACTTCCGTTTTCATTGTTTCTGTCCGAATTTAACACAAAAAAGAATTCATACGATGAAAAAAAATACATATATTATAGCTGGCAGTTTGGCCATTACAGTAATAAGCGAAAATTCTAAATTCAAAATTAGAATTTCATTTGTTTATCTTATAAACGAAATGAATCACTGTTTTGAGACAAATGTGTGTTTAGGGTTGGAGTACATTTAGCGTTTAAAAACTAAAAATTGGCGCCTATCCTTAAACTTTTTGTTTTTTATTTCAATACTGTGACTTTGGGACGTCTGAAAAAAGGTTTTTTTTCTAAAACGTATGGATACTTCGCCCACAGAAGCCGCCCAAGTTGTGGCATTGCTGGATTCTGGCCTTAGTCAGCGTGTTGTGGCTGCAAGACTGCATCTAAGCCTGTCATCTGTTCATAGAGTCTATAAACGTTATCGGGAGACTGGTTTGTTCACGCGCCGTTCAGGATCTGGCAGGAATCGGGTCACTTCTGAGCGAGATGATCGATTTATTGTAACAACTTCTTTAAGAAATCGACGCCTTAACGCTTTTCAACTGCAGCAGCGGCTTCGTGTTGTACGAAGGGTGGCTGTAAGTGACTCTACAATTAGAAGAAGGTTGAAGGATCGTGGACTGGTACCGCATAAGCCAGCAAATGGGCCGAAATTAACTGCAGACCATCGAAGAGCGCGCCTTAACTTTGCACGTGAGCACCTAAATTGGTCATACCTACAGTGGAGCAAAGTTCTCTTTTCTGATGAGTGTAAAATTATGCTGTATGGTAACGACGGAAGGAACAAGGTCTACAGAAGAGACGGAGAACGCTATGCACAATGCTGCATTGAAGAAAAGGTCAGCTATGGTGGCGGTTCGTGGACGGTTTGGGGAGGAATCAGCGCCGACGGTAAGACAGAGCTTGCTTTCGTGTCTGGGCCACGTCTGCCTGCACTAAACTGTCATCGGTACGTCGAAGAGTGTCTCGAGCCTCATGTGATACCCTATGCACATTTTATTGGCAACGGCTTCATATTCATGCACGACAATGCTAGGGCTCACACCGCGGGCGTCGTACGAGATTATCTTAACGAAGTCGATATCTCTATTATGGAATGGCCAGCAAGAAGCCCGGACATGAATCCCATTGAACATCTATGGGATGAATTAAAGAGACGAATTCGAGCAAGAGATCCTGCCCCAGAAACACTTAGCCAGCTGCAAGATGCAATCCAAGAGGAATGGGACAATATACCACAGCATGTGATCGTGACTCTCATCCGATCGATGAAGAACCGTATGGAAGCAGTAATTAGAGCTCGGGGAGGGAATACAAGTTATTAAATAAACGTTTTTTAGCTTTTTTTTTCATTTACGTGTGTTGTTTTATCCATTTCCTTTATACTCCATACGGAATAAAAATGACTCATTTAACAAAATACGAAACCTATGAAAAATTCATTTAAATTTAGAACATTAACATTAAGATTTGATAAGCTCATATTACCCACTATTAAACGACATTTAACATTTATTCCTAAATGTACACATTTTTCTGATAATCCTGACAAAACGTAAACTTGCAAGGTGTTTCGATTTTTTTGATGAGAAGTGTAGATGAAGCAAGCAATATCAAATTCATCATCAAATTGAGCTGATTTTACTCACCCTTAAAACAGACACGCCGAATTTCATCAAGTAAAAAGTAACGATGAATTTATACAGCACAAAAAAAACCTTTTTTTTTTGTCTTCAGGGCTTATCTGCAATCAGTAATATCACTATAAGCAGATGTCTTGGAGTATTAATGCAGGTGGAGTGTGTCCCCCAGCGAGGACAACTACTCATAATCCGACGTTTGGTAAATACAACGTCTGTCATGGCGATATCGACAAGATGTCCTTTCTTCTAAGGCGTTTATAGTAGGATCGGGTTGTCAGCTTGGCAGCAAGTTCGTTAGGGTGGTTCTCAAGCCTTCTCAGGTATGCTTCAGAGGCGCTGTGGAATTCTTCTTTCACTGTACGCATTTGCAATTGTTCATGTATTTCAGTGTTTTTAACAAACCATGGAACGTTGCATATGGATCTCAATATTGCGTTTTGCATTCGCTGCATGATGGTCATATTGGAGTTGCTACAGCTTCCCCAAAGTTGTATGCCGTAGGTCCACACAGGCTTCAAAAAAAACCTTAACAAAGATTTATGAAACATCTCTAATCCTCCTAACATCAAAAAACATATTGAAAAAAATCTTTCATTTCAGTCACTATTGGAACGATCCCTCATTTCTCAAAAAGCTATTTTATCGTCCAATCGTCTTTGCTTACGGGGATCACTGGGGTCCCGTAGATCAATAGATAAGTATGTAAGTATTATTACTTTACGAAGAAATGAGGAAGGCGTGTTTGCCATTCTTATAGCTATCGAATATACGTTCCTTACAAAAACGCAGTCAATTTACCTTATAGAGCCTGAATTATGTGAGGAGAAACTGCGGAGTTTCTTTTCGTGGTGTCTAATGGGGTTCGGATATGATATTGATTCTTTGTTATCAACCGTACTTATTTTGATACTAGCGACCCGCCCCAGCTTGGCACGGGTGCAATGCTGATATTAACTATATTGTATTATACACATAAACCTTCCCCTTGAATCACTCTATCTATTAAAAAAAACCGCATCAAAATCTGTTGCGTAATTTTAAAGATCTTCAAGGTTTATGTGTATAATAAACTAGCTTTTGCCCGCGGCTTCGCCCGCGTCCGGGATAAAAAGTAGCCTATGTCCTATTCCGGAGTGTATCCTATGCCTGTGCCAAATTTCCTCCAGATCCGTCCAGCCATTTTGGCGTAATTGAGTAACAAACATCCAAACATCGTAACTGTCGCATTTATAATATTAGTAAGATGCATAATATATTCAATAATAGCATTGCCCCTGTGCAAAGCTGAGGCGGATCGCTAGTACGAGTATAAAGCATCATTCACACCAAACGTATTGTCCGCTGCCGACTATAGGTGTGCTCACCGTAAGCCACAGTGTGGCAGTGTGTGTGTAGTTCACACTAGATTCTCACCAAACTGACAATACGCAATAACATAGAATGCGTTACTTCTGTGAACAAAAGAGTAGGCTTGTTAGGAGTAACAATAATTAATCATTGAAATTAATTCAAAACGCACTACGTTATAGCGTGAAATCGGTTCGATGAAAAGAGAATTTAATTTAAAATAATATGGAAAAGCAACAAACTACGGCGCGACCACGCTCGGTTTTAACTGGCCTGATGGTCTAGTAATTAGTGGCCCTGACTATTTTGCCGGTGGTCGTGGGTTCGATTCGCACACAGGATGTAAGTTTCACGATCATTTGTTCTGTGTCTGGGTGTAATTTATCTATAAAATGTATTTACAAATATAAGTACGTGCATCAGTTATCTAGCACTCATAACACAAGCTCTGCTTAGCCTGAGACTAAACGGCGTTGTGTGATAGTTGTGGAATAGACTGCATACTGTATCACAGCCAGTGGCCAACATTACGCTTGATCTGAACTACGCCTAAGAACTATCTACATACACATTCACATAGATAACAAATTCTACACGCATCGTGTAAGATATTCAACTTGGGCATTACAGAGACTCGTATACCAAAAAAAGAACTTTAGAATTCGTGGCAACATCCTGCAAATAACACTAGATTATAACGCCAAGAGATAAAACTTGTTTTATGTTGTGACATCCCGTTTTTTGTGCAACAAGAAAAGTTTTGGCACAAAACAAGATGGCGATTCTTTTGGAGCAACACAAACATAAGTTCTCACGATTGCATCACTCAGAAATATGTTTTTCTTCCTAACGATCCTTATTCAGCATAGTTTTTCTTTTAGATGGAAAGGTACCTACTTACTTCAAGATTCTTGTTAGGAGATTGTCGAGGAAATATGTCGAGCAATTTATTTCTTTCATGATAAATGAGGAAGTTACTTCCAACGGCACCTTAGTTATTATTTTTATTTCTTTATTAATAAGTAAATTGTATGCAGCATTTGAAGTTCCTCGTCGGTCCCTCTAGGCTTTCCGGAGGACGAGTAATGGATTGCTCACCGTCTGGTACCACCGTAGACACTGGCTTGCGGACGGTGAGCAATGGGTAGCTCGCCGTCCGGTCGTCTGGTAGCAGTCCAGACCGAGCCCAAGTCGTCGACGGCGTGCTCCGTTCCCGCGCGCCTCAAGGAGTTGTCAGCAAACCGTAGGGACCCTGCAGGGTCGAAGCCTCTCGGAGCTGAGGGTTGATGCGAAAGCGTTACACCGGGGCTCTGGGAATAAGGCAAGGAAGGTACGGGGTAGGTTCTTTAGTCAGTAAGAGTCTGACACTGTTTCCCGCTCCGCCCAAGAGTGGGATTCGTCATTCGATGATTTTTACCTACCATAAAAAAAACCGTCTGGTAACCGTCAGTATCGAGCTCGAGTTGTAGATGGCGTAAGTGTTCCTCGTAAGATCCTGGAATGCAAGGCAATGTGGTTTTAGTGAGTAAAAGACTGACACGCTCTTTCGTTCCGTTTTAGAGCGTGACAAATCATTCGATGATTTTCCACTTTAAAACAATCTCCTGCTTTTTGAATTCGGTTAAAAATAAAAATGAACCTACATGCAATGTATTTCAATTTAATTAAATTCTTTGGAAAAAGAGAAAATATGTATACTTTATAATACTAGGTATTAAGTTTAATAAAAAGCTTCGAAAAATTCTAAATACCTTGAAATACGCTAAATAAATTTTGCGCAAAGCGAAAGCTTTGATACATAATTGTATTCTTAATTCAATTCGAGAAATTTTACGAACGGATTATTTTCTGCGAACTCTTTCCAATATTCGTTGTATAATTTACCAATTACAGACAACCCTGCTGTATTGGAAAATATACTTATTCTATGTATATAACTTATAAGTGCGCTAAGTGGTTTTTTTATGGATAGGCTTGCGTTTGACCACTATCTCATCTGATGATAAGCAGTGATAAAGCACGCTTGGCTAGAAATAACCTATTCTCTCTTGACTTAAAGACCCCTAGATTTATAGCTAGAAACAACAGAAATACCAAAAAATATCATGTAAGAATGAAGATCAAAACTACTACTTTACTACTTTTTAGCGCAAGAGATTGCGAACTAATTTGATGTTTTATCTTAAATTAATTCGCAATTCACGTGAAAAATGAAAGGGTTTTTAATTAAGAATCAACTAAATTAACGGTAACGACGTCTGTGCATAAAGGCAGACACGGTTCTAGCAAGCTTATAAACACCGTAACAACCCAATCCCGCCATCTAATTAACATTTCACGATAATGGGCACCCTACATTTTCTCTCATTCGAATTCACGGAACCGTTCTAAAAAGCCGTTTAAAACAATACCGCCCATTACCACCCAAATACAATCAATACCCTCAATATCCAAGTAAATAACATCAATTAAAGGCGTATTATAATTTATTGGAGTTACTCTGGCTGCTATTAATAACATCCATCTAGTTGGCCAGACCTTTCTTTGCCCCGGGAAAGTGAACCCCAGCCTTTGTTATTGCAACTAAATTTATTAATTTAGATCGCTCTGATACGAAGCAACAGTTATCTGATGAGAGCTATTAGCTTATTTAGTTGTTGTTCCACTTTATTGAGATTTTGTACTCAATTTGCTTTAGATTCATGATAATACTGACCGATTAGATTACTTCTAGAATGTTTTTTAACCCTTTAAACGGGCTACGACAAACTCTTGTGTTTATTCCGCCAAGGTGGCACATTGACGACCAAGTGCTGTTCTTCAGCTTTTCTGTGATTTATAGGGATTCAAGAGCTAAACAAGATGGAATACCCAGTTGCAAACATACGACCCCAGCGAATAGAATGCGAAAAGCGCGTTCTTTTTTTGCGTTGGGCAAGAATCATCTAATGACATCTCCCGCTATTGAGCGGCACAGGAGATAGTATCAGACTTTCACCGACCAATCCCGTTCCTTCGTTGCTTTAGTGTACACTGTCACATTTTCCATGGCCTCTGGAGACCCAACTGGAAACTCTGCTGGGCTCTTACACATGACTCTGGCGAACCAATCCGCCGATAGTTAAAGAGTTAAAACTCTTTGACAGTGTTTCGAAAGAGTTTTTCCAAATTTCGGTTCTATTTCCTCTAGTTATTGATTCTGTCTGAGAACTCAATAGGGATTAAACACTACAATAGTACTAGAACGTATTAACTAAACAATGCTTATACGTTCTTCTCTGTACAGAATAGTACCATTAGGTACTCCAAAATAAACAGTTATAGACTCGCGTACAACTCTCGAGGCCTCAAGAGGCTTAGTAACAGGACTCGGAAAATGAGGCTATACAATTTAAGTGCTGCCCCAACGGGTCGCGCACGGGTTAACAATAACGCTTACGATTCTGATATTTAATATCGATAAATATAACTTCGGCTCCATAATTTTCGTGTTCGGGTCTTGAGTTACATGGCAATTAAGGACCGAACTAAACGACTGTAAATGTACCTAACCCTTGTTTACCTTTGGCCACTTTTGCGTAAAAAGCTTGAAATATCTATTTATATAAAAGGGGAAACTGACTGACTGACATATCAACGCTCAGCCAAAACTACTGAGCCTAGGAGCTTGAAATTTTGCACAAGGCTTCTTTTTATGACGTAGGCGAACACTAAGAAAGGGTTTTTCAAAATTCAGCTCCTAAAGGGATGTAATGGAGGTCTAAAGTTTGTATGGAGAACCCTACTTTCACGCGAGCCAAGCCGCTGGCAGAAGGCTAGTTAATTCATAAAGTATTTACTGAAATTATTTAATTGTATAAGTTTATTTGATACGGTAGTTAAAAATACCTACTAAAACGTCTTGTGTTTTTTACACAAAGTTTATTTATTGTCTTCATATTTATTAATCTCTCGTTTTGCAAGTGTGCTGAGAGAAATCTTAAGAAATAAGGAGCACCTTTGTACTCGAATTTATAATCTACTAATTGCCGCCCCCGGCTCCATGAAATTACTTCCCACCTTTTATCAATTTTACATTTTCCTCGTATTTTTTTTTTCATAAAATTACTTTCATCAAGCGAACAAAACTCAATAAGAATAATTAAAATAGGTCAATTTGTGTTTTAAAGTTAGAATCTGTGTTATAAATACGTACCCCAAAATTAGTAATCTACAGATTTATAAACCTAGGCCTTTGTGAAACCCCAAAGCAAATACTGTTTCTCGACCGCTTAATTGTCAAAATATTGACCAACTAATTTATTCTCATCACTCCAGAACTAACACTGTTATCTGCTTAGAGAAGACGGACTATGATGGAATCACAAACAGGCTCTCAGTGCTTTGAATTCACGCTCCAATCAACCATTCGATATCGTCCACGCTTTGGGCAATGCGAACATGTCCGTTGGATATTGCCTCATCTTGCGTTTACATATTTATTGAGAATATGCTAATACGGATGCTCTAGATACCTTTATATGTGTTCGTGTACTCCTGGAACTATTTCTTAAGGTCACATCCCTCTAGGGCCTACGTCTTTCAGCGATACGGATTATTCGAAGAAAAAGAGTTCATAATTGTCATATTTTAAATTCTCTTAATTGTACTGATTTGATATTTATCATAGTATCTATTATTATTATTTCGTTTATTTAACATGTAACATATAAATTATATTTTTAAATATTTCATTAAAAAAACAAATAAAAAAACATTTAAAAATATAAAAAATAGTGTCCCACCGGTATCGGGAACAGGGTCTATTATTATTATTTTTATTATACCTAGCCTGTGCTGTCCCACTGCTGGGCAAAGGCCTCCCTCCATTCTTTCCAATCATCTCGGTCACATGCTTTGCCGCTCCAATTCTCAAGGAAGACATCCAGGTCGTCCCGCCATCTCCTTCGTGGCCTGCCGCGGCCCCGCGTCGCTGTGTCTGGGCACCAATCATGTGTTTTACGGGCCCACAGCTCGCTAGACATGCGGCAGACATGTCCTGCCCAGTCCCATTTAAGTTGGGCAGCCTTTTGAGCCACATCCATTATTTGTGTTTTGGAGCGCAGTGTAGTGTTTGGAACGTGGTCTGTTAATTTAACACATAGTATGCTGCGCTCCATAGCACGCTGGCAAACCTTGAGCCTGGACTTTTGGATGTTAGTCAAAGACCAAGTCTGTGCACCATATGTCAGAATAGGGAGAATACACATGTCCATCAGCTTACGCTTCAGTGACATGGGCAAAGTGCCCTTGAATACATCCTTCATGGACCAAAAGCTCTTCCAGGCATTTTCTGTTCGGCGCATTATTTCTTTTTCTTGCCTTGCCTGGAAAGAGACTACTTGGCCCAAGTAGATGTACTCTTGGACGTATTGTATATTCTCCCCGCCAACATGAATGCTCCTTTTGGAGCTGTTGGTCATGACTTTGGTCTTCGACATGTTCATCTTCAGTCCAACCTCAAGGCTAGCATCGCTAAGGTCTTGTAGCATGTGCTCTAGTCCTGTGGCTGTGGGAGAGAAAAGGACAATATCATCAGCGAAACGCAGATTAGTTAATCTCGCCTCGCCAATGACAATACCCTTGTCCTCCCATTTGACTGCCAATGTCTGAAAGACTTCTTCCAGGGTACTGGTGAACAACTTTGGAGACAACGGGTCGCCCTGTTTGACTCCCTTAAGAATTTCAAACATAGGACCTAATCTCTCTAACTTAATCGCAGCTGTGCTATGAGTGTATATATTTTGTAGTAGCTGTATGTAAGTGGATTCTATTTGTTGTTTAGTGAGGGAATTGAAAATTGCAGAGTGTGTGATGCTGTCGAAGGCTTTAGAATAGTCAACAAAAGCAACATAGAGAGGGATTTTGTATTCTTGATATTTTTCGACAATTTGGTTAATGGTATGTAGATGGTCAGTGGTGGAAAGTCCTCTACGGAAGCCTGCTTGTTCTGGGGGTTGCTTTTGGTCTAGTTGTGTAGCTATGCGTTTTTCTATGACTTTGATAAAGGTTTTATAGATATGGGAAATTAGGCTAATCGGTCTATAATTATTTATATCGGACTTATCACCTTTCTTGTGGAGAAGTATCATATTGGCATGGCAAAAGTTGGTTGGAAAATTACCGGTATGAAGAATGTCGTTAAACAATCTTGTTAGGTAGAAGAGTAATGATGGTTCACCCAATTTTAGAGCTTCCGTACTCACGCCATCTTCACCACAGGATCGGTTGTATTTTAATTTGCTGAGTGCATCACGTACTTCTACTTCAGAAATGGGTGGTATATTTTCGGAACATGAATAGGTAGTACATGTTGGTGGTGTGTGACGAGTATCGGAGTATAGGGTCTTGTAAAAAGTCGTACAAATTTCTAAAATTTTGTTCCTGTTATGTTGTTTTACGCCATTGCTATCTTTTAGACATGTAATCCACGATTTATTATTGTTAATACCTTGCTTTGCTATTTTAAGTGATTGGTTGTTTTCAATTGCATTTTGTATTAATTTTTTATTATAATCTCTTATGTCTTTCCGGATACTTCGCTTAACTTCTTTGTCTTTTAACCTATATAGTATATCATTTTTTACTTTATTTAGATATTTAGGTATCTATTAGTTTACAATATTTGTATATACGTATTTTATTATTATAAGTTGTTTAAATTATAATTACTACACTATGTTTTAATCATATCTTATTATCTGTTATTTATTTAGAGTGCACACCTACCACAATGTTGTCTTTTTTAACCCAAAGGTTGACTGGTAGAGAATGCCTTGTAGCATTAAGTCCGCCTATGTACCACTACTGTACATGAAGATTAAATAAATAAATAAGTTGCCGTATGCCTGGGACGCAAAATACAACTCATAGAGCACAGATAAGTTTTCGTCATTAAAAATCGTGCATGTCTCTCTCCACTCACTCCTCAAAAAAAAAGGGTCATATAAGAGAGGCGTGTATGAACAATACGACATGCACTGCGTGCGTTTAACTGCTAACGTTTTCCTAACCCTTATTATTTGGGATTTCTGCAACACGCTTTCTTCTTCTATTTCATTTTGTCACTTTGTCATTGCTTCCCTTCTCTTTCGTATAATCCCTCACACAATAAAATATTCGTCTTTGCTCTGAATTTTTAGTGCGTTTGTCGTTTTTTTATTTGTTTGCCCAGTACATCATATCATATCATGACCGTTTTGGGTTACAAGAACTTATCAAGAGCATGTCATACAATACAAGCATAGCGGTCATCATACGCGGTTATGACTGGAATGGTCACCGTTTCACCAACCGCGTGCGTACTGGTTTCCATTTACGCACATTTTGCCAGTACCGACAATCTTCGTGCAAGGCCTGTGGCGATGTTAGTCGAGCATTGATTATGATAGATTCATCGCCATCGCAAGCTTTTAATTTGTTGCAGGCCAACGTTGCAGCCTGTCAGACTGAGTTTAACTTTAAGCATATAAACCCCAAAACAGTAATGAAAGCTTTTAAACAAATCAAGGTTAAATTAACGGAAGATCTATGGGGTATGTCTATCAAAGTTTGTACGTCAATTATTGAGACAATAGCGCCGTATTTAGCTTTAATATTTAATTTATGTATAGATCAAGGAGTCTTTCCGGATCTAATGAAGTTTAGTAAAGTGATTCCACTTTTTAAATCCGGGGATAGTAAAAACACTAATAATTATAGGCCTGTGTCCGTGTTGCCAGTTTTTAGCAAGATATTTGAAAAAGTGATGTTGGATCAAATGCTTAATTATTTTAATACGAATAACATCTTGCACGACAAACAGTATGGTTTCACCAAAGGACGTTGCACGACGGATGCTGGTGTCTCCTTACTAAAACATATATTTGATGCATGGGAGGAAGCACAAGATGCTATAGGTATCTTCTGCGACCTGTCTAAGGCATTTGATTGTGTAGATCATGAAACATTACTCCTAAAACTTGAGCATTACGGACTAGGCATAACAGCGTTAAGATTAATAAAATCTTATTTAAATGATAGACAGCAACTAGTTCAGATTAATGGTGTTAATTCGTCGGAATTAAATGTTAAAATGGGAGTACCCCAAGGTTCAATTTTAGGGCCTTTTTTATTTTTAGTCTACATTAATGATCTACCCAATTTATTGCAAAATAAACTTAATATGGTGTTGTTTGCCGACGACACTTCATTAATTTTTAAGATAAATAGAAAGACTCATAATTTCGACGACGAAAATAACGCCATACTGCAGGTCCAAAACTGGTTCACTGCTAATAACCTAGTTTTAAATGGAAAAAAAACTAAATGTATAATATTTTCCCTACCTAATGTTAAAAGTAGTGATTGTGACATTATATTGAACAATGAGAAACTTGAATTCGTCGATAAAACTGTTTTCCTGGGGATTACGCTTGACTCAAGGCTACAGTGGGGTCCTCATTTAACATCTCTTGCAGGACGGCTTAGCTCAGCTGCATATGCTATAAGAAAAATCCGTCAATTTACAGATATTGATACCGCTAGACTAGTCTATTTTAGTTATTTTCATAGTATCATGTCATACGGTATCTTACTGTGGGGACGGGCTGCAGACATAGACTCAATTTTTATACTGCAGAAAAGAGCAATCAGAGCCATTTACAATCTCCGCCGGTGCGATTCTCTAAGGGAACTCTTTAAAGATATTAACATCATGACGGTGCCTTGTCAATATATTTATGAAAACATCATGTACGTTAGGATAAATCTTCATCTTTTTAGCAAAAGAGGCGATAGACACAATTATTTTACTAGAAATAGGGATCAGTTAGTTCAACCAGGCTTCAGACTGGCTAAAGTGGCCTCTTCTTTCATGGGGTACTGTTTAAAATGTTATAATAAAATACCTCCCAACATATTAGAACTCAATGAAATGAAATTTAAATCTTATGTTAAACGCACACTATGTAGACAAGCATATTATAAGTTAGAGGATTATATACAAGATAAAAATGCTTGGCTCATTGCTGGTCCAGCCCCACTACCACTAGTCCCTACGAATTGATTATTATTTTTATTTGTAATCTTAAATGTTGACATTATTCTAGTGTTGTATAATGTAGAAGCAGTTTTTTTCAATGTTTGTAAATGTGAGTACCATGGAGTAATTTATGGTTTAAAGTTGTTTGACGTAAATGACCATGGCAGTTGAGAGTTTGTCATGCTCACTCAAATGTCTCGCTGATGGTGGCGCGTGTGTTGGATCATTCGGTTCCCTTCATAATGGTTGAGCTGAGTGGTGCTGATATACGCGTCATGTCCGTGAACGGGCGCTGTCAGTTGGGACTGGTCATCTCTTAGCTGCCAGTGGTTTATTTTAATTTGTTTAGATCATGTACTTTTTTATCATTTTAGTTACATTGTTCTCACATCATAGTAGCGACAAAAATATGTAACCAATATATCTGTAAAACACAACATGATTAAAAAGAGTGTCCATGGAGTTTCTTGCACATTCTTCTCCATTGAGACCTACTTTTTGGAATGTGCAATTAGCGTCATTTTTTCCTGACAGACCGACTTTATGACATTTCAAAAGTGCCTGTAAAGGTTTATTTGAAATAAATGCTTTGAATTTGAAATTTGAATTGTTTTCTTACTTTTCAATAGAGAGATTTTTTGTGACACTTGTCTAACAGACTCCTTAAATCACATAACAGAATATTTATGACGCCTAAAAACTTTCAAAATTCTGGTGACTTGCTGTCAACAAAGCCAATGAGCTGAAAGAACTTATTCAGTCACCGAGTCATTGCGCTGAAGCTAAACTAAGTTAGGCGATGCGGACAAACTTCAAATACTTATTTATACCTACGAGCTTTACACGACCGAACTGAAAAAAAAGGAATAATAAATCATTACAATCTTTCTGTCTCACTGAAGTCCGCACAAATAAAACAGAACAACCCTTTCCATAAAAGAATTCATTAGTAAATTCCTTTGTATTGTGAAGCTCCCACCTATCGGCGTATTTCAACTTTAATGATACAGCAAAATGTTTCAAAGAAAAGAGACCCATTAAAAGAGAGATTTATTTCCGTTAAAATCTTGGAGAAAATTCTTCTGTGTTCCTGTAATGAGTAACAGGAAAACGGGGGCGTCGACGTATCATCGTGAATCGGAAAGCAAAGGAAACTGTCTCCGAGAGCCAATAGTCTTCATAAATTGTTGCCAAGCCGATTCAAGAAATACTATAGAATTTAAAAGAACATTTTGTGGAGGGAAAGGAGTGTATTGATGAAGACTTCGATCAACATCAACATTGTTCATCGAAGGATGAAATGTAATGAGATATTTGACAATAATGTCATTTAAAGTGGTATTAGCTTATGTTGATTACTGAAATTAGATTTGGTTTATAAATCTTAAATACTGTTATTCCAATAGCAATCTAGAGATTAAATTAATATATTCATTATTAGGCGTAATATTCCCACCGCTGGGACTCAAGCCTTTTTTCTCTAGAAAACCGAACTCGTGGGCTAGTGCGGATTTGTGGATGAGGCATGTCTTTGTAATTTTAGAATTAGGACTTTTCTTAACTGACAGATAAACGAGTTAAACATGATTTGAAATTAATATAAACACGAACTAATACTTTTTTAAATTAGTACAAACATATTCGAGACATGATGTACTACATTGGTTAAAGCTTACAATACTTTGTACTATTTTTAAACAGTTATTGTAGACATAACCATAAACATATCGGATGGCGAGCAATGGACAGCCCGCCGTCTGGTCGTCTGGTAACAATCTGCCCAAATTGTCGACGGCGCACACTGTTCCAGCGCACCTCAAGGAGTTGTCAGCAAACTGTAGTGGTTCCCTAGAGACACTGTAGGGTTGAAGTGTCCTGGGACCAAGGGTTGATGCGAAAGCGTATTACCGGGGCCCAAGGGATCAAGGCAAGGAAAGAACGGGGTAGGTTGCTTAGTCAGAAAGAGTCTGACACTGTTTCCCCATGCCCATGAGCAGAATACGTCATTCGATAATTTTTACCTAACATAAAAAATAAAATAATCAAAAACATATAATGAAAAACCAATAACATAATCTGAGTTGACAATTTAATTTGCTAAATATTTTTGCATAAAGATGTGACAAGGCTGAGAATGGTTGACACTACGGAGGTCGACCTAGCGACACGAGCGAGACAACTATCAGTGACCGGTTCGAAACAGCTTGACAAAATAATGTCTGGATAGAGTTGGAGGAGGCCTTTGTAGTTTTAATAGAATTGTTCTTCAATTTTAATACTATTTATATGAAAGTTTTTTGTCGTATTGTCTCCTCGCAGCCGTTTGCAAGAATCCTAAGGCAGTTTTCCGTAACATTCTTAGAAAGTTTCCCCTCATATAAACATAATACGTATCTTTATGCATAATGGTTTGAATCCTCAGTCTTTACCTGCATGAAGGTAATTTATTGCTCCTACATAAATAATGTAGGTACCTTCATTCGCTCCCCGTGATTACCTCATCCCTTCATGTGTATACCTATTTTATATTGTCAAATTCAATAATTTAACAGATAACCCTGCTTACAACGATCCCTTTTGGAAGGGTAAAAAATGCTAAATTGAAATATATGGGGTTATATTGCTTTATAAAATAAATATAAATTCCTTTACGTGATGGAGGGACGCATCCTGATGATCTCGAATATTATATTTAATTTTGTTATACTTGGGATTTCATGCATCTTTTTTTTAACTCTCAACATAGAAAGAAAAAAAAGCCTTTTAAGGTTTTCCTGTCCTTAAAACTGTCTTGATTTAAATTACTGTTTTCACTATTTAATATGAACATATTTTTGTTTCAGGTAAAAACTCCTTAAAACACGGCTGACGGTAAACAACAGTAAGTAGGTAGAGATTCTTTTTAAACTGAAATTCAATCCTGGTCCAAAACGGTTCCCGTATAATATTCTGTTTTCACGGAAACTACTAACAATAACCACTTTTATATACGTAATAAAGTATATAACCTACAACCTCTGAACAACGCCATCTATGAATTTCTTGTTACATCAGCACTTCGCTTTATAGCGCCACCTAGAGGGTTTACTTGTAAACAGGAGAAGTGAAACAACAGAGACACCTGTCGGGTGGATTCGAACAGTTTTATAAGATGTGTTTCCTCCTACCCTGAGTAGAGGGGTGACAACGCAAGTATTATTTGAAATATTCGATAGATGGCGCATGAGGACTCTTATAAGAACTATAGCAAAACTGTCCTTGTCCCAGTTTCCACCAGAAGTAGCTACAGCAGAGGTTAATTCGGTTCCACCACCATTTTCAAGTTACACTGTGTAACTTGTAGCTTTCAAATAAAATATGAATTGATGGATTGTACCTGCCTACATAATCAGTTATTCAATCCGATGTAGACAATTTTAGTTGTTTTTTCAGTATAAAATACGGCCATGGGATACAGTAACCATCAATTCAGTTGGTTGTAATTTATGAGTGTTTACTTCTCTTAATATCTTACATTAACTTACATCTCCGAACAATTTTTTTAGACTTAGGTGTAATGTACTGTGAAATACCATTAAAAGTAAACATTGAAGTGAAATCCTAAGATAGAATTCGAAAAGGCTAACAATAGTCATACAAATTTTTAAAAATAAAATTCTAAGAAACATTATAGTACCTACGTGGCCAAATAAGTTGAACCCGTAGCTGAGACGGTTACTGCGCATTCAAGTTCAACCACCATGAAGGCTTAACTTGTGTGCCGAGGAATATACAGTCATTTACACTCAATTACTTAAGTATATCTCCTGCAGACCTTCGAGTATACTGACGCAAAAGCAATAGATGGTTTATGTTCTAGTTCGTAACAAAACCGCTGACCTGTTGTTTGCAAATGACAACGCATTTCCACGTCGGTACCAGATACTTTATCCCCTAGGCTTGTAGGTTTATTTCTATACTTACAGAAGGTTTACTATCTCGTCAATGTAACGCATATATCCAGTCTTGTATTTGAGGAATAAAATAGCCTTTCTTTTCTAAATCACTTTCCAATTCGCTTTTGGAATCTTGAATTATTCCTCCCTGCAGTTTTTAAATTATAATATCCTTTTCAAGACCAGTGTAAGCACACACATTACGTTTAGAAATAAGAATCTTAAGTTACATAGTGTTACATTTCTGTACCTTTCTTGATCCCATCATCCGTGGTTCATCATCATCATTCTGCGAGATTATAGTAAATTGACAAAACACAACCCTTCACAAGATCTCTACGTGGCAAGAATAAAAATAGTGATGTTACACCCGCAGACCCAGTCGTAAATAACTTTCCTTACTTATGCATCCTTTTCTTTTCTCCATTTTGGCGTAAGATGATACAGACTCCTTCTCAGCCAGATTATTATACGCCATCATCATAAAATATTTACACCTTGTCATATCGCTAACAAAATGTATGTTGAAGTATTTTATGACCCAACACGCGTATCGTCTTAATGATGCCAAATTGCGATGTTTATATCAAAGTCTATAAAAACATTTCAATAAAAAAACATTGGAAGTGTATTGGGGATAACATAATTGGAACTTATTTTTACTCACTCATATAAAAGGACAAAGTTCTCAATTCATCAATATTTTTCCTATCAACAGTTTTTGCTATCATTCTCGTGCCAATTTCGCATGTTATCAATCCACATTCAAGTCACAATGTTCCCAAAATACATTAACCTGCAGACATTTCCTTAAAGGAAATAGAAAACATTAAACTCCCGTATTTTCTCCATGTTATGACGAAGCTAACGAAAGGCAGGTCGATGGTGGTGCGAGAAACAAAGTTTTATCAAGTGTAAAGAGTTCGTCGAGACACTCACTGTAATAAGATACGAATTTATAGCAAATTTATATCTTTGTTATGCCGAAAAAATACTTTATCATGGGAGATTTACGTTTGTATCCTGGCTTTATGTCAACGTTTATTTGAACATATTCAGAAAATTACATGTTTCAAGATCTCTAGGTGTACTTTGCAGACAATCTCGTCAAGATAGCTACATATATTCTCCAGTAACTTATCCTATCTAACTTTGGTAGTAGGTCATATAAAATGTTCATGTAATCCGAATACTAGGCGTAATAAAAATGGTATATAGTTATATAAACCTCTAACTAAAACTAGTGAATGCTATTAAAGATATGGAAAATTTAAGAGAAAATGTTTGAAAAGATGCACGAACGAATTGCAATCAAGGCACTGAATTATGACTACAATTCGTTAGGAAAGTAAACTCAGTCAAAGAAAATAAATATTAGATAGACTCATCATTATTTCACTGATGAAACAAAAGTAATTTACCAAGCCAACAAATTCGTTGATTACTACTAATTCTTCTGTTTCAAAGTAATTTGAATGCAACGAGGCGTTTGGGTAATACTTCATCAGTAATTCACTTTCTTATTAATTTAGCTTTGAAAGTTTTCAAAACTATTTTATAATTCAAATTTTAACAGAACCTATTAACTTCGTACTTAGTAAAGAAGCATTTATACTTATGTTTATTTTTATCGACATCGGTCATTTGTTTCTTCTCTCTTGGATTATGCTAATTAATTTCAAATCAAACATATTATTGATAATTACAACAAAATAATTACAGAAGTGTTAAATCACGTCTCGTAAAAACAAACGAAGCAGAATCTCTCAGGACTGAAGTAGGTAATATAAATTCTTTAGTATAATACTGGACTCGGCATTGCTCTAGAAAAGTATCGAAATGTTTATTAAAACTTCCAGACAACGTGTTCTATGAGCACTTTTAAAAATTCTTTTAGTCTTAGAATTACCATGCCCTATCCTCTTAACATCAACACATACTTCATCTATGAATCTTGACACTGACTTAACTCGTTTCAGCATAGAACGTCGCAGGCTCTTGAGCACGTTCCTAACTACCACGATCGCTTCACTACTTAAAAAATCGATATCGGTCCCTTGTCCCTACTCTCTTGAATATTCTCAATGTCTCGAGAAGACTGCGTCAGGAGATAAACTTTCTTAATTAGTCAGACGGATTTTAATAAGGTCAACCGTTATTGTTGATTTGTTGACAACAGAAAATTGTTTTTGAACAATGCTGGCTATAATCTAAGACCAGATTTATGTATTAGACTTGATAGGGTAAGTTAGTAAAATTAATAATATAGTGTTTATTTGTTCATAAAAACAACAGTACAGAACTGATTGTGCTACCTAACGTTGTATTTTGACTAATGACAAAATTGTTATCGAATTCCCGGGCTAGGTACGCAGACCTTATCTAATCATCTTAAGTGTAGTTCTAATCATCTTTATAATTTCGAAGTAGGTTAGAACAAATAACATGAAATGAATCCAGAAATATAGAAAACTTAACCTACTTATATGCTATATAAAGTTTCCCTTAGAAAAACACGGCAATAAACTAAAAATAGAGGAAAAAGTCGAAACCAACTTTGTGAAATTTCAAACCATGTCAATTTCAGTTTAGAAGTACTTCAGTAGCTTACGTAATGAGTCCTCTAGCAAACTTCTAGTTTCAAAGCAAAACCTATATTAATCATGATATTTCAACCCACATTGAAAATTATTAAACGTAGTGTATATTAAATATTAGCTGTGTAGGTAATTCTTTCAACATTATTATAACTAGAAGTTTATAGAATACTAGCTTCTGCCCGCGACTTTGTCCGCGGAAAATTTCTTGTAGTGATAGCTCGGTTAACATCCATGTTATATAAATAATTTATAGCCTATGTCACTCAGGAGTAAAGCAGCTTTCTATTGTTGCTAAAATTTTTCCAATCGAACCATTAGTTCCAGAGATTACCTCCTACAAACAAAAAAATAAAAAAACAAAAAAACAAACTTTACCTCTTTATTATATTAGTGTAGATTATTATTTGAAATTAAAAAGTAGGCAAGAAAAACTGAAGTATCTCCCAAAGCAAGCTTTGATTTGGTACCTACAGAAAATGTTGATTTTACAGAAACTTGAGATATTTTGTAATTTTTGCACTCGAATTAATTACGTCGCTCCTTATCTGTCTTTCCGTTTTTGTTGGGACTTTGCGAGTTCGTACTTGAAGATTTTGATTTATGCATTATCTTTGTGAAGGTCACCATGCTACCGTGGTTGTTAATAGCTTACTTGCCTACATGATGTAAGAAGCTAGATGTTGCATGAAATATTAAAGACACGTGCCGACGAACACGCGTTACGTGACAATAACTTTGTATCGCACATGTTTTATTTAACGTGTAGAACTCGTAATGTTGGATTTAATTTACAAGTTCTCGCTTCCTGGGATTATTAATTACCGAACTTTGGCTTTAGTGCACAGGCAGAGATGTTATCAAGTCCTGTAGTATTGTCCAACTTGCGGTTACTACTAGAACTAACGGTTGAAACTTTAGAAATGGTTGCAAAATTATAGACACGAAAGTTTTCGTATATATTAAATCAAAATTCTCAAGTACCATTGTGTTCCACCTTTTGTCTGACGTTCAGCTCTTAAAATGATCCTCTTCTGTCTTTTATATTAGTTTTCTGACTTGACACAATGAGTTATTACGGTCATTTAATTAATCATTGCCTCCGGGACTCTTCTCTTTTTTTAATGTAATTTGCAGGATTATTTATTTCTCAAGAGTCGACATTGAAGGTAGAATGAATGGATCGAAATAATTTATCTCTGTTTTGTATGCTAGTTGTATTAGCAGCTTTACTCGCCTAGTTCACGATTACACCAATATACCAGCACCAAGTGTAGCAACCGTGCATTGTATGACAAATGATATTGCTTTGTGGGCACGGCTACAGTTGGAATGCAATATTGTTCTGTCTCTCGTTAAGAGTTCCTGACATTTCTGTTGTAGGTGGTGCTCTGTATAAAAATAAATGCCGTATCTAAGTTCGGTAAATTTTTATCTACGGTTACTATTAAAAATACTCTAAATCGCTGCTTCTAAGCAATTTCCAATTTTATAAGAATTGAGAGAGATTTTTGACATCAATCAATTATAAGATATTATAGTTCTGCATTATTAAAATCAATTCTTGAGAATTCTACAAAAGCGAATGTCAGGAAAACTAAATTATTCTTCCATTTTCCAACCTTCTTAAGATGGCTTTAATACCCATTTTAATTAGCCTTTATAATAACTAGAAAACTTTGCTAACCACAAATGAAAATGTCTTGTTATATCTTAATTATACTTAAATTATATTCATGTCCTTTAAAATAAGTCGTAAACTGAAAGACGACTTCCATTAACGTAATACCGCAGTTAATTGAAGCGTGCCTCAGGGGAACATACTGGGTCCCTTCTACTTTGCAGCATATATTTCTTAAAGAATTTTGTACTCTCTTAAAATGTCAAACGAAAGAAGATAGCAGTGACTTCTGTGGTTCTCGATTATAGTTTCGACAGAACTCGTTGTTGCACGGATGTGGAAAATTCCGGGAAGTGTTCGTACATTATTTATTTATTTAAACTTCACGTTCTTCTTGGCTCTTTATGGACGTCAGATGTCTAAATGTAAAAAACAATATGATTTATTAGGTATCTACCTATATCTATTTTGGCGCCAAGCAAATAAAAGATAAGAAAGTACTTCTCTTGTGTTTTGATTGGCCTAATAAGTGTGTAATTTTTTTCATCCTTGTTATTTAAGTATTATGTAGCTACAATATTGTTCTATGGAGCTAATATTTTTTATAATGTGTTGTTACTCTTAATAAAAATGAAATAAATAAGTAACCTATCTTTTTGCAAAAAAAAAAAAAAATTCATATACACTTACTATCAGTGTTGAATTTGTTCTTGAAACTCGACATAATTATCTTGTATGTATAAGATAGTTACGGGGAGTTTCATGAACCAGTTTTAGTTAGTAGCTAAGTCAATCTTCTCCAAGGAGAGGTTAAAACAACAAATACATAAACAGTCACCGTTTTCTTTTAACGAATGCAAGACAGCACTGTATCCTTGTAACAGATGCAAGACATGTTTCTTAGAAAAGCATTCCCGTTGAACCAATTGCAGGTTCGTTTGCGTCGTACTTGTTTGACGTTAACAGACTGCGAAGATTAAACGTGTCCCGTTTTTTCGATGCAAAGAAAACAGTCCGCTGTCGGTACACTGGAAGGGAATATTACAGGGTATAGACAAGAATGATTTCCTTGCTTTAGTTATTATGCTTTGACATTGATATCTGTCGTGGATCGACCTAGATAAAAAACCACAAGAAAAAATTATGTAATTAAAATGTTTTGTAACTGAAAACATAAAAAGAGTGGCCGTAAATTTTCTTGCATGATCTTCTTCACAAAGATATTCGCTTTGGACTATACAATTTTGCCATACTTTTTTAACTGACCACTATTTTTACAATTCAAAAGTTACATATTTGCCTAAGTGATAAACGACATACATATTATTGTTTGGGATCCTATAAATGAAGAAATGTTGTTTTTATTTAATAGCTACTATCTTGTCAAAATGAAACAACTATTTAGTGACAGCAATTTTCGAATCGCTTATTTAATATTCATACTTACTATTGTCTGCATTGTAAGCAATATAGCTTCGTTAAAGGTACCTAACAAACTGAATTTTCTATATCACCACTTATCTAACTTGTACCTTTTGTTTTCTCAAGTTAATGAAATCTTTAGTGTGTGTATGGTTTTTATCTATTTATTTCATTCATGGTGTAAGGGTAAAGTGACGCCTTGTTTGCTAAAAGGGGTCTTTACTTAGTAGATTAGATGTCAGAGGCTCTAAATGACGATTTTGAGCGAACTGACCAAGTCCCTTGTTAGTGTGATCAGCAATATTCTGTGTTAAATTCTTAAGAGTCTTGCTTACTTTACTTTTCTTTTTCTTCTTTTACTTTTTTGCTTACCTTTTGTAGTTGACGTTATTTGCTGTAACTATTTAATCAGCTGAGGTGCTTTTATTCAGTAAATGGAACACTACGCCACAGGAATATTTACTTTTTCATCATATTTTATTCTTAGCTCCTATTAGGGGCTTCGCCTGCGTGTTGGTAGAAAAATGTTTCAAGAAATGTCTTATTTCACCTGATGTTCAGCCATTTTTACAAATCTGTTTATCTGTTAGTGTTGTGAAGGTGTAAATATAGATATAAAATATATAAGTAACACACAGAAATGTATGTATATTTCTACAAACAAACTTCTGCCTTTATTGATAAGCACCTGTTCGAACATTACCAATTAACTATCATTAACAACAAACTCCAGCAGGGTATTTCACTTTTTAATTATAAGCGCAAACTCTTTCAAATTGACCAGTTTCGGTTTGTTTCGGTTTCTTACCTACCTTCTGGTGACACATAACCTGCTTACGTAAAGATCTAATGACATCATCAGCGGACCGCTTTGCCTTGGCCAATAACTAAGCCTGCACGGTAGAACAGGATACACGTGTGTCATGCCATTTGCATTTCTAGTACCACGGGTTTCCTTTTCAGAAATTCTCTGTGACCTTCGGCCTTGCTTATTGTTTTACTGACATGTGTTTGAGGCATTTGTGGAACAATACGCGCCATATTTTATTTTCGGTGTGCAATAAATAAGAAGAATATCATCGATGACTGGTGCTCGGCTCTTATTGGACGGGTAGACGGCGAGCTACCTATTGCTTTTTGCCCGTCAACCCTATGGGCGTTGGCTGGGGATTGCCAGTCGCGGCGACATTGAGGTGTGAGTATGTCCGTTTGTGCTCACGTTCGTGGCTATTTTTCTCGCTAATATTACTACTTTATAGAAGACAGCGACCGCATCCCATTCCTTCCTGCTCCAGAACCGATGGCCTAAATCAGGACTCAGCATGAGAGGTCGCCTGCCGATCTCCTCCATGAAGACACTGCAGTGCTGCCTATAAGTGGGACACGCCTCCACCGAAAGCTTTCACCACACGGTAGTGTAAACCAAAGGCGGAGCTTGGTAGGCCGTATAGCGCTATCCTTTTCTTACACCGGATTTAAGATGATTTTAAGGCGTCATAGTACAGAAGTTAAGTCGTTACCAAGTTTTTAAGTTAAGACTCCAAGTTAGACCCAAGTACGTACTGCACTTTACAGTACATAGTTTCTTTCATTACTGAAGTCGTATAGAAATTTTATTGAAGCCATTCTCATATCTTTACTGCATTGTTTTACTGCAGTCGTTGATAATATTCGCGGAGATTATTATCTTATTTTATGTGCCAGGTTATATAAAATTAAAACTTATACTTTTAAAATTAATTTTATAATTTCTACATATTTTTGTTTTAAGACATAGAAGTGGACAGAAATGAAAATGCGTCTTTGTACATATTCAATAAATGAATAGGTACGAGTATAAAGACGACATAGAAATGTCGCAATTTTATTGCAACGAAAGATGCGATTACAGTAGGTATGTTGGTCACCGAATAGGTACGGTGATCGATTCGATTTAATCGAATTGATTCACCAAATTGGGAGTAATGTAAACACATTAAGTCGGTGACCGTTTTCGTTTCCAATTGTCGGTTTACGGTATTCGACTACCGCATTTAATTAGGTAAAATTGCACACGTGTTGAAAGCACCATAAATGATAAATGGCTCGCTGAACAAGTTCAGTAAAAAAGTCTGTTTATACTTAACGGTAGGTAGCTAAAAACGGTCTATATTCGAATACGGTTAAAAATCCGTTCACACTAGTCTTTGACCGAATCTGTCAAAACGACTTTATATGAGCCATCACGCGAAACTATGGGGAGCAGTTCATTATATCATATTTCCGAACCTATTAACAGCCTCTATAACCACTGTAGGAATAGTGTGTTCAAACGCTTACAAGCTGTGACTGCCAAATAGCTTAAAAGGTAATGTCTGTGCAGTACGAGGCAGTAAGCCCATAGCATATAAACAATGCAATATCCCATTTCTCCGGCTTAGTGAACGGGACATGTTTGGAACGAAGAATATGTTATATGTATTCACCTTGCTACAATGTAGCATGAAAGAGTAAAAAGAAAACTGAATTAAACTGCAGAACTGGGTACATGGGAACATGTTTTATTTTAAGAAATGTTCAAGATTTAGTTGTAGGATGTAAAGCACGGGCTTGTGGATGGCGAATAATGGGTAGCTCCCTGTCCAATCTTCTGGTTACCGTCCGGACCTAGCCCAATCGTCGACGGCGTTCACTGTTTCTGCGCGCCTCAAGAAGTTGTCAGTAACAGTGGCTTCGCGTCTGAAAGGAAGGCTCTAGTCCAGGTCTATATGGCAGCGTAGGAGTGGGGTTGTTTATTTATTTATTTAGTCAGTAAGAGTCTGACACTGTTTCCCGCTCCGCCCAAGGGTGGGATTCGTCACTGGATGATTTTTACCTACCGTAATAAAACAGGATGTAAAGCAAAGTAGAAATTTACTAACTGACATATCAACGCACAGCTGAAAATACCGTCGCACGGCGAGTATTCACCGTTATGTAAAGAGAAAACCTACTTTCACAAGGTAAAACCGTTGACAGAAATTAGTTAGGTCATATTTTAACTATTAGTGAGCTGCCACAATTTCACACGGTAGTATCTTTCAAATTCTCCGCCCTACTTTAATATGAATATACACCGTGAAATTTAAATGGTTGTTTTCCCTCAGCGAAATGGTTGTATCTTGGTAATACAAACGTTTGATAAAGAAATAAAATATTAAAAACAAAAAATAAAACTTTTTAATTTTTTTATTTTTACTGTATGCTTCAAAAGTACTCCTTATGGCAAGTCATTCTGCTGCGGGAAAACAACCATTTAAATTTCACGGTGTATTAAAACACTTCATCAAATCTTCTTCAAGAATCGCTCGGTCAACTTATGGAAACCGCATGAAAATTCGTTTAGTAAATTATTAAGTTTATTACGTTTATACCTGAGTTCACTTCATAATAATTATTCGTGTTTCGTCTTTTTTTAATGTCTCAGTACTGTGTAACATATATTTAGGATAAGTAGACTTTTATATACGTATTGTGCGCTATTTGTATATATGTATATATAATTTACGGTCACGTTAGACGCCCGAACGCACGCACGTGAGATATCCTGCCCGAAAGCCAGATTTTGTCGTCAAAAAAAAAAAAAACTTGTAAACCAGGTTCAATTCTATTTTCAAACTATTCAGGGACTTACTCAAATACGAGTATGAATAGCTATACTAATAACCCTGAATAATAATAGTATACACAAAATTTCATCCAAATCTGTCGAGCTGTTTAGGAGAAGTTAAGGACCAACATGATTCAAACACGTTTATATATTTATAACTCTTCTATGGCTGTACAGAATTTTTTATAAATATAGCATTAACCCGCAATATCTAATTTGAATTATTTCACAGTCTGTACCTATAGATTTAAGTTAGCGCTTAAAGTTTTGTAACTCTTTGATAATAAAGTTTATTTTCTCACAATAAAGTTTATTCTATTCTAGTCTACACTTTGTAGACTTTTCGTAACTGAAAATTTTTGATAACCAGAATGAGTAAGTAGGTGCTACAAAATATATTTTGCTAATGATTGATAGAGTACCTCCTTAGAAAAAAATACAGAATAGGTATTTTCTTATGTACGAAACCTTTACAAATTGTTCGATCACGATTGATAGATAGTTCACGCGGGAAACAGCGAATATTTCACTAATCCGCTTAGACGTGTGGTTCTGTTGATGGCAGAAATATAATATTTAGGGTACTGTATTTGATCTATTGCATGTCTACTTTATTAACTGGCCTGTTGGTCTAGTAGTTAGTGATCCTGACTGCTGTGCCGGAGGTCGTGGGTTCGATTCCCACCCAGGACAAATGTTTGTGTGTTGAGCACGATCATTTGTTCTGTGTCTGGGTGTAATTTATCTATAATATTTATGTATTTAGAAATATATAAGTATGTTTATCAGTTGTCTAGCACTCATAACACAAGCTCTGCTTAGCTTGAGACTAGACGGCGTTGTGTGATAGTTGTCGAATATATTATATTATTTTATTTAACACGCAATGTTAGGTTCCATCGTCTATAAGTACCCATAGTTGTTTAGTTCTGCCTAGACAATAAAGGTCATTGCCCTTACCCTTAATTCTCTTGGGAACCCGAACAATAAAATGTGTATCGTGTCTCATTAGTGAACAATGTCGACGATTACTATAGATGTCGATTCAGGACAGCTTCGGCCTTTACGTCCGATTTTAAATTAGGAATGTCAATGGCCGTTGTTGCCATGCCAGAACAAAAAAAAAGCTATGATTAAATCTGTAAGTAGGAATATTAATCTTTTTTTTTTTTACTAACAATAAAAAAAAATATATTTTATTGTTTTTTATTTGTATTATTTGTAAATATACTGTAATAATGTAAATATACACTAGACCTTGGCCTCTATTTTTTTTTTATGGTGAGATCATCCAATGACAAATCCCACCCTTGGGTGGAGCGGGAAATAGAGTCAGACTTTCCTGACTAAACGACCCTGTTCCTGCTTGTGATCTCTCTCTATCTTTCAAAGATTTGCTGAAAGAAAACTCATTTTTGTGTTATAGCCTAACGCAAAAATTAGCTTTCTTCCAGCATACTTTTGTATAATATGTCTCTGTATATTATTAACTCTGTTATCCACTTATAAGCCTTTTGCCAGCGACTTCGCCCGCGTGAAAGTAGGATTCTCTATACAAACTTTAGACCCCCATTACATCCCTTTAGGAGCTGAATTTTGAAAAACCCTTTCTTAGTGTTCGCGTACGTCATAAAAGGAAGCTTTGCACAAAATTTCACGCTCCTAGTCCCAGTAGTATCGTCTGTGCGTTGATATGTCAGTCAGTCAGTTTCTCTTTTTATATAGGTTATGGTGTACAATAAAATACTTTTTACAAGACAAAAAAAGCAATTATCACGTTATACAACGTTTTCCCTTTTGGAACTTATAACAATAACAGTATACAATATAGGCCACTCGAACCTGTCACGGTTCTGCAATATTGCAATTTTTAAACGAAAATTCTCGTTATTGAAGTTTGAAGGTTTTATCAGCTTTGACCTTTTTGTATAATATGTTTTATAGTTAGTTATAACTTTTTTTTTTTTCATTTACATAAAGTCGCGTTTGATCACTTCTCACCTGATGGTAAGCGATGTTGTGGCCGAAGATGAAGCATGCTTCTCTAGAAAAAACCTACTCACTCACTTAAAGACCCCTAAGTTGTAGTTATCAGGAAACACAGACTCCGGCAGGGAATCCCATTCCTTAGCTGTACGCACAATAAATGTGTTCCCAAAACGCTTTGTACGTATAGGTGGGATGTCCACCATGTACCGGTGACGCATTGCCGTACGTCTAGTAGTCCGATGATGGAACGGACTTCAGAATTTAATTGTGCAATTCCATTCCACACTCCCCAAAATGTTCGATAGAAAACCGACTGGCTAGCTGGTACTCGGCGTCGGTGCCCAAGGCCTTGGAGTTTCGACGTAACAAGTGCACCATTAACAATATAATCTTCTTGGCTTTCTTTTGGTTTTCATCAATAATAATAATTAAAAAAACAAATGAAAAACAAGAAAATTTAAACACAAACATTTTCTTATGCCACGCTCGAGTTGTCAGATATTGAAATATACACTTTTCTGCAACAACCTTGTATTAATTTGATGTGCTCAAGTATCCGCGGATCGAAAAAGAATACCCACTACATTACGAGTAAGAGTGCGGAAAATCCCCATCTGGACTCCCTTACTATAAATATTTTATTTCTTTCATTTATTCATCATGCAATCAATCATGTGAACTGTAAACAAATGACATGTAGTTGACAGGGTTTGTAGGGTGCTGCCCCCTGTGGGGCCGGGGCCCTTTCGTAAGTGTACTCATCCCTTTTGGGTGTCGCCTATGATGTAGGTCTAGTCAAAGATGTCACGCCACTACGTCAGTAGGCAAATGCTTTCCGCGATAGATAATAAACTACCCTGCTTTTTTATGGTAGGTAAAAATCATCCAATGACAAATTCCGCTCTTGGGCGGAGCGAGGAGACAGTGTCAGACTCTTACTAACTAAAAAACCTACCACATTCCTTCCTTGCCTTATTCCCAAGCGTTACGTTTTCGCATCAAACGTTGGCCCAGGAGGCTTCGACCCTACAGTTTGCTGACAACTCCTTGAGCAACAACTCCAACCCAGCTTGGTTTTGGTGTTTCTGTAGACGTGATCTGTAGTTAGCACCAGGGTAGTCAATCTACGAGTACTCTTTAACCATCTTTAAGTCAAGAGTGAATAGGTTACTTCTAGGTACGCGCTCTATCGTCGACCGCATCGTCACTTTCCATCAGGTGAGATAGCGGTCAAGCGCGAACCTATAAACAATAAAAAAATAATTGAAAGTTCGATATTTCATGAATCTCTTTTGTTTTAATAAACTACATTACATTGGCGTATGTATTAATTTTTTTTTTATGTCGACTTAAAAAATTACTAAGAAAATTTCTCAGCCCATTTTAGAGAGTTCGTGGCGCGTTCAATTATTCACAAACACAAAACTACACCAATGTTCCATCTTATATCCAATAGGGATCAATTTGTGTATTTAAATTAATACAGACATTGACTTTTACTCATTAAAACACCGCTAAATACTGATGAAAATACATTTATTGTCTCTCTTTTTCGTTTTAAGTATAACAAAATAATAGCGCCAGCTGTGTTGTTGTATCACAAGAAAGCTCCAAGCGACTTTTTTGCTTTTAACGCCATCCTCATGCCTACGGAATAGAAATTAAAATCGATTGAACAGACAGTAAAAAAGGTATCTTTAAACGTCTTAACGCAAATAGAGAATCATCATCAGCCTTTTTAATGTTCCCACTGCTGGGACACAAACCTCCTCTCTAGGAGAGGGAATGGGCCATAATCCACCATGCGGGCCCAGTGCGGATTGGTGGATGTCACATGTCTTCGAGTTTTTGGTTCTAGGACATGCCGGTTTCCTCACGATGTTTTCCTTCACCGTCAAATAAATTACACAAAGTAATGCGCCTGGCTGGGTTCGAACCCGCCAGTTCGAGGCTACCACTGCTCTAAATAGAGTATAGGCAGTCTGAACTCCAGCACAACCAAGTAGCTTCCACAACAACTATAACAAGTTTAATCACTTCTTTATCAGTACAGTTCGCAGCATAAGCTTCTAAACACAATTTAATCAGCAAAATAATCTGCCCTCAGATCAGTTAGATCCGTAAGTTTGATCATTACTGATCAGGGACGATAAGAAACTTAAGTGGTTTGTGGGAAGTGGCTATTGTTGCGAACGCTACCAAAAATGTCCTTGTAGCGAATCTAAGTGGATATAAGCCTTGTTTGTTTAGTTGTTTTATCTCACAAAGGCGCCATGGTCTTATATGTGTGAATAGATTCACGTACGCTCTTTTAGGGGTCCTTACCTTACTCTACAAAAACGTGGTTCGCGTCTGAAAGGAAGGCTCAGCCCTGATACGAAAGGCAACGTAGGAATGGGGTAGATTTTTTAGGCAGTAAATGTCTGACACTATTTCCTGCTCCACCCAAGGGCGAGAGTTGTCATTGGATAATTTTTACCTATCGTAAAAAAAAAGAAAAAGAAGCCTTTTATGATCACTTTGTTATAGTAACAGTTGATATCAAAAGTAGCTGAAGTAAATCTGTTCTCTAAATTACTTCCAAAAATGAAAAAGTCTCTCAAAACTTCTAAGCCAATGCAATCTAAATATAATGCCGTTTTCGGCGCATATTAATAATCAAAATCCTATAAAAACTTCCATTATATTCGACAAGATGCAATGCCGTTAAAATTCCGTGAATTATTAAATTGTTTTGTTTTTAAATTATTACATTACTTTTGCGATTATAAAACAAGTTTGAACGGAACCCTTACAGTGCGAGCCACACACATTCAAAACCATTCCATCATCGTGGAACAGAATATATTTATCTACAACAGGATCTCTGTGGTCTTTCACAAACTTTCCTTCCTTTACTTGCTTGTCTTTCAACCCACGTTGGATTAATTAAATAAAGTTGAATTTAACGTGAATGTTTCCTCACTAATTGGAGGGTTTTGAAACTCTAAGAATTGGAGACATTGATTGTGGTCGTTTGCCTATGAAATAAGATTGACAAAGTAAGAAGATTATTATCACTCAGCACCGCGCTCCGCCGCGGAGAGTGGTGGTAGTAAAGAAGATTTTGTCCGATCGACCGCGCGGACATAAGATCGCATCACCGCCTAACGCGGTGGTACGCGGTGCCGTGTGTTAATCACTTCATCATCATCATTTAAGCCCAGAGATGTCCACTGTAGTCCTCCAAGCGCCGCCACAAAGAGCGGTCCTGTGCGTCTTGTATCCTTCGGATTCCAATAGATGGCCGCTAGGGCCGTAAGGTTCTGGAGTGGCGACCGCATTAATCACTTGAACAAATGAAAATGCAGATATTTTTTTTTTGCATTTCCAAAACATTAAATATTTTTTGTACAATTTTTTATCCCAACTCAAAATAAAAAATTGCGCAGTAAAGTTTACAAAGTTAAGAATCAGCTCGTAAATACAGTGTTTTGTTTATTTTTTTTTGCTTCATAAAATAAACTTACCAGCAATAATATATCGAGGCACATTTACATCTTTCGATAACGTTCGCTCGTATCCATTAATTTATTAACAAATAAAACCGCTACTGAGTTATAAGGGCATTAAGTAGAGAGGTGTGCCAACATCGCCACGCCTCAGTACCTCAGTGGTTCAACTTCATTCAGAACCAACATGACATGAAATATATACCTGCATCTATTTTATTACCAACTAGCCTTCTGCCAGCGGCTTTGCTCGCGTAAAGTAGGCTTGTGCATACGAACTTTAGACCTTCCTGCCTTTAGGATCTGAATTTAGAAAAACCCCTTTCTTAGTGTTCGCCTACGTCATAAAAGGAAGCCTTGTGCAAAATTTCACGCTCCTAGGTCCAGTAGTTTTGGCTGTGCGTTGATATGTCAGTCAGTCAGTTTCTCCTTTTATATTTAAATACCTTTTACATTATTTTAGCACCGAAAATCGAAATAAAATAACGTAAAAATGACAAAAATAATCCAAAGAAAAATCGACCCGCAATTAAAGCAATGTTTACGTACTCCAATAATATAACAAAGCCCAGATTCATTTTATCTCTACTGTGCCAGACTTTTCTTAAGACCTTCAGCTACCTCTTATCTCATAAAGGAAAATACATCATATCCTGCTGAGAAAATACGTCTTAGCCCCAACAATACTTTGTATGCTTTAATAAAACAGACATTGTAACATGTAATCTTTTCACATCCGTCTCTTGTCGCTCACAGAAAATTAAGTTAAAACTTATCCAATAAACGTCCGAATTCTATTTTCAAAACACGTTATTTCCTCATTTGACGTCACATTTTTTAGCTGCCAGTTACATCGAGAGGCAATTTTCGAATAGCAATTAGTTCTAAAACGTTCCAATACACGGTTGAAATACGCTGAATTGCAGCAACGACCTATCATGAATAGCCTGTCTTGTTAGCTAGCCATGGTCATGCTTTGTCAGAAGCCGTATTCAAACGTATTCTGGTTGTCCCCTTTACAGTAGGTGCAAGCTTAAGGCGGGCTGTTTTCAAAGTATCGGTTTGGTCGCACGTTCGTTAAAATTTTACAGTCGAAATCAGTTTTGCTTGCAGTTGTACTCGTGCTTTTTGTGTGACGCTCGTTAGTGCAATATCGTTTATCTGAAGTAAGGTGACGCAAGTTCAAATCCCATTTTCCCTGATGATGTGTTTTTGATATGCAATGTGACAGCAGAAGCCATTTGTTGACATATCGTGCGTATGTTGGAATTTATGCCTTTTTCTTCCATGTCATTTTCGTAGCATTGCTACAAATATTTGCTTATCTCCTACAAAACATCACTTTCTGTGATGATTGATGTTTTTTTATGTAGCAATGATAGTCGTTTACAAAACGGGGTGTAATGGAAACTCGATACAAAGTTTTACTGATGTTTTTTCCTGACTGAGCAGGCAACAAAGATTACTGGACTATAAAAAACCATTTTCACTTTCACTACACTTGATTTTTCTTTTAAAATACTCGTCCAGCTTAAACGCTACTTAAAAAATCTATTCGGAAGTTTTTAAGCTGAAGTATAAAAAGTCTTTAGTAGTTTCTTTCTAATATAGGGCAGCGGTGTTCCCGAGGGATGGATGTTGAGGGCGCATTCAGTCGCTGTTTGGGAACGAGCCGGGAGGCCGCGTCGCGCGTCGCGCGGTAGGCTTACGAAAACGTGCAACTTGTTTGACTAAACTGTAAAACATCAATATTTTTATTTGAATGTTATAAAAATAATTGAATGAAAATATTTATTTAAAAAAGTTTTATGAAAATTTAATTTATTTCAATGACATGATAATTTTCCCGCCCGCGTGTTGATCGAAGTTTTCTTATAAGTACATATGTATCTGAAATATTTTTGTTTTATGATGAGTTGACTGACTTTAGAAAGTGTTTTTAATAAAGTGAAACAAATGGATTCTGGCGAAATGAAATAAATGATTCCGCAATGCTTTGCTATGTAAGTGCATTTTTAATAACTTTGTTTATTAGTTATCTTTTTGTTTATTTCAAAAGATAACAACGGGTTAGTACATAATTAAGCTATCGGTTAATAAACAAATGAATATTGAAAAAATCCTACTTTTTAATGTATTGCGGCAATTTTTTTCAAAAGTGTCGATAAATATACTAACGTTAAATTAGATTTTAAAACACTTTTAATAATACATATGTAACACAATATTATATTCAAATCAAAGGATTATACCAATACCAAATCAGAAGAAAAAATCGTCAAGGAATATCAACACGGGGACCTTTCTTAAGCTGAGTTGCATTCAAATAAAAATATTTTAATACCAAAAGAGTATTCAAAAAGTAGGAGAAGTAATTCTTTAGAAGACTATATAGTGTTGGTTTTATTACTGTTTCATGTCAACAGGGGCTTATCATCATTACATAGTATAAAACAAAGTTGATTAGTCCCTATGTATGCTTAAATCTTTAAAAGTACGCAACGGATTTTGATGCGGTTTTTTTTTAATAGATAGAGTGATTGAAGAGGAAGGTTTATGTGCATAATACATGCATAATATATTCAATATCATTACCCGTGCGAAGCTGGGGCGGGTCGCTAGTTTCAAATAAAATAAGTTTTTAACGAGCGGAAGATTAATTCAATTAAGTAGGGTAGGAATTTGTAGTAATATTATTATTTTGAGCATGCTGGTTTTTTAAAAGCACTGAGGCTCCTTGATGACAGGGTCTTAACCTTTCGAGTACCGTAATTGCAGACACAATTAAATGACAATAGGTGTGCGGATACCGGTGTCCTCTTGGAGCTTAATTAACTAATAGAAGCTAGTTTATAGCGTAAGCTTGGAAAAGTGCGACAACACTGGATGCAAGATCTATAACAAATTGCGCCTTCTTCTTTTCTTCTCCATAATGAGTGCAAATTACAATTTGTAAAAACGGTAACTCTATTTATTTATTTAAAACTTTATGAACTAATGAAGCATTGTACAAAGGCAGTTTGAATGCCTTAATTATAACAAAACCGTTTCTAACAGTAATTTTCATTCATATTCAATATTCGTGGTTCGGGAAATATAAAGTAGAACTGAAAATAAACTTTAAAGAACTCAACAGAATATTTGATTACAAGTCTGAAATAATGTACTCAATGTCAGGTTTTTTTTTTATGGTGGGCTAAAATCACCCAATGACGTATCACGTTCTTGGGTGGAGTGGGAAACAGTGTCAGACTCTTACTAGTAAGAGTATAGTCAGTAAGAGTCTGACATTGTTTCACTGTGTGTTTGAATAAGGAACATAGTGCGGTGTTTACCCACCACATTCCTTATTTGCCCTTCACACTGGAGCCAAGCTTTCCTTTCAGAAAGAGACCCTGGGCCCCAGTAGGCTTAAACCCTTTTGCAGAGTCCCCACGTACTCATTGTCAGGTGGACTTGTCACTATGTACATTACGGAATGAATAGCCATGTGTCATCCTCTAAGGGTGTTTTTACGAGTAATGTCATGAAGATTTCATCATGCATGAGGGTTTGCAACGCGTGAAAAAAGTAATAAAAAAAACGCGTCCCGAGTGCATCTTCCTAAATGTTTTTAAGAAAGTTATATATTTATGACTAGACAAACAACACTAGCGTGCAATCTATCACACACTAGTGCAATTAAGTCAACTTTTCTCACGCTATACATGCCAAGTATGGTTCGAAGTGGTAATTTGGCACTAATTTAATCCATTAAAATAGAAGCACGCTTTTATTAATGTTTTTATGTTTTAACACTATTTATTATATTTTTATGCATGAACCGTTGTCATTGTTCTTATGTGTTTTTCACATTCGACAATTTATTTTGTTTTTTATCTATGTCGATATGACAGGTATTGGTGCATATAGAAAAATAATATATATTCGCAGAAGTTTTAATTAAAGTCGCTGGATATTGTATTTTGTTTAATAAATTAAAATTGTTTATTTCAAGACCATAGAGACAAAAACACGTCAGCGATTGGAACCTCCTTGTAAGCAAAGAATGTCTGTATTAGGAGATTCCGCTCTTTCACAAAAGGTTAAATTTAAAATATTGTATTGTGAAATATTGTATGTAATGAATACATAGATAACACAGGAAAACAAAATAAAACTTTTTTTTTGTTGCATGAAGTTTTTCTACTGTTGTTTACTAGTTTGGGTGCGCTGATTTCAAATCTACGCTTAGATTTTTTGTAGCAGCTCTAGTTAGTGAGATACAGGTACCGTCTTGAATTTACATAAGTAGTCGATAGTTTCTATCAATAGCGGCGTAACTTAACTAGTTCCTTTATAAATTTCATTATGTCTTCCTCAAGAAGGACGTGTTTAAATAATCCTGATTGTTTTTGTGTTATTTGTGGAGGATATATGTTCACAAAATTTCGTTTAAATGTGTCGGACTTTGTGAAAAAGGCATACTTGGACTACTTTGGGTTTCCGTTGCCGCCAAACGCTAAACCTTGGACACCAAGTTTGGTATGTAAAAATTGTGTTGAATCTTTGCGACTGTGGGCAAACAAAAAAAGACCCACTTTCAAATACAAAGCTCCTATGATTTGGCGTGAACCATCCAACCATCATGACGACTGTTATTTCTGTGTAACGAAAATCAAAGGAATAAACCATAAAAATTGCTCTAAGTGGATATATCCAAACATAAAATCTGCCATAAGACCAGTCTTGAGTATTAGTGACACATCAACACCACAGCAGCCATGTACATCTTCGGAAGATCCCGACCAGTGCAGCGGACAAACCAAAAACGACGACAGTGGTAGCGACAGTGATTTTGATTGCTACGGTAGTCCCCGACCACTAAATCAAGATGATCTAAATGACTTGATCAGGGACCTTGGACTGTCTAAAACGGCATCAGAAATTTTAGCTTCTCGATTGAAAGAAAGAAATTTGTTGACCAGAGAAACGAAGATATCGTATTACCGTAACAGGGAAAAGGATTTACTTCCTTTCTTTACTCAAAAAGATAATTTTGTGTTTTGTACTGATGCTTGGATGCAACATGAGTATCAAGCTTCACTATCTTCACAGCCATCTAGACCATTTTCCTGAAAATCTCGGTGACCTAAGCGAGGAACAAGGAGAGAGCTTCCACCAGGATATTCGCACTATGGAGGCGAGGTATCAGGGATACTGGAATGAACATATGATGTCTGATTATTCTTGGAGCATTCAAAATAGTACTCATAATACATCTCACTCTAGAAAATCCAAAAAAAGGAAATTTCATTCAGAATAATAAATCTAATATTTTTTTTTAAACTTAAACTATGTGCATTTTCAATGAAAAACCCTGTCACTTCATAACTCCAAAACTAGAGCTGCTACATAAATACAGCATATATTTTCGAAATCAGCGTGGAATAACTATCCAGATTCATGTAAAAAATCTCATGCAACAGACATGCTGTTTTCCAGTGTAATTCAATTCAGTTTCTAATCAGTAATCAAGCATTGATCCTATACTGTAATACCTACCTGCAAATTGGACTGGTGACTTGATGATGATCACAGGAATCCAGGATGCATGATTAGTTTTTTTTGGTGACAAGTTCGTATGTGACTTCTCCCGTTCGTGGTAGAGCAAGAGAGTGTCAGACTTTTACGATATTAAAAACCCACCTGTGTTCCTTCAATTACTTTTCACAAAACTGCGGTGATTTGTTTTGACCACCCCATAAAATGTCTAAAACCCAATAAATCTGACAATATTTTAATAAAAAAATAAACAGTTTGACTAATTTTAAACTATAAAATGTGGTCTTTAGTTCTCAAAGGGTTAATTATATTAGACCTTCCTTTTATGTTATTTTAAGTCCTATAAAACGAGGGCAACTAGTCACGAATCTGAGTAATAAATACTTATAGTCTTGTATTTTATTCATAATCCCTAATTAGTTCCAGCAAGTTAATATTCTCCTCAGTTCAGAGAAGATTAGGGCTACGTCTTCTTACTTTGATTTCAAAGGAATTTTATGCTCAGTAGACTTACGTTTGCTGGCTACTTTGTTTAACCACAGATTATTGGGGAAAACTTCAGCTCAACTCTTAGGGCGTCTTCGGCGGTAGCGCTACAAGCGCGTTGCAATCGCGCGGCACTTAGCGACTAATTTGAAGGCACCCTTATTCAACATCATCATCATCAATTCAGCCGAAAGACGTCCACTGCTGGACATAGGCCTCCCACAAACATCGCCACAACGACCGGTACCGTGGGTCTCGCATCCATCGAATTCCAGCAACCTTGACCAGGTCGTCGGTCCACCTTGTGGGAGGACTTAAAACACTACGTCTTCCGGTACACGGTCGCCACTCCAGAACCTTTCGGCCCCAGCGGCCATGTGTTAGTGCTATTTAACAGTTCTTTGACATAGTTCATTCGACAGACAGGCAGTCAACCCCAAGCTAGTTGAGAAAAAGTTAGAGCAGGATGACAACGCAAGGACTTTTGATCATAGGGCGTCTTCAAATTAGCCTCAAAGTGCCTGCGACAGCGCTGTTCTGTTATTCCATACAAACAAAAAACGCGCGGACACAGCGCGGATGTAGCGCAGCAGATGCGCAGCCGTAGCGTTTACCATTTTCCAGCATTTTGCGGCTGAGCCGCCGAATGATCTAAAGTCTTTGCGTCATCATTCTTCCCTAACCTTTTTCCACCTAGCTTGGTGTCGGCTGCCTGTCTTAACTGAATGCAGCTGAACATTCCAATCTTTATTCTTTTTTTTTTTGTTGTTGCGATTTTTTGTGTAAATAAATACCAAACACTTTAGGTGGGTCTCCATTGATATGGAATTGTGTGAAGTGCGTAATGCTTAAATTTCATCTAATTTTTTTTAAATTATTATTTGCTTTTGACCGCTCACCTAATGGTAAGCAATGATGTAGCCAACGATGGAGTACGCTTGCCTAGAAGTAACCTCTTCACTCTAAAAGACCCCTAAGTTGTAGCTACAAGGAAAAAGACTCCGATAGGGAATCATGAAATTGACTGGCCTGTCAACCTAGTAGTTAGTAACCCTGACTGCTATGCCGGAGTTTCTGGGTTCGAATCCCACCCAGGACAAATATTTGTGTGATGAGCACTATCATTTGTTCTGTGTCTGGGTGTAATTTTTTTCTATAATATGTATTTATTTAGAAATACACTTCTCATCAAAAAAATCGAAACACCTTGCAAGTTTACGTTTTGTCAGGATTATCAGAAAAATGTGTACATTTAGGAATAAATGTTAAATGTCGTTTAATAGTGAGTAATATGAGCTTATCAAATGTTAATGTTCTAAATTTAAATGAATTTTTCATAGGTTTCGTATTTTGTTAAATGAGTCATTTTTATTCCGTATGAAGTATAAAGGAAATGGATAAAACAACACACGTAAATGAAAAAAAAAGCTAAAAAACGTTTATTTAATAACTTGTATTCCCTCCCCGAGCTCTAATTACTGCTTCCATACGGTTCTTCATCGATCGGATGAGAGTCACGATCACATGCTGTGGTATATTGTCCCATTCCTCTTGGATTGCATCTTGCAGCTGGCTAAGTGTTTCTGGGGCAGGATCTCTTGCTCGAATTCGTCTCTTTAATTCATCCCATAGATGTTCAATGGGATTCATGTCCGGGCTTCTTGCTGGCCATTCCATAATAGAGATATCGACTTCGTTAAGATAATCTCGTACGACGCCCGCGGTGTGAGCCCTAGCATTGTCGTGCATGAATATGAAGCCGTTGCCAATAAAATGTGCATAGGGCATCACATGAGGCTCGAGACACTCTTCGACGTACCGATGACAGTTTAGTGCAGGCAGACGTGGCCCAGACACGAAAGCAAGCTCTGTCTTACCGTCGGCGCTGATTCCTCCCCAAACCGTCCACGAACCGCCACCATAGCTGACCTTTTCTTCAATGCAGCATTGTGCATAGCGTTCTCCGTCTCTTCTGTAGACCTTGTTCCTTCCGTCGTTACCATACAGCATAATTTTACACTCATCAGAAAAGAGAACTTTGCTCCACTGTAGGTATGACCAATTTAGGTGCTCACGTGCAAAGTTAAGGCGCGCTCTTCGATGGTCTGCAGTTAATTTCGGCCCATTTGCTGGCTTATGCGGTACCAGTCCACGATCCTTCAACCTTCTTCTAATTGTAGAGTCACTTACAGCCACCCTTCGTACAACACGAAGCCGCTGCTGCAGTTGAAAAGCGTTAAGGCGTCGATTTCTTAAAGAAGTTGTTACAATAAATCGATCATCTCGCTCAGAAGTGACCCGATTCCTGCCAGATCCTGAACGGCGCGTGAACAAACCAGTCTCCCGATAACGTTTATAGACTCTATGAACAGATGACAGGCTTAGATGCAGTCTTGCAGCCACAACACGCTGACTAAGGCCAGAATCCAGCAATGCCACAACTTGGGCGGCTTCTGTGGGCGAAGTATCCATACGTTTTAGAAAAAAAACCTTTTTTCAGACGTCCCAAAGTCACAGTATTGAAATAAAAAACAAAAAGTTTAAGGATAGGCGCCAATTTTTAGTTTTTAAACGCTAAATGTACTCCAACCCTAAACACACATTTGTCTCAAAACAGTGATTCATTTCGTTTATAAGATAAACAAATGAAATTCTAATTTTGAATTTAGAATTTTCGCTTATTACTGTAATGGCCAAACTGCCAGCTATAATATATGTATTTTTTTTCATCGTATGAATTCTTTTTTGTGTTAAATTCGGACAGAAACAATGAAAACGGAAGTGTTTCGATTTTTTTGATGAGAAGTGTATATAAGTATGTTTATCAGTTGTCTAGTACTCATAACACAAGCTCTGTTTAGCTTGAGATTAGACGGCGTTGTGTGATGGTTGTCGAATATATTAATTATTATATTATTATGAAATCATTTCATCCGCTCTGGAAAGAGTGAGATGGAGTGTCAGACTGTCTAAAACGCGCCTGTTTTCTTTCAGTTGCCTTTTGCGCCACGATAACTCTTTGGAACAATTTCACAGCCCACATTTCAACTCCTAAATCTACTCAGTAAGTTTAGTCATTTGGCCAATGAAGTCGCGTGGTCTGGCCTCGGGGTTACATGTGTGCCGAGGACTTTAGCATAATTATTTGTGAAGTTAAATTCATAATTTCCTTTCATATTCTATACACCGCGTCGTTGCCTTCCAAGAAAGTAATTATCACACTTGTTCACACATTATGATTGCTTTCAGCTTTCGCTAAAGCTTAAAATCTTTACTCAAAAAGTATCAAGAATTCTTGAAATTCTTATCAAAAGGCTCTCTAAATGTTTTAGCTTAACTGGTTTTAACGAGAACTGTTTTCTTAACACTTTAATGTTCTGTGTATTTTAATATTTATTTAGGTGCTTGGAAGATGAAAATAATAGAATGAATATTAGATTGGCGTGTACCTACTTAAAATATCAAAATTATCCGAACGTCTAGTTTATTTTTTGTCAAAATAAAACATAGTTATTTTGGGAGGTAGAAAATCAACTAATAACATCTCCCGCTCGATAGCAATAAGCGATAGACTCTCTCAGACTGTGACTGAATAAAACCTATGTATATTATTTTTAATAGATATTATAAATTTTCTGCCCACCCTTTGAGTGCTTGGGGCCAAGGGTTGATGCAAAAGCGGAACATCGGAACCCTGGAACTAAGGCAAGAAGGAACGGAGGGTTGTTTAGTCAGTAGAAGTCTGACACTGTCTCCCGCTCCGCCCAAGGGCGGGATTCGTCATTCGATGATTTTTCAAAAAAAAAAAACCTTTGCGTTCTGGGACCTCGGGTTTTATTTTTAGTAAGGCAATACTCCTTTGGGTTTATGCCCATGGTAACTTAATCGAACTCTCACGCAGCCCTAGCAACCCTTAGGACATGGTAAGTACCTGATGTATGTTTAATGTTTATCTAGTCTTTAGGGACCTATCCAATCAGTACTCAAAGTTAGTCAGTTATAGAGGTTTGTCTGGACAATTTACGAAGTTGTTTAGTTAAATATATCTGGAACATAGTGTTATATGTCTTGAGTAAACGGTTTGGAGCCCCTAAAGCCGCTACATGTGCCAAACTTACACCCTTATCTATAAAGACTAGGCTTAACTGAAGAAAATGTATGAACACTTGTAAGTAGGCTAATGAAAAGAGCCTTTTCAAGTAGAACATTTGTTACTATTAAGGGTAATCCTAAATTAGGTATCCTTATACGTAGTGAGACGCCTCTAAAGATAGTTAATCGTTGCTAGGAGTAAGTAATACCAGAATATCGTGACCGGCTTTTGTTTCAATATGAACCTAAAGGCTGCTTCACATTGATCCATAGTGTAATTTATTCTAGCGTTCCAATTCAGTAATTTATTATTGATGTTTGGATAGGTAAATTGGCTACTCTATTCAAATCGGCTTTGAATACTGAGTTAGTTTGAAAATCTTCCTTTCCTAACTTCCTTTTTCATCCGTTTGCTTAGGAAGGCGAATCTACAGATAGTTAGGAGTATTCGTTATAGTTGATTGTTGCAACTGAGCAAACTTCGATATATATCTACTACGCACTAGATAAAGCGTACCGTACAGTCACTTTACTTGCCTTAGGTAATCTGCAGGTCATACACCTTTACATTGATGACATTAGTGCAGTTTTGACGTTCAGGCAATGTTAGAGCGCTGTAAGCTTTAAAAGTTTTGTTAGACGACATAATGCCAATTAAACGCCGCAGTGGACTGTACATTAACTTTTCAGCATTTTGACAAATAGTTTTTATGAACGTGATTGTCTATTAGTAGGATATAAGTCGATGATACGAAAATATCGTTACTGGCTTTTGTTTGTTAAATAGGTTACCTTTTATTTCAATACTAGCGTCCCAGCTTCGCATGAGTGGAATGTGGCATTAAATACATTGTATTATGCATATAAACCTTCCCCTTGAAACACTCTATCTAATTATATTAAAAAACCGCATCAAAATCTATTGCGTAGTTTTAAAGATCTAATCATACATAGGGACGATAGGGACAGAGCGACTTTGTTTTATACTATGTAATGATTGTTTTTTTGACAGAGAGAGATTCTACTATCACGCAGACGAAACCGCTGTCAGCAACTAGTTAATTATATCACAGTTGTTTAACTTGGTCTCATCCCAAAATCCCAATGGCTTCAGTTATGCAATACTTGGTTAATAGATGTCGTTACGATGAAACAGTCGTTGATATCCATTAATCCGTAATTGATGGCAATTTAATTATTAAGGAATGTAGGCATTGGCAATTTGCAAGTTGAAATTCATTCGTCAACGGAAGCAAGCAGGTAATTGATGAGTTATTAATATTACGTTTCAAATGTCATTAGAGAAACGTTAAGTTTGTGATTTATGGACTAACTAGCATTTTGCCAGCGGCTTCGCCCGCGTGAAAGTAGGGTTCTCTATACAAACTTTAGACGCCCATTACATCCCTTTAGGAGCTGAATTTTGAAAAACCCTTTCTTAGTGTTCGCCTACGTCATAAAAGGCAGTCTTGTGCAAAATTTCACGCTTCTAGGACAAGTAGTTTCGGCTGTGCGTTGATATGTCAGTCAGTCAGTTTCTTCTTTTATATATATATATAGATTAGTTGAAATTAAGTTTTGAAAATTAGGTATTTCATTAAGTTACGCGTCAAAAGCTCTTTAGACAAACAGCAATATAATATAATCAGTATCTAAGGGCCTTTGTCAATGATTAGCCTACTTACTTAAACACCTAAGATTTAATTTAATCCTCTACTAATATTTAATTTTGTTAATGTCGTATCTACTTGATTAAATCTAGCTTGTCTCCGTAGGGACCCTACAGGGTCGAAGCCTCCTGGAGCTGAGGGTTGGTGCGAAAGCGTTACACCGGGAATAAGGCAAGGAAGGTACGGGGTAGGTTCTTTAGTCAGTAAGAGTCTGACACTGTTACCCGCTCCGCCCAAGAGTGGGATTCGTCATTCGATGATTTTTACCTACCATAAAAAAAGCTTGCCTGTTTTTAAATTCTTTTCTAAACTCTGACAGATTTAAGTTGTCGAACAGAGGTGGAAGCTGTATGTCGCTTTGTTCTCATTTGCTTTGTGTATATTTTATGACGCAAAACCAAAGCTTGTTTGACAACAAAACGTCGTGCATCAAAGCTTTGCCGGTTTGCTCTACACTGAGTCGTAAAACACGATTGGACTTGACAATTCGAATGCAAGCCTACAATATGGATAGGGCATCGTCCACACTGTACGTATTGTCAGCCGCTGATTGTGAGGTATGCTCACTGCCAGCACACTGGTGCTGGCAGTGAACGTGGACTCAGTCTGAAGTATGCGTTCTCATCAAGCCGACAGTACGCTACAGCGTAGAATACTTTACTTGTGTGAACAAAAGAGTAGGCTTGCTACGCGCAGTTGAAAAATCGGCTACCGAGAGTTAACAAAACGCATTACGTAATAGCGTATAGTCAGTTTGCTGTGAACGAGAAGTTAATATAAGCGATAAACTGCGTAACTGCCGTTCACAGTCAGCTGCTGAGAATACGTCTGTCTAAAAAATATCTAATACATACTTGAACACTTTAGGCCTCTAAAACATGCATTGTTTTCAGAACTTTCCAGCTATAGCCGACCTCAATAATTGTGAAATCCATGATTTCTATTTGGTGCACTCCAATAGCTTTAATGATATGTGCTGGCCCATACATCATGTACTTGTAATCTAAACTTATCTACTTACGAAATGCCGTAGATTTAAAATTGGCAACCGTTCAACCTTCAAATCCTAACTAACGATTTCAATATTTTTCTCTCTCTGATAGCAAACCACTTAAATGAAAGCTAAAATAAATTAAAACTTCATAGCAACCCGTAATTCAACTGAAGCCATATATTGCGTATAATAAATCATCTTAAATTAAGTTTGTTCGTTCTAGTTAATAAGAAACCACTTCGCCTCAAAATTGCCGTGTGGTACGTACGTGGGACGCTTGACAGAAAATCAGATTCAAGCTTATTAGTTTTATGAAGCACTCGCTTCTGTTAGCGGTCAATCATCCTAAAGAAACATACCTACTCCCGGGATATAAAGTATGACCTATTCCGAGACATGGTCTACCCGTGTGCCAGATTTTATACAAATCCGCTAAACCGTTTAAGAGTAAAGGTAAGAGACATACATAATAATGCAAACTTTAGCCTTTATGGTGGGCGAGTGGTAACTGGTATTCCCTTTTAATTTGTCCTGTGCGTGTCAAAATAAATGTTTTTCTTTCTTTCTTTCTTTTCTTATTTTTTTTTCTTTCTTTCTTAGAGAGTCCCAACAGCGGGAACATTATAAGGCTGACGTTGCTGCTGCCTTTTTACATAGCATGGGCAGGATGACAGCACGACGAAAATATGCATGTGTAAAATGAGATAAAAGGATAGATAGGTAAATTATATGAATTTGACTGCTGTTACTTGTACCTTTCTATAGCAATTGTAGTATAACTTGTTCAATCACCTTCTCTTTTTCATAACCTCTTGATTTCTTTTTCTTTACCCCATACTAAGAAAGACTCCTGTATTGTGGTTGCGTTAACATACCTACGTATAAACAAACATACCCAATACACCCCGACCCGGAACCACTATTTGTAGACCATACAAATATTTGTTCCATCCGAGAACATTTGACCAAGGGAACAATTTGAGATCAATAAGAGGACTTTTTACTCTATCGTCTTCAGTTCTAATAGAGTCTTGAGATAACTAACGACCTTATAGATTGTTAAAGAAGAAATGACAGAGCTCACTGATAGCTGAATTTACTTCGATCCTCTTATAATGAGTTTAGAGAACTTCTATAATGGGGTTTTTGCTTCAATAGAAAACTTCTAAAAGGCTTAAACACTTAGAGTACATAATACTATGTTATTTCGTAATTTCTCTAAGGAAAATAAATCACCTTTCAAAGATGCAAACAGAAAGCAATTATTTTTAGTTTCGCCAGCGCTCAACAAAATTTCTATTTAACATTAAGCTCAAAGGTCAAATAAAATGAAAATCACGTAATTCTTTTTAAGAAGATGTAAAATTTTGTATTATGATTTTTTTTTCATAATTTGATTCCAATTTTCTTTGTTTCCACGTTGATGGATACTGATGGAAATCTAAATGTGTAAAAGGAGAAACTGACTGACTAACATATCAAAGTACAGCTGAAACAACTGGGCCTAAGAGCGTGAAAGAAGTGAAATATTGTACAAAACTTCCTTTTGTGAAGTAGGTGAGACTAAGAAGGAGTTTTTAAAATTCAACTTGTGTCAAATCTTATGTTGCGAGCCAATACATTTGGAAATTTGCGTATAAATATTAAAGATGGTTAATAAAATATTTTAGAAATACTACCGATAGTAATAAAACGGGACAAGGGCAGGAAGATGATGATGATGACTACAGATAGTAATAATATCCAGATTATAATAATAACTTCAGAGGGTTTTAAAGATCGTATGGAAAATTACTATTTCTTGGCTTAATAAACTTGAAAATAAGCACAAATTTGAATAATAAAAATGGTTTGTGTGTCCAGAACTATCAGTAAGCATGGAGATTCTTGCCGATTCTTCTCGAAATGACCAATTGTAACCTTACGCAAGCTCTTAACGTTTTGCAAATTAATAGAAGAGTGTGATTGTGATATATGATATATAAAATATTTATTTTCTTCCCTTTCAAATTGCCATGTAGGCCCTATGTAAATCAAAATAATTTTTAGTTTTAGTTTGACCCTCCAAATACACTTTTAGGAGTGTTATTGTTTATGAGAGCAGTGGTGGCCGAGTGGTATCGGCCCAGACTTACGAGTTGTAGGTCGCGGGTTCAAACCCAGCCAGGCGCATTACTTTGTGTAATTTATTTTATCACCACTACTCTCAAAACGGTGGAGGACAACATCGTGAGGAAACCGGCATGTCCTAGAACCAAAAATTTGAAGACATGTGACATCCACCAATCCGCACTGGGCCCGCCTGGTGGATTATGGCCCATTCCCTATCCTAGAGAGGAGGCCTGTGTCCCAGCAGTGGGAACATTTAAAAGGCTGATGATGATGATTGTTTATGAAAATATCTCGCGAACGAAACCGCTGGCACACTGCTAGTATAGTATCACAATGTTAGGGCCGCTTACGACACTGCCTGTGTATATATCTGGGACACTAAGCCTTTGTAATTCACTAGAGTCTCCTCAAAAGCCGTCTTTAAGGATAATTAATTTACTTATCCGTTATTAATCTATCCAAGTCATCAATCTTACGATATTAGACGCAATTTTGTCGTTTCTTTTTGTTTTCTTTATCTTTATTTCTGCGGATGACTGTTTATTTATTGTCTTATTTCAGTTTTGGATTCTTTTGCTAGTAGACTGTCAAATAGGTATTATTAATGCAGAGTATACTAATCTCGTAAACTAAAAAGTGGTAACCTAATAGAAGTATATTTCGGGAGTAAAGGATTTGCCGCCACTTTTATAATATTTAATATTTATAAGACGTGGGATAGAAATGTTTCCAATGTTCCAATAATGTTACGGGATTTTTAAATAGCCCTTTTGATGTGGGAGTGTTTTAAGTATTCCGATACATAATAAAAAAATATTGTTTTTTATTTGCTATAAAGTAATGCTTGACTGCGATCTCATCTGATAGTAAGCTACTTCAGGTGAGATCGTCCAACACTAGTTTGTTAAAAACTTAATAAGTAAATTAATTATCCTTAACTGTTCTTGAGATGAGTTACTTCTACCAAACATACTGTTCTGTATTAAACATAAAATATATTGGTGAAACTTGTAACGACTGTAACATTGTGAATAGCACTAGTAAGATTTCAGTATCATTTGATTAACTCACCATGAATTAATTAGCTAAGCGGGTGATAGTTTGTTGAATAATGGTAACACGATACGTCTCCACTCGACCGATAAATGCACGTCCAATTTGATGGCTTCCTAATGCCTCTAGGCTCTATGAGTATATGACATTAAACCAAATAGGTTTAATACGTCAAGCTAAGCCTAGCCGGCGGAGATCATGAATGTGACAGCATGGTTAACCACTTATTATTTGCTAGCTGCTATCAGCGGCTTTGCCCGGCCATCACTTCATGATATGGCCAATAAGATTGGCCTACCGGGGCCCGGGGTCTCTTTCTGAAAGGAAGGCTTGGCCCCATTACGAAAGGCAAAGAAGGAACTGGGTAGGGTGTTTAGTCAGTAAGACTGACACTGTTTCCCGCTACGCCCAAGGGCGGGATCCATCATTAGATGACTTACCCACGATAAAAAAAGAAACTCTTAAATTAACGGTAATTGAATAATCTTTTGATCATAGCATTGATGTAGAGTTTCTATTGTATCAAGTGCTAAAGAAAGTAGGCTAGAGGAGGATTCAAATATCATCAAACTTTAGCTTTAAAACGATCTGGCAGTTTTACTTGGCCATATATCATGAAGTGATCAATGTCTATGATTCGGCCACGACAGTCATTTCTTGGGATAAAAAGTATAATATCTGATATTCCTATAGTCATTTTTTGGGATAAAAAGTATAATATCTGATATTTCTATAGTCATTTCTTGGGATAAAAAGTATAATATCTGATATTCCTATAGTCATTACTTGGGATAAAAAGTATAATATCTGATATTCCTAGACATAGACTATCCCAGTGCTAAGTTTAATTCAAATGATGAAGAAAATGCATATACTGAAATGTAATTTTACTCCATTGGGTTGCGCTGTATATAAAAAAGGCAGCGACATGTCCTTACTACTCCCCTTCCCCATCCTTGAGCCAAAATTTTAATTGATTATTACTGCTTTAACCAATAATAATAAAAATATATTTGGTATTATTAATTGATTAGACAAAAATATTCTAAAAAAAGTACACTCAGGTATCAAATTCTTACCATCAACGATTGCATCACTGCTTACCATCAGGTGGGATCACAGTCAAGCACTAGTTTATGGCAATTAAAAAAAAAAATCTATAGAAAATTGTAGTTTTTCCCAATCTGCTTTAAAAGAAAGATCTTTTTAGCTTTATCTGATTAAAACTGTTTTTTGCTCTTATTACCTCTTGAACTGTGTAGCTGGAGACACCAATCCCATCAAGGCTTTATCACATCCCGAGACCAGTTTTCTCTCATAACGCCTTGTTAAACTTCTATAATTTGAAAACTTAGTAAAAACACGCTTGTTATGTAGGAGGAATTACGAACAACATTTGTTATTTTCCCAATGAAACCAGGTTGGGGTCTAGCGGGGCCAAATAGTTGATGTGCAAAACTTGTTAAATATTTTAACTCGCAAAGTATTATAGCAAAGTTTGATCATACTATTCGACTGTAGTCAGCGTGTTTGTCATGTTCATATCTACGTATACGTATTATTTTTCAAGGTTTTTTTTACCCACATATATTTACAAAAACTTTATGGACATAACTCTCTACAAAGTCGGACTTAATGCCTTTACACTTCTGGTAGTCATTTGTGTGTGATATTCATCTGCACCTTTGTAACTACTAAATTTCTGAATCGATTTTAATTAATATGATATTGTCTCGTTGGTAATATAGGCTACATTTTATAGGAAAACAAATACCATAATGACGAATGTTATTTCCTAACAAATTAAAGAAAAAGAAAGAAAAGAAAGAAAAACATTTATTTTGACACGCACAGGACAAATAAAAAATAACTACTTAATCTATATGTAACTTATACTTACTTATTAGATGTTTCTTTTGCTGACGTATCGTAAATTAATATGAAACATTGTCATTATTTGTTTTTAGAACTACCCTCAAAATAATAATTTAGGGGATTTTAACCTTTGGAATACCGGTTTACGATTAATTAGAGACATAATAGAAAGACAATAAGTGCGCGTTCGCTTGGGGCTCATCAATAGTTTAATTAAATAATGCGTGGAGGATCCTTATTTCTTGGGTTGATAAACTTGAAACTTAATCAAAATTAAGAATAAAGACTGATATTTATTTAGTAAATATCAGTTTATTTTTTTTATGGAACAAAGTGGCTAACAAAGTGATAGTTTATTGACAAACCAGGGGACTTACCATGACTTGAAATTAAAATATCTAGCGTGCATCTAAGTGAGATAGATGGATGGATGGAGCTAGGTAAACACCATTTATAGCTCTATCCCCTTTTACAGTTAATTTCAGGTTGTCAAGTGGATCACGTAAAGAGCTTGTAGTTAGTCTGGCTAGATAACAAATATTTTTTTCATACCCATTCCCTATTCAATATCGCTTTGTTTACCGAGAAGTAGTGATCAATTCTTTCGTGAATACGTCATACCATTCGAGTATTATTGTTGAGCAGTTCTTTTTATTTTGTTTTCGTCTCGTAGATCCTTATAAAACTAGACAGGATTTTCTGTTTTGTCTGGTTTTGTTTACATAGAAATGGTGGTCAATTCATCGGTAAATCTATTCAGCCAATGGCTGGCTTTTGACTTTTGTTTAACGTTGACCTGCTATTGAATAAAAGGCTGTTTGCCTTTTTCAATTTGTGCGTTCTTTTCCAATCCTAGGCATGTAGCTACGATAGGTGACTAAAACCATAGACAATTAGTGAGTTAGATAGAGTTGTTCTACTAGTTTCAACGGAAATGGTTGCTGTAAAAACTGGTAACGTTACACCTAATGGCCAATTTCGCATTAAAAACGATTTGTAACGAAGGGAACTTTTTGTAAAAAAATTACAAGTTTTCAGATTAGAGTCGAGTTTCACAAATATTAAAATCTTTAATTGAGATATCCGCTCCAATTCAAACTAGATTACTTTAAATTGATGTTACTAAAAATGGACGTATGGGCCGAAACACAACGGCGTTGCGTTATAAAAAAAAAACGGCGCCCCGCTAAAATCGGCAATGCCAAAGCAACTTTCAGCGTTTACTGTCGTGTCCTTCAGGACTAACGAGTTTCTTGAGATTTTTGAGTGTGGATAAATGTTTCTCAGCCAAGGATCGTAATGAACTTAGGCTTATTTGTTATTAAGAAGACATTATTTTAAATAAACGACAAAGATACTGGTTATACCTATCCGTTTAACAAAGCTTTGGTATTCGCGCCGCGGTAGACAACGCAAAATGCCGATTTTAGCGACGCGGCGTCGCAACGCGGTTGTGTGTCGGCCTTTACACATCAACCAAAAACTACGATAGTTTTCCTTTTTCCGGAATCAAATAAAAATGATATAGGTTTCCTCCATTTTATTGACACCAAATAGGTTCAATAGAATATCCTCGTCTCTGAATCGTTGTCTCAGAAAATCATCCCGAATGCATTGATCCGGAAACGTGGACATTGTCAGGCAAATGGCTTAATCTGATTGAGTCGCGTTACAGTTTCGGCAGAAATACGGCATGCGACATTACGACATTAGCCTTCATACATTAAAAAAAGTAATAATAATATAATAATAATAATATTTGACGACCATCACACAACGTCGTCTAGTCTCAAACTAAGCAAAGCTTGTGTTATGAGTACTAGACAACTGATAAACATACTTAAATATTTCTAAATACATACATACCTATTATAGATAAATTACATCCAGACACAGAACAAATGATCGTGCTCATCACACAAACACTTGTCCTGGGTGAGAATCGAACCCACGACCTCCAGCGTAGCAGCCAGAGCCACTAACTACTAGACCGACAGGCCAAACAAAAAAAAAAGGATTGTCAAATCAACGTCACAGTGTAGCGACCCGCCTGTATAAACTTTACCCTTTGTAGATTTATTTATTTTTAAATAGCGGAAAAGGGCGCATGGGACCGTTTGTTGTGGTGACACTTGGGGGAAGAGTATGTCCAAAAGTGGACGTCCTTCGGCTGGAAAAATGGTGATGAGTGAAAAAGTTTGTTATATATATAGAGATGGCGAGACTTCGAAGTGGTGTGAAAAAAAAACCTGGAAGGACTTGGGGAAAAGTTTTGCCCAGCTGTGGTACAGTAAAGGCTTTTAATTATAATAGAAAAATATAACACCATTTCAACTTAATGTTTCGAAAACTGTAGCGTTGTCTAATAACAAAAATCTGTGGTTAGTTATTGGTTGAGCTTGTAGTTCTAATAAGGGAGATAACCCCTTTGTGCGGAGCAATTATTGGAAACAGACTTATAAACTTTCCTATTATTTTTTCCTACAACTTGATATTTTTAGTATTAAGATAACATTAAAGTTTAGTTGCACAATAAATCATTGAACTAATTTAACGCTTAACCTTTTTAAATCATTAAGTATTATATCTCAGTAATCTTCAAACGATTAACTGAAATATTTTTATTTTCCCCTACACTAGAAACAATTCTAATATTGTAGGTGCATTTACAAACATATAAACTTACCCACACCCAGAATCTGTCATCTGTAAGCTTCCCTGCAAATTTTAGTTCCGTTCGGAAATCAAGCTCGCAGTACACATCCCAGCAACCAATCACTCAATCACTGTCCCCATCTTTAACAAGTTTTCAATGAAAAATTTTTTTTTCATAACAAGCTTTTATAGCGGTGGTCTATACTTATATAAATAAAACTCGTCAAGACGATTCACACGAGCCCAAACTCGACGTGGTTGTGCCGTTTAATTACAGAGTTCCTATGGCTACCTCGCGATTCCATCATCAGATCAGCTCCATGTCATCATAATATTGCATTGTCATCCGAACTAAACGTGTATACCAAATTTCAGCTCAATCGGAAACCGGGAAGTGGATCAAATTTAAGTTGCAAGATTTGATTACAGAACGACAGACAACGGGACAGGTGAAACTAAATAAAAGCTTGTAAATAATTTTAAGCACTTAAAGCGTTCAGTCATTTGTGGTGTGACATGACCTTATCATTACATAGTATTAAACAAATTCTCTTCCCGCAGTCTGTCCTTATGTATGCTTAGATCTTTAAAAATACGCAACGGATTTTGATGCAGTTTTTTTTAATAGTTAGACTAATTCAAGAGGAAGGTTTGTATGCATAATGCATGCATCATATATTTAATATCACCATTGCACCCGTGTAAAGCTGGGGCGGGTCGCTAGTTAAATATAATTGACAATTCCCATGAGCAACTAAGTTGCCTATTAACTTGTTTTTGTCTCTTTCGCATTTCCATTTCAATCTGTAACTTGATGTGAGAAACAAATTAAATAGTTGCGAAGACAAAAGTTGCCCGTATGCGCCTTCGCTAATTGTCCCATTTTCGCGACAGACGCATTTTAATATGGCAGTGAATGTACGAAAGAAACTTACAGATTTTTCAGATTATTATTACAAGTCGCCCTTCATCATTACATAGTATAAAACAAAGTTGCTTCCTCCTTATGTATGCTTAGATCTTTAAAACTGCGCAACCGATTTTGATGCGGTTTTTTTTTAATAGATAGAGTAATTCTAGAGGAAGGGTTGTATATATAATACATGCAAGTATTTAATGTCACCATTGCACCCGTGCGGGTCGCTTGTTCATAATAAATAGGCTTTGTTATGTTCCCACTCCTGGGACTCAAGACTGCTCTTTAGAGAGTGGGCCCAATCCAAAGCTGGTGCGGGTTAATGGATTTCACAGGTCTTCAAATATTTGGTTCTACGTTGAAATATTTGGGAATTTCCTCACAATGTTTCCTATTACCGTTTAGAGATCAATGTTGATAGCACCTGCCTGGGTGTGACCGCACGACGTACGAATCGCCACAGGGCGCGCGAAAGTTAAACCCAGGGACCCGGAACAAATGCAAAGACGGAACAGTAGTGGGTATTAGTAAAACTTTGACATGCCTTTTTGAAATGCCATTGAATGATTTCCCATCTAAAAAAATACGTAGGTACAAATCATAAGTCGGAGACATTACCACTGGGCCCCCACTGCCTGTCCCCGTCGCCCATTAGTCTCATTAAACAGGGCCCTGATCGTCTTGATTAAGACGAATTTATCCTTTATCCAAAACGAAGTCTAAGCTTTTACAAGTACTTTCTTTTGTGTACAAACTTATTCACTGTCACTTCGCTGCTTTCATCTCTCCAAAATGGAGAGACGTTCACAATGATGCCTCCATAATCCTTTTAACCACGAAATACAATCGTTTTGTTTGTCTTCTATCTGTGAGCCTATTGTTTTTGTTTGCAATCACATATTTAACGTGGTTAAGACGTCTCTCAGATTAGTTCAACGAATAATACAGGGCCGGATTTGTAAAGTATCAATGTTATGTGAGTGTTCGAATGTAAATGAGTTTTCGACAAAGACAGGCTAAAAAATCTTCTATGTTATAAAGAGGCATCGTTATTTTGATTTTAAAAAGAAACGCCTCAATTTTATTTTCAAGTAAGATTTTTAAGAGTTTTCGTTTTATCGCACAACAAGCACAAGTGACTTTTATATAATTATTTTAATTACGAAAGTCGTTTTATAATAGTGTTGGCAACGTATAATGTGTTAGAATAACAATAATCTCATGCGTGGTGCTAGTGTTAATTGAGTTGGAAACGCAAAAAAAATCTTATGTTTATCAAAAGACAAACACAAACTGTTTTAAAAAAACATCATAGTTTTATCATCTTTAACATAATCCGAGGCTATACCATGTTTGAAAATGTCCAATGCAGTAGCCTTCGGATATTAGATATATAGCCAAAGGAATAAGGATGCTCTGCCAAAGAGCGATCAGTGGTGGCTGCCAAGTTACTATGTAGTGCCTATGATGTTATATGTTAGCTAGATGAAAGTCCACACCATGGTACCAGTACCATACTGAGGAATACTCCAGAGTATTCCTCATTCGGCACCATTTTTTTCGGCACCAATCTATTCCTCTTCCAGAACCAACGGTGGTTTCTAGTGATTGGCTGTGTATTGTACAAAGCTCTTAATAAAAATTATCGATAAAAATCAGTTATAGGTATAGTAAATAAGTTGAACCATTTGCTGTGTGCATATGTTGTATATCCCTTTAATAGTTCAGTTAGTAATCTGTGGTTCAATTTAGTTTGCCAAAATGATCACATTTTAGTGGTTTGACCTCTAAACGTGATAGTGATTTTATCTTGGAAGCTATTTCATTTAGTATATTTATAATTGTCTTGTAAGGAAATTGGACCGTTGGTTGTTATTGTCTCATTGTGTCACTTACTAAACTAAGTAAAATGACTCCACACCACAACCCAATCTATTTCTAATATAATCTATCTATAATTTTGAGTATTGCTTCAAAAATAGTAGTCGCTGGAAAAGTGCTAGGGATAAATTAAGTTAAAATTTTATCGACAAGTTTATTAGACATCCCAGAGGAATAGATTGGTGCCGAAAAAATTGGTATCGAATGAGGAATACTCCGGTACTCTCTCTGTTTGATTTTTACAATCAATCAATCTTCCTAGTGACACTTGTCTGCCTAGGCCTTTCGACTTTTTGTAGCGATGATATTTCGCGTTTCGTAAGCATCGTTATTAACGCGCGTTAGTCGCATTTGCAATGCGCTACTAACTCGTCAAAACACCATTTTCTAAGGTGACTGTATGGGCGTTATGACCTTTTTGACGTCAAAAACCAAGTCGAACTTCTCTTTTTCTTCTCTTATCGATGAAGATATATGACCAAAATTAATAATTTTAAAACAAAATTACCTTGTAAAATAGGTTTGTTTATAACATTTCATGCCAGACGCAACCAAGCCGACTGAGCATGCTTTGACGTTCCGTGCACATTGCTGACACACTGACTCGAACTTGATGTGTGGATAGCGCCCAAAACATCGGAAATATGTAATACCACAAAATAAATTATATACGTAATACCTACATAATCAACAAATTCCTCACATTAGATTTAAACCATCCGGATATAATGTAATAATGAGGTAGTGTGGTATGTTCATTAGATTAAACAACAAACATAAAATAGCACACAAATATCACATTTGGACGAATTTCCATTAATAGGCGGTTATGAAATCATATTTTGAGGTTTGATATGTAAAATACGGTTAACAGTTATACCACATTATCGTTTTTAACACATTTCCAGTAAGCTATGTAATACATAATGATACCAACATTATTATTTACCTTATTTTTAGTATATTTGAAACCAGAATATAGTTTCTTCAGAATCAGCAACTGAATCGATTTCTATGTTTTTTTTTCATATAACACCATTTTATATTTTTTCCCAAAAATAAATAAAAAGGTCCAAGATAAACTACTGACACTAAGTACAGTATAGGTCATGGCAGATCATAAACATCAGTGCACAGCTGGGTGCGAGAAAAACAATTCTGGTAACAGTCCAGACCAAGCCCAGTCGTCGACGGCGCGCACTGTTCCCGCGCGCCTCAATGAGTTGTCAGCAAACTGTAGGGACCCTGCAGAAGGGTCGAAGCCAACTGGGGCCAAGGGTTCGCGTCTGAAAGGAAGGCTATGGCCCTGGTTTATATGGAACGTTAATGGGGTAAGTTGTTTAGTCAGTAAGAGTCTGACACTGTTTCCGGCTGCGCCCAAGGGCGGGATTCGTCATTGGATGATTTTTACCTACCATAAAAAAATCGCTCACCCGGTGACCTTGTGTTCGCGAAAACAACTAGGTAACATAACAAGCTTACAACTTATGTTTTTAATGATACAGTAGGTAATTAAATTTTGTAAATACATAGATTTTTTGCATATAAATACTAGGCCCGTATTTCGGATTTAGCATACACTAATTGTACCTATAATGCAACCAACTTTTAATTACCGCTTTAACAGACACAAAACGAACCACAAACTAAATTCGCTCTTGGTACTAAATAGATGGCAATTCATGAACCGTTATTATGATGATGTCACTTCCTGGCGGCCGCCGATTAGTGGCAAAATTCGATTTATGGCAACCACTAATTCATTACTAAAGCCAATTTAGCGAATAGATGATGAAACTAGCCAGTCCGTGTCAGGTCGCACCATTGTTCTCTAAAATTACCATCATTACGTAGTATAAAACAAAGTTGCGAGTCCCTATGTATGCTTATATCTTTAAAAGTTCGCAACGGATTTTGATGCGGTTTTTTTAATAGATAGAGTGATTCAAGAGGAAGGTTTATGTGTATAATATATGCATAATATCTTCAATATCAATACCCGTGTGAAGCCGCTAGTACTTTATAATAATAGTATTAAGTAATTCAGTTTTCGATTCGGCGAAGTTAATAACAGTTCAATAATGTGGTTCCATTGCCGTTTTATTATCTTTCGACAACACGAAATATACATAATACATAATTACGAGTATATATATTTTAATGTATGAACTCGCTTTGTCTCTTTTAAATTAATTCACGAATTCGTTGTAATAATTAATGGATAGGAATATATCAATACTTACTTGCTTTTGTTTTTTTTTTTGGAACTTACAACACAACACAAATGATTGTAAAATAGTTTCAGTAGTTGACACGTCAATTACTAAGCACACTTAACAAAATGTGGTACCATATCAACATTTAGCGCTTGTTTACGGAGACGCGGTTCAATGGGTGATGAGTTAGGCGTTCGTAATACATTGCAGCAGCGAACCGCGTCATCGCACGCGCAAACATGGCAGTCTGACGTGACGCATGACGCGCTGCGTCTTCATAAACAAGCACTTAGACCAAAGATATTATGGAACTGCAAGCACCGAAACTATCAGATATCCGTTATAAAAATAGACGTAACATTTATATCGAATGAAAATTTCAGATAGTTTGGATAAAGGCTGAGTCTAAATAACAGGTTACGACACGGTTTTTTGTTATTTTTGCAAGGTCAAACAAATGGTAAATCCAGATATGAATATAGGTATAGGTATTTCACTTTAAAAATTTGATGAACTTTATTAATGATTCATCCGAAATAATTTCATTTATCATGCGACGGTATCCAATACCAGCATAATATTTTTTCTATATCTATATTTGTATCTCCATTTGAAATTACAATAAATGATGGATAAGGTGGGTGAACTTATCCATCATTTATTGTGTTAATTTAAAAGTTCGAATTGTACTATTTATAATATTGGTTTACAATAAAGTATATATAAGTAAATAAATAAATCATGATATTTATTTTGTAAATAGGGCTTAAAAACACTTTTACATGACAATTTTTTCGTCACTTCTACAAGCAACTAAATGAGGCCGACAGCATATCCATAACATCCACGATTTAGACCGTTCACACAAAAAAATATGTCCAACAAAAATGTGATACTACGCAGTATCAAGATCGGTCGCTAGTATAAAAATGTTTTATAGAAAAATTGTAGTCTGTCAGGAGATGATCCATAAATCTAAGAGTGATGTTATATCACTGCTCTTCGTGAACCAGTAAAGATTCCGATAGCGTAAGGATATCCTCTCTTTTCATAAGATGACATATTCCGTGTTATTTATGTTGACGACCCGGCTTTTTATAGATAAAACCAGCCCTAGATCCTACGATAGAGAAGTATGGGTATATGGTTTACATAATATACATCGTCTGTACCTACTTCTACCATCGATTACAATTTAGGTGTCTTCAAGGCTAGAGTAAATAGGCTCTTAATAAACTAGTGCGCCTTACCATCAACGATTGCATCACTGCTTACCATCAGGTGGGATCGCAGTCAAGCACTAGTTTATTGCAATGAAAAAAAACCTTTGAATAATAATGTATAGTAGTATATATCTATATATATAAAAGGAGAAACTGACTGGCTGACATATCAACGCACAGCTGAAACTACTGGGACTAGGAGAGTGAAATTTTGCACAGGCCTTCCTTTTATGACGTAGGCGAACACTAAGAAAGGATTTTTCAAAATTCAACCCCTAAAGGGATGAAACGCGTGTCCAAAGTTTGTGCGAAAACCTATTTTGACGCGGGCGAAGCCGATGGCAGAAGGCTAGTAAGGAAATAATCAATGTAAAAAATAAGAATATTCATGTTTCGCAGTTTGACCTATGGGTACGTTTAAAAAAGTAATTCTTGGAATGCAAAAGCTAATTAAAGGACACAAGTGGGTATGGTCATTAAAAGTGATATATCCTCTCGTAGACCCACCCTAAAGTAAAGAAACTCATTGGATGATTTTCCCCCTTAAAAAAATGTGCCAAAGTTATTTTTCGAGTTATGAAACAAGCGAACCATTAGTCTTGCATGACTCACGGTTGATTGACTTACCTTACTTGTCACAGAATCCTCTTTGAATATTTAAGTCAGTTCATTAAACTGTCTAAACTTTGTCAACTCGTTAATTAAATTTCGTGTACATACAACTTTCTAGCTCAAAAACTAGACCTATTACAAAGGATTAGGCTTAAAAACCCTAAAATTCAAATTTCATGAAAATCTAAAGTATTCTTTTGATTACTCAGGTAGTTAATATTGTAGTTTATGTGCATAGATGGATAGATTAAACTTTCATCACCATCATCATCATCATCAGCCTTTTTAATGTCCCCACTGCTGGGACACAGGCCTCTTCTCTAGGAGAGGGAATGGGCCATAAACCACCACGCAGGCCCAGTTGGTAAACTTTATTGTACACTGAAATAATTACAAAAACTTTTAGACAAACTTAAATCATTGGCGGTCTTATCGCTAATAGCGACATCTACCAGACAACCTCAACGCAAGAGCATTCCTGTATTTCTATAATCATCTACCGCTGTAAACTTTAACACTTTCAAGCGAAGTGCAAATCCCATCAAAGCGAGCTTAAGTAACTTGAAATTAGCTCCAACACGAACTAACATTAGCTCCTTCCTAAACACGATGCATTTAGAATTTAAGCACTAATGTTGTATGCTAGTCACTTCGTAAGCTACATAAATCATATAATTCTTGTCGCCTCGCGTTTGTGAAGTTGGAGCGTCGCGGCAAGGCCAGAAGTTAGTGCTGTCCCGAATTAATTTACAGTACAGATCCGGCCCTGGTTTTAGATTTATTGTTGTCGCTATTTCGGAAGCCGAGCACTCACTAGGTAACGATCGAGTGGTCTGTAAATAGGGGCTGTGGATTTTGCTTTCGCCTCCACTGACAAATGGCTATAGCAATCCGAACCGATTCACATTCCACCAAGTTTACTAAGGCTTAATCCCATTGATTAAAAGCTTGGAGTTTCGGATTTTGGTAGGCTTGAACTTCGTATCAGGTTTTATTGGCGTTCTGTGAATGTCCTTTAAGTGTAGTAGATATCTAGGATTTCTTAGAGACTAGTTGTGTTAGCTGAAAGATCGAGATAAAGAGTATAGGTATTATACCTATACATAGGCTACCTTTTTTATACGACATTGCTTGCTGTAGAAACGTATGTACCTAATGAAGTGCGTATTCGACTTCAATTTGAACAGCGTATGGCATTTGCTACGCACGTGCTACGAATAATGCTACGCGTGGCTACAGACGAGTCGCTACGTGCTCTAGTGCTACGTCGATACTACGGGTAGTACTACATCTATGTTACGTCGGTGTTTTGATACCGAACGTCCGAGGTATGACGAGATTCGAAAGTTCGTGATAGCAGAAACTATTACCAATCTATACTTAGTTTATTTTTCGAAGTACTAGTATTCACAGGCGAGTGTGCTTATCTTATATTCCTAAAATTAAAAGTTTTCCGAAGCAAACTAGTAATTGCGCATCGTTAGTACTTTAGCGAAGCCACACCGGCAAAGCAAAGGCGACACGAAAAAGGCAAACTCCGGAAACTTCGGGCAGTTCCACTAACAGTGTCTCATTGCCAAGTGGAGCACTGGATCCGAAACTGAAAACTTGATGGAAGTGATGATACACCTTTCAGGTCGAGGAAAGTTTGTGAAATTATATCGAGACAGTCCTTATAAAGGGTATCGATGCAAAAGCGTAAAGAAAGTTATATCGAGACATTTTTAATTAATATCGATACTCAAACGATGAAGTGTTCATTTTTGTTGTCAATAAATTAAAGAGTCATTGATTCGATAAAAAATGATTGCGCTGCATTTTCCTTGAAGGAATTTTATTTGGTTTATGTTTGAGACAGCGGAACGTATGATAAAGAAAATAAGTATTTATTCTTAAAAAGATGACCAGCGTTGGAAGGCCTCCCACAAGGTGGACCGACGACCTGTTCAGGGTTGCTGGAATTCGATGGATGCAAGATGCACGGGACCGGTCGTTGTGGTGACGTTTGGGGAAAGCCTACGAGTATGTCCAACAGTGGACGTCTTTCGGCTGAATTGATGATGATGATTCTTCTTAAAAAAGTGAAAAAGAGTCTGACACTTACACAGTTCCGTGCTACCACGTTAAAATCGAGCAAAAAGGCATATGAAACGGCTTTCTTTAATTTTTTTTTTTATAAAATTTTTTTGTTTGTTATTATAGTGACAATAGATACACATTCCGTTAAAATATCAACTTTGCCTCTTACTATTTACAAAATACGGCTTACTGTCAGAAGGACGGATGGAGAACATAGGCTTGATAGTTAGAATGCACAAACGAAAGAAAAAAGAGAGAGAAAGCACCCTTCGATTACGGAACCTTAAAAATCACAGTCGACTCATGTGTTTTCTTGAGATACTTTGTACTTTTATGCAGACAGAACCGTTGGTAGCAGCTACCTTCATAAATCCCCCTGTGGCCAAAAAACAATCTTGATCTTTCTTTTAATTAAGTTTTTTTAATGTAGTAAATTACTCTTCAGTTGTCTCACAGCCTTATCGGATAGGATTAATGATTAAAGTTTTTCAAACTTATTTAAATCCTTTGTGAAAATGAAAAATTGAGGACTTTTTTTAGTTTAGATTTGCATTTTGAAATGTTTTTACTGTGATATCTATCAGTGTTAAATGTCTGTGAAAATTAAAGAAAAGTATATCTCAATTTGTTTGCTGTTGTAAAAGGCTGTTTATGGTTTCGAATCGTGCCAACTTCTTAATGACCCGCATGAAAATGTTTCCTCCGGGCAACGTAAACGACACAGTTCGGTACCTCCCTTCTACTTTCATTTCTGAAAGAGTCTCTAATTTTTAACATCTTGTATAAGAAAAGTTCTAGATTAAGTGCTTTAGTTTGGATTATAATTTAAGATAATGTTGGCTATAACATCAGACGTTTGTCAGCATAATTACATTGTTTATGCCGAAACAAGTCCAATTCTAAGTTATAACGTTTTTATTATGATACTTGCAAGCTAACAACCCATTTTATAAAGCTTATAAATTAATATAACTATAATAAATGTAGAAACCTTCATCAAAGAACAAACGGACTAGGTTTAAAACTTTTATTCATACTTATTTGTACAATGTTCCACTATTTATTGGATCAGCTAATACAAACGGAAAGTTTCTGCATTACACTGTATTATATACAAAAGTTTGTAAAAGCAACTATAAGTTTTATAGGAAATATTAAATGGCGTGGAAAATAAAGCGGAAATTCCGGCAAACGGCCATTTTAGTTTATTTTGCTGAACGATCAATCATTTTGTGAAAACGTAACATTTTTGAAATGTAACTAAAATTGCTGATCGTTTAAAGCCTGGCTCTGAAACTGAATTGTGCAGTGTGCAACATTTAAAAAGGTAAGTTGCTAAAGTGTATTATGAACTTTACATCATCATCATCATCATCAGCCTTTTAATGTTCCCACTGCAGGGACACAGGCCTCCTCTCTCTAGGAGAGGGAATGGGCCATGATCCACCACGCGGGCCCAGTGCGGATTGGTGGATGTCACATGTCTTCGAATTTTTTGTTCTAGGACATGCCGGTTTCCTCACGATGTTTTCCTTCACCGTTTTAAGAGCAGTGGTGATGAAATAAATTACACAAAGTAATGCGCCTGGCTGGGTTTGAACCCGCGACCTACGACTCGTAAGTCGGGGCCGTTACCAATCGGCCACCACTGCTCCACACTCCACTGAATTTCCACTTTACATCAATCAAATCAAATTTATTTATAGTTAGTTACAGATGGTTTAGATCTTATAATACGATTTAATTAGAGTCGCTGCAACATACCCATAAGGTTTACAATATATTGGTCAATAATTTAAAATCGATTTTATCATTAATACCCTGCGGCCCGGACTAGGCGTTTTGCTTCGTCGTTTATACCGCGTACATCGAGGGACTGGAACAGTTTTCCGGCTGCAGTCTTTCCGTCCGATTATAATTTAGGTGTCTTCAAGGTTAGAGTGAATAGGCTCTTAATAAACTAGTGCGCCTTACCATCAACGATTGCATCACTGCTTACCATCAAGTGGGATCGCAGTCAAGCACTAGTTTATTGCAATAAAAAAAAAAACAATTAGGCCACTTAGTCGAAGTCAAATTCCACAACAGTGTGAAACCCATTCAAACATCAGCCTCAGATTTGAAACATTACAGTACAGTCTTTTGACGTTTAAATAACGGTAGGTACACCATAAAACAGTTGTGAAGTAATTCAACGTAATATTTCACTTTTAAAATAGGAAGCAAAATAAGGAAGAAGATTCCTATCTCTTTTGGTAAAATTTCCCGGTAAAAAAATTAAAATGGTGTGTCCTTGCTTCTTAGAACCGGAACTTAAACATTTAGGAGTAGTTTAAAAATGTAGACGTTTTAGAAAAAACTCATGGCTTCCGGAATAAAAAGTTCTTTCTCAGAACAAAGAAGTAACAGTAAGATAAGATAGAAAGTCGGTGCACAGTTACAAAAAAGTTTATTTCCTTCTGAAAATTATCAGCCATAATGTAGAACTTTGCAAGCATTTGTATTTCCTTCCTGTACCATTCTCTCTGCAAAGCTTAAATGAACAGGCACCTTCTAGACTAGTTTATTGCATTGTGCTTCACACACATCATTTTCCACCAAATGATACACAGATCAAGAGCTGCGTTAACACAAAAAAAAATATGATGATGAATGAGAGTTCAGTGGTGGCTGAGAGGTAATGGCCCCGACTTACCCCGAATTGTAGATCCCAAGTTCAAACCCAACTAGGCGCATTAATTTGTAAAATTTATTTCATCAACACTGTTCTCAAAACAGTGAAGGAAAACATCGTGAGGAAACCTATATGTCCTAGCTAGCACCTAAAAAAATCGAAATCATGTGACAACCCACACTGGGACCGCGTTGTGAATTACGGCCCATTCCCTTTACTAGAGATGAGGCCTGAGCCCCAGTAATAGGAACATTATAAGGTTGATGATGACAAAAATATGAGTTGACCCAAGGCAAAAACATCAGAGCATCTCACCTATATTATGACGATAGTTATCTCCTTGCTACCAACTCTTGGAGCCATCCTTTGTGTACACAGAGCGGGCCAGCTCTGCCCATTCCCTGTTATGACAAAGTTGGAGGATAATATGTGTTAAAATTCGAAACTAGAATTATAGCGGGGCGTGCTTAAGTGGTGCGGACGGGACACGGTAACTTTTAACGACGTCATGTAAAATATGCTGTGTTTGTCGAGCCAGATTCATTTCAATAATTCTCCCTTTGACGCTAACTGTGGAGGAAGTTGATACTATTTAAAGTTAGCAGATTATTTGACAGTTGGAAATAAATGCGCAACAAAATATCCAGCCGTTGTTTTGATAAGAATGTCAGATCGTTTTTGGTTTAATTTTTGCACAAATTGAAGACCTTTTACAAAATCAGTGATTAAATAAGATACAATTTTGAACATTGTTGATAAAATTTACTTTTCATCAGTTAACGAGTCTGTCCTAAAATATCAGTACCTATAAAATAAAAACATCACTCCATTTTTACCCATTCCAAAACAGAGCTACTAACAATAATGAACTTCAATTAAGAACGTAACGAAATTATCAAACAAAACACACGCGAACAAATCAAATTATAATTACACGACTCAGAAAAACAAACAAAATGGAAAATATTCGATTATACAAATTATTTCATTTTGCAAAGAGCGTTTTCGTGTCGAGTAAAATGCGAGATGACCTTGTTACGTGGGCACAATATTGCCTGTAGGTATATTTGCTTGTACCAAAAGTATTAAGCTCACCTTTCTCATAAATGGGTAGATTACCGAGTTTGTTAATCTTATTATTTAATAAACACTGAAATTATGTTAACCAAAATTAATATATTTAAGAGTGTTTTTTTTTTACAATATGTAGATATAAGTCAACCTCTGAAAGTATTTATACGATGGCAAAAATCTACAATCAAGAAATGACTGACGCGACTTTAAATTACTAGCTCTAATTATGAACAAATGCTCGGTCACTGTCACTGCCACTGCAGCAAGACCATGAGAAAAAGCTAGACAATATTACAACTTATGACTCAAATACAATAGGGGACAAAATGTCCCTTAATTTGATGCGCAACGCTGTCAAATAACATTTTCAGCGCCACGTGGATGCATTTTAAACGGCAAGTTGCGGGTCACTGAGCAACATTGCAGCAATCATATTGGGGAAAATTTTGTCCCCTAATATATCTAGATAGAAAGAAAACAATGTTTATTTTACCCAAAATAGATCAGTCAAGTGTGAACCAGGTATTATTAAATGGCACCGTAGACACTATCTGAGACTTAATTGGCATGTCTTGCGGTATGCCAAAATAAACCAACACTTTGTATTACACCCATTATAGTTACTAACAAACTTACAAGGGTTGAGGGCACATAATTCTCTGCTCGCTAATCGTAGTGATTATAACGATAACCCCTCGTCATTAAAACAATTGGTGCCTAATCTTTATTGCTTTTCTACACAGTCTGCGTAAACAAACTTTCTCGGTACGTCTTCCAATTGGCTTGCGGAACAACGCACGAATTCTCCCACGCAACTCCTGTAGTATAAGACTAGGCACTAATTGTTTAATCCTGTAAATTGAAGGTATATTTAACGTAAGTTGTATATTAGTAGGGTAGCCACGTATACAAAACATTTACCTACATTGTAAATGATTATTATAATGCCTACATCTGGAATAGGTAAGCTGCTTATATATTAATAGAAACAATTATATTATTGGTTTAATAGATTTCGTTTTGATTGATTTTCGTCAGACTTATACTGTCTAATCGACCCACCCTTCCTCCTTGGCCCAGAAGACAAGAAATGAGTAATAAATACAACGATATTTAAGAATACACAAAAGCTGAAGAAACAAATTAATAACTAAGTATATTTTTGAAAAAGAATAACAAGCCTTAAATGTTAAACGTAATTCATTTAATTCGAAGGTCATTCAAAAAATTATCTCAGCTTAAAGTTATTAAACAAACGTAAAAACCGCTACATTTAAATTTTTATAACATAGTTTATAAAATAATATTTGAAATGGTAAATAAAATCCTTTGTAAAAAAAAGCGACATTGTCTTCACTCAGTTGTCCTTACTTTCCGGAAAAAGATAAATAAAATTTAATTTACGCTTTCAAAATATAATAGGGTCTCATAAAAATGCTTTTGAAGTAGGCTCGAAATATGCTGAAACAAAAGAAATGCGTCTTAAATGTGAAAAGCGTAATAATAACATTATTCTACTTGCGCAAATTTAAAAGCTGTGAGTGAACTGTGAGGAGGACTGTCCCTCTTTTTGTTATTTGACCAGTTTATAGGAGACACCCTCGTCAGGAACCCTTCTTCAACAATGTGTCACAGTAAAGGGCTACGCCAGATGAAGATTTCAGTTTATTTTAGGTTTTTTTTGTCGCATTTAGTTTTTATATAAGGAAAAGATTATTTTTTTATGATACTATGAATTGGTTGTCGAGGTTTGCGCTGTTGGCATACATTTGCCAGCCATTGTAAACATGTTTTCTCTCCATGGATTTAAAGAGAAGACTGTGGGATTGTCAGAATCATTGCGGCCCTGGAAGGGCACTGAAGGTAGTTTACTTTGTAGAATTCTGACACTTTTTCGCTTCGTCCTTGCATCTTATCAGAAAGTCATTCAAAGATAAAATAAACAAAGTAATAGGTAAATTAACAAACAGGTTGGTTTTAGTCAGTATAAGTCCTGAATACTCTGCACTATTGGTTGTCCTTAGATTAAATAAATAAATAAATACTGACACCATTTTACCGGTACGGTACGGACGGGGATTGCGGACCATCCAGTAACCGTCAAGACCGAGTCCAAGTCGTCGACGGCGCGTAGTGTTCCACTCGGGCTTCAAGGAGATGTCAGCAAACTATAGGGACCCAGCGGGGTCTAAGCCTACTGGGGTCAAGGGTCTGCTTCGGAAAGGAAGAGTCGGCCCTGGTATGAAAAGCCACGAAAGAGCAGGGGTGGGTTTTTAGTCAGTAACAGATCTCATTGGTTTTTTCACTAAAAAAAATCACCATTTAAAGCTAAAGGAGTCGTTTGATGGTTTCCCAATGGCAATAAAAGTTTACCTTTACCTTAAATACATTGAAACATTCAATAAAGTTCAGTACACTCCCATTCAGATTTTTATCGTATAAAGATCGTTGCATAAAAGATTGAACGGCGTAGTGACAGAGTTGAATTGTATCGGAGTACTCTCCGATACAATTCAACTCTGTCACTACATCCAGGTACCGATATCAAGTGTCTGAGTTACTACTCAGACACTTGATATCGGTACCTGGATGTCGAGCGAGCACAATGTAATATTCAAAATATCACTCAATGGTATCGGGATTTTTGAACCGTAGTTTAATACTTTCTCGGTGTCGTAAAGTTTGCTGGTATTGTAGTGCATTAAAACCTAGCGCTCCACCCAAGAGTGAGAGAAAACATAAGATGATTTCCCATGTCAAAAAAAAACTCATCTACGTTCAATTTAAGGAAACAAAATGGCTATTATAACAGGTTTTCAAGACTAAATCGAGGTGAGATTCAGCACATTAGCTTTCATAAAATTCACAAACAAAAAGTTTTTTAAAAATCCATTAAAAATTAAGTTAGGGTTACTTAGCAAATCCGGTGAAAGCGGAAATTATCATGTATCAGAAAAAAAAGAAGAAAGAAAACATGTTTAACTTATTTGGCACTCCATGAAACATGAACAATAAAATAAATAACTACAATCTTAAGTTAAACAAAAAAAAAAGGAATAAAATTAACAATTGAAATGGAAAAGGAAGTACATACTGAAAAGTTACGTCACAACCATTAGGAGTGGGTCTTTAGTCAATAAAAGTCTGCCACTCCGCCCAGGGGAGGGACATATTATTGTATGATTTTCCCACTTAAAAAAAAAAACTATGCAAATGCCAATATAAATGAAAACATATTTATATTTACAACACTATATTCCGTGGTCATCCATCGATAAAAAAACTGACCACAAACATCGATGACTGACGCCTGTTTATTTACTTTTACATCACCGACTTTTAGTGTCTGCACTAACGCTATCCATTAAAAGCACTCATCCATCAATGTAATGTGATACCGCTTATAAATAAGCCGCAAAAGCTTGGGGACAGTATAAATCCGACCTCATACCCGTTGGGAACCAAAATCGTCCAATATATCAAATAAGGGTTTTTTGCCGAAGATTTTCGTGGTCCATCGGCTTCCACGATCGAGTCTTCACACGAATGGAAGTCGTTATAGAAACCTGAACTGTTTGTAAAGTATACCATCGATATTTGTCTTTACTTCCCTTTGGTGTACTGTAAGTATTATCCAAACATTGTATATCTTTTGTAGACGTTAAGAAGGTGTGTCAACGTGTTACGTTGTCATGTCTAAATGTAACTGCAGGTGTGCGTTTTATTTCTGCTCGGAGGGTGCTTTTAGCCAACCTGTACGCTTCGTACAACTCCACCTCTTTGACCTCCACATCCAGGGGGCGGTTGCGGTGTCTGATTGATTTTTCTCACCATAAAAAAAAACCACAGGTGTGTGACGACATTTTCTTCGGGTTCTAGAATGATTCTAGCGTAATTCTAGGTGGGCTGGGCTACGGGATTGATCGATAAAACACAAGTGAGCTTTCGACAGAAAGTGTCAAGGGTGTTTTTAATATCGTGCGGATTTCGTGCGTGCGTGCATGATATCCGCATCATTATCATCTCGCGTAGCCCCAGAAAATCTCATTTTTTAATACACATGCGTGATGCTCTCGCTCCAACTATAGAAGATTTAATTATTAATATGATGGTTTTCCACCGCTAAGAAAGGGACGCTCTAAATAGCGTTGTCTAGGTTAGCGTGTTCCATCAACGGCCATATCATCGCTTCGGTGAGATAGTGGTCAAACGTGAGGAATTAAAAAAAAACAGCAAATAGTAGTATATCTAAGCTACTTTGTATCAGAAACTTACTAAGCTCTTGTTAATACCTATAAATTCGTGAGGGCATTTTGTCTCCGACGTTTGGCAACATCACTCTCCCGCTCTCATCCATCAACCGATCTAAGGCTTGCTAAGGAACCGAATATTTATTGGTGTCACAAAGCCTTTGTACGAATAATTCATTACTAGAGTAGCTGATTTGAATATTATAAAAACCCTCGTTATTTAACTTCATCCTATTTTATGTGAATAGTCCTGTCGCATAGTTCAAGCATTAAAAGAGAATAATATTTCACCCCGTTGCACAGAATAGATTTTTACGCGAAAACTCCTTTAAAACTATCCATACTTATCTTTAATAGTCTCACATCGGGCAGTTTTCTGAACCAGAAACTGAATTTTATTACTTGCTACGTTAAAAATTTTAGAGTTCTTATATTTTTAGCCGATAAAACAAGTTACTTCAATGTAAATAGTCGAAGCGTTTGTAAAACAATCTTCCTCAACAATTTTGTGTACACTGTTAATTGGGAAGAAATGCCGCAATTTATACAATGTTAATTAATTCATTTTCATTGTTTACAATCTGAATTCCCTGTTGTATACGGAATATAATTTGAAGTAATCGAAGTGGAATCCGAAGTTTATTATGACCGTCCGTCTGTTAAAATGATACAGCAGTTTCAACGGCAAAACAAAAGCAATTATATCGGATTACAGTTGTGGGGATTCTGGATCGCTTTAGAAATCGAAAACAAAAATACAAATCTGCTTACAAATCCCGGAAGGCTGTGAATTGTAGCGTGTTATTAATGCGAGGAATTCCCTTGGAGGAAACCCTTAGCCGCTTGCGACACCCTTGGGAGAGGATAGTATAGCCTCATTTGTAGTCCGGAAGGACAATAAGACAATAATTAATTACCGTCTTTATGCAACAAAGGTCATGTCTCACTGCGATGACAGTGGACCCGTCTCGTTCTCGACGAGTCTTCCTATCCTCGCTGCAACCACTATGTCACTCTCACAGTGTTATCCATTACTGTGTCCGCTACACGAAGTTTATGAACGCTTTTAACCACAGTGCAATATTGTCTTAAAGATGTTGCTGGTGTAAATCTTCAGTGTGTTCTTGAAGAAAGGATATTTTTCAGGAGACGGATAAAATTATTGTTACTACACGTAAGTTTTGAGAAGCAACGAGTTTACAATAAAGTAATGTAAAGTAACTAAGAACTTCAGACAATCTGTTGAGAGTTTTATCTACTTGACGAAAAATGATGTGAAAATTTTCTAATCTTATATATAAAAATGAATTGCAAAATGTGTTGGTAAGCGCATAACTCAACAATGTCAGGACCAATTTTACCAATTCTTTTTTTGTTTTGTTTGTTATTACCCGGAGAAGGTTCTTATGAAATAAAAAAATAGGGTAGAGTAGGGTAGAATGGAGTAAAGTAGATTAATCTGTTACCGGGAGCGAAGCCGCGGGCAAAAGCTAGTAATATATAAAATACTCATTTAAGTGCTTATTACCAAGTTTCTCCTAAAGGGCTTGACCGATTTTAACGATGGTATGTATGTGGTAGGCCCGATAATAGAACGTAGGCTATTTTTACCCTCTTTTACCCCTCCTCCCATTTTTCCTTCTATAAAATGTGGCAGAACAATGTTCAAGTCCCAAGTTTTTCGACAAATTGTTACAACATTCCTTCTTCAATCGTCTTTGCTATTCGATACGTTGTCAAAACAAAATCAACTGTCATTGATCGTGTTTTGTTTGTGCCTCAAAGTTTGGTGTATAAAAACTAACAAGCATTTATTTTTTTCATGTTATTCAATTATTCATACCATTTCGTTGGGAGCTTGGATCATGATTCATGACGTAACTCCGTTAGTTGTGAATATTTAGAACCCAGCATATTGAATAGAAAAATTGATTTTACTATTTTCACACGATTTTGATGGACGATGCTACGCCAAAGCTTTTAGAGTTTCAATTGACACATGGATTTTTAAAACTGGAGAATTTAAGAGAAATGTTTCTCCTAAAGGTAAATAAGGTTAAAATTTGAAATATACTCTAGAGAGAGACAAATAGCTTGACTTTATTGCTTCTTAAATGGTCTGAAACGCGGATAAGTACACTGTTTTCGAGGTAGGAAGTCATCAAACATCTTGTTTCCATTCATTAGGGTTGAGTGAAAGGGCGTGTCAGTATACTGAATAAAACCAGTGTTTTTTCAGTTGCTCTTTCCGTTTCAGGGCGATAGTACTGCCGCACTGATGAAAAGTTCAATAAGGAGGTTATTTATAGTCTCTTTTAGGATTAAATAACTATACAGAGCTCATTAAGAGCAATCCGATCTATGAGTTAATCAATTTTTCAAAATCCTTCCTTTCTGCGTTTTTAATTAGTAAGGCCGGGTAACTCTTGTCCTGCAGGCGTGGGCTTGTGGAAGAACAATGGATGGCTCGCCGTCCGACCGTCCGGTAACCGTCTGGACCGGGCCCAAGTCGTCCACGGCGCGTATCGTTCCACGCGCGCCTTTTCTGTCAGCAAATCGTACAGGTCCTACTGGGTCGAAACCTACTGGGGTCATGGCCCATGACCCCAGTAGGTTTAACATGTGTGACATTTTTACATTGCCCCACGAGTCACTCGAGGCCCTGAAACGAAAGCAAAGAACTAACAGGAGTGGGTTTTCAATCAGTAAAAGACTGACACTATCTGCCGCCCCACCCAAGGGCACGGAGATATCATTGGATGATTTTACCCACTTAAAAAAAAGCCCTAGTTTATTTTAGTACCCACAATTAAACTCTTGACTCTCTTCCACCGAACGCCGGCGTTCGCACACCTATTGTCTTTCTATTATGTCTATAATTACGGTATTCAAAAGGTTAATCAGCTTCTTGAATGCGATTACATTTAGAATAATAGATAGAAACTTTTCACGGAGCGGAAGCAATTTTTTTTTCACTATTTGACTGGAGTTTCCTTTGAAAACGGTCGCCAGTGAACGAGATCGCTTCAAAGAGCTTATTACTATAAAAAGTGCAGATAACCTTTGGGAACGTTTTATCTATCGTTTGAAGTTTTTGTCTTATAGTAAATTGCCCAGTAGGTATCTCGGATTAAGAGTTCCTCAAAACTTCCCTGCTCCGAATCTCCTTGGATTATAAGCGCTTTGCAATTTTGACAGGGAAAATCTATTTAAAAAGCCCGCAGAGGATCATTGGATTACGTAAACCGTCATATATTTATTGAACTACTAGCTACTGCCAGTGGCTTCACCCGCGCGATAGTATAAAATTATTCCAAGGGAACTTATTCCTGGGATAAAATTATCTTATTTTATTGCACACTTTAGTTTATCACAGTACAATCATTTATAAAAATAAAGGTAAGTGTACAATAGGCGGTCTTATTGCACAGGGCAATTTCTATCAGACAAACTTTGGATGGATGGACTGATCGACAGGAAAAGATTTGAAGTTGTCAGTGTACAACAACATAAATAATGACATAAAAATGCTCAAATGCTTATCTGCTATTCCAAGACGTGGTCTATAGAACGTGGCAAATAAGTTGAACCATTTGCCATGTTAAAACCCAAAAATCAGGTATCATCGACACACAAGTTGGAATATCATGACGGTCGATCTTGAATGCACATTGACTGATTATTGGGTCTTAATTCAAAATAGGAGGCTACTCGTAACCATTGCAAATGGTTTTATTTATTTATCGTGAACTATATCACAGGTTATATTACGCGACAGTTAATTTTTAAAACCATTTGAGCGTAAAATTGTTACAAACACACATAAATCGCCTTTATAATATTAGCGTGATCGTTTCCTGACGTAAATATAAAATTCAATTTTGGTCAAACAAATTAACTCCCACGAATCAAGCTAGGAGCTATTCTGTTTTTATTCGATTTTCTTCGCCAAATAAAATAGTTGGTTGGTACAGATAATCCGTAATAACAAAGCTATCAAATAACTAGTTTGGCCCCCGAAAGATCTTGGCAAAACATCTATCACTAAGCACAGGGCAACGTGATTGGATTCTCACAAAAGGATACCTAATCAAGCGAATCTAATCAGAGTTTCGGTTTCCTTTGACGAGAACAGCATAACAAGACTTGAACTACGTATTAATGGAATGATCAGTCAGGGAAAATGCACTATAAGGAAAGCATCTTTTGTTCTCCTTTTAAATTAAAAGCAGACCACCGGCTTGTGTCTAATGCACACACTAATGTGTGAGGCTACTGTAATCATAAGCAAGTTCGCAAGTTAAGACTTGTACAAGTATACTGTAACGTGTTTTGGAAGATACTGGCACAAATTAAGACTTGTATAAGTATATTGTGACGTGTTTTGAAAAATACTTGCACAAATTAAGACTTGAACAAGTATATTGTAAGGTGTGTTGGAAGACACTTGCGCAAGTTAACACTTGTACAAGTAAACTCTAACGTTTGTGTCTGTAACGTGTAAAACACGTTACAGTGTACTTGCACAAGTCTTATCTTGTGCAAGTATACTGTAATGTGTGTGGCTATTATAAGGAAAGCATATTTTGTTCTCCGTTTTAATTAAAAGCTGACTACCCGCTTGTGTCTAATGTAGCGAATTATTTTTCCTAAATCAAATAAAAGTGTTTGCTAACGCAATAATTTCGTGGCCAGTCAGCTTAATTGCTTTGTAACGTAAACTTTGCTCTGATTTTTTAAATAAATATTGCTATTTAGCTTTTTATGCTAAAATATTTAAATGAACACTGTTATTTTTGTGTACCTATTTGTTAATTTTTTTTATTAAAATATTGCTTCATTTCGTTATTCTAGCTAATGACGATATATTTTTGTAACAGGTAAAATGATTTAGTGCCCACGGAGTTTCTTGCACATTTAGTGTGTTTATTCTTCTCCATAGGGATCTACAGTACGCTAAAGGATATTCATTTAATTTTTCAGACTGACTGGTTTATTAAAAATTCAAAAGTTAACACGTTTGTAAATGGTTTTTTTTTTTAAATAAATGCTTTGAAACTTAATTCTTTATAAATACTTTGATACGGTAATTGATCAATAAAGAATGAAATTCAAAAATAATCTGGAACGGTTTGGTTTTGATACCTATATTATTTTGTGTTTACTGAATCGTCCAGATGTTATCACCTACTAGAGATAGATAAATATACTCCTTATTGTAGGTATACCATAAATACAATTTGGTACATTAGGAGTTTAAAATTACTTAGGTGTTACACTGGGCGGTCTTATCGCGATTAAAAGCGATTTTTTAAAGACAACCTTTGGATGGATTTGACAAAGGAGAAAGATACACGGAGGACTTTATTTTGAACTATATCTATTATTATGTATTATTATATTATTATGGCCCATTCCCTCTCCTAGAGAGAGGAGGCCTGTGTCCCTGCAGTGGGAACATTTAAAAAAGGCTGATGATGATGATGACGTATTATAAAGAGAAAATATTAGCAAAGGATAAACTCTAAAGCTACTGCACCGATTTAATAAAAAAAAAATATCAGTACATAGCTACTTTATCAAAAAGCTTTATTATTCCTATTTTCATGCGGCTAAAGCCGCTAGCAAAATGTAGTCATAGATATAAAAAATAATCAAAGTTAATAAATAGTTCTCTACTGTAAATGACGTAGTAATTACGGACACAAAAAATCTCCCGAGTTTCTTAATTTCAACCTTAATTTATCAAGTGAACTTCTTGAACACTTAGCTCTTTATCATTAAGAAAAAATGCAATTTCCTTATAAAAAGTAGGTACCAACATAATTTCTTAAAAGGGAAAATCGTAAAAAGATTTTTTTTTAGTTAAGTATGTACAACTAGGTGACCTTACGAAATTCTTACCGCCTGACTTTCAATGAATATATTGGACGTATGAGGGAGCCGTAGGGACTCTGCAAAAGGGTCGAAGCCTGCTGGGGCTCAGGGTATCTTTTTGAAAGGAAGGCTTGGCCCCAGTGCGAAGGGCAAAGAAGGATCGGGTTGGGGTGTTAAATCAATAAGAGTCTGACTCTGTTTCCCGCTCCACCTAAGAGCGGGATTCATCATTGAGTAATTTTTGCCTACCTTAAAAAAAGAAATAATAAAAAAGCCGTATGAGGGAATGATTGAGACTGATGTTGAATTCGATAGTTGCTTAAATTCTTCAATGAATTTCGATATTTGTATATTTCTTGTATTTCTTTTTACATGAATAAGAATAACTATTAAGAATAATTATTCTGTTATTCAGAGGAGGAGACGAATCCAACAAAACAAAGATCATTCAAATTAATCCAAACGTCTTTGAGTTATAAATGTTGTAACTAACACGATTATGTTTTATGTATGTACCTACTCATAGATTCTGAATAACAGACCACTTCGTATATCTATGAATTTTGAATTTAGGTTTTGATATATGAGAACTTTACACAGTTTGACGGGTGCGGTGTTGGATAGAACATACATTTTTGCTGTAATTTATCAAAACTGTTATCTACACCTGGTACCAAGGTTTATTACTATCTCCTAGTATATTTTATCATCATTGTAATAATTTCAGACGAAATTTAGGCCCGTCTCAAGTATCGTCACAACGATTGGTCTTGTACTTCTCGCATCCATCGGATTCCTCAACACCAAATCTACCTTATGGGGGGAGGCCATCCAACGCTGCATCTTCTTTTCGGCCCCATCGGCTATCTGTTCTGCGAGCAAATGTGCCCTGCCTACTCCTAATTAGTTTGGTGAATTTACAGACTATGTGTGCCTAGTATATTTACTAAGATAATAATACAAAAAAATCAAATGCATTTACGAATCTTGTAGAAAAGTTACTGATAACTAAACAGTAACTTTTCTACAAGATTCGATTTTATTACTTGAAGATCTACAAATTAATCTAGGTCAGAAATATTTTAATGGAAAGATTTCATGATGTTGTTAATATCTTATTTAAAAGTAGAATTTAAATACAAGCAAATCAGTGAAAACGCTTTTGAAATCAACCAATAAATGACTGAGAAATTAACTATTTAAACTTCCTCAACGATTGCATTCTGTCACTGGAGAGTGACGTCATTTGACCTAGATGAGATCGTCGCGCCACAAATCATTCAAATGCACGACAGTTTCTAACTCGCACGTGAACTCTAGCGTTGTTCCTAGTTAGGTATTTTACTTAGTTAGGCTTTTTTTCCTTTTTATTTAAAGGGCTTTTTGTGACGATGTCAATCCCATCGTACCTACTATCATATTACAAACAATCAAAAACTAATAATATAATAATATGATATGTCCACTATATAACTATCACACAACGCCATCTAGTCCCAAGCTAAGCAGAGCTTGTATTATAGGTACTAGACAACTGATAAACATACTTATATATTTCTAAATACATACATATTATAGATAAATTACACCCAGACACAGAACAAATGATCATGCTCATCACACAAACATTAATCCTGGGTGGGAATCGAACCCACGACCTCCCGCATAGCAGTCAGGGTCGCTAAGTACTAGACTGACAGGCCAGTCAGTCAAACTAAATTTATTTTCTAACATCAAGAAAGAAATAAGTATAAAAGTTTTGCTGCATTACATTGAGGCTTGGCTAAGATGCCAATAAAACTCCTACATCTATTGCAGACAACTTCAACGATTTTAACAAAAAAATCTTTTGTTCTTGTATCGGACACATATTCTACCAGCACATGCTGTACGTTTTCCTGGCGTCTACACACCTCACAGTTAAGAGAGTCAGTTTTACGCATGTAGGTATTTAATTTGGTGGTAGTATTTTCTTTTTTAATAACAATAGTAAAGGGTCGTGTCACGTCATATAGTGATGCGCCGCTTAAAAAAATATTGTTACAGGCGCATTCAAATTTCCGTAACTTTTTGATTTGTTGAGATATTTTAATGAGTTTTTTGTATTTTTGTCGTATTTTTTAGAGTTATTATAAATAAAAAAAGTAGAGAAATTTCCCATTTTTATCAATATTATTTTTAATGTTATAAACTATAGTGCTTCACTGCGGTCCCACCTGCTAGTAAGCAGTCCATTAGTAGTGAAGCGTACTTAAATTAATATTAAAATATCATTTTTGCATCTTGTTTCTAAAAGAAAAATGTCATTTTCTTAATGAACAAAAGTAAAAAGTAAAAGCATTGCAAGTTCTTAAAATAGCCCACACCTTCCCACGTCTCATTCTTTTTATGTTTCTTTACTTTCTTTCATACTTTAAAGAGGATTTCAAGTTACTTCCAAAGGCGACATTGAAAAACTCAAGTACTCTTTAGCGGCACGTTGGTTTTATGTACCCAAGAGCCTTCATAAAATGATTTTTTTATAATCTCTAAGGAAGATATACTTTTTGTTGTTTTAAGAACCATTGCACATAATAGGTCTCTTAGAGCTATGCTATAAATTCACTATAGAAAAAGTTATTTATGATTTTATTTTTCCAGTAACTTTTTAGCCGAATTCCATGAACACGAATAAACGTTTTTTGTTTCTTCCACAATAATGATTCTTTTTCCATATACGATATTAAACCTTTCGATTAGCGTAATTAGAGACATAATAGAAAAACAATAGGTGTTCTCAAGGGCTCAAGAGTTTAAATACTTTCGATCGTTCCATAAGTAAATAAATATAAATAAAAAATCAATGCGCACAAATAAAAGCAAAATCAACAACCACTACAATCCTACACAGAAGCTAACTTGCACGGCTAATACAAACAAAAAAAAATGTATTTCTATTGGCACAGGACCCGGACACAATCGCTTAATCTTCTTTTTGCTCTCTCCATGTTTTCAGTTAAGTTTTATAGTCCCGTTGGACACACGCGGCCAACCCAATCGATCATTATTGGCTTACCACTCAGCTACGTTTAATTTCGTACTGGTGGAGTACGAAATTAACACGACTATTTAAGCGTCAAATGGTTGCGAAAAAATTATAAACCAATCCCAGGAATTTGATTTTGAAACAAAACTAGAAATGTCTAGTTTTTTAAGGTCATCAAACGACCCAAAAGAGAGTGTCAGAATTTTACTGACAAAAATCCTTCTTTGTTCCTTTAGTTACTTTTTGCGTTTTAGGGTAACTCTTTCGAACTACACTACAACCCTGACAAGGTCCTCGCGGTTAGTAAGCCCTGTCAATATTGCTGCCAGGTCTTGAAGGCATGCGTTACTCCTTATCAAACATCAAGCTACCTATTGCTCGCTGGGTTTACGGTGGCCGGCAATCGCCCTGTTACTCTCGATGACCCAGGGGAAATTTCTACCCTTGAAGGAAATATTTTAAGGAAAATTCTATCGAGTAATTACATCGTTTTCTCACGTGTTTTATTGGCTAAGGGGTAGTTTGTATATTGATGTAGTTTTCCATACTATTTAGTAATATATTCCCTGAAAACTTAACAAAAAAATAACTGCTATTTATTTTCCAACACGCACATTATAATAATGACTAATAACACGTTTCACTAAACGCAGTTATAAATTTCACAAGGTTAACGTGCTACTTAAAACACGCTATAAGCTCATTAACCAACTCCCAAAGAAAATAAATAACAAAGAAAAGCCAGGGGGAGGCCACAAGTCTATTAAATATTCACCGCAGTAACTGGCATATGACATAGAACTCACTTAGGCGAAGGCGGTTTACAAGTACTTTTTACAAAGTCTTTAATTATTCACTAAGAAGGTGCTACTTAAGCATAGTACACACACATAGACTTAAACTTGCATTGAAGTGTGCGTATATCTTGCATGCCTTTTTATTATACATCAATCTTATAATTATTCACTCAGAAGTCGCAACGTCGCAACTTAAGCATAGAATATAAAACTTGCATTAAAGTGTGCGTATCTTGCATGCCTTTCCGTTATCCATCAATCTTAAAGTCCACTCAAATCTGTGCGATTCTTTCTTAATAGTACATTTTGATACAAGTGCAGGAAGTTTGTCATTGCGACCGAGGCGAAATTCACACGAGCCGTAGGCGAGTGTGTTATGGAGCCGAGAGCTGCAATGACAAATCTGCACGTGTATCAAACGACGTTTTTCAATACACTTACGACTTGTGAAATAAAGAAAGAAAGAAAAAATGTTTAATCGTATCTCAAACATACAGTAGAAATATAAGAAATATAGCATTCAAATCTGCTTTGGTCTGTTTCTAATTTCGTGGGGTCGTCCAGCGACTCTGGGGGACGCCTCGCGCCTGGTTCGATAAACTAAGTAAAACAAAATAATCACCCGTGACCGTGACGATAAGGAAGGAATAAAAAAGCCCTTGTTGTGATAAACTCAAAAAAGCACTTGGGTGATATACATGCTATATTGAACCTAATAGGAGTGCGATAAGAGGCAGTTTTCGAGTAAGTGTATTGAAAAAAAAATACCATTTCGGACACTAATCTATATGATCCCGTATGATTGATCTAACCAATATAATGTCTGGACTTCAAAAGAAACTGTAAATCTTTGACTTTTTGCTTCAATTCTTGTCAGAATAGTAGACACCGCCCTCAATTTTTTTTTTTAGCTATTTCTACTAACAAGTTTTTGTTTAATCCGATTTGCGGAAAGGAATATAATTTATCGTCATTCAAAAATTATAGCGTAATGACTTGCAACCCATTTGCATATGCACCCTTGTGAAAGTTATGGGCACGTATTCAAAGTTTAATTCGCGTGAAAAATGCATTTTTACCCTACATTAATTTAAGTAATATCTGACTCGGAGAAACGCTGCTTTGAGATGGTAAACTGAGAACGTAGTAATATTTAAATTTACTTGCAGTGTTCATTATTTTTGGGAATATTATCAAGCTTTGATGTTTTCGTCGAAAAAGCAGGCAAGTACGAGTTAGACTCGTGTACTTGAGGGTTCCGTAAAAACTTAACATAGCATAGCATCAGCCTTGTAATGTTCCCACTGCTGGTACTCAGGTCTACTTTCTCAGCACGCGTTTTTTGCGACATAAAAGGCCGTATCTGTTTTTCTTAAGGCCGATTTTTCAGTCATTAGTTAACTTCTATCTGAGGAATAAATATGGCGGTTTGACTTATTTTCTATATAAAAGCTGTCAAAACTTCAAACCTATTCTTCAGATAAAAGTTATCATGCGAGTAAAACTTAACTGAGTTGATTTAGTTTATTTTAGATTTAAGTACCCATATGATTAAATTTCAACTTAATATCCCCACACGTTCTCGAGATAAAGGGTTTTAACAGACTTTTTTTTTGTAACGTATCAAGTAATTTAATGTTTTCAGATTTTTTCCTATATCTGTGCTATATGTCCTTACTTTGTGCCAAATTTCAAGATTGTGAGTCAACAAGAAGTATGATTTTTTTTTTTTTTTTTTTTTTTTATGGTAGGTGAAAATCATCCAATGACGAAACCCGCTCTTGGGCGGAGCGGGAGACTAGTGTCAGACTCTTACTGACTAAAAAACCTACCCCGAACCTTCCTTGCCCTATTCCTGGAGTCGAGGTAACAGTTTCCCACCACCCTCTAGACTCCAGGAGGCTTCGACCCTGAAGGGCCCCTGCAGTTTGCTGACAACTCCTTGAGGCGCGCGGGAACGGTGCGCGCCGTTGATGACTAGGACTCGGTCTTACAGACGACCGGACGGCGAGCTACCCATTGCTCACCGTCCGCGAGCCAGTGTCTACGGTGGCCGGATATCGGCAGGATCGCGGCGGCGACGGCTACGGCGAGTACGCCGTTGCCTTTGCCTTATGCGGTCGGCCTCCTCCTTTACGAGCATTACTGCTTCGCAGAAGGAGGCGACCGCCTGCCATTCCTCTTCGCTGCGGACCATGGCCCGAACCAGGGCCCGGCGCGAGAGGTCGCCGCCGCCGATCACCCCCACGAGGACACGGCGATGCTCTTCCCAAGCAGGGCACACCTCCACCGTGTGCTCCACCGTGTCCTCCGGGCTCGCCTCACAGTGGCGACACCCGGACGTCTCTTCCGCACGAATCCGGTGCAGGAATCTCCCGAACTTCCCATGTCCGGTGAGAACCTGCGTCATGCGGAAGGTGAGGACGCCGTGAGGTCTATCCAGCCACGCCTCAAAGAGGGGCACTACCGCTGAGATTACGGTGTGCCCAGCGCTGGGTTGCGACAGTCGCTGTTTCCACTTCACCATGAGATCTCGCCGGAGCTCCTTCCGCCACGCCTCGACATGTTCGGGCAGCGGATCTTCGCCCCGGCGTTGCACCTCCACGCGCTGGTCGTGCATGCGTGCAAGGACTGTTGCCTCCAGATCCCACGGTGGTAGGCCAGCAAGGAGGCTCGCCGCCTCGCGGGACACCGTGCGGTATCCCCGCACCATCCGGATGGCCATGACCCTCTGGCAGGCGTTCAGCTGGGCCGCCGGGCGTTTACGCAGCGTCGGCGCCCACACTGGTGCCCCATAAAGGGCCATGGACCGGACGATGCCGGCGTAGAGCCTCCGGCAGAAGGCGTCTGGACCCCCAAGGTTCGGCAGGAGCCGCTTGAGAGCAGCCCCCGTCCGATTGAGTTTGGGGGCCAGACGTCGGAAGTGCTCCTCGAAATTCCATCGGCTGTCGAGGACAAGTCCTAGGTACTTCATCGTCGACCCGACGCCGATGTGAACTCCTTCTACCGTTAGTTGGGAACCCGTTGGTGGCGCGTTCCGAGGGCCGTGAAAGCACATGGCCTCGGACTTGTGCAGTGCCACCTTGAGTCCCAACTGCTGGATCCTCTCAACGACTGTCGCAACCCCACGTGTCGCTAGTTCGACCGCCGCCTGGTACGACCTTCCCTGCGCTAGGACCAGCGTGTCGTCTGCGTAGCAGACCACGCTGACGCCTACGGGGAGGTCGGCGCGCAGCACGTAGTCGTACCCGATGTTCCACAAGGGCGGTCCTAGTACCGATCCCTGTGGGACACCGCACGACATCTCTCGCCGTTTCCAATCTCCTTGGTGACCGGGGTAGACTATGTACCTGTCGGACAGGTAGGCCTCGATTGTACGACAGAGGTAGTCGGGCACCCGGTGATACCGGAGTGCCGTCCTAATGCAACTCCAGGGCAGGGAATTAAAGGCGTTGGCAATGTCCAACGACACCGCCAAGACACACCTGCCCCGGGACACCGCATCCCCCGTCGTGAGGGCTCGCACGCGCATGATGGCGTCCACCGTGGAGCGCCTCCTGCGAAACCCGAACTGGTCGTCCGCGAGATCGGGCCCCTTCAGTGTTAGGTGCTTGACGAGGCGGTCTGCAATGACTCTTTCAAAGAGCTTGCCCACCTCGTCAAGCAGCACAATGGGCCGATACGCGGACGGAGAGTCCGCAGGGCGCCCCGGCTTCGCAACGAGGACCAGTTTTCCCGTCTTCCAGGGAAGTGGGAACTGGCCCCTCTCCAAACATGCGCTAAAGAGCCCCCCCAATCGAGACCCGAGAGCCTCCATGGCCAGGACCCAAGCCTTTCCAGGCAAGCCGTCTGGTCCTGGGGCGGTATTCTTCGCACCCATCCTGCGTACCGCCACTCTCATCTCTACCTCGGTCACTTCCGGAGCATTGGTACCGTCGTCGCTGACGTGGTCCACGTCAGACACCGCTGGTCGCGGAGCCATGGGCGGGGGGGAGTGGTCCCCCCGCGCAGGGAACAGAGCGCTCACCACACCCTCCACGATCTGTGGCCGGAGACTCTGCGTCAACGGGGGAGCCCATGGGCGGAGTTTCTCTCGCACCAACTTGTATGGGCGTCCCCACGGATCAGCGTTGAGCGTCCCCAGCCACGCTTTGCAGGCCTCGTCTTTGGCCCGCTTTATCTCCGAACAAGAAGTATGATGGATATTGATTCTTGAGTATCGAAAACGTATTTTTTTGCAACATAATTACAGTAATATATAGTTATATCTTTTTTCCGTTATTTTAGAAGTTTGTTTTTTTACAACTACAAGAGACCGCAAACCTGAAAATATGGTTTTAATTTCAACTCGATATCTCCACGTGTTCTCGCGATAAACGGTCTTGACAGACAGACAGACAAATGGACAACAAAGTGATCCTATAAGGCAGAACTATTTTTTTCCTTTTTAGGTATGGAACCCTAAAAATGGTAGAATTTTAATTTGAAGCAAAGGGCGCACAAATACGAGGCGTAAACATGTTTCCAGTAGTTGGAGAGTTAATAATACAACATGTTCGACATTACGAAAACTAGATGCAGTTTACTCTGTTTATTCAGTTCTGTAAATTCGCTGGAAATATGCATGGACAGAGTTATTCCAAAACAAAGAAATTCGGAATAAATGGAAGGTTTTTACCCAGAAAAAGGGATAATCAATTGGATATGTGACTCAACTTCATTTATTGTTTGTATCAAAAAGTAACTTCATCCAAAGTCGTAAATAGTAAGAAATTTTCAAATTCGTTCATTATTAATCAAGTTAGAAAGAAAACTTTCAAATCGGACGTAAGGAAAAACTGTCAAATAACAGTATAAGGCTGCTCATATTGAAATGTGACGTCATAGCCATAGTTTACTTGTGCTCTAAATAGATAGCGATATTTCCACCACACTTCTAATCTTTCTCAAATCAATACTTTGAATGCTAATTGCTGCTTAACTTTTCGAATACCATAATTAGAGACATAATAAAAAAAACAATAGGAATGCGAACGCCAACGTTCACGTGGGGCGATATTTTAATTGAATAACAAATTTTTATATTGTATTCAGAAAAAGCTGTTGATCTCATAACGGAAGGTGGCCATAGGAACTCAGTAATTAAATGACACAACCTCATCGAGTTTGAGCTCGTGTGATTTGTCTTGACGAGTTTTAAATATATAGGTACATACCGCCCTATAAAAACTTGCTATGAAAAAAAATATTTTCATTAAAAACTCGTTTGCTGTTTAGTATAAAATATTTTACAAAAAAAGGACAGGCAAAAACCCAATTAAGGTTTGTAAAACTTTGTGATCGCAAAACTCACATAATTCTGTTCATAGAACCCGCTAAATTATTTTCCCTTTAAAGCTCTTTGTGGTCCGTTTTCAGTCAGTTTGACATATTTTTTCAGTTCTATTTTATATTCAGATATACGCCGCCGCTCTTTATCTTTGTAATGTGTCATAAGCTTAAAGTTTTATGATTTTTCAAGTCCCAGTTTTTTATAGCGATTGAAGATAATCGTGTAGAGCCCATTATCCTCAGATGGTACACACATTAGGCTGATACTCCAACCAAAGATCTTTATCACCACTGAAAAAATACTAGCTAGGCTATTATGGGAATTTTATCATGACCAGATGTTTTTTAAGGCCAAGATAATATTGTTAAAAGTTAGCCTAAAGTCGGGCACTATAACAAGTTGTTTTCATTTCTAAACCTCATCTAACAATTTGCTATTTAAATTTTAATAAGAATGCGAAAAGTTTATACAGCTCGTTACTTAGAAGTGGTGGCAACACTTTCAACTTTAACTTTGTTTTAAATCTAAGTAGCCTACCTACTTAAATCATACCTGAGAGGTGTCTCATAAATTATTTTCATTGTTCTACTAGCGATCTTGGAAATTCTTGGCTTTTTCGGCTTTTAATATGCCTGTATTCTATACCATTTACTTCAGGATGGTCTTCCTTGTCCCATGTATTCACTTAGCATGATTTAATCTATATATATTTAAAGGAGAAACTAACTGACTGACATATCAACGTACAACCGAAACTACTGGGACTAGAAGCGTGAAATTTTGCAAGACTTCCTTTTATGACGTAGGCGAACACTAAGAAAGAGTTTTTCAAAATTCAGCTCCTAAAGGGATGTAAACGGGGTCTAAAGTTTGTATGGAGAACCCTACTTTCACGCGGATGAAGCCGCTGGCAGAAAGCTAGTACCTATATTTGACGTGTAACAACTAAATAAAATCAGATTTATAAACGTATTTCTCAAAGAAAACATACGAAAATTCGTCAAACATACTGTCAAAAACCGTTCATTAATGCGTGCACGTCTCGGTGTTACGCTTCGTTTCCAAAACTTGATTTAAGTACCGACTAAGAAGTTCTGAACTCACGAAGTAAACAGTCGTTAAATGACTTACTCACACAGCGACAAGAACTGCCGGGTGTGTTACTTATAAACTAATTAGTTGAGTTTAGAACGTAATACAACCAACCTACTTACGAGAGCAAGTAAATATATTTTCATTACTACTATCTGTTTTGGAATGAAGATCATATTTGTCAAGCGTGTGTATGTACACTGCTTCAGTTGGCTGATATGTTGGTTGTGGAGTTTTTTCCAGTTCTTCTCCATTATGAACAGTATCGTTTGTCGTATTAAAACTATCGCGAAATTAGAGCCTGTCCAGAAAGCGCGATTTACGCGCGTGTCCACTCGCGTAACACATACATTCCGTCCAGATGGTCTCGCGTGTAGCTCCAGTAACTCGAGAACTCGTCTTTACAAATTTGTCAAATTTGTAAAGACGAGAGATTTTCCGCTAATTTTGTTCCTGAAACTGGGACTTATTAGTGTAGCATTGAAAGCAAGTTGACTGAACACTCGTTTTTCATCTTGTACACATTCAATAGGATTCACCGCAGTTTATTTTTTAGCTTTCCCAACGTTTCAACCACTCTTTTCAAGCAAGTTTCATTCTATGTTCATATAAAGGTACGAACTTTAGAGTTCTGAAGTACTTTCTGTTTTCATTCGACTTCAAATTAGTTCGTTCGTTCAGTTTATTTCTTTACTCACTCATTCGACGTCGGCTTAGCGGGGAATGAAGAGTTATTTAAGCCCCTACGTATGTTTGTGGCATCTTGGATATTTCTTGTTAACTTTACTATTTACCATATACTGATTTACTGCTGGCGGCTGACATGTCCCTAACAACAGCTGACAATTTCAGCGAACGAAACGACTTTATTTATTTTTCAACAAATACTCGTACGTTGCCAGCGAATAACATAAAACAGAGTTACGTCGTATTTTAGCGGAGCAGTGTGCTGACAATACGTTTTCCAGTGTCATTGAAAAACGAAATATTGGGAGGCAGTAAACCAAAATTTTGTTCGATCATGTTTACACTATTCACCGCATTTCATATCCGGAATAGTTGTTCTGTATTAAAGCGCATATTAAGTTTCATGTGTCGCGATTCATTCGAAATGTATGTACTTGGGAAATTTATGGATAACGTAACAAAATACACGAAATATAAGCACCGGTTTGGGCGTGGATGCATTAGTGGGTATTCAGTGTTCGAATTTCTCGCTCAATGACGCCCTTCTGTTGTAGCGAATATTTGATGGTTAGATGAACTTAGTGCCTAATGCTTTACAGAAATATTCGTAGTGTAAAACCAGGGGATTAAAGTTGTAATAGAAATAATAAATATCACCCTTGCACCCGTGCAAAGTACATCATAAAAGGTAACTTGTGCAAAATTTCTGTGATTGGTACAAGAGTTAGGATTGATTCTGAGAGAATCGGGACTTTGCCTATTATAAGTAATAGAGAGAATGATTAGTTTACAGTATTTTAATCGACTTGGAATACCTTAAAGATTATTACTAATCGAATCATGTAACGCGTTTTTTTTTTCATAAAGTTTTTAATTAGATGACTGTAATGATGATTTTAAAACTAATGTTGCCATCAAGAAAACATATTTTTATTTATTTGATGTTAGGTATACATTTTATTACCTACTTATATATTTTTAGTTATATGTCATGATTTATTTAATTAACTTCTTTTAAAGCTAATTTAATGGCTATGAGTATAGCTAGACTGCACATCAACTTGTAAATGATGTTTTAGACCCTAAACACTTATTTAGCTTTTAATAAAAATTAAATGTAATTGACTCTTAAATCTACTTAGGTTGGCTTTCCATCATTAGCTAAGGATTACGAGAGGTTATAACTTTCCACTCAATGCTTCCCCGACCTACAAGCAACCTCGTTGCGAGCATCTACATAGTTAATAATAATAGCATTTTAATCCGACTTCGGAGATTCACCGAAGCCAGGTGTAGCAGCAACAACCATTAAAATATTACTACGTCCATTACCTAGTGACTTACAATCGCCATTTCCACGAATTGCTAAAAAATGCAATAATTCGCCCAAACAGTTACAGTCCACTGGCATATGGCCAACACACATTTGCCTCGAAATGAACGTACAAGTAGCCTTCACATTATATAGGTCTTCCTTTCATTGCCAGATCAGTTCCACATAATATGTATTTTGTAGTTTGCGCCTCTGTGGCGTATATCAAGTCTAGTGCTGTTGATGATCACTGTTGGCTACACTTGTGCACTTGGAACTGCAAACCACTACATTGGCACTTTTATCTTGTTTGTTTTGTCAAATTTTGTTAAAACCTCTCCACGACGCATATTTTTCACCATCGATTATATTATTCTATATCAGATAGACTCGAAAATCATTTACCGAAAATGTGAGTATGTCTTGCGCCATTTCATAGTCAATTAAACCACCAATTTAGATACCCATATGTGTGTATTTGACACTGATATAATAACCAGTCGAAGCAATTTACGATTTAGTTATTGCCTAACCATTAAGATACGGCCCATTGAAAGCAATAACGCTCTATATCCTACAGTTATTAAACACATAAATAAAACCACGGAACCAAGTTCAAATAAACTGTCAGCGATATTTTACATTAAGTATAGTTAGCTATTCCATTAAAATGATTGCAAATCATATTGCGTACCTAAGTTCATAAACAAATATTTAGCACACACGTTGGAAATCTGTTTCTATTTTAAATGTGGGAACTACAAATATTAATATAGATTTTGATTGTGTTTGGGTTTGTTATTACTCTATCATTAATAGCTTGCAATCAGTTGGTTTCAACCATCATGATATAATAGTTTAGTTGTGCTAGTCATCCTACTGAATAGTTTGTGTTTTATACCGCTAATGTTTCAGCGTTGCTAAGCTGCGATGTTACTAATAAAATTTGCATAAGTCGACCTCCGCAAACGACGCCGCTGCCGCCACCTGAAGTGGCGAACCAACCTCAGTGTTGCAAGTTTTATCAGCCTTAACCTCAAGAGGCTACGTTTTTGGCTGTCTATAGAGCCTCGTTTTATATCGTGTTATAAAGTTTTTTAATAGATTTTTACGCGGCTCAAGAGAAAAGCTATTATATTTTAGTGTCTATAAAACTATGTGCAAGCTTATCGTTTAGTGTCGTTTCAGGACTTTCAGGTACTCAAACTAATACGTGAATTCGTGTTATCATTAATGGCCGTACCCTAAACGTGTTTGTCTTCCCAATGTGCTTACGGTAAAAGAATAATTCCAAGTATCATAAGCCTTTCTACCCCATTTGTGCGTGTTTTATCCCTCTTTTTCTTTTTCGTTCACGTACTCGTCTATAACTCATTTGCTAGCTGAAACTTTGGCAACACTTTAAAAGTTACCACCTCCATCTATTCATTTAAAATTCTACGTTGTTGAATGGCACTAAATTTTCTCTGCAGTCCCTCTGCGCAGTAAGACTCCTAACCGAATTTACTCAAGTTTGGTAAAACAAAAAAAAAAGCAAACCTGAATATTTTAATACCTGCAAACCCTTGCCTCTGACCTCTTTGAAATTGAATTATGTCTCCTTCTAAATTGCAAATTGACTCATTTATTTTTCTTCTACTTCGTTACGAATTTCAATGGTTAGATTTTTTGTTTTCTTTGCTGGAATATCGTATTGTACCTCGTTCGGTTCTTATTCAATATTATTCACATTTAGCACCTTATTATTTTGCGGTGGGAAATCAATTGATTTAGGGGCCTGTACATGCGAAAGGCGTGTCATTTTTATTGACTAATACCGAATTATGGCCTTCAATTGCACTTGCGTTGCTAAGGCTACGGTTAGCTTTTTCAAACAAGGCTGCGGGAGCCTTGTTTTTTTGGCCCTTTCTAGATAGTCGCCGAACGGTGAGTTACCTATAGCTCGTCGTCCTCAATCCCGCTCCTTTGGTAGTCGGCAATCGTAACGCGACTCCTGACGCCCAAGATGTCTCCTGCAGCGTGGTGCGCTTTCCCACGATTTGGGCATATTTAGCTTACCTTGATATTTAATTCTTCTGGTTAGGATATCTCTTCATCGTATTTCAATTTGATTTTTTGTAAGATAGTAGTATCACTATCGTGATCTTGCAAATCTGTTGCGAGATAGGGTTTTGGACTTTATCAATATCTACACTAGTCCGTAGTAAGTATAGGACTACTTGTTCAGTATTGGCCCGAATCCAAACAAACCGCCGCGGGCTCTGTGGTAGCTTCCGTGTATTTATGCCCGTAAACGCGAGTGTGAATGGCTCTTCTTGCCAATATATTTATTTTGCTGATATTTACCCCTCTTTGGGAACTCACACTTTTCGAATCCATCTTCGCAGTACATTTCAATGTAATGCATCGTTTAAATTTAAAAGTGCACTACTTACTGTATTACTACTGGTGGTATTTACTTTGGACTTACAATGCATGTCTTGTACTTATCGTACCTATTTTTATTTTAAAATGTGAAATATATAGAAGTGCTACTTTATCTATTTATTTTTGTACCCTTTTTATTGAATCTACCATGTTGACCTTCGAATACTTTTAGTTGACAGTTAGAGAATGCCTAAGGTATGAACTCTGTCTTTGTGTTGTATGAGGTTTTAATAAAAAAATAAATTGATCTTCTTTGTGACATAAATAAATTGAATAACCGAAGAATAAAGTGCGTCAATGCAACTCAAAAAGCAATTTTGTTCCATAGTTCTCACAGACAGGCTCCACGGGAGGCAATTTCAAAAGATTAATGACAATGGAATGGTTCCTGACATCAAAACCACTGTTTCAGTTCAACACTTTGGTAATTAATTCTCTCCTGATTTCGCTGCTGTTCCCATGACTTCCGACTTGAATTTGGTTAAATGGCAATGCTTATCTAGTAAAATTACCCCATTACTTCCGTATTCAAAGCGAATGAAAAATGTTGAGCTTAGCAGTTGTTTACGGCTTGGCCTATTTTCACTGTCAACTGGGCAGAGCAAAGCTTTGGTTATCATCGTAGACACACAGGCCAGGCAATTAAAACAGACTTCGCGTTCATTTGGCTCGACTTTGATGAAAATATCGCAAGAAACATTTTTCCTAGAAGTATCAAGATCACGGCCGTTTTAGTAATGTTTACTTTTCTTTCTGTGAAATGTTTGAACAGTTACCACTAATGTACTCCGTTCATGTAGTGTATTTGAGGCAACAAATCGTCTTACAACAATGCTTGTATTCTGTCTTTGTGCTACCAGTATTAATAAAGCCCTATTTTCCTTTGAAATGCTCTTTTTTCATACAAAGATTTCATTCGCATTTCATTCTTGGAAATCTTTATCTACTTTATGTTTATTTACTTTTGTTGTGAATGTTATTTAACTCCCTTCTTGTTTATTGTATCTGATTATTGTATTAAGTAAACCCTGTATTCCGTATGACTAGTCCAGTTCAAATGTTTACACGAATTTCACTTAGGAAGCGAAGTTTGTCCGCACACTATTCTCTGTTCTTCAACAGTTTCACATTTTAAGTGCCCCACATACGAGCCACGGGCAAACTCACTGGGCTAAGCATTCAGAATAGTGCTGTTAAGGGTCCCTATAGGCTTACTCGAGGCAAAGGGGTTTAAAAAGTTTTGTGAAACGATGGAACACATACTGCTTGTCTAAAGTCAGTCATGAATATTTTTTTATACAATTACTTGTAGTCTTGAATTTGCATTATACAATTACTTAAACAGTATACTTTCAAATAAACTATTAACTATAACCACGTCAAAACCAGCCCTTAAGCGTGATGTTGATATTAAATCGATTATGTGTACAGAAGCTAGAATGCCAATCATTTATCACAATGACAGGCTTCTGATTAAATATTTATATTTATCTAACAAGGGTAATAGCTATTTAATTTCGGGTAAAGCTAACCCAGGCAAATCAAGATGTAATTAAGGATTCAGAAATATCAATATTTGAAATGTTTAATAAATAAGCCTTTATCGTCAAAGAAAATGGTTCTTTTAAGATTATTTTTCCAACACTTCTTTAAATTTTTAGCTTCCTTTGCATTAGCCAAAAGTACTTCAACGGTAAAATTATGGAGAAAAACTGTTTGTAAGAGCTAACTATTATCTCTTTGTTTTCAAGTTCTTTTCATTGTTAAGTTATTTTATCGTAACACTAGCCTTGAATAATAAATATTTGCTCGACTGCCAACACTATTTCTTATGCGGGCGCACTGTACGTAGAAGTGTTCCCATTGTGTTGAAACCTTTGCATAGCCAAGGGAAGTGGAAAAACAAATGCTTCCATATCTGAGGCGCTATAAGTTAGACACATTTCAGTGGTTTGGTAAGGAAAGACACAACAATAGCTCTTGATTTAAGTTTTACAGACTTCTGGAAGAAGTATGACATCGTATCATTTTACTTGGAGTTGGAGCAAATGAGTAGACATTGTCTCCCACATTAATTGATTGATGGCTAAGTATCCTTAATTAATATCGTTTCTCATGTCAGACGCTTAATAGTAGATCCTTGAATTATCGCAGTATTTTGTCTTTTCATTTCAGTCTCACTGCTCTCATCCTGACTGCTATGTTGGAGGTTGTAGGTTTAATTCCCGCACAAGACAAGTGTTTCTGCTATTATTTAATTTGATTCTGTGTCTAATAATAATTAGAAATATAAAAGTTTATCAGTTGTCTACTCGTACCGAGCAAACGTCTTGCTCTCGCCCGAATACTCGGTACGTATGAACTGCTCGGACGAGCGCTTATCTTTACAATTCGCGTACACTGTCCGAGCAACATTTTACTGTCTCGCCCTTTAACTCGGTACGTGTGATCATGGGCATTAGTTTGGGATTAGATAGCATTTTGTAAAACTTGTGGAATATTATTATACTGCATTGACCTTCAAGACAGAGAGAGCAGTGGTGGCCGAGTGGTAACGGTCCCGACTTACGACTTGTAGGTTGCGGGTTCAAACCCAGTCAGGCGCATTACTTTGTGTAATTTATTTCATCACCACTGCTCTCAAAACGGTGAAGGAAAACATCGAGAGGAAACCGGCATGTCTTTGAATCAAAAATTCGAAGACGTGACATCCACCAATCCGCACTGGGCCCGCGTGGTGGATTATGGCCCATTCCCTCTCCTAGAGAGGAGGCCTGTGTCCCAGCAGTGGGAACATTAAAAAGGCTGTTGATAATGATGATGACCTTCAAGAGAAGCATGGATGGTTTATGCGGCGGTTTATTCATAGTCAAGGCACAGCAAAACGGGAATATCACGATATATTCCTACAAGCTTACGATTTCACTTACCCCTAAGGTCAAATGTATACAAGCTGGAATGTTTACATGAAAACATGTTTTGGTTACTTAAGGCACTTAGGTTATTTACTTAACGAATGCGGGTATTTTACTACCCTGGTTTTAAGACTGGATCTCCTTTGTACCTTTTGTTTGGCTGTACAGGCCTTGTTTTCTCGAATATGATAAATGGGACATATTCTTGTTGTTCTTGTGAGCAATGTAATAAACATTCTTGTTGGGGATTGTGATTACTTTTGAGCTTAATTGTACTAATGATACCTATGACCTGCCGAGAACATTTAAGCCCATTACTGTTTCATAAACTATCATTTTGCGCACAGCTGGGTGCGGAAGCAAAACAATCCTCAGTCGCCCAGATGGTCCGGTGACCATGTATTTGTGTAAACCACCAGGTAACATAACAAGCTTATAACTATTAAATTTTGTACGTGAAGATTCTTTACATAAAATACTAGACAGGTTTTTCAAGTTTCGCATATACTCGTACTAAAAATAATATTGTATACTCTTTGAAATTATAAGCTTTGTTAAATTTGATTCCTGTAGCGTCTTTTGTGGCTTTACCCAAGTAAGAACCTACGTCTTGGTATACACCGTTAAGTTTCAAACCGCACTTTCGGGCTTTAGAGCACTTTAAGAATTTACCGTATTCTTTTAAAACTTCGATTGGAAACTGTACAGATACTTACCTAAGCTTTTGACTTTGTTTTTGTTCCTAAAAATTTTAAGCTTCATCGAACATTTTTAACAGAATTCTTTTGATTAAATTTCGTTATTGCTATAGCAATATCTCAAATGGTAAGTCGCTATAAAAACACATAAATAGAACTTATTCTGTACGTCGCTTTTTGAAAACTAAATTGCTATAAAAGTTGAGTTCCCACATGGGAGAGAAATGCTAAAATTTTGGCTTTGGTACAAAGCCGAGCCGAACTTATTCTCGTTTTTTCATAGTCTAATCGAAAGAGTTATGATCGTGCCATCCAAAAGTCTGAACGTCTAGCTTGAAAACACCATTCATATCTACTTTTCACACGAAAACCACAAAAAAAAAAGAATTCGAGGATCTGAAAACTAATGAAACTATCTCGCAAGTTTTGACGGCGTCGTTTATATCAACTTCTGAATTTGCATGAGTTATATTCACAGTTTTGATCTTACTCATACCGAAACTTTTGCGTGGTCCCTTCATAATTTATTTACTCGTGAAATCGACTTTAGGATCGACATCTTATGTATTTGTATTAGAATACATAAACACGCCGAAACTTTTATCATTTTCGAGACGTACGGTACGAAATGTTCTTGTTTGTCAATTTAAGCGTTACCCTTTTTCCTGCTATTTTTATTTCCTGCACCCTTTTTGATATCATCATGTAGATTCCGTGACATGGTTTTATAATAGTCTGGTGCTTATAACATGATAGTTAGTTCAAACAGGTGAAGTTAAGCTAGATACTTATTACTTAACGAACTATAAAATCACTTCCCAGGTCGCTCAAACGTACCTGCTCACAACCACCGTTTCCCTGGTACTTAATGAACGTCGAAAATCTTTTGAGGGAACTCTACTATAACTTTAGAGCTTTTAAAAAGTTGAGGACTTTTAAGTCCAGCCATTGGTTCAGGTTAGTCGAAGAAAATTCTGCCAACACTTTGACAAGAAAAATACATTAGTGTAATGTTTGAATTTTGCCGTTTGTTCGAGAGGCAAGCACCTACCATGACATTTGTGTGTTTGGCATTGTATCTCTAAGACCATCCAAGAACGTTATTTTTGATGCCATCTCTTTTTGTGTTATTATATGACCTCGTTTAGCTTTATGTAAGCTATTCAAACATTATTCTTTAGTTTACTTATTTATTTTGTATTTGTAATTTGTTGTTTATAATTTAAATAAAATATTTTGCAATTGTAATATATAAACAGAATTGATCAAACATTATCTATGAGTACAGTATTTATATCTATAAAACGTATAGGCAGCCATATTTGGTTATGCATTCAATCTCGGAACCCATTATCCTTCTGTTTGATTTCGTCGCAATCGATCGTCTCCTTCACATATAAATGTAATTTATGCAGTCCTTCCCACCATCATTACTGCTCAAAAAGAGTTTTCCCCGAAGTATTTGCCTTATCTCAACAGACTTTCATCGTTAGGTAAGAAGACCAATAACGCGAGGCTATCCCCAGATGAAATCTCCCCTTTATTCCGTTCTTATTACATGCCGGATGCCTATCACGTGACGAAAGTTGGAATTTCCAAATAAGCAACAACTATTCATAACCGGCTTTATTCTCACACAAGTACTTTCGTAAATACTCCCTAGGGTTATATTACAACGGTACCTACATACGAAATTATCTTTCCCAGTTAATCACCACACCGTGACAGTGGTTATTACACAAATTAGTAAGATAACGTCAGGGAATGAAGCAGTAGAAATAAACAATGGAACTCGGAAGAGAGTGAGGCCATTACGTGACACAGGTAGTAAGAACATCCTTATAAATATATGGATGTATGTAGATATTTGTAGCTCCAACCATGATTAGAGGAACACTGTCAAAGAAGAACTTTAGGAAATACAAGGTGGAAAATGCACGAAAAATACGGAGGCAATGTCGAGGTATCACGTGGCGTAACTCTTTAGAATATATGCAGAGAGGAATTGAAATCTTTATGATTCAAGGCTTTGTTCTTCTTTCGACTGTGTAAGATAATATTTTTAAAATATGTATGTTGTTGAATCTTCGCTTATTTTTTATTTAGTGTGCCGACAGAACTCATAATAGGCTACCCATTACCAATTTGGTTAACAGCAATAAATCTGATTATAATATGAGTTTCAATGTGATTGTGATATGAATTATACAAACTATTTAACACCAAATCTTAAACTGTAATTAGAACAATAATAAAATTAACTTTCAACATTTCACTCACAAATAAAATCCTCATCTCAATTTTGATGAGCATAAAATTATATTTAATAAGGAATGAACATAACTTGTTAACGAGTTTAAAAACTTTGTAACAGGGGTGTTTGTTAAATTAACTAGCAATATCTGTTGTAACGACCAATAAGGGAATTCAAACTTTGAACCTTTTAATTGCTTTAATATTTGCATTCCTCTCCTAAGGAGTTTTATCTTTCATCTCAAAGCAAATGTAAATCTTATTAATTTTGGACTCCTCGTCTTGTTATATTTTTAACACGTAATTTTTAATAAAAATTCACCAGCTATCGACGTCGAATCAATATTCTAGGTACACTCCTCATCTCATCAAGAATTCCCATCAGAAGTTCCAATCAATTATTAAACTTCACAAAAAAAGCCTAGCATTAAAAAATCGCGCGACTTCCAAACAGAAAACGTTTTACTAGAAGGCGAATCAAATAGTACTTGTATACTTTGTGCAATGGCTCCAAAACTTGAGTGCAAACATTAGACCGTGACCACTTATCCCGCTTAACTGTTGTTGTGATCGCCGAAATAAATACGACTTACCCTTGTTAGGTGAAGCTTTTGTCCAAATATGTCCCTTGGAAGAGTTTAGGAGGATGTTCGTTAACATATTTTCCTATTCGTTTTTTTTTTACTTCCCCTGAGGCCTTGTGTTTCGAGTAATTAAGTGAGCAATTTAGGACATTTAATGTGGTTACTGGCAGGACATCTGAAATCTTGTTTAACTAATTAATTCGGGACGATTTAATCCATTTTATGTTTTAACTTTTATTTTTGTTGAGAATGTATGTGGACAACCTTGCTTCGTTGGTAACCAATTTGCATTAGCCATCCGTTTTTTAATTGTATTAAACTTTTCAGTATCTCTCTAGCTTTTAAATGAAGCGCCAGTCATTCGACCGTTCAACAAATAGAATTACCATACGGCTTCAGTTTTTAGCCATGCTGGTCGAACTAACTTCGAAAAAGATACGAATTCTGTGTACTACGACAATTGCTTTTACATACATCTAGATTTCGAAAGACTTATTTTATTGTACCGCTTCCCAACCTTTTTGTGGAGTTCAAAAGGATCCACACATCTGTACTCTATACCAAACTCTCAGGAACGATGTTTTTGACTGTTATTTATGTTTTTTTGTATCAAACAACGTGAAAGCATCATCCGGCCTTTGTCGCAGCTCGCAAACACATTAATAAATCTCCTGAATTGGTTCGGTGGCTCCGTCTACTGTCCTCTGAAGGCTAATAATGGTAGATAGCATGTTTTTTTCGTTCGTCATGAACAAAGTCTGAATAGAATGAACATAATAGGACCGATAAGATCCACAGATAACAAGGTAATTCTCTTGAAACGTGATGGATGTTGTAAAGCTTTCCGATCGTAATTTCTAACAAAACTCCTAATAAATTTTAACACCCTCTTGAGAAATATTAGAAGGGTCATCTTTTTGGATCCACACCCTTACAATGATTTATCGACCATATAAAGGTAATGAGCTCATTCCTCGTTTATTTCAACTCCACAAAACCGTTTCTATCATTTGGGCGTTTATTTTTGTCATGATCATCAATTTCAGCGTTCTTTTAAACGTTATATTCATTATCTTGGTTGAAACAATAGTGGCATTCATTGTTGTTATTTATGATAAAAAGAGTAAAATGTAGCTTTTTCACGCTTCTTGGGCGGAACATTGCGGTCTTATATCTGTTAGATTTATGGCAACACTTTTACTGTGCTTACGCATAATACCACGATGTAGTTGAGCCCTTTCGTGCCCTGCTCCGGAAGTGCCGTTATACGCGATATTTGTGTTATATCCCATTACTATTTTGTCGGCGGAAAGTGACATTCTTGCTGTACGCTATTTCATTTGTCTAGTGCGGTTGGGGAAATTCGCAATCTCATAGCATGACAAAGCGGTTAGAAGATTTTCTGTCACGTTATTACGAAAAGTTGCTCTGTTCAAAATTCAATTAGGTAGCGTTTAGTTTTAATAGCCGTTTAAACAATACTTTCAGCAGTACGAACACACGACCGGCAGTAAGACATAAAAAATAAATCGAGTTCTTATACAGCGAGAAATTTAGTGTGACACCGTTGCTACCTAAATGGTACTTTGCATTGAATTACGACGAAAGAATATTTTTTTATTGCCAAATTTTGTGACGGCTGTTGTTTATTATGCACCTTTTGGTAACAGTAAATTGAGTGGATACCCGTTAAAGTGTTTGTCGTATAATGTGTTGAATGAATATTGGAATATATGAATTTTTAGACGATATTTTTATATCGTCTAAAAATTCATATAAAAAAATTTACAAAGATCCAAAAGTACAAATCTTTCCTCTTTATAATATTAGTACAGACGAGTAACTTATAAAGAGGAAAGATTTGTACTTTTGGATCTTTGTGAATTTTTTTTATAAAACCTACTATAAAAATAATAGTTTTTTTATAGTAGGTAAAAATCATCCAATGACTCGCTCTTGGGCAGAGCGGGAAACAGTGTCAGACTTTTACTGACTGAACAACCTACCCCGTTCCTACATCGCCATACATACCAGGGCCAGAGTCTTCCTTTCAGACACAAACCCTTGGCCCTAATATTAGTACAGACGAGTAACTTAAAAAAGTTACTCGTCTGTACTAATATTATAAAGAGGAAAGATTTGTACTTTTGGATCTTTGTGAATTTTTTTTCTTTGTATTTTTGTTTATAATTAATGAACTCATAAACTACTAGATCAAGTTATAAAAATGTTTCGCCATTGGTAAAAGATTTTTGATCACCGATTGATATAATGATGCATATAATTGTTTGCTACTATCACCTGCGGGTGCAGCCGCTAATAGAATCCAGTACTAAAGTAAAAAAAAAAATATGCAATATGATTACATATTGCATATTTTTTTTTTTACTTTTTAATATTAATTACACTATCAATTATTACTACTATTTTAGGTCGTAGGGACCCTACAGAAGGGTCGAAGCCAATTAGGGCCAAGGGTTTGTGTCTGAAAGGAAGACTCTGGCCCTGGTATGTATGGCGATGTAGGAACGGGGTAGGTTGTTCAGTCAGTAAAAGTCTGACACTGTTTCCCGCTCTGCCCAAGAGCGAGTCATTGGATGATTTTTACCTACTATAAAAAAACTATTATTTTAGGTTTCGGCGATTCTGTTCTGGACACCTAATCTAGTTTATCCGAACCGTTTGCCTTAACGCTATTTCAATTCCCGGTGGTCCAGTTTAAGCATATTGAATAGGCTGATGACACAAAATTGCTTTTGTTACATCATTACCGTAAATTTCCTGTGTTTCAGCCGATACATCGGCAGAATTGACCAACTAAGCTGTCTAACGGATATTTATGGACACATTGTTTTCATGTCGAATGAACCTGGCTTAGTAATGTTTATAGATATTCCCTTTATCCTTTTGTTTTTATTTCGATGCTCAAAACAACTTCATTTGTTATTCGTACGTGATCAAACAGATCTTACTGAAATGAAAACACGTTGTCTGGTTTTATAAACTTATTTTTTACAAGCTTTTATTTAGTTTCACTTGTCCCGTTGTCTGTCGTTCTGTAATCAAATCTTGCAACTTAAATTTGATCCACTTCCCGGTTTCCGATTGAGCTGAAATTTTGCATGCCGGTGTAAATCGCATGACAATGCAATATTATGATGACATGGAGCTGATCTGATGATGGAATCACGAGGTAGCCATAGGAACTCTGTAATTAAACGGCACAACCACGTCGAGTTTGGACTCGTGTGAATCGTCTTGACGAGTTTTAATTATATAATTATAGATCGCTGCTATAAAAGCTTGTTATGAAAAAAAAAATAATTTCATTAAAAACTTGTTTAATATTATTCTTTTGATACGCTTGCGTTTGACTACTATCTTATCTAATAGTAAGCAATTATGTGTTCGTCGTTGAAGCACACTAACCTATTCCCTGTTAACTTAAAGTCCACCAAGATGTATCTATCATCAACAACAGTTTTATTTCACTCCTTAATATTGAACGCATGATTAATATGTTCCCAAAATGTGTCGTAACATAAAGGTGAAACGTCCACCGTATATCGGTTTTGCATTATCATATGTCACTTGGCAAAAAATTTTAAGTGTTCAAGTGAAACCCGTTCCATCATCAATAAAACTGTAGTTCCAAAGCTTGCTCCTTGACATGTAGTCGATAGACAATCAACAGGGTAGCAATTCGTCGTCTGTGCTCAACACTTTCGAGCTTCAAATCGATGAGTTCGTCTTTGTCAATGAGCCTCTCAACAGACTCAAGAGCATTAGGCTGGTATCTGGCAGCGTTGTTTCTGTGATGAGCGTTGAATTCCTTACATATATTTTGTTACAAAAGTTCACTTTTAATGCTTTTGCTTTCTCTACTAATTTCCATTGTTCTCATGTTTCTACATCAACATGAAATGTTTACTCGTTTCTCAATTTATGCATTAAAAACTCTAGCAATTCCACGACCACCAAAAACAAAATCCTGCTCCCGAAAAAAAGTTTGTCAAGTTTCTGATAAACGACAAAATTATACATGCTCTGAGCTAACATTTCATTCTTTTAGTCATACAATTATAAATTAAATGCACGTGTGCTGGAAAATGCTACTATAACCAACCACACGAAGCAATTTTTCATCCACAACGTCCAAACATTTACATTGCTTTTTTTATCCTAGTCTTTGCGGAAGTTTATTAACATCTGACTTGTTAGCAGTTCGCTTTATGCCGCTGCAGCGCTGCCGAGGCGGTATTACGCTGTCACCGACTGTCATACCAACCGACTGCATCGGGCCCGACTCAACCGTAATATCAAAAGGATTTATTGTTTAACGTAACACAACTACAACTTTATTTATTGTTTTATCTGTCGAAAGTTTGTTTGCTGTAACGTTTTTTTTTAAATTTGCCGCTTTAATTTACTGATATTTTTTCTGCTTTATTATAATTCTATTTATTTTTGTTGGGAAATGTTTCAATGATTTCTCCCGCTCTATTCGTGTCAGACTTTTACTGGCTAAAACCCACTGCTGTAACTGCTTTGCATTCGTTCCAAGGCCAAGAGTTCGCTTTCAGATAACCAACGGCCCCAATAGGCTTCAATCATGCTGGGTCCATACGATTTACTAACAACTAACTCCTTGTCGTTATAATTCTATACAGATTATTTCTTATTATATTCGATATCCATACACTGTGTTATGTAAGTTACAGAACACACGCCTACCAAAATTGGACTATTCGTCTTGTAGGTCAAAAACATTGTTGGTAATTATTAATAGCGATCCCTAATACCGAAGGTCTATTGTTTTTGCACGATCCCCATAGAGGTGTAATAATAACCTTTCGTTTATGATAACCTGCCTATGCAGATATTACATTATTCAACGAGAAATTTGAGCCTGGGGTCGTAATAGCGTTACTGATAAATAATTCTGAAATATTATTAGCATCTTTACCTATTTCTTGAAGTATTATTTTTATGAACACTTCAGCCAGAAATATCTATCAACCTGGTTGAAATCGCCATCTTGTCAATTGATTTTCTCTCCAGTACCTTCATCGGAACATCTTTCACTACCTACTTCAGAAATTACGACATTCTACAATTGATTTCGAGAAGAAACCCGTCCTTAAATCTAAGTGAGCACATAAAACAATAAAGTGCGTATCCACGAGAGGATAAGATACCCTAAAACCGCAGGGTTTGCCGTTTTCAGGTTATTTATCGCTAATGTTTTACTGGGAAACGTCCGAGATGTCGTTCGTGTAGTGACAGGTAAAGGTTTTACTGGGGATAACATTTATTCCGTAATCCCTCAGCTGACACATAGGATACAGTTTGTCGGCTAGGGATTGGAATTCCACTAAGAGCAGCTTTATGTCATCAACTAAATATGGACGCGTTGATAAAATTCAATATATATTTTCAAGTAAATATTTTAGTGACCGATAGAAATTCGTGACCTTTAACAATGTAAAGCTTTTATTACTTTAAAATTGCTCTTACAAAGTATTGTGTATTTAATAGTTAATTGTTTGATTTTTTTTACAAGCTTTTTATTAGCTTGCAATGTAACTATGTATGTTCGGCTCAAATTTTGCAAGTCAAGTTTGAAGCAGATATCTTCAACCGATTGAGCTGCAATTTTGCATGCAGATGTAAATCGCATGACAATGCAATATTATGATGACATGGAGCTGATCTGATGATGGAATCACAAGGTAGCCATAGGAACTCTGTAATTAAACGGCACAACCACGTCGAGTTTGGGCTCATATGAATCGTCTTGACGAGTTTTAATTATATAATTAATAGACCACCGCTATAAAAGCTTGTTATAAAAAAAATATTTTTATTGAAAAATTGTTATACTTCAACTTTAAATAAAGTATGTTTAAAGGGCGCGGAACCATCTCAATAGACTTTCTTTTCGACTAGATCTTTGTTTAAAAGAAATTCAATATCCGTAGTTATATCCTGGATCCCTTCCTAGATCATTACAGTGTACACTTTATTTTTCTTACGTTTTGTTACATTTTTGCTTCTCTTTTCAGAATATTTCCTTTGAGTTATCGACTACGATTTATAATACCGGATTGTTTTTGTCATTTGATCTGTTCGAGTTTAAGCAGAGCGGATTTCCTTTCGTTTGTCTTGAACGTTTTCAAATTCTTGCTTCGACTACGTTTGCATTGGTTTTTCTTGATTTAGTGCGTTGGAGATATGTAAAAAAGTATAAACAGCTATTTGTAAAATCTCGAAGATTCAGTGAGTTGAACGGAAATACATTAAAGGTGGTATTATAAATATCTTTGTCAATACATTGTTTTCAATTCAATTGTTCAATATTTTCTTGCATATCTAGTATGCTGTTTATTAAAATTAAAAATAGTATTGATTCTTCCATTTATTTTTATAATAGCAATAGCCTAAGCACGGGTACCTGTTAAATATCTTTAAAATCCTAAATTTTACTTACTATATTTTTTAAATTTATCGCGGACTGACAGACCAATGTTCTTGAAGATTTTATTTTATAATGTTTAATAATTCTGAATCTATTTTTCTTCCTAAAGAGTTTTGAATCTATTAAACCAGTCCATAAAATCAAGTCAACTAGATTAAACAATGCACATTGAATCCTCATTACTCATGCTTAACTTTAAATACTTTTGATTTATCACTTAATTAAATGTTCCGCTTTAATCATGATGCAATGAATCATTCTACGTTAATGAATAATGAGTAATTCATCATGTACTGAATAATAAATTAAGAGAATATTCGCTTTTCATTGTTAATCATAGATTGTTGATAATATCATATTTTCAATAATAAGTTGAACGTGTTGACTGGACAGGTTCCCTCGGTTCGGTTATTTTTTTTTTTTCAAAAAACCATTGAGACACTAATTTGCATGTTTCTCATATGATTTGATCATTATACGTTTACTGTATGGACTTTAAATTCTTGAGCCCCGAGCGAACGCGAACTTTCACACACCTTCTGTCTTTCTATTATGTCTCTAATTACGGTGTTCGAAAGACAAAAAAACTTTTAACCAAAAGTTAGTTTGTCCCCTGGGTTTACTTCGGTGTTCCTTCTCATGGTAGGCAGCTAGGTTGCACCTGCCTCATATAGTTTAAACTGACAAAAAAAAATTACGTATAAAAGTCCTTTGAAATTTTGTTACAAAATAAACTTAAAAAATCATTTATACTTTAGATTTATTTATTTATTTAACACTTCATGCACATAACAGTACAAAGGCGGACTTAATGCCTAAGGCATTTTCTACCAGTCAAACCAGGCAGTGTAGATTCATTTATAATCTTGTACGTACCTATACCTACATAATAAAAGCATAAGATTAAAAAGCTGATGAAGTAAAAACTAATAAGCTCATAAGTACGATTCCAGTTGACTTTGATTTTTTACCATCTTCAAATATGATGCAAAAGTTAATCAAGCTACATACCTTGCTTCGCAAGATCTCAGGTTCCAACAAACCTTTTAAGAGTCAAGCTACTGGAAGACATGAAATTAAAATGGAATCGGAAGCCTCAAGCGTACTAAACGAATTAACTTGTATCTGACGTCCTCTTGTATCTTTCGTATGTTTTTGAATATAAAGGTCAAAGGTTATTTATTTCATACAACGGTTGTTTTGGTAACTTTGAATGACAACCACTAACAACTTTAACTATAGTTGCCAAGAAATAAAAAAAACTGTTTGGACATTTTATGTTATTTAACCATCTATATTGCATTATGTAATTACATTAAAAACACTTTTTTGTAATAAATTATTATTTTATTTTTTGTTTCGGTTTCGTTTCAAGTTACAATCTAGGGTATTTCTGAATTGCCGAAACATATTATGTAACCATCTATATTACATTGAAACATTTTATTTCATTTAATCATTATTTTATTGTTTCTTTCAGTTTCGTTCTAGAGTCTTTCTGAAATGTCTAAACGGGCCGTTTATTTTTTTTACGAGTTTAGGTCAAACATATGCGTATAGTAGAACTCTTTGGTCAATGACAACTATGAATTTCAAACGAAACACTGATTTACAAAATTGTTATTATAAATATTGTTTAATACTCAGTTTCCATTTATTTAAAATCACACTTAAATATTAGCAGAATCAACATAGAAACTAACTAAGACGTCATCCAATCTGCAATTAGGAATTAGGATAATGAAATCACAGTAGGCAATAATCACTTAAATAATCAAGTTACCACCGTATAACGTGAGTAACTCCGTATAACGGGGTAGAATATCTAATAACATGGCGGAAACGTGCTTGTCATATCATTTAGCTCTTTGACTTGGTCTTCAACAGGTAACAATTCAATCTACGCCAGCATTGTATTCCGAGTTAGCGACCTAATACCTGCTTGAGAATAGGATACTGCTAGCGTCTGCATACCCAGAAATGTGGCTGTCATGCTCAAGTTAACACACGCTCTGAGAGCTGTCAAATACGTACATGTGCACCAGGAACAGATCGAATTAAAGCCCGATTGTCGATCAGTCGACATGGATACCGGTAGCAATTTTGGTGAACAGGGTGCTCTTTTGAGACTTGATTTGGTAAATGCTAGTTTTAAATAGGTATCGGCGCCTAATGCGCTAAGCCGACAAATTGCGGGTCGTTTAATTTAGACCGTAAAACGGGTTGGTCCTAAAAAAGATTTTCTATTTTAATATGATCCATTTTGCCAAAAATAGTTGTAATTTAATGTTACGTGTCCTTATTTAGATCTTCCTAAAAATTAAGTGAAAGAGAAACTGCTATTTTAAGATTTTATTCATCTAGATTAAACAGTTTGTCGGGTCAAAAATAAAAAGGTTGATACACCGGCGTGGGGAAATACTTATATTACATGAACCATTTAAGGCAACTTTTCACCACTCTATAACTTTTAATCAACTTGACCTACCCGCTTAAAATTTTACATTTCTTGTAAATTTTTACCAATTCAAGTAAATAAATTTATAAACAGTCACGAGATAATGACAACCGAAAATCGTCATTTTGTCATTGTAGTTGAAACTGTTGATGAGTGAGTGACTCCCATTCATCAAAGGCTTATACTACTTCCAAGTGACTTAGCAAGTTGATCATTGATGTGGTGATATGATATTCGTTGTGTTATATGTGAAGAAAATTCAAAAATCAGCTTGTTCAGAGTTTAGAAGACAATTTTATTCAATGGTAAAAAGGTAACTTGTTATTATAGTACGATTGCACTCAACTAGAAATGTTTTTGTGAACGTTGTGTGATATCAGTTTCGGCACGGGACTTGAAGAATTCTGGGCTAAACTAGTTATATTGAAGTTGAAGGTCCTTAAATCATTGCCCTTAACAAATACAAAAGTCTTTAGATGGTTTATTACAAAACTTATTATATTATTTCCTACTAAGTAGTTTAACTTGGCAAAAGAAACACACTTGGCAAAATTTTACTAAGTACAAACATTTATTATAAAAATTCCAAAATAGTAGCAATCTGATGTTATTTGTATCCATATTTAGACCTTCGTAAAAATTTTATCATGAAAGAAAAGCTGCTATATGAAGAGTTTATTCATACTGTATTTCTTTACCCCGATCAAGAGAAGTACATTTTAAGTGGCCATCATATCGTCATTTGTATTGGAAACTCGATATCGGCTCCGGCTGGGCTCAGTGAAGCATGACATTAATCTCAAGTTTCAAATAAAAATATTGGGTCGTCGCATCGCAAAATAGGAATATACACTGCGGTGCGCAGTTGTGCAGGTCACATGAATACAATACCAAACTCGCTATACTATCTGATTTGTATTCGAGCTTTTCAATACACCCTAATGGCTTTATATAAGTTTTGATAAAAGATGCAGTGAAGAAGCCACTTTGTATAAACTCGGATCCAAACTACATTTTGTATCATACCGTCTTCTATGAGGTAGTCAAATCCCCATATGGTGCGGTTGTCGGTAAATTGGAAATGCTTGAAGCGCACATCCACATCCGTAGCGCACTGAGCTTAGGAATGGTAATACTGCATTAGATATAGTACTACAGATTAATTATATTGTGTGCCAGAAGCATGAAAGCCACTATATTGGCTGTTAACACTTAGGTATGAATAGTTGATTAACATATGGCACGTAACATAGTTATATTAAGGTATATAAGGACTGCTTTTGAAACATTGTTTGTGAGTTTATTTATAACTTCGCCAATCACAGGTAACAGAGTCTATAAAACTAGAATAATGGAATTAATACGATTATAGTGAGATATAATTTCATCAACAATACCTTTGTTGTCACAGCAAACTGAGTAGGATACAACTTGGTTCGGACCCTCGTTATTACAGAGTATTGTTCGATTTAATCGCATTATTTGTTTCCTCTGTATTATGCGTTACTAGTAAATTAACGTGACTATGCTTACTTGCTATATTCTTCATTACATATGCTACAGTTACATCACTAATGAGATCTTTGTTAGATTTTATTGTATTTCCTCTAAAAAGACGGAGAGACCCTTGAGTGGGTATAAAATCGCAGAGCATAATTTTATTCGATGATCCATTTTGTTCATTCCTTTGTAAAATATTTTATTTGATTACAATAGAACACTCAAAGCAATTTTCCTCAATTTATGAATATTTATTTGCGAAATCTCTTCCAATGCGTCAATTGTCTCGCTTCATTCTTCCAATAATGACTTATCAAAAATTCTTTTAAATTGTTTGAGAATCCATTAGTTCCTAATATTCACTAGTTCGTGTCCAAACATCAGACTATAATATGTTAATTTTCTTATCATCGTCTCACACATTCGTCAGTTTTACTAAAAGCTGCAAAATTGAAAATTAAGCGACGGGATTCACAAGAGATATTCATATAAAGCTCGCTTAGGCAGATTTGCGGTAGAGCATTAGCACGTAGCTGAGGATTATCTATGTTTTATCCAAATAAACAGAATTCACGGAACAGCTCGGCTACAACAATAGTGGCGCTGCACAGTTCCTGCATTATCATACGAATGGGCGCTGCTGTTTTTGTGATAGGAATTAGTGTAGCACTGAATAAAGTGAATTTGCTTGACTGTTTTACAGCTGCATTTACAGTTTGTTTTAATTATTCAGACATCTATTGAAAAGATCTTGTTTTCGCGTTAATCTACCAAGATTGAAAGATTTTAAGCTTAACGCTATTTTTTGTGTCTTAATTAAAATGTTAGCACCACTGATAATAGTCTTAACTTCGGTTTTAATTAGTTAAAAGTTCTTCAAGATGAAAGTCATGACTCGCACCTTTCTTATTTATTGTAAGCAGAATTTGTGGTAAAATTACGTATCTAACTTTTGATCATAGAGGCATAATAATTTGAGTCAAAACTAATTAAGGTTCGTTCAATTGCGACGCATAAGTTAAGGAAGCTTTCGTACAATTATCAGATTATACAACACACACGGCTGTAATTCTCAGATATTAACTTGATAATGCGGTCTGCAGTCAAAGGCAAGTGCGCACCATACTATATGGCTTCTTAATATTCAAAGGATTATTCACGATTAAACTAAAATTAGTTTTGGAATACCTGATTGCTTTTGATACTGAAAGCATTCCAAGTGCTTCAGATGCCATAGTCATAACTTGCGACATATTAGTCTCCGTCTTCATAATTATTAATATTAACCTACCTTGTACAAAGAAGGTAGCTCATAGCATTAAAATTACATTAAACAAGGACGTACTTTGGATTACCATAGATTTTAATTCCGCCAAGCGGAAACCGTATTTTTTTAAATAGAATTATTACAGCAGGTCAATATTGAATCGTGCTCTAAATTCGAGACTGAGCCGGCCATGCGTTAGCTTTTTCTAAAATTGATGGCCTGTTGAACAATTAATATGGATCGAGTGATTTTACCGTTCCCCGTTCAAAAGCTGAGGCAAATTTGTTGCGGTCACCAGTACATACGTGGATTAGTGAACTACCGCAATATCGGCATTGGTTGTTGAGGATAAACCAGTAGCTATCCACGAACGCATGCCAAAAGCGCTCGAACGTAAAATGAAAGAGGCTTGGAGTGAAGTGGTGTATGAAAGCAGAAAACATTTTAAATTCACCATTCAATATGCAGCACGTGTCTACTGAATTGAATTTGGATATTAAAATGTTGAAAGTCGTACGTGAATCTGGAAATAAAATTGACAGATATTTATATTGTTTGAATTATTGGTACAAATTCGAACATTTAATGTTCGAATTTGTACCAATAATTCTAATATAATAATGACATTAAATAATAATAATAATTATTATATTTATAAAATAATAATAATTTAATAATGACATTAGATAATACCATTTTATTTTTTTACTAAGAACCAAATAAACGGTTTTAATCAGGTTTTCAATAAATTTGTTTTTTGCAATGATGAACCCTCTTTCTTTTCCCGTTCGGACAGTTTATTTAATATTCATTTATAATTTTCCTAACCCAAAATCTTTTTTACAGGCCCTACTTCAGGCGCACGATGTGGTCGCCCGCGAAGTATATGGCGAGGAGTCCCTACGGGCATCACCGCCGCCGGTCAACGGCCGCACCACTGCACCACCGCCTGAAGATGAGGACGATACCGAACCCGAATTCGAGAACGTGACCAGAGTGCGCCTCGTGCAGTTCCAAAAGAATACCGACGAACCGATGGTAAGGGCTTTGAAGTTTTGTGGTTTGGGTATTTTTGAGCTGAGCTGTTTAACAAAGGACCGGCCTAAACTTGTGGTAAACTAGAAAATGTTGAAAGAGCAAAGGAATAAAGAGGACAGTGTAGAGGTAAGCTTATTAAAATATTAGGTTTTTTTATTCAGCATTCTTCTTTGTGACTGTCAGAAATAACATAACGATTAATGATTTGAAACGGAAACTTTAGATCTTAGGCAAAAACTATAAAGGCTTACTTTTATATATTTAGGTTAAATCCGGCTTAGCTTAATGCTTTAAAAATAGGTACATATTTCTAAAGAGGGTAATCTGCAAAGATTTGATGAATGGATCTAGATCATTTTCACTTGCTTTTGTTAAACCAAAACTGAATGCCGCGAGAAAGAACTGAAATAAAATAGAACTGAAACATTTGAAACTCCAAAGGGAAAATCATGAATTCTAAAACAAAAGCAGAAAGCCGAGACCAAAGGTTTCATAAAAATAAATATTGACTTTCATCTCAAAGCGTTCTGTTATCCTGGTTAGCAAATACAACAACACTGTCAACCCAGCGTAGGTTGTGTGGAAACAGGTGCGTGGGTTTAATCGTTGCTGATCAATGATCATATTCATATCCTTTGAACCGTTTACGGTTGTTTCTGGGTCTATAACATTCACCTGTATAGGCAAAACATATAATAGTCTTACAGGATAGTACAGATATCGTTAAAACGATTTATGGTAAGGATTTTCGTAGTCCTTAGTTTAAAGCGTGTAGCCTTAGCATAAAATCTCCGTGCACAACTTACTATGAAAATTTGTATTGGAGGGTCATATTTATTCAACTACATTCTTTACAAATATAAATTACAAAAACTAATATATAAATAGAAATGGGTTCGTGTCAATGGAAATATTTCCTTACCTTCTATTATTAAACTGATAAGTACAAATTCAATAAATGAAATCATTAATTAGTAATTCGAACGTTTCAAGCACAGAAATTGGGTTTCCTTTCTCTTTTGTAAACACAATGTCGCCTACGCAACGGTATTATTTTAAGAAGGTTTAGTGAAATTAAAGGTTTTATCGAGAGCTTTCTTGACATTGAGGAATTACTAATATTCGATATAAAAGAATCCAGAAGTGTAGCTGAATTGGAAACAAACCAACTTTTAATGTTTTACCTTATTTAATTATTTCTTGACGTAAATATAACAACTTTAACGATGCTTTTTGCAACCCCAAAGGCTCTAACTAACGCAACTCAAACACTCACTCCCCCTTTACAGGGTATAACACTGAAATTAGCAGACGACGGACGATGCATCGTAGCCCGCATCATGCACGGGGGAATGATACATAGACAAGCGACCCTGCACGTCGGGGACGAGATCAAAGAGATCAACGGTACGCCAGTCGCAAACCAGTCAGTGGCTCAGCTACAGAGAATGCTGGTACGTATCACGAATATTACGTAATAAAGGATTAATAGCAATATTCATTTTAGAACCATGAAATTTTAAGAATTTTACTTATATTGATCCTTTTTGCAATATTATAAATAAGGAAATTACAAGACTTCAAACAGGTAGAATTGTTGGGTCGGTTAATTTTTTTAGTAATTTTTTATTAAGATTAACAGATTTGATTACCTTGCATTATAATCAACATTAATTTATCCTATGATTGTTTGGTAGATATCGCTGTCAGCGACAAGACCGCCATTGTACCTAATATTTAAGTCTGTATAATAGTCTTGTTACTATTTTCGAAGTTTATTCTATTTCATTCGACTCTATTATAAGATTGCTAAGCTAAGCTTAGGCTATCATTAGATAGTTGTTTGATACTTTTATTTCTGAAACGTTGAGGTAAGTACGTACTTCGAGAGAACTATCATGTCATCCATGTAAACAATGTCGTTTTTATTGACAATTTATGAGTGTCATATAAATATTACAGCGCGAAGCTCGAGGATCGGTGACATTTAAGATCGTGCCCTCATACCGCTCAGCACCGCCACCCTGCGAGGTAACACCTACTTTATGATTTACTTTTCCGATGCTCACAAGGATATGATAGTATCCTTTAGTACACTCTAAGTTTTGTCAGTGTGGTTTTAAAACAGTAGATGTAGCTAAGTTTGTATTAATACTAGTTTGAATTAAAACTCAGTAAAAGATATAATATAAATATTGTTTTTGCAATTAACACGATAGATAGTAGTGTGACTCTAACGCTTGTTTTTACACTAAAAGAATATAGCAAAAAGTCGACAAGCGCACACAAATCTTCACAACAATGCTTGTCTTGAAGCATAAAACAATTGGTATTCAAATAGAAGACATTAAAATTTTGTGTTTTTGTTCTAACTAGCTTTTCCGGATAAAGCCTTCGCCCGTGCTAGTAAGTAGCGAGACCAGACCAGTTGCTACTTTATGATATGTTTTATGTTGTTCGTTATATGTTGTGTTATGTTCTGTTGTATTGTCACCTGGGCATGGCTGCGCGTCCCCGCGATCTCCTCCGTTTCTGTGCGCTTGTTGTTCTTTTATCATCGCTCCACTCTCACCTCATCTCACTTCACTCTTTCACCTTTTTGTTTTCTTAATGTTTGTTTTGTTTGCCGTTTATTTCTAAAATTACTAATTTAATTGCTACTAAATTGGCATTCAAACCTCTATCTTTCTTATCCGCATTTTCAATCAAATCAGCATTTGGCATTATAATAACTTTCATATTACTGGAATCATATACCCTCATTTATCAATATCTTCATCAATCATTATTTTTAGCCATCTTGTTTTAATGGGCAAATTAGAAACTTTGTATTTTGTTTTAATTCTTCCAGATTTTTGTGAGAGCGCAATTTGATTACGATCCATTAGAAGATGAATTGATTCCTTGTGCTCAAGCCGGCATCGCTTTTAACACTGGCGACATTCTTCAGGTAATATTTTTTTATTATTATCTATATAAAGTAGATAGTGCGGGTGAAATCTATCGTATTCATACTATGTAGCTATCTATCCTTTTCTCTCATATTAAAAATGCATATTTTCGTCCTGTTGTCACAATAAAATCTCTCGTAATAAAAATATGTAACGAATTTTCAGATCATCAGCAAAGATGATTCTCATTGGTGGCAAGCACGTAAGGATGCCTCCGGTGGATCAGCCGGTCTTATACCTAGCCCTGAACTCCAGGAATGGCGAGCAGCCTGTGCTGCTGCAGAAAGATCAAACACCGATCAAGGTAATGCAGATAATGGTACCGTAGATAGAAATATATACTAACAAATTTCTTGTTTCAAAGGTTTATGGAAATGGAACTTCTAAGGTCTGAAAATAGGTGCTTTAAATGTTAGAAGTATTTTACGTTTGTTTTCTTTATTTTTATTTGGATGGTTAAGTACTCGTATTTCGTGATTCATGAAAATTCATGTTCTATCGTGTTTAGTTTATGCAACTTTGTGTATAGCAGTTTTATTTTACCGTCAATAGTCTAGCGACATTATCGCCATACAGACATATCGGTCATCCTTTGCTATGTTTGTCTTAGATGCATTTGTGTCGCATCTTTGTGAATGTCGTTTTCATGTAATTCTCTACTATATTCTTGGCTTAAAGTGGTTACTGGTAGAAAAACCAAATTTATATTGGAACGATTACATAATGAATTGAATTGGCAGACGTCTTGAAGACAGAAAAGTGAAATTTCAGTAACCGTTAACCAATGTATCTTACAGTTATCATCTAATATCTATCTCTATCCTTCCTTTTGTTTTAATATTAATGACAGTCCATGATTCATATCTGAAATGATAAGTAGCTTTATATTAACGTCATTATTTACCTAACTTACATTAATTTCGTGTTATGCTTTCAAATTCATCATTGGACGAAGCAGTCGGTATGTAAAATTGCTTTTTCTTCCTGTTTTTGTTTATGAGTGATACAAGCTCCCATATATGCCAGAATATGCTAATGAAAGTGTATCAATTCTGCATGGTACAAAACCGGGCTAAGATTTCCCAAAGAATTAGAAACATGATGAAAACTCCTTATTATACATATAACCTAACTGCCCATGTAATCTGATGAAACGCCCACTCCAATCTTAGCTATGGTCTTTGTAGACTAACAAAAAATGTATATTACTTATATTAAATTCCTATATTCCAAAGGGAGTTTGTGTAACCCTAATTTTACTGTATTGTCATTACAAGGAAATGATTTGTCAAAGGATCTTAACGATATTTTTAGAACTTCTTAAAAAATATTCGTGGTATTTTCATATTTTTTTCAACAACTCATAAAAACTCTTCTATGTTCTCTTTTGTCTTTGTAACTGGCTTGAATAGCGCTAGAGGTTGATATCAAATGGCCTTTCCACTACTAGAACAATTAAGTTTCGCAACTAGAAGCCTTACTTCGCGGCAGTTGCGACGTAGCAATTAACAGTTACGACCAAACTTAAGTATAACTCGTGGGTACAGTCATGAACTTAGAGATAAAACCAGCAACCGTTACTAAAAACATAGTTGAAAAATTAGTCCCGACCTTAGATAACATTACTTTTGGAAATACGTAGTTTATAACTCATTTTTTTATAAAATACAGTACACAGAACAACAATCATTGGGTCCTTAATGAACTAGTTCCAATCCACATCAACGATTGCATCACTGCTTACCATCAGCTGGGATCGGAGTCAAACACTAGTCTATGTATTTTAAAAATCTCTTTCGATCTAAGACCGCGTTCAAAATTGTCCATATCCTTTTTTTTTGTTACTTGGAAATAGATGTAGTATTTCATTGTAATTCTTATCTTATATAAAAAAAAAACGCAGAACCAATAAGATCCACAGTTTAAATTTCGAATTCCACGAGCTATAAAAATATTTAGAGTTAGGTAGTCGCAATAATGTTTTCGTTTTTTGTTAAACATTGTCCTATTCTTTTTAGGGAAGATTTGGGAATTTTTAAAGGGAAATTGAAGTTTTACCCAAGATCTTGACGTTTCACAGAATAGCGAAATTGTAGAGCTAAATTTTAACTAAAAGATTAATTCAATACTAAGAAATACAACTTGTTGTAAAAACTCTTCGACTGTTTTTCAAGTAGAATACCCCAATTCGCTTGAATTTTATCTGGTATATAATCTAAGACATCATTTTTATGAAAGATTAACAATTTTAGGGAAGATTTAAGCAGTGAGAAAATATGGAAAATTAACGGAAAATAAAAACCAACAAAATATAAATTTTAAAATGAATTATGCTGGTTCTGGTATTGCCACTAAATGACGTTCCCCTTTGACAGTTTAACTAAAAGGTGAATGAGAATATGATCAAATTAAAAAGTGTTATCTGTCCACTGACGAACTGACGTCTAGGTATATACCTACCTATTACTTTAATTTTTATTTCCAAGACCATGTGACGTCACAGCAGTAACAAGGCGACCATTGCGTCTAGCTTTTTTAATTTGTCTCTCACGTGAATGTATACAATTTTCTACATTTTTTGGCAGTTATCGATTTAAAAAAAACTTGTATGTTTATTAGAAGTTTAGTTGCCCCTTAAGATCGAATCAAGGTACCCTAGCAGTCGACACTAGTGACTAGGTCCAGTTTTCCCCAAACTGCGCGACAACCGTGAGCCACATAATGTTAGTTTTATCTCCTTTTTTTAAATTTTATGTCTATATTATGTACTTTCTGCATTGTAGACTGGCCTGTTGGTCTAGCGGTTAGTAGCCCTGACTGCTATGCCAGAGGTCGTAGGTTCGATTCCCACCCAGGACAAATGTTTGTGTGATGAGCACGATCATTTGTTCTGTGTCTGCGTGTTCTATAATATGTATGTATTTAGAAATATATAAGTATGTTTATCAGTTGTCTAGTACCCATAACACAAGCTCTGCCTAGCTTGGGACTAGACGATAAAGTATGACAGTTGTGAAATTAAAAAAAAATATATGTGTCAAATAAAATATTTTTCTTTCTTTCTTACAAACTTTTGACAAATCATTTCCACTGCGTGAGCCCCGAATCGTGTAGATCCGTTACTACCATCCGTTCCGTTTGCATGACCGTGTTGTAATGTTGTGCGGCTAGGAGCCGAGGGCTGCGTGTCCCATACCGACGGTTGTGAGAACACAGGTATTACCTACGTTTTTAGTTTCTATTGTAACCGCTGCATTGCATTGAAGTGAAACTGGTTTTGTGGAAATTTGGCTTTAGACAGAAAACCTTCTTTTTTTCTCGTCATTGTCTTTTTTTGACTCGCTGTCTACGCATTTTGTAATAAATTAAACAGCAGTTAAATTGATTATAAGAATATAAGTATATTTGTTCAAAATTACAACAAAATAGGAGCACAATGTGTAACCATGACATAGCTCAAAGTTCTAAGTAACAAGGAAAAGGAAAAAATTTCCAACTTTAACAAAATTGTGATGTGACTCTTATATAAATTCTTTACGGTTAAGTGACATCACTAAATTAGTAACCACAGAGTATACATATGAAAAAGAGGGTTTGTCTGTCTTATTGTTTTTAATTATTATTGGAGAATTAATTTGACTTAAATAAGAATCATTTAGAAAAGATTCTAGGCCTATTCACGATGTTTTTTACAGATGAAAACGATGGGCTTGGGTATAACGACGTTCTCACTAGATGGCGCTGTAATCAATATTTTTCTAAAATCAAAATAAACTAAAATAAATGAGGTTAACGCCATCTAGCGAGATTTTATCCGCACTCAAGCCCGCAGCTTTCATTTGAAGAATCTTACAGTGTTCATAGTCATAAATAGGTCGGATAACTCTCGGAAATTCGTCAATGATTGTTTATGTGAATACTCCAAACTATTTTAAAACCTGTAAAACTTTTGTGAAGCTAGTTTCGCTTTAAATATTGCTTCAGGCCAATTATTTTAGAAATGTTTGTGTTAGCTGTGTAGGTTTGATGTTTACCGTTTGAATTTGTTTGAAAACGTTTTTATAAATTTAATATTGTTTTGAAAAGTAATGTTGGAGGGATCTTCGACATAGTCCTCATTGGTTTTCTAACTCGTTTATTACGAGTATGGGTATATTATTGTGATAAAGATTTTTTGAAACTGAGATTAGTTAAAGTGACGTTTGACACACGTGTTAGGGTTAAATTTGCCAATCGCGATTATTTAAAACAAAACACAGTTTGAGTGTTTAATCGAAATTATAATTTCATTTTGCATTCAAAACAAAACGCTGTGCCTGACAGGGTCCATGTTAAATACACCTTTAAATTTTGGTTTACACTATCGATTTGTGAAGATAAAATTAAAATATAAAGTACTTTTTTTCTAAAATTTAAATTAATGAACGACGCGTAAACAAAATTAATTGAACAGCTGAGCGAGTTCAATGACCGTAGGTAGTTAGTACGCAACGACCAATAACTGTCTACGGTCATTGAACTCGCTATACATATATACTGAAGACCTTAAAAATCACATGTGTTTTTTTAAGTCCCAATATGTGATTTGCAATAATTTAAATTGGCACAATTTAGGTTTTGTTCTAAACAATCGCATTTAGTTTTATTTTTTCAATTTGGCCCTTAGCCAGAAAAGTTTTATGAAGTCTCAGTTTGAAAAAGTCCATTGAAATCAGTTTTTATTTCAGATATTTAAAACATAATTTTATTCGCTTTGAAATATCTTTGATGACGATAAGTGCTTCTAGGTGACGCACAAAAATGCTATTTGTCTACCATCTAATTATGCATGAATACAAAATTTTACGTTTGAATACTTGTTCATTAAAAAAAAAAAAACTATATTATTTTATTAAAAGGCACCTATTAAATATAATAACAAAGCATGTTTTTAACACAAAGAAAAGTTTAACAAAAAAATGATAGAAAAAAAATGGCTTTTATTTTTTTTTTTGTGTTGCAATACTTTTAAAAATCTTGATGCACGAACTTATTTCTGGTTATTTTTAATCTTGTTTCAGTGAACTGTTCTATATTTGGACGCAAGAAAAAGCAGTCAAAAGACAAATATTTAGCGAAACACAACGCTGTCTTCGACCAACTAGACGTTGTCACATACGAGGAGGTCGTGAAATTACCATGTAAGTAAATACCTTTATATATAAAAGGAGAAATTGACTGACTGACATATCAACGCACAGCCTAAACTAATAGGACTAGGAGCATAAAATTTTGCACCACCTTTTGGGATGTAATGGGGGTCTAAAGTTAGTATGAAGAAGCCTTCTTTAACGCGGGCGAAGCCGCTGACGGAAGGCTAGTTACATAATATAGACGGAGAGGCCGTAGACCTACGATGCGAGCGAAGTCGCTGGCAGCGGGCAATAGGTAGCTCACCATCTGATCGTCCGGTATCCGTCCGGACCGATTCCAAATCGTCGACGCAGCGTACTGTTCTCGCGCGCCTCTAGGAGTTCTCAGCAAACCGTAGCGACCCAACAGGGTCGAAGCCTACCAGGGCCAAGGGATCGCTTCTGAAAGGAAGGCTCGGCCCTGGTATGAAAGGCAACGTAGGAACGGGGTGGGAATATAAAACAAATATAATAATAGTAAAGAAGTATCTTGACTTGGCTCGCGAAGTTATCGACATGTGGGAAGTGAAGACAGTGAGGAGGCTCGTTAGGCAGTAGGTTTTATTCAGAAGACAGTACTCGTGGATACGACGCGTAATGTTAGGAGATTCCTCTCTCAGGAGCCCTGACTACCGGTAGCTTGGACCATGTCTTGATGCCGGTGGTCTAATATTTTTATTATATTTTTAAAGGTTTTTTTTAAAGAAATATTGAAAAATATAATACAATATGTATATTAAAATTAAAAATGTAATATTAACTAATATTTGTAATTTTTCGCAGCGTTCCAAAGAAAAACCATCGTGCTGCTCGGCGCTCACGGCGTCGGTCGTCGTCACATAAAGAATACGCTCATCGCGCGTCATCCCGATCAATATGCTTATCCTATACCACGTTAGTACCTTCTTGGTTCTTATATATTTAGCAATGGCCTCTTAAACTCTTGAGCATTCGCACATCTATTGTCTTTCTATTATGTCTCTAATTACGGTATTCAACTCTCAAATTACTCGATTTATCATTACATAGTATAAAACAAAGTCGCTTTAATCTTCAAAACTACGCAACGGATTTTGATGGTTTTTTTTTTAAGATAGAGTGATTTTACAGGAAGGTTTATATGTATAAATATCACCATTGTACCCGTACGAGGCTTCGCACGACTAAACTAGCGACCCGCTCCAACTGGGGCGGTCGCTAGTTTTAAAAAAAAATAACTTATTCCAAAATCACAAATAGAAACAATTTGTCAAATCTGTTCAAAATGAAGTAACTTCGAAACTTTTTATACGCGCATAGAGAAGCCCGATATTCCACACTTATTAGACACTTTCTCATACAAAATCTCAACAGCCACGACACTTATCTGGTTGCATGTTCCTCCCTTTTCAACACAATAAACTTTTCCAGTTTAGTGTACTTATACGTTTACAAATACAAATTATTACGCTTACCTACTAACCAGTGGCGTAGCTAGTCCCACAAGGGGTCCGGGATAGTCCCGTATCAAAAACAAAAGTGATGCTTTTTTACAAATGCTTGGTTTACTCTATGAGACGGTTGTGGATATTGAAAATTTTTACCCACGTCGTTGCCCCTGTAACGCGGGGTCCCGTATAATTGATATAACAGGTTCGGCGGTAGGTACGCCCCTGCTACTAACTAAACCAGCTTGATGTTATACTTCTTTCATTTTCAGACACAACAAGACCATCGAGAGCTGATGAAGAAAACGGAAGAAACTACTACTTCGTCAGCCATGAAGAAATGATGGCTGACATAGCTGCTAATGAATATTTGGAATATGGTAAAGATTTATATTTATTACAATTTTACACAAATATATATTTTTGTAAGTAGTACAAAAATAAACAGATTGAAGGAAAATTGACGCCAAAATTAATTTCGTCGTAAACAAAATTTAATTTCGGCGTCATTTTAAAACACAAAAAAGAAAACCTATATGATTACTCAATTCTTATATACCTCCTACATTTTTAATTACATTTAGATTATATTTAATCAACAATATTGCCAATCTATCCAATTTTTCTGTCAATTCCAGGTACCCATGAAGACGCAATGTACGGCACAAAGCTTGAAACGATCCGCCGCATCCACGCAGACCGCAGCATCGCCATCCTGGACGTGGAGCCGCAGGCGCTCAAGATACTGCGCACGGCCGAGTTCGCGCCCTACGTCGTGTTCATAGCCGCGCCGCCGCTCAACAATGTTGCTGATGTGAGTTCACATTTAATCCGATAATTTCAGTGATGTTGATGATTATTATGAGAGTCGAGAACGGTAGCCATCGATACTCACGTGTGTCATACGATATTTTTCAATACAGTTGAGAAGAAAGACAAAACTATATAGTGATAATTTTTAGGGTTCCGTACCTAAAACTAAAAAACGGTACCCTTATAGGATCACTTTGTTGTCCGTCTGTTTGTCACAACCCACATTGAGTTGAAATTAAAACCATATACTCAAGTCTGCGGTCCCTTGAAGCTGTAAAAAAAATCAAACTTCAACATTTATAGAAAAAAAAGTTACAGTCGTTTATGTCACAAAAAAACGTACATTCCGACACTATCAAAGGAATCAAAATTCACAGGTACTTCCCGCAGACCGAAAACCCAGAAATTTGGCATGAAGCAAGGCTTTTGAGCACAAATTGAGATTTCAATTAACATTAGTCATCAAACTACATAAATGTAATACAGATATGGGAGAGCGGCCTCTCCTGGCACAGGTGTTTTAACACTTAAAAGGAGAGGGCAACCTTAATATTGTTGAACCAAACTTGTAAATGAATAAAACATTTTTCATTCATTTTCAAATATAGGAATAAATCTAAAAATTGAAAATTTGTGATACGTCACAATTTTTTTTCCGATTCGGAATTATCTTCGAGACTCGATTAAAGAATTAGATTATGTACAAGTTGATTGATACGGAACCCTCAGTGTGCGAGTCCGACTCGCACTTGCCCTTTCTTATTTATCTTCTGATTATAAAAATTCCGTAAAGTGCATTCCCGCTTTACCTATTTACTAATAATACTCTCTTCTTTTCCAGTACGACGGCTCCCTAGAAGTCCTGGTCCGCGAATCAGAACAACTCCGACGCACATACGGCCACTACTTCGACTTAACTATAGTCAACAACGACATAGACGACACCCTGAACCAACTGGAGTCAGCCCTCGTGCGACTTCGCTCCACGCCGCAGTGGGTGCCCGTCTCCTGGGTCTACTGACAATCTGACGACGAATCTCTGTAAGATACAATAAGGAATACTGGACTCCTGATCAGCTTCAGGTTAATTTTCTTACTCATTTGCTTCTACTATGGCCTGATGATTGGATTACCGAAAGGTATTTTTTATTGAAACTTTTCAAACAAGCACCTTTTTCTTGACACATCTATGTTTAGTGAAGGAAATTATTGGTATAGCAAATTGATACACTACGACAATTTGATGTGTTAACATCCTTACTTATTAATAAAACAAAGTTCCAGCCGCGTCTATCTGTATGCTCGCGATAAACTCAAAACCTACCGTACGAATTTTCATGCGGTTTTCACTCACCAATAGACAGATTGATTCATGAGAAAGGTTCAAGTGTAATACATGCGTATTATAGTAAAGAATTCCAAAGATTTCTAACTCCCAAAGAGTGGGAAGACAGAGAGAAGAGATAACCTAGGTCCTAGACATTGGAGGTGTAGAATTCCCTGTCAGGATCTGTTTCTTAATACCTGAACCCCTTTAAGTCAAGGGTGTTATTTATTTCTATACAAACTGTCGCGAACCACATCGTCGTTTTCCATCATGTGACAAAGTAGTCAAGCGCGAAACTATCAACAACAAAAAAGCGATCACAAGTTTCATACAACTTAAAATTACACGTCTTTATTTTGAATGTAATGTAGGCAATTTGCTAAACAAATAATTTCCTTAACTAATTGTATAATAGATTTTTGAAAATACACTTCTATAGATTAAGATTTCTTAAATGTACTTTGCTGACTGGACTTAAAAGTCCATATTCCTTTGTCTTACACCGATTATGAATGATAAAATATTAAAACCAAAGACCAAAGTTTACAAAATTGACACCAAAACATCACAGAAAGACACTACCGAGGTTTATACCCTTTAAGAAGATTTTAAGATACTTTACAAACATATAACTCAGTTGATTACGTAATTATAGTATTATAATATTTTATTTTCACATTTTAATAAATATTTGTCGCAGGATTACTTTGCTATCCTATTTTGATTAGAGCAATATAATTCGTATTTAATTTAAAATTATTATACATAACATATTTGTTCTGGTTTGCTGTATGAATAAAGAACATGGCTCAATACATTGAAATTACCCTGAATAAAAAAAAAAGTTTGAAAGACTCGATGGGATTGGAAACAAGTGCTAAAGAACTAACACGGATTGCGTTGATCACAGGTTTTTTGATGATGTCGGGTACCAGAAAGGGGACAGACTATAAAGTTATCAGCGTAAAAAAATAATAATTTAGGTCACTACAACCTTGACTTACAAAGTAAGTTTTAAGAATACCTACGTCACAAAACAGTCAACTCAGCGTTTGTAATTTTAGGACAAATATTATCTACAATTTAATTAAAAGACCTCAACTAATATTATTTTACTTATACAAGTATTAATTTTGATTTGTGATAAATATAATTATTTAATTATTTTTTTACTTACTACTCTAAAATATTGTAAACAGTACTTTATTACAAGGAACACAAAGTCTAAAATTGCGCTTGCATTGTTAATTTGGTGCATCTTAGCTCAACTTCACGATTACGTGCCAAATGTACTAACTGGAAATTATGAGAAAAAAAAACAATTTTCAAATACACCTGCACTCGACACTACACGATTTTTGGAACAATGTACATAATTATACATTAGTACATAATTTATACTTAACAAAAAATAAACTAATTCTCTAGAAATGTACCGTAGCTCAAAATGTTTACTTCAACATTTAAACTTAAGATCTATTCTACCTTTAGTAAACTATTGTAAAATCTTGTCGTTTTCCAACTAAGGAACCCTACTTTATTGCACTGTGTGCTAGTTTTTTAATCGTCTAAAAATATGGCAAATGGTTCAGTAAACTGTAAAAAACTCGACTAAAACTAATATTAAATTAGCACCTTGAAATACCGTCGCTTTATTGAATGTGAATTGTAAATAAAATGTATGCAATTCCTAAAATGCTTTTGCCATAAGAAGTACAAAATAGACCCTTGTGTGACTCCTGTTGTTGCTATATTTAAAAATTTTAGGGTGACCAGTTAATGTCACCTGAAATAATCGTTACTGTTAATTTGCAAGGATGGGTAGAAGCTTAGAAAGTTTCTAGATTTTGTAAGAGTCTGCTGTTTTTAGATGTAAGAACTATCTGACACAGTGCTCCTTATTCCTTAGTTGGAAACCGGTCTATTGACTATATCACAGGATTAGAATTCACAGGGTTGCAAGAATCATGATTAGTCTTTTTTTTTTCAATAATATAGTTTATACTTAACTTTTTGTAACCGTACTTATTGCTTTTGTTGTAAGCTTTTTTTGCTATTGCTCTAATTTTAAGTGTTTTATTTAATAATATGGTGCCATGGAATACTGAGGTTTTATTAAAGGTTTAAAGAGTTATATACTCATTTTTTATTACTCATTGTTATTGTTTATAAAATTTATTTGTTTTAAAGGTTTGTTGCTTAACAAGGAGTGTTACCAATTGGCTCAATTTGAGATATGTTTTAAGAAAATTTTTGAAGAAATCTTTTGTTTTATTGGATGATTAAGCGTGTTTTATATCTACCGGTTCCATAACAAGCCTCAGGGCTCAGGTGTGCAAACCTTACTGTTTTCATACCATGGGGCTAACGTATGGAACCGTTCGCTCAAGTCGTCCCTGGCGCCATCTACAAATAGTTTTCATTAAGCTTATCACCAGTAATTTTCTCGATTCTTCAACATTTGAGAGGCGAGTTTCGACAAAAAAAGATACCATTTTTAAATGAAGAATTTGTTCTGATAGTCGTTTTTATAACGTCTGGCAACATTCATGGGAAACGTCACATCAAAGTACTTCTTTTTAGTTTTTCTCACGCCTGCACTAATACATTCCTGTATATAAATATAATAAACGAGTAGTCGAATTTTACTATATAACTCTCACTGTTTCACTATTTTTACTTTTTAAATATAATTAGGCTAAGTAGGGTTTGTTATGAGGGTTGATTATTATTATTAAAAGAAATTCGTTATATTTTTTGTTAGTTTATGGAATTACAAGTATAATGTGCATGATTGCTCAATAAATGCTCAGAATAATGAAATGTAGCATCAAATAAATAAAGAAAAAAATAATAACAAATGAGTGAATGAATGAAAGTCTTTAAAATAACGACTAAAAACAAGTCGATTTAATATTATGATGAACGTGGAAGAAATAAAAACTAAATGTAACTTTAAATTCAGTACTTTTATACTTGATATTTCATAAATAATGTTATATTGGATTTGTTATTCGTTATTGTATTTGCGTTTTTCATCAGTTTGCAACCACTTATAGCAAACAATTAAAATATAAGGCATACGTAAATTAAGTAAAACAATTTGGTTTTATAAACATTTTGTTATTAATATTACTTAGAACTTAGTTCTTCTTATTATTTTACGATTTATTTATTTGCTATTTCATCGTGTTTTTCTTTCTTTTCCTAATGTAAGATAATCAATCAATAGTAAAAATAAATGTAGTTAAATTAATAATACAATATTGAATTTAAAAAGTTATTTATTGTAACGACGAGACGATACGAAACGACGCAAAAATGGCGAGTAGCACTATTGTCTATGTTTTGTTAAAATGTTAAATGTTGCCAGTTAAAATATTACAATTATTTACTGAAAATACATTTTATAGTCAAATTACGTTGCCAATATGAAAAATATTATCTTTACGCGACATTTGAACCTTCGACTTAATGTACTTTTACATTATGTTATATTAATGAATATTGCGTGCAAAATATAGAAATTTGTTAGCTAAAGTCATATTTAATAAATATAAGAAGTGTTTCTTTTAAAATATTTATTGTAATAGGATTAGATTTCATGTTACACTTATTTCTTCGAAAGAAATGTGTAACTATTATATGAAAGATGAAGTTTAGAAACTGATAATAATATTAATTGGGACATTAATTTATAATGCTGGAAGCATAAATACTTGCATATGATAACACCCGTAATAAAAATACTTTACGTCCCATTTCGATTTACACTGTTTACGCAAATATAAAAACCGAGTTTAATTTATTAGGACAAAGTTATTGTTTCAAAAATATATATTGTTGATTTTCTACTCTATAAAATGCTTTACAGTTATTATTAAATCAAATAATGAATTTATTTAATTTTCTCTATTATTAGTGGCTAGTGCTGCTCTTGATTGAATGAGTGTTCGAGATTATATCTCACAATATAATAATATTATATGTAATTAATAATATATTTATCAAAGATCAATTTTAACGTTAATGGTATCACAATAAGCAACACCTGATCCCATACATTCCATTTCTTTTTTGTTCATGTTTTTATTAAATTATTTTAAAATTATTATTGTCACTAAATAATGTTATATTAATTTTTGACCACGTGATCTTTAGTTTAGAATGTGTTAATTTGTTGAATAAGTCATCTTTTTGTGTACTTGTCTCAGTTATAGCACTAGGTATCCAAAGGGTTATTTTTCTTGTGGTTTTATGTTCAAACTTAATTTTATTTGTGTCACAACAATAGGAATGGTATTTCCATACAGTAGGTAATATTAAGCGTATTGAAGTTTAAATGTAAAATCACATGAAATGAACGAAACTTAAACTATAGTTAAATGTAATACTACCTACTAATTTAATTCTTAAATTGTAATGTGTGCTTAAAGTCGATTTGTACTTTCGTGTACATTTGAGCGATTCAAATCGACTAAATCCACACAAATCCATAAAATACAATGAATGAATTTGATGTACCGGTATTAATTCAAAAACTAGAAAAAAAACTGACGAAATGTGGTTTTTATCTGAATCAAATAAAGATGACTGACGTAAAATCTTATTATAATAACTGTTAACAATTGAATAAACGGCACAAAATATTCACTTGTTTTATTTATTTGTGACCACCTCCATTCTGCCCTTTTTCCCAATGTTACCTGCAGTCGGCCACGGGTCGGTGCAACTCGCCTTTTTCTTCCATTCAGGCTTGTCGCCTGTCATTACTAAATGCGCAGGCTTATGGACAGCAAGAAATTTGTAGCTCCCCGTCCGACCGTCCGATAACTGTCTGGACCATGTCCAAGTCGTCGATGGTGCGTGTCGTTCCATGTGCGCGTCAAGGAATTGTCAGCAAACGGGTACAGCCGGGTCGAAGCCATGGTAAGGGGCATGGGCCAATGTGAAAAAGTTACATGGTTACACCCGAGACCCTGGAACGAAGGCAAATAAAGAAGGGGAAGGTTTTTTGTCAGTAAAAGTCTGACAATATCTCTCGCCCCACCCAAGAACGCAGAGATGTCATTAAAAATGTCTACTTACCACACTTCACCAAATGACTCAACCTACAATACAATACAAGAGCCCGCTTACAAACGATTTTTTCAGAAAATACTTAATTGTTTTTGAAAAATAGTAGTGCCCCCCAAATAGGTTTAAAAACTAGATTTTAAAATTCCAAACGAAATATAAGCCTTCCAATGTTCGCACTGCTGAGATTCGGGCGTTCTCTCTACGAGAAGTTAAAAGCCAAACTTACAAGTTGTAAAAGGCTTGTTTCAACATTTAAGAAAGTCCATAAAATGTAAGTTGAAACAGTTGCGAATGAAACTTTAATGTTTACATAATGTAATATTTTGACCATTACATAACATAAGGATTTACATAAATAATAAAAAGCAGGGGCGTAGCTAGTACCACAGAGGCTTGTGAAGAAGAAAAATTGTGCTTTTTTACAAATGCTTCATTTATTACCCTACAAAACGACTGTGGACAACACGTTCGAATTTTTTCCTAAGTCGGGGCTCTTGTAGTGCGGAGACCATTAAAAATACATTAGGCTCTACCTCTGGAACAGTATTTTCTCATAATTACTATTCATGAGCAAATGTTTATTTAATGTTTTTAATGAAGTAGTAACTTTAAACAGCAGTTAAGAATTCCAACGAACGGAACGAAGATATGGCTTAAAATCCTAGTATCCAAACCCCCTAAGAGTTAAAAAAATAAGTTGGTTTGATACCAGTGTGACCAGATTCAGTATTTTATTGGTATTTTAGTACTTTTTGGGTATATTTTTGTGAGTTTTCCGAATATTAGCATTTTGAAGGTACATATTGGCGGAATTCGGTATGTTTTGGTATATTTTGGAAAAAAAAGTTAAAGTCATAAGCTATTATAGCCGTACCATAACAATCGACTTCGCGAACAACAATAATATTTTACCGAAGGTAGGTAAGTATAATTAAAACACAAGTGGGAGCTTAAAACGGAATGGTTTATTTCATGATTTGCTCAGCACTTATACAATTTTGATTTACTTAAAACACTTACAATTATAGCGGACCAATTGTAGACGAGCTAGTGCGTGGGTCTGCCGTCCTATCAAAATACGGCGCTGCTGTCGCCTCTTCTTCTTCTTGTTGTCTCTCTTGCTCGGTCATTGATGTGTAGCTATTAGCTAGCTAATATATAATAATGAGCGGCTGGCGCGCGCGCCTCAGTGCAGTGGCACGCTACGTGCAATCTCGGCGCCCGGGGCGTGAGACCCATTTTGCCGCCCCCTTTCTATAGCTGGTGCTTAATTCAAATTAAATTTCACAGGCAATGAGGTTTCTTTTATTGAACTAATACAATTATTGGGAGAAAGAATAAAAAAGCTATTGTTTTGGAATTGACACAACAATTTTTTTTTCTTGAAGAAAGTTGTTCAGTATCATGAGTAGAAACCACTGTTAAAATTTCGTTCACAACTTCAAAATCACCCTGTATAACTGTTAGTATTTCATTTTGACCCCCTTCTACTAAAGTAGAGGGCGCGGTACTGGTTGCACACGGGCGCCACAAGTGCTACAGACGCCTCTGTTTCAATTTTATAGTTATTGTTGTTTTTTGGCTTGTTCTGACACATGAAATGAAGATTTCTACCCGCTTTACCGGCGACATTTTGCCGCCCCCATGGGCTGTCGCCCGGGGCGAGCCGCCCCCTCCGCCCCACCCACGCTACGCCACTGCCTCAGTGGTTTATGAGCGCGCCCCGCGCGCGGTTATTCATGCTTGCTGAGTGTCTGGTACAACATTTTCCGTTCTGCACTTAGCTTTACCCTTTGAAGGGTTTGTTTCAATAATTCGGGTATTTTCCCTACGTGTTTTTCGTAATATTTTGTTGTTTTGGCGTTTGATACTTTGTTTTCATTTTAATTCACGCTACTACGCTGTGTATTGATACGCAACTATCCAAAAAACATGTCTAATTTTCAGCAAAGTTATTCGGCTAAATGGGAAAGTATTCCCATTCGAAGTACTGCAACAAATACAGATAATTGACAAAGAATTTTTCTAAATTTTTTAATGCAAACTTCATCGCGAAGTAAGTCATTTATTACAATCTTCAACTACTAGCTCACCTCTTGTTAAGAATTTTGGGTAAAGGTTGAGATTTGTACCAATGATTCAATTTCAACTCATAATGAATGGTCTTTGTACCAATGATGGTACTACATTAAAATATAAGAATATATTTAGTTTCAGATAATCTCTGCTATGTATACCAGTTTCGAATGCTGTGTGCGAGGGTATCATCTATATATATAAAAGAAAGTCGGGTTTGTTACAACACTTAAAACTCGAGATCGGCTGAACCGATTTAGCTGAAAATTGGCAGGGAGGTAGTTTAGAGCCAGGAGAATGACATAGGATACTTTTTTACTTTTTTTTTTAGAGTCGGGTAGAGTAGAGTAGAATAATCTGTTGCCGGGAGCGAAACCGCGGGCAAAAGCTAGTAGATTAATAAAAACGGAATACAGAAGCAAAAATGTATGTGGAACTTTAAAAACTACAAGCTGTAAAAGATGATGATGAAGGAGGTGTGTTAACATTAATATTTTAAAATAGATTGTTAAATCTATTTTAAAATATTGCAAATCCTAACATTTATTGTTATAATGAATGAGTAAAATATTCTTTGAAAATCAATATATTTCAGAAGGTATGTTTTTTATAAGCTTCGGTGTTTTTGTAAAATTTAATCTGGTCACACTGTTTGACACTGACAGTATAAATATTTTTAATCTGTGGAGTTGTCAATTGTCAAGTTGGCTTTTGTGTTGTGTTGTGCGATTATTATATTTTTCTTCCCAAAATTGTTACTCGTTTTGAACTAGAACATTGAATATTGAGGAAGCATTATGGATAAAAGAGAACGACGCTCCAATGCGGGTAACCTTCTAGCTAAAGTGCTTGACGAAGAGGAAGAAGATGAATTTTACACAACAACTTACGGAGGCTTCCAAGAAACTGAGGAAGACAACGATTATATGTGTGTAGTTTTACCCTTTAATTGCCTTTTTGTGTCGTAATTGTGCAATGCTAAACATGAAATATAGTCAAGGATAGTACAGTAACTGTAAGAATGTTATGTTACTGTCATCACTTTTTGTTATGGCATTTATCAAATAATTATTATCAAACAAAATTTGCCGCCAATAACAATTACTCTCATCGCTAAATTAGTCTATTATTTATCAATTTACAGAGAATTAAGGACAAATAACTGTAACTTAGTATCTGAAACATCTAAACAAACACATCTGCTCGATAACCGGAATGTCTTCTGCATTAAACAAATGAATTGAATTTGTTGAGTAAACAATACATGGCTTGTTTGTTTTGGTCAACCTAATTGATATTTGTATTTATTTTTGTAGGCTAGAAAATGAAATAGATGATGAAGTGGACTCAGATTTTAGTATTGATGAGAATGACGAGCCAAAGTCTGATGATGATGGTGAAGAGAAACAGAAAAGGGCTACAGGAACAAAAGTCTACAAGGTAAGTTTTCTCAAGTATGGCAAAATGGAATTATGTTCACATTTGAAGGAATGTTAACACATTCAGTGCTAAACAAATTAAAGCTTTGGTTGGTTGCTTTTAAAAATTGGACCCGCTAGTTTGGGCTTGTACACAAGTCAATTATAACTTTATGCTATATATTGTATAACCTCAGATGACCATATATTTATATGAATATATATTTTTCCATTAATGTGTGCCTAAATTTTATGTGTGGTGTGAACTGTGAGTGTAAATTTGACTTGATCATATGCAACAGCCCAAATTCAACCATCAGGCAGTAGCCCACTAGGCAATAACACCCGTCTGGTCTGAAGAACGTTCCCTTTTCAATGGAGGTATGTGGGACTCAGTGTCCCAAAAACCTCCAAAATTGTATTCAGTGCGACATTACCAGTTTTAGTACTGTACTTACTTGTAAAGTCACTGTGGCCGACAGCACCAATATGACGAATATCGAACAGGAACAAAAGTATGTTAACAGCAGCTAGTCCAGGGTACATAAATAATAAAGGTGAGTGGTCACATCAATACAGTGTTGACACATCTACCATCGATCAGTCCCATTAGGCCAATATCCAGCAGTAGAATGTCTTTTGGCTATAATCATTACATAGCATAAAACAAAGTTGCTTCCCCCTATATTTAAAACTACATAACGGATTTTGATGGGGTTTTTTTAAATAGATAGAGTGATTCAAGAGGAAGTTTTATCTGTATAATACATGCGTAATATATAAGTATTGTACCCGTGCGAAGCTGGGGCGTGTCGCTAGTGTTGATATAATAATATCAGAAGGCACGGCAGTGCCCCAGCCAAATCTCAAGCAAAGCGTTTCACAGCTATTTCTGTGGACAATGCTAGGGATTTAGGTTTCTTTTTTCTTGATATTATAATGACTTTATCAAGAAAATAGTGATTCTAATCTAAACCTGGATAATTAAAACTGTTTCAGGATCCCAACAGAAAGAAAAAATCTGGAGCACCTACACCAGGTCCATCTTTGGGTGATAGAGTGAAGAAAGTAAGTGAGAGGAAACCAAAGGAACCAAAACCTAAGCCAGAGAAACTGGATAAGGTAGAAAAGACTGAAAAAACTGACACATCTATAGGTAGGTTATATTCTTTTATATGACCAAGTAGGTATTCCTTATTTAGGCTTTTAATCTCCATAAGTGACTATGGGGCGATGCGATTTGGTATTTGGTTGTGGATGTGCGATCCTTGCGGAATAAACGCGAAACAGTTAGTCGGGTATATCTGACATATGTGGTTAAAAGGTTAATAAATCACCACCAGCGCTGCATTATTTTGTTTTTTTGCTAGAAATATTGCAGCATATGCTGGGATATGTGCCTTTTTGGCTTGCACACAGGCCTTTTTTTTCATTTTCAATATTAGAAAACAGTTTTCAGGTATTTTTATCAAATTAAAATAGTTTTTATTTCAAGCCTACATATATTATACTTATAAAATGTGTAACAGTAAAAGTACGAGTCTAAATAAACCGTTTTTCTTTCTTTCTTTAATCTAATGTGCTATCTGTCATCTGATATACAATGTTGAATAAATTACATAAAATTTGTTTTACTTCAGAGCGAAAATCTATCAGGCAGAGTACAGCAGTGAAGTCGGCAGAAACACAGCAGAGGATTAAGATCAGGTCAGCTCTGAAGAAGAAGAAGCCTAAGAAAGTTGAAGATAGAATGCCAACACAAGAAGAATTGCTGGAAGAAGCACTTATTACAGAAAAAGAGAATCTTAAAAGTTTAGGTATGTACATTTAACTTGGTTAACAGGATCACATATATGTTTTTATGAATAAATCTTGGGAATAGGTACAATCCGTTCCAAATGAGAATAGGATCGATTGCAATCTTGTGACGTCACGTCGAACTGTCAAATCGAAGAAATTAGGTAGAGTGAACAAAAAAAGACATTGTAAAAAAATTATTTACTTACGAATCGTGAACAAAAAAAGTTTAATCAGAATACAGTTTTACAATTTTGTGTGTCTCTGTTTCACTGTGTGATGTGTCTGAGTGGTGGTAAATAGAAGAAAAGGCGAAACGTTTCTAATGTTTCTCTTGTAAACTATTTATGACTTAAAACAATATATTTGGCTAATTTATATTAAACCATAACGTTTTTACTTCACCTAGAATTAACTAAGATTTAGTAATAAAAAGCAAAAAAAAAACTTTTTATTGATGTGTATCAATAAAAAGTTTTTTTTTTTGCTTAATAAGATTTTTTTGCAAACCGTACTTTTCACTCAAAATTTGACAGACGAGGTTATGGACTTTCCTATTCTTATTTGGAACGCGTAATAGTGTGATATAGTTTTGAAGTTTTTCCATGTTTATCTTTATATTTGGATCTTTTTAGTTTAATAGTTTGAGTAAGTGAGATTCGATTTTTTGCGGGGGACGCTTACCATCAATGCGACAAAAATATTAAAGTAAATGTTTTTGTCTTTCAGAGAGATTTGAACAAATTGAATTGGAAAGAAAAAAGATACGGCCTACAAAAAAGACCATCACTGGTCCTGTCATAAGGTAAGACATCCATTTGGGTTTTTTCTAGCATAGGTATACTACACTGTATAGGTACATTGAAAATACGAATACAGAATTTCTTTTTTTTTTCAATTTGATAAAAGAAGTGGATACAATTCAACTTTTAGGCCCTAATTGGATGCTGGCGTTAAACATAATGGCGGCTTGCCAACGCTTGGCAAGCGTGTAAACCTACCATATTGTGTCTCTAATGATGGTATTCAACAAATTAATACGATCTTTAGAAACTTTCTGCGTTCATTATCTTATTTGAAAATGTAAATCATAATATTTTCAAATGTGGCTGCAATGATATTTTTTATACGAGATGAGTCCTAGTGGGCCTCAAGCCGGGCCTTGGTCTGGAGCGAGTAGTGGTAGACGGTCGCCTCCTTCTGCTAAGCAAGGAAGCTAGCTAGCAAAGGAAGAAGCCGACCGCATGAGGCAACAGCGCTCACGCCGCTGCCGCCGTCGGGAATCCGATCCGCTGGCGAGCAATGGGTAGCTCGCTGTCTGACCTTCCGGTAACTGTCCTTCGTAGTTCCTGCGTTAGACCATTTTAAATGATTATTATCTTGATTTTTAGGTACCATTCGTTTGCTGTTCCTATTATTGAAGAAATCCCACCAGCAGAAGAAAAATCAAACTTATTGGAAGACCTGAACTTGAGTGATTTGATCAAAAATGAAGAGGGTAAATAAAATATTTGTCAATAATTTGCTATGAAATTAAAACTGCAATACAATGGAAATCGAAGGTTGATGCTTAAAAATCTGATGTGAATTATTTTGTATTACAAATAATAATATTTGCAAAGCAGCTTGAAGGCAACGATTTCGAGTGTTTTACAAACATATCAATTACAAAACACTTTACACTTTATTGTACACAAAACATATACACAGTAGTTAGTAAATTCATGTACAAAAGCGAGCTTAACTCAACAATGAGTATGATGAGTTTTGCAAACCATTAATGTCCCATTGTAATTTAATCTGAACCTTGTTTCCTAACACCTAAAGTTGGATTATTTTGTTCAGAATATCTTGTAATATTTGTGCTTATGTTTCAATCAATTCAATTGATTGTTTTACATATTTCAGCTTTACTAACACCAGGGGACATAGACATGCCAGATGTAAAGACGGAGTCTCCGGAACAACCGGCTGATAAGGTGGAACCTGAAACTAAGATGAATGTGGACTTCATAGGGCCTGATGAAGAGGTCAATATTGAAAATGTTACGTAAGTATTTTTCGAGAATCTTTCGGCCCTAAAGGCCATCCTTCAGCTTGGGGACGCCTATGTTCAGTAGGGGACGTCTTTCGGCCGAAATGATGATGATGATATTGTTGGGATCCCATCACTGAAATAGTCGAATGATCCGGCTCGAAGGACCATGTGGAGATGAAAAGCAGTTTGTTTGGCATAAATGATCTTTATTTTGCAAGTAGGTTTAAAAAACACTTTTACACGTCATTTTTTTTTTCTGATGAGACCAGTGTTTCCTAGCTGATTACCCTGAGAAGAAACACCGAAACAAACTCAAGGGCATACTCAACACCACATCTTTACGATTTATGTATGGTCGGATCTTGAAAGTTAATTACTTTACAGCAACCAATCGAACTGAAGTTTTAACGTGTTTTGATGACAAACCATGGTTAGCTAAGTGAAATTATTCTAAATCTAATATAGTGGACTCGCCAGAGATGGTCTTACCGCTTTGAGGCGTGCAATGAAGCATATTTGGCACTAGTGCGATAAAATACCCTGTGCCTATTCAATGTATGACATATTATGATAACATCGCGTTGGTCTCTGAACAAAATTTAGCGAGCATCGTATATTTTTTTGAATAGGTTCACGTTTCACTATCATCTTACGCTAAACAATGATGTTTCTTACAATTTTCCTTGTTATGGAATTTTGGGAATTTGGAAGCTACTGAAAAATTCGAAAAAAACAGTGATGAAGTATTTCGCGGATTCTGCCTTCCAAGGAAAATGAAAAAAAAAGCTTGAATTTACTATATAATTGTACTGTATTTCTTCATTTGTATAATATCTATAAGTAGTAACCAACCTAACCAATGTTGTGCTTATATATTTCAGTAAAGTCGAAGACAAACCAGCTAAGAAGAAGGAAAATGTTAAATACCATGAGCGGACGCTGCTCTCATTTGAAAATGACATCAAGGACAAAGCATTCAGGTCTTGCTTCCCAAAGTCAAGGGTCAAGAAACGCAGAGAACTGCTGTGTGCTGTTACTAAGTATGTATTATTTTATATATTTCCTTTTTGTTATTATCTTTTTTCACAAAATCTAAGTCTCAGAGAATATTCTTGGACTATATTCTTGGAGAGTACTGAATACTACGAACTATTTGATGTTAGTAGTGTTAGTGCTTGACTGCTATCCCATTTGATGATAAGTAGTGATGAAATATTATATTAATATTCCACAACTATCACACACAATGTTGTTTAGTTCCAAGCTTAGCAGAGCTTTTGTTATGGGAGCTTGACAACTGATAAACATACTTATATGTATAATTCTAAATACATACATATAATAGATAGATGACATCCAGATACAGAACAAATGATTGTGCTCATTATACAAACATTTGTCCTGGGTGGGAATCGAATCCACGAATCCTCCAGTATAGCAGTCAGGGTCACAAGCCAGTCGAGTCGTTGAATCGTGAGGTTTTTTTTATGTTGGGCAAAAATCATCCAATGACGAATCACCCTCTTCCGCGTTCGATTGTGAGGTTAGGTTTGGTTAGACCTTAGAGTCTTGCAGCTTTTTTTTTTAAAGTCGAACTTTTAAACTAAAACATTTTCACTATGATCGCAGAAATTAATTAACAGATTTTTTTTTCCATTTCTGAAAATCAAACCTTTAACCTTACCCAAGAAATTCTAACCAGCATAATTTTCGTTTCAGGAGGCCAGCCCGCTACATAGATCCCATAACAAAGCTCCCATACAGAAGCGTCGACGCCTTCCGGATCATTCGAGAAGCGTACTACCAACAGTTGGAAGCTAGAGGCGACAGGAACGACCCGCAGTTAGCGGCCTGGCTTCAATGGAGACGGGCAGACCAGGCGTCAACTTACGTGCAGATCCATATTAAATAATTAGTAGTTAACAGAATTATACACCGCTAAGTTTTGGTCGTTTTAATCCCGTGGAGGGTCTTGTAAAGATAAAATCTTACTCTTACTAATATTATAAATGCGAAAGTTACGATGTTTGGATGTTTGTTACTCAATCACGCCAAAACGGCTGGACGGATCTAGATGAAATTTGGCACAGGCATAGGATACACTCCGGAATTGGACATAGGCTACTTTTTATCCCGGAAACCCCAACCCCAACCCCAATTCTACTCGGGCGAAGCCGCGGGCAAAAGCTAGTGAAAAATAAATCACTTTTGTTTTAAACTAGAATTAATTTACGCATGTACAAAATTAATTTATTTAAGAAAACGCCAGACTCGCTCAGCTGACGTTTTTTATGTACCGGATCGACCCTCCACTGAATTAAAACGATCAAAATTTAGCCGTGTATTTATGTAATACTAGCTTTTTGCAGCGGCTTCGCCCGCGTACATAAAATATAGCCTATGTCACTCAGGAGTAAAGCAGCTTTCTATTGTTGCTAAAATTTTTCCAATCGGACCAGTAGTTCCAGACATTACCCCCTACAAACAAAAAAACATAAAAACAAAAAAACATACTTTACCTCTTTATTATATTAGTGTAGATGTAAAAGTAACTTGTCTTTATCTGAAACCGCAAATAGAAAGAATTTTTCCTATCTGTTCAATGTTAAGTGAATTAGAGAACTTTGAAATGTAGTGGAAGGTGAATCTGTCAGGTACCAGAGATGTAATGAATGTGACGTCATCGCCATTACGTTACTTATGTATATAAAACACAACGAGATCTTCCTACCACGTTCATAGATTTCTTTAATATTTGAAATAGCTGCTTCATTTAAAAATGAATTTAGAGATTTCCAGAAAAAATCTTTCAACTGTTATTTGTCGTTTAATACAAAATGTTGTACCAAAATAAAGATCGGATAATACCCAATTGTAAATAAAATGTGTCTGTAAGATAGTTAAGTCCGCATTCAGTAACAATGAACTATACCTACAACCTTTTAACAAAACGCAGCCGTTTCACTAAACGCAGATGTCTTACAAAATGTGGCAATGTTGTATAGTGGCGTATAAACATTTAGGGTGCCTTTAAATTAGCCGCAAAGTGCCGCGCGAGGGCAGTGCGGTCAGACTGCTACTGCCGCTTTGCTTTGTTATCTACATATATATAAAAGCGAAATACCACTCACTCATTAAATTCTTGAGCCCCAAGCGAAGCGTTCTCATACCTATTGTCTTTCTGTCTCTAATTACGGTACTCCAAAGGTTAATCACGAAATATCAGAAACTATAACACCGACAATTGAAAATTTGGCAGGCAGGTTCCTTATCTAACTCCACTCTAAGTCGGTTTTATATAAAAACGCTCGACTGCTGCATTAAGCTATGGTGACACTATCGCGATAACGCGAAGATTTGCGTTTTCGCGACACGTCTGGCCAAAAAATTCGTCGTATCGCGATCCATCATCGCGTTGCTGTCGGTAAATTGCCACAAATATAAGGGTTTTATCGCGACAAAATTCATGTGATTGGCTAAACTTTGCGCGCTTCAATTGAATGCAAGGCGCCGAGTGGTTTGAACGTGTTTACAATATCGAAATTATCGCGACGTAGCGAAGTTTTATTTTGATGTGGCTAAGCTCATCGTCGTTGATCGAACACGTTTTATCGTGACAACGCGAACATGAATCCTCGAACCTCCAAGTCTGGCCGTAGCATTACATCCGAGCTGCGGCTCGCAGCACTTTGGGAAAATTTGAAGGCGCCTTTGTTGCATGCTTAGTTAATGAAAAAGAAACTTTAGTGTTAAGTGATTTACGGGTTAATTTAGTTTGTATTATTTTTTGTAAGACTTTTTCTCCAGAACCTAGATTATGGAAACCGTTATAATCTTAGAGTGTAATATTGTAAATTATTTTGAATTAAAATAATATGTCGAACAATGCAGTAAAATATTAAACTTTAGTGTATTCCTTTTCTATTAATGTCAAAAAAGTAATAGCAACATTGTAAATTTTGCTTGAATTTTTTTTTTGTATATCAATATATAACGTTTGAGACGCCATTTTTTGTTTAATTGTAGGAATACTACTGCTAAGCATAGAGGGTTTGATTCTAACGTCGAGTGTCATTTAGCGATTTTTCACCGAAAATTGCTCAGTAACATCTCGAATTTATCATTTGCAGCCCAGATTGTTGTAGTTAATGGAATTTTATTAAATTGATTTCTTTAGCTGTGTTAAAATCATCCAGTGACATCTTTGTGCACTTGCGTGGGGCGGAAGATAGTGTTAGACTTTTACTGACTAAAAACCCACCTCTCTTTTTTCTTTGCCTTGACTCTATTACCCCGGGTGATATTTTCGCAATACCCCATGGCCATGGTAAGGCCCCAAGGTTTGCTGTCAACTCTATGGTCTAGCAAGACTTACCCTCTATTACAAATGGTTTTATTAAAACTGGCGGGATATCTGTGACTTATCTCCATCATCATTAATTCAGTCGAAAGATGCCCTCTATTGGACATTTGCCTCCCTCAAACATCGCCATATCGACCGCTCTTCTGCTTCTTGCATCTATCGCATTCCTTCGATCCCCACCATCGGTCCTCGGTCCACCTTGTGGGACCGATGGACCTGGACTTGAACCTTTTAGCTTTATCGACCATTTGTTCTGCGAGCAATGTGCTCCGCCTGAATTTGTAAAGGAACACGATAGACGTCGAGTCCAAATAACTTTGCCTTTTATTTTTTAATATCAATAAATGTAAGACCATATCGACGTCTCCAGGCAATAATTCGGTAATCGCAAAATTTGCTATTTCGATTTACCGACTTATTGTCCGGTAATAAAGTCTGTAATCGAAAAACAACTTTTAGCGACTTATTGGCCTGGGGACGTCGATATACTTGTAAGATTGGTACCACATTATCATCTTCATCATTTCAGCCAAAAGACGTTCACTGTTGAACATAGGCCTCTCCCAAATGTCGCAACAATTTTTCAAAATTTGCAATGCCCGTGATTTTCACCAGGTTTTCTCTTCATCTTGTGGGAGAACCTCATATAAAGTCACAAATGAGAGAACGAAAGTAGACGAATTTTATTTAATGTAGAATAAATAGTTACAGCAAATCCTTAAAACTTAATTATTAGATTCAATAACTGTACAAAATTGTACAACACTAGCAATTACAATACGATACAAATAGCAAGATTAAACCTTACGAATCAAATTACAACAGTTTCTTACAATGCAGATATTACCAATACATATTATCTAAGTTAATGTCGTTTAGCAAACATTATTCTATGAAAAAGACACTAACCTATCTATAAATCGTAAAAAAGGAATAAAGCAACGTAAAAAATGCGCAAAGAGAACAATTTAGAAAACAATCTTGGTAATTTTAAACTATGACTTAAAATACTTATCCTTACAATCAAACTGAGTATTAGCTACGTTTTAGGTACTAGTAAATACTGTTATTACTATGATTATGACTATATTTCCTTCAACACAGCAGAATTTCGAAATATTTGTCTTCAAACTTTCACAGTGGAAAATAAACCTTAATTACATAAACTTAAAGGTCTACGGTGAATTTAGGATTTAATCTTAAGTCAGGCACACTGTTCCTCCGTGGTCTCGTTTTCTTTAATTCTTTCAATGAGATGAGACCAGACGCTTTTATGTCCAGCCTCGAATGGTACTTCGAAGGATCAGTCGTTGGCAAATAGGGATACTCGCTGAGATAAGTCTGTGCAGTCTTCACCGTATGCTCTTTCGCGAAATCTGGCAATTGTGACTCCGCGAATTCATACGAACTTATGTTAGTAGCAGCAATGTTTTCCATAGATCTAAACGCTTCTAGCACTGCCTTCTTATGCGGTATTCCTCTCAAACTACCCTGCCGACTCAGTTTTCCTTCAGTCACATCAGTGTAAAGGTCATCCACGTTGAATTTCTCTGATATTTTTACTAGTTTTGTGTTTGAACCGCTGCTGCCTTGAGTTTCTTGCAATTGCTTCCATATCTTCGATATTTCTGTTGACGGCATCGAATGGGCCTTAATATTTTTCTTTACCCTCTTCTGTGGCCTTTCTATTTCAAGAGATTCGGTTGACTGCTTTCGCAAAAGTTGTTCACATTCATTGAGTTTTCGTGGCTTTTTTACTTCTCTCAATTCTTCAATAGATTGAAAATATTCCTTTGCTAATTTAAATCTATTTTTATATTCTATGTGGGCTGGCTGAATTTCTCTTTCAGGAGATGACTCGTTTGATTTATCTGTGCTGCATTCTATGATTTCTAGTTCAATATCTGAAAGGCTTAGATACCTGCTTTCTTTCTGTTCATTTGGTAATATTTCAACGTCGAAAGACCCTGATGTTTTTGTTTCAATACTAAAATTGCTAACTGTGTCTGAATCTTTGCTTATCCATAAATTTGTAGGAGTTACTCCTGGAGTGGTAATTCCTGATTCACAGTTCGAAACACTCCCTTGTTCGGCACCACGTCTTTGGACAGCATCTGGAAAATTAACAAAGTTATTAACGTTTCTGATTTTTTTTTTACTTTATAAAAGCTTTTTTAACTATACCCACCTGAAGTTATGCTGTAAGATGATGACACTTTCTGTGAATCAGCGGAACTGGTCCTAAATACTCGTTTGGCTGGTTTAGGTGTTGCAGCAGTCTTTGTAACGCTTTCGTAAAGCGATATAAAGCTCTTTACATTAATTTTAGGTAATTCGTCGCACGACTTGTATTTATCTAAGCCATCGTCAATAGGGTCGTTTGGAAGTTTGTTGAAAATGTCCATTTCTGATTTGCTAAATGATTTCTTTCGAAGAATTTCACCTTTGTTTGCAATTGATTTATTTTCACTGATTAAATCTTTAACTGCCATTTTAACGTGCTCTTTTGGTTTTGGAGCTATACTTTGTTCTTTTGCAGGTTCTATGTAAATAGTTTCATCAAAGGTCTTACTATTCGCATTAGTGTGGACCATTCTGGATCTTTTATTTTTCAAATTTACAGCATCTGTGATATTTACATTAATGGTTTCGTTGATACGGTTTTCCAGATTTTCAGAACGAATGTTTTTCACTGTACTTGGTCTTTCTTCGAATGATACTACGTTTTTATCACTTTCTCTCTTCTGACTTACGTTTTGTAATGATTGGCTTTTCCTTCTGGCCCATGGTAACTCTTCCGTGTTTGACAAATTATGGAACAACGATATTCGACTAGATACTAGACCACTCTCATGACATTCACTGGCTGTATGGGTTGTTGGAATATCGACTGTAGCTGGTTTACCTAAGAATGTGTCGATTTTATTTAATATTTGTTGTCTTGATGTTCCGAAAAATCTTTTTGGACTTGTTTCAAATGCTTTGAAGACTTCTTCTGGCAGTTCTTGTTTAACTGGTGGTTTCTCTACGTTTAATGATGTCACGTTACTGTAATGCGTATCTACTTTGATTTCGACGGGGCTTTCAACTTTTTTAGAAAATGGAGATGATGTCAGTGTACATACTTTATTTTTAGGAGATTTTAATCTTAACGCAATAGCCTCAGTTTCTACCTGGTCCGTTTCTAATTTCTCATCCCAATATTTCTTCCATTTTCCAACTAATTTTTCATTTGTATCTATATCTGACGATTTTTGTTGAATGTGATCATCGGGCGAATGCACTAGTTCATGTGCTTTAGTTTCTAAATCTTTGTCATCTACTTGATTAATAGTTTTAACTTGACTGTAATCCCCTGCGCTTAAGAAATTTTTAACTATCTGTTTACCCTTTCGTTTGGTTAATGAATCATGTTTTAATTGTTTGGAAGAATTGCGCTTTTTCTTTGGAAGTATTGAAGTCTCTGCTGATTTAGCCTCTATTTGTCGGATTCTCTCATCCCAGTATTTCTTCTTTTCAAGTACTATATTACTGCGGCTTATTTCACCGAATTGCGTTTCATCATAGTTTTCTTTGCCGTATGAAAAATGTTGGTCGGTTTCATTTCGAAGGGGTTGACTTACTGAAACAGATTCAGTGACATTTGTCTGAACCTCAGAAATCGTTCCTTCTAATTCCTCAACGTGTCTTTTCACATCTGTTGCTTCAGATGCAGAATTGACACTATCGTCCATGGTTTGTTTAACATATTCCACTTCCGTGCTGTGAAGTCTATTCAATTCATTGACAATGGAAGTGGTTTCTGAATTAGGAAAGTATTCTTGGTACATGTCGTTGAGTTCAGCAAATGCCACCGATACACTGTCAGCTTCGCCCTGTTTCGTACATGTTTCAGTCCTCGAAAGATCCTTTGTGCCTGATGATATACTTCTGTCACTTTCTTCAATGATAGGTGTAAATGTTGGCCGTTTGATTTCCCATTTGTAAGGTTTTGTTTCTTCTTGAATTTTAGTTGGTTCGATTTTTAATTCGTTGCACGTTTGCCATATTTCTCTTTCAGCTGGTCCCATGTTCGATATTTCCTCTTGTTTTAATGCGAAAGTGTCGTCACTAGGAGAAAACTTCTGTTTACTAAGTGTCTCGGACAGAGCTGTGCTTTCGTTATTATTGTTATCTGGAGAACTGTTATTATCATCTATACTTACGTACGCAGAATCCCATATATCTTTCCTGGGTGTAAGATTTCTGTCCGAGTCAATCTGATAAGGTTCGAACTGGTTGTCACTTGTGGTTGACGCATTAGAATTGTCTAAAGTAGTTTCTGTTAAATTGGACTCCAAACTATGAAATGTGGATGATACGGCTGAAATATTTTCGTTTTTGGTATCTTTTGGCAATGTGGAGTTATTTTGCAAAGGTGTTAAAAGCTCAGAATTTGGGCTCTCTTCAGATTTTTCCGTATGTGTTTTTTTAGTTTGTATATTTTTCTTACGTTTTTCATTACTTGGTATAACTAAAGCTTTTATTTCTGGCTCAGGTGAACGTGCTCGTAAAATAGGTGGCAAAGAAACAGGTGCTCCAATAATAAAATCTGTCATTGGTTTCGGCTGTTCAAAATGACCGGATTGGTGGTGATGTATAAAAAAAGGGTTTACGAATTCATTGCCAAGGGCTTCTTCATTTAGCTGGTCAGACTGCGGGTTTATAAATATAGACTCGTCACGATTTACTTTTTCGCCTGAAATTATTTTGAAAACTGGTGACTTAGGCCTTTCACACGCATTCGAGTCTAGTTTCTTAAAACCTAAATTATCTGCCTCCATAAATGGGTTATTATTGATTGGTGATGGCGACACATTAGGATCGATTATAATAGTTATTGAACTGTCCCTGGTTTCTTCATTTTGCGAGTTATTTGTTTCATATTCTGAAGTTACAAATGGTCCCATATTCATAGAAGCGACGTAGTTTTCTTCAAACATTTCATTTAGGAAAGGATTGTTTGTACTTGAAGGCGTCATCCTGTCAACAGAAACGTTATCTTCTTGATCTTCGTATGACACGTTAAATCCGTCTAAGCTATCGGGACTATCATTTCTTGTAGATTCCATCATTGGTATGTTTATCGTCACATCCTCGATTTCACTACCAGAGTTGCTAAGTTCATTATGGTAAGACGTTGTAGACTTTTCTGCTCTTAGTGATACTGAAATATTTTCCGGAACAATAAACTTTTCTCGTAATTCTGATATTATGTACGGTTTTATGTTTGCTTCTGTTAAAGTTGAATTTACAATATCAGGAATTTCTTGTTGGCTCCTTGAACGAATGTAATTTTCTTTCTTTGCAAAATGTAATTGCTTATCAGCAATGAGATCATTAAATATTTTACTAACGCGATACATCGACAAGATTTTGTAAGCCGCTTTGTTAAATCTTTTGCATTTTACAATTGTTTGTTCCTCGTTATTTTCGACGTCAGAAAATATTTCACTATGACAATTCGAGATATCATTTTCAGTATGGGTTGCCATTAAAAGCTTCGCTTCTTCGTCACTTATTTTCTCCAAAGTACCATTTTCTTTTAGCAACATTTTCTCTGTAACAAAATCGACTATACGTAGTACAATTTTTCTGTCAGTTTTGACATCAACTATATCTATCTCTTCACCATCTTCCAGGCAGAAACTATCTTGTTCTAGGATACTGATGATATTGTTGGATGCTGTTATTGTGAATGGTGAACCAACAATGCTCTGACCTCTGCTTGTGATTGAAACTAAGTATTTCCCTTCAATGTTTAATACGTAACCAATTTTGGCGTGATCAGTTTTATCTTCTACGTCGATCTCAATATCATATTTCGTTTTCGGAATGTAGTAAGTTTTGTTCATATCGTTCTTTCCATACGATCTTAGGTACGTTGCTCCTTGTGTTATTGGCAAAACATTTTCAGTGTAAGCTTGTTTAGATTGTAGACCGAGGAGTTTCTGTCTGATCATCTGTGCTTTGCCAAGAATTGGCGGTAGCACTGTCATACCATAAGTATCTTTAGGTCCTCTGATAAGGATAGTGATTTCTCCTGGGTCTAAAGCTTGTTGTGCTGTTGGATATATTTTGAAGTATGCCTTATGGTTTACTTGAGCAGCTGTCAGTCCTGAGCCTTTCGCCACGTAGTCGAGAGTGAATTGAGTGGTTTCAGGTGAAGTTCTTTGAGAGACAGGTTTGGAAACAGGAGGCGTTAGTTTGGAGAGTGCTTGGCGGATGCGGTCTAAGTAAGTAGCGAGCTTCCATTCTTGGTGTCTGCTTAACGAATCGTTTGACTCCAGCTCCTGGCGGGAGAAAACCTGGAAATGAGAAAATATACTAATTGAGTTAAGATATTAGGTTTGAAATCATGGAGGTGAAAAATATGACTTGTAAAAACTTTTGGTATTGAACAAAGTGAAAGTCCAAATACTTTTGCATACGTTGTTAATCATTTAGTAGGTTGCTCATTTTTATTTATTTATTTATAGAAACTTTATGCACATAACACTGTACAAACGCGAACTTAATGTCTTACGCATTGTCTACCAGTCGACCTTGGGTGGTGCAGAAACATCATTGGTTCATGCACTTTAAAAAAATAGACAAAAAGAAAGAAACAAAATAAACACTAGTACCTACTATTAATACTTGATATTATTATTCAAGTCTTACATAAGGCATAGGTAGTTGTATAAAAGTATAAGGACCCAGCACAGTGGGAAACTAGGAGGACCAGATCTTCCATCTTCGTTTGGAACGAAAACCCCATAGCCCAGGGTTGGCGAACCAATGGCACGCGTGCCACTGACGGCACGCGACTTAATATTTTGGGCACGTCGTCGATCATAAAACATTTGCAGCAACAAAAATCAAAATCGAAAACAATCTAAAATGTCTCTTTTGTTTATTTTCTTTCATAGAGAGTTTTGATAGTATTCATTATTATTATTTTCTAAATAATCAGTAAGTCAAAATTATTTGATGTCACCTCAATGACCCCATTAAACTTTTTTTTGGAAAAAATGGCACGTTGATGTAAAAAGGTTCGCCTACCCTGCCATAGCCATAAACTAAAAAATAGGACTGTAAAAGAGACTTACAGGTTCAACACCAAGATAGTGATCGGCGATCGCCTGCGCATGCTTCAGCGACAGCCTGGTGGGTGGGTGTCCTGCGCAGGCACCTGGCAGGGCCGCGTCTAACACTCCGCACAGCACCCACCCGTGCCGCCACACCGTGTCCAGGTGCTCCACTCTCACGGGACCAGCTTCGGCCAGCCATTGCAGCACGGACTGCTTCTGTTCCTCGCTGGAGAAGACTACTGTGGAAGAAGGTTGAGTTTTAGTAGTGTGAATGTAAAACTGCCAAAACAGACAATAGGGCCAAGAATTGTAGCACTGGCAATGATTAGACAAAGGCCCACCCACAAAAAGTCAAAGTCATGCTGTCTGTTTGGTTTCAATGGAAAGTGTTTTACCACCTCTCTAGACCAATAGTCTCTCTGCAATTATATTTTTCAATACACTTTCTCGAAAACTCCCTAATCCCATCGCTTTTAGGCACGCAAGTTACTGTTTAACGCACTAGTGAGGAAAAGTACATGAAGTCACGCCCGCCTCGATACCATAGTATAAAGAGAAGGGAAGTAGGTTATCTTCATACAAACGCACCGCGCGCGGCTTGTATGTGTGCGCCATAGTATCTACGCGTCGACGCACGCACACTGTAACAAAATCTCGCACCGTTTCTCAGTGCGCCAGTCGGGGCTAACACTAAACGAGTTTCGCGCGTCACTGCTTTTCGGCACCGCTAAATCAAAACAAAATGTCTGATAATCGCAGGAGAACGTATTGCTGTGTGTTTGGATGTCTTAACAATTCATCGATTCTAGAATTGTCTCTGTTCAGATTACCTATTGAACAAAAAAGGTACTTAAGCTAGTCACTGATTCTAGCATATAATTTTTACTTGATTTTGAGATACCTGCTTATTTTTTTTTATTTGGTTTTCTATCACACAGAGGAAGTAGGTAGGTAGGCTTAATTTCTACTTTTGATCTGTCAATTGATTTGCTGCTATTGCTTTGTTTACGTTTGGTTATGCCGATTTCTCAGTTACTTTAGTTTCTTACCTACTTACAGTTAGAAAATCGTAATTCATAATAAATAATTGACTAATTGTAAATCAGATATACATATAAAGCAAAGTTCGAATCATAACAACAAATTCGATTATAGTCTAAGAGATAAGCGTTAGTTTTTAATGTTGTTTTAGTGTTTCTTTATTCATTTTTAGGGTTCCGTACCTCAAAAGGAAAAAAAACGGAACCCTTATTTATTTATTTTATTTATTTATTCAGATAGGATCAGTTCGTTGTCCCTTCGTCTATCTGTATGTCTGTCTGTTAAGACCCTTTATCTCGAGAATGCGTCATGTATCTAGTTGAAATTAAAACCATAGTCCCTTCAAGCTGTGAAAAAACGAAACTTTTAAGTTAACGAATAAAACAGATACGGCTGTTTATATCGCAAAAAAAAACCGTATTTTTTATACCATTTTTTTATTTTTATTATATAAGTAAAAAATACAACTTCCCGACCCTTGCCAATTTATAGGCACTGAATTAAAATTTTGCTAAAAGTGACAACCTTAAGACAGTAGGCAATTATAACGCGGTTTGGGCCGGAGATAGCCTACTACCCTTCTCTTTATACTATGTCGATACGGTCCTCGATCGCAGTGATTTGAAAAGTTTATTTTAATAATATTGGCATACATTATGTTCAACTATTAGGTAAGCTACGTTCTTGTTGGTGCAATGATGTTAGTTTTGGTTAAGATAATGAAAGAGTAAGAATAATATCTATTTAGTTTAAATGCTAGGCATTAAAAACAGTTTAAGATTTTCCGTCTATTACCTGCCTATTATCGGTAAAAGAAAATAATTAACCGAGATGACACGGAAATCGGAAGATTTCTAATGCGGTTAATGAATACAAGGTGACTTGCAAGTCTGATGACGACGAAGGTAAGTCACGAGGAAAATCTAGGGGATGATCTTGATTTACAGTAATTAAATATATACAATTACTGTCGTTTTTTTCTCATGTTACCTCACCAAGAAATGGATAGATCATTTCCTTATCAATAAAGTGGAAAAGCCATTGGCATTGATCAATGAATAATAGCCTATTCTTTATCTATATATCTGCCTAGCCTTTTCGCAACTAGCTTGGGCTCGTTTTGGATCCCAGTATAACCGAGTCGGTAGATACTTGTGACTGAATACGTACCTATGTTCTAAAATAATGTGGCGATTGATTATATTAGTATGACGTGTTTTCTGTGGCACGGGGTGTCATTAATGTACTAGATAAACTTATAAATGTACATACGAATTGAAAAAAAAAAATACATTAGCACCTACTTGCCCGGTTTTGAAACTGCAATCTCATCATGTATGAGAGGCAGGTCGAGCCAACCACCACGCCATCACGACAGTAGATTAGGTACCTACTTCATTTTCACTACACACACACACACACACACACACACACACACACACACACCTACACACACACAACACACACACACACACATCACACACACACACACACACACATCACACACTTACTACACTAGGGGAGAGTGGGGGAATCACGGACGGCGGGTAATGGCGAACACTAAGGTATTAGGATGTTAGAAAGAGATAGTAGATATTTCGAATGATGCATTCGCAAGTCGGACCCGACCTTAGTGCCGAACAGTAACTAGTGAGTTGAGGCTGCGCACGATGTCAAAGGTAAGTGATTTTTTATTTTTTTTAGTACATTCATCTAATTTTGTAAGACAAAATGTATGCGTGTATAATAACTCCATGCAAAACGTAGGAATCTGATATTTTTTTTTGTGAAATAGCGACTAAATATGTAACTTGTTTCAATAATTACCACGTTCATTGCTAGTTTCCAACGTCAAAAAATTAAATAGTTTTACTTTTTGGTACGTATCGGGTAATAGCGGACGATTTGAGTGGGGCAATCTCGGACGTCCATGATTACCCCGTGTCATAATTAACTATTGTTTTTACCGCCTACAGCTAAGGATTTAACAAGTTTTAAAACTCCAAAAATATTTCAGATGCCGTGTATCTACAAAAGAAAGGTGGAGACCAAATATAAAATAGAAGATCTTGAAAAATCCGTTCAAGAAGTTAAAAACAAGACGCTGCCGATAAGAAAAGTAGCCACTGCATAAGCTGTTCCAAAACAACACTATTCACGACTATCGCAACAAAGACATTGTGAAGATGCCACAAACTACGGGCTAACATAAATACGGGCTTCCACCCGTATTTACCAAGGGCGAGAAAATGAATTAGAACATCGTATTTTATGGTAAAACAAAAATTAAAAATAAAATAATATTATATATTCATATTTATACATACATAATTGTATGTAATAAAATAAAGAAACTGGTATTTCAAATGTACAAAAAAATTCAAAGATATTAGCTCCAAAAAGACAAACAAGTCAACATGACCACAAGTGATGATCAAAATATGAAACTTCAATAATCGAAGACTGGATAATATGCTATAATTATAATCACTGGGCCCATGAAAATTTTACCAGTGGAGAAAGTACATCTAGAGGATTTTTCTGTGATTTCTGTGCCGATTAGGCTATGTTCGTGATTACCCCATAAGCCGTCCGCAATTACCCGACATGGTTCGGGTAAACCCGGACACCAAACTTTTTGTTTTTCCTTTAAATTTTGATGTTACGCTAAAAAAATATCAAATTTAATTATGACAATATAATAATGATTAGTTTAAGTTGACATTTGTCAATAAATAACTTTTGTTACACTGTGTTTTTTTGTTTTATTACAATTTTCCCTTAGGTGTTCGCAATTACCCCACTCTCCCCTACTACTTATTTACACTACTACCTACTTACTAGTACTTTCATCGTAACATATTTAATTTTAAGGCACAGTAAACGATAGGTACAAGTACGGCCATTTTGGCGAGGCTGAAGTTAGGCTTTGCGAACTTTAGCGCTTGTTGCTCAAAAAATAAAGGCTTAAAAAAATGCCAATAACAGTCAATAAAAGCAATAACAACTGTTATACATAGTAAGTACCTTTTTAATTTTTTAAACCTTTTATTTTCTGACCTAATCAGGTTAGAATGTCCATATTGTAGGTACTTAACTGTGTACTATACTTGCTCTTTTTCTGTCGGTAGTAGTTTGTTTTTTTCATTTTATTATTAGGTACCTAATTTAAAGAAAAAAAATAACTATAACATACCGATCGGACAAAATAAATAACCACTAACTTCATTCATTAAGAACAACACTTGAAAAACAACTTTACACTGAAGTTAAAAATAAAAGTCACCACTTTTATAACCACATACTCGTAAGCTGCTATAAAGTCCATTATCTTTAAAAGACTACATTTTGAGTCGTGCTCTTAAGAAAGTCTTTATTCATTTGACAGTGCGAAGAGATTAGACAGAAACTGGTAATAAAGTAAGTGAAATGTAGATATATAAAAGGGGAAACTGACAGACTGACATACTAACGCACATCCGCAACTACTGGGACTCTGAACTTGAATGAGATTTTGCACCAGGTTTCTTTTATTAAGATGGGATGCACTAAGAATGGGTCATTTGTTAAATCAACTTTTTTTGAGTGTGAAAATGTGGTTTTTTTTTTGTCTGGAAAATCGCACTTCGTATGTCAATGGTTTCTGCTTGAAAGGTAACAAATAAGTAGTAACCTAAATAAATAATAAAGATGTCATTATTTATTTTTCAAAATTACCCTCGCTCACTTTAATAATTTAGGGAGTTTTAAAGATGTATGGAGATTTCTTATTTATTCGGTTAGTAAACTTGAAACACAAATTCTATTTAAAATGAATGAATAATATAAACGTTTAAAAATCCAGAATCTAAGCATTTATTAAAAAAAGAAAAACATTTACAGGCACATTTCAATGATCAAGAAGTCATCAATAAAAATAAAGATGCTAAAGGTTTGATTATATCCAAGGTGACCTTGCTAGTTTCAATCCGTGTAGACATTGGTTGTAAACCATGACCTTCAAAGCCCTTGGTTGGCAGGCGCGTTTTCCTAACCGCAATGATTGAATTTTGAACGTGTTGGCGCGCAGTTTACAACTAGCCGCAATACAAACCAAACAGGAATCAAGCTCAAGGTGACCTTGGTTGGAACGGTAGATTGCAACCGCGTGGTTCACCTTTAATTGCACATTCCGAAGCTTTTCTCCATAAAGATCTACGCTTTGGAATGTGCAATAATAGCACTAAAACTACTCTTAATACGATGCAAAACTATTTTATAAATTGTAACAAACGAAGTCGCGGGCAATCTAGTTGTGTTATAAAAACAATAATATAATACATACGAGATAATGATCAAGGCAAAGGTTAATGGTTTACATGTGAATTGTTGGTAAAAGTGCGCGTAAAGGTGTGCGCACATTGAAAGTGATGGATGGCAGAGAAACTGACCGCTGGAGATATTATGGAGGAAGATAAGCGGATTAGAGAGCTTATGTAGGTAAAAGTAAGATTTTATTCATTAAATCGTTTTTAAACATTAGCTAGTTATTGCGGAGGGGCAACAGAAAGGGGACTGCGGCGAAGGTAGGACGCCAGTTTGAGACGCAACGATGAAATCCTAATTGGTACCTACCTATATAGGATTGTAGGGACCCTGCAATAGGTTCGAAGCCAACTGGGGCCAAGGGTTCGTGTCTGAAAGGAAAGCTCTAGCCCTGGTATAGATGGCGATGTAGGAACGGGGTATGTGGTTTAGTCAGTAAGAGTCTGACACTGTTTCCCGTTCCGCCCAAGGTCGGGATTGGATGATTTTTATCTACCATAAAAATAAAACCTACATAGGATTAACAATCTAACAAATAGGACTGTTAATCCAATGTAGTTGCCTATTTAGACAATTTTTCGCTACTGATAGTGCTGCACTCAAGGCTATTTTCTTAATGATCAACTTCACGGGGTTAAGCTTGGACATATATCGCCTAAAACAGAAAAGTTGGAAAAACCAGTTATGGGAGGCAATTTGCGATAATAAATAATAAGTAGGTATGTACCTACCGACGTAACTGTAATACATTCCTCATGTTGGCTACGTCGCACTAACCTAAGGTCTTGAATTGACGGTCGGGAATCTTGAAATAAGCTATTAATCTTAGTAGTGAAATGCAATCTAAAAATCAGATATTTTTTTTTTTGTAACTAAAAGTCTGATTTTCGAGCAGGTGAGAGTCCTATTGCTACTAGTAGGTAGTAATATACTGTAGAAGCCTGTATCGTCGTGAATGTGTATGATTGCTACTCCTTCGCTTAACAACCGCTGAATGGAAAATTTGGTAAGTATATGGGTAAACCACATCCCTAAAATCCTACATATATGGTACTAACTTTGGTTATCTTGAGAGTATGTTTCTTTGAGATATATTTCTCTACCTTCACGCGGGGCGAAGCCGTTGGTAAGAACTAGTGCTATTGCGAACACGCTTACCAAAAAGAACATACTATACAGAGCTGGTACAAAATTACCCATCATCTTCCTTTTGGTCTGTCTAAACAGAGCCTTAAGTGTTCCTCGGTGGCAACTAAAAATGTGAAAAGAACGTGATCAAAGAAGATCTTTACCGTCCCAGTCTTTGTACTCTCATCCTAAATTTCGCTTTCAAAAGATACTAGGTCGAGATAAAAGTCTTTGAACAATAAATAAACGCATGGCAACGGCTTATTTAGGTAAATTTTAGCTTTTGTGAACTCTGGGAAGTGTTCTCACGTTTTTTTTCCCCGAATAATAAAACAATAGATGATAAAGCGATAAATGTCGGAAACGTAACGAAAAATGTTTCTATTTGGTGTTGTAAAAATTGATAAAAATGCCTTTAGAACTTCCTCATTCATACATATTTCACTTGTACAGTTATGTAATTAGTAGGACTTGCCGAAATACCGCTTAGAAGATAGGACGCTTTTTTTTCAGCAGGAAATCATCAAATGCTTCCTTGGTATTTTAATGCGTATTAATAAATGATTAAAAAAGAATAATAATTAATTTCAGCCCCAAGAGGCCGCCGGTGTCCGCAGACCGGTGGCCTCTTTTAATTGTGTCTCTAATTTCAGTAGTTGAAAAGTTAACTAACTTTTTGATTAATTGTAATGCATTTTTTTTTTCTGGCATTGCTTTGATTCATTTGTTTTATTGATTTACCAACATTTAAGTACCTTTTGTAATGTAGTTAAATTATCGTTACCTTTATTGATACCTGTACGGCCAGGGCTACTACAGTCGTCAAAAAGTGAAAGGCCCCTTTTGACATTTGAGAAAGACCCTATAATAATGTAATATGGAACGATACTGAAAAAAACAAATAACAATTAATCACTTAAAGTGTTTTAAAAAATACATAATTTTTTCGGCTCGTTAAGTAATTAATTATAATGGTATAGGTATATTGTGAGTAATGTAAGCACGTGAGTACTTTCGCAAGAAGTTGGCAGAATTATCACAGCACTGATTGGTTGGATTTGTACTTGTTTTTGCACGACAAAATTGCTTATTTATATGTATGTATCTAAGTATGTATTTATTATTGTATTTGTTTATTTTTATGTTTGTCTATTTTTCTTTAAGTTGCACCTACCGTGTTAATGTTTCTGCACCACCACAAGGTCGACTAGTAGAAAATGCCTATGGCATTAAATACGCCTTTGTACTAATCAGTACAAAGGTACACATAATGATGTGCATAAAGTTTTTATAAATAAACAAGCGACCCGCCCCAGCTTCGCACGGGTGCAATACTATATATTACATATGTATTTGTACTTATAAACCTTCCTCATGAATCACTTATTGAAAAAAAACCGTATCATCATAGAGACAGCGGGAAGCGACTTTGTTTTATACTATGTAGTGATAAACATTCTTGTTGCACTTACTTTAAAAATGTGCAAATGTCAAAACGTGCATTTTATTTTTTGCCAACTTTAACGACAAAACCAACGGGACAGTCACTAGAATTGAATTAAGTTGACTTGTCTCTAGGTACAGAAAATGCAGTTAGAGTCGTAAAGCCTAGTCTAACAGAGACTTCATGTTTTAGCTGAATGATCTCTATCACAGCTTGGTCACCGTTCTAACGGAACCGCTCTGGTTAAGATTATCTAGTTGGCTGAAGTCGACAAAATTATGAATTGAACATGATGTTGATGATTCTACAAGATTAAGCTAAGTACTAGATAAGACCGACGCACACGTTTAACACGCCTGGCCCCCTAGCCAAGTTGATCTAATCAAATAAAAACTAACTAACTAGAAAACTAATCAAATAAAAAAAATCAAATTATTTCCATAGATATCATCTCAACAAAATTCGTAGCCAAGTTCACATCGTTCAAAATTAAGATGATCATCGCGACATCCTGTAGTTTTATGATATGATAACTTCGCTGAAGAGAAAGAGAAAGAGACTCGATACGAAAGGTTCGTAACTTGGCTATTTGGCTGATTTGTATATAGAACGACGTGAACTCGCGTCGTGTGGATCAAAACTGTAGCTCTACAAGTCAGCGCCCAAACCTGACAGCGTGCGCAGTGTAGTGTGTAATTCTACCTTTATTGATGGTTATAGAGATTTAAACAGCTCCTTTTAAATTGGCAAACAAATGCAGAGCTTCCATGGCAGCAGATTATTCGAAACAGTTACCGTAGCCCTCGTAAAAAGATTGTCTGAAGGTGCACTATTACGCGCTCTTTTCAAGTTGTTATACTTTTTGAATAGCTTGAAGTTATAATTAAGTTTTTTCTTGAAACTGCCTATATCTTGTAGGCGATTAACACACTGCCATGCACCGCGAATGCGTGTCTTAATGTTGCTTGTTTAGTACTCCGTTTGTATAGAAAACACGCACAGTCTGACACACAGAACATGCATTCACGCGTGATCATGCAGTTCACGCGCCTACATGCCGAGAAACATGCGAACACCCGCGTGGGTGCGAGGCGAGACAACGAAGACGAGCCGCCGTGAATCAACAAAACTCACCTCACCGCAAAACCCCACTCAATGATGCAGAACTGGAATCCCGCAAGTACGCGCGTAGGTGTGTTGAAATGCAATGTGCAGCGTGATGTGGAGCATTATGACAATCGCCTAATAGGTAGTAAATACTCACTAGCTCTAAACGCCGAGTCGATATGCTTCAGTATCTTGAAGAGGAAGCTCTGCTGTCCCCAGAAGAGCGTGAGGAGTGTGGCCGGCGCGAGGTACCGCAGCGTCGTCAGTATGGCGTCCAGGGCAACAGACCACATGCCTCGATTCGCTTCGTACTCTGGATACTCCGGTATCGTGAACAACCCTGGAAAATAGAGAAGGGGTTTGTTTAGGTTTTGGACGATAACAATAGGTAAGGCACTCGCCTTTCATGCATGAAGTTGTAGGTTTGGAGGAAACTGGACCAGGACCAATGTTGGTACTGGTCCAGTTTCATATGCACTTTTCTTTTGTCCAGGACATTACTGACACCCTGTGCCTTGGAAAGTATGTAAATCTGTTGGTTATAATTCGTAGATCTTTGACAGTCGTTACAGAGCAGACGCCAGAATATCTGACCATCAGTCGATCTAAGGAGTATCGTGTTGTCTAGTTATTGAGTTGTGAAGTTCTTATAGGTAGTCGCTCCATGTAACATAGAAATTCAACGTCATCCAGTAAGACTTCATGGAGTTGTCAGTAACAGCTGCAGCGGCCCAGCAGGGTCGAAGCCTTCTGGGGCCAAGGGTTGATGCGAAACGGAACACCGGGGTCCTGGAACTAAGGCAAGAAGGAACGGTGGGTCGTTTATGAGCAGAAGTCGGACACTGTCTGCAGCTCCGCCCAAGGGTGGGATTCGTCCGGGCGGGGGTTGGTAGTCTAAATGGATTTCTTTTCCTACCATAAAAAAAAAATCCAGTTAGTCTAGAAACCGACCCTAAGGAAGTTGTCAGTAGCCAAGTATTGTTATCATAATGTTAGCCGAAATACTGGTATGCACACCACATTGATCAGTCTCTGAGCTTTTTCGCATTCAACGGATTCAAGGTGCCATGCTGTTCTGTCCACTTTTTGGGAGACCTTCAAGCCAGATAGTGATGGTAAAGACAGACACAACTTGCAATCTATTGTCAAGATCACAATAATAAAATTGCAATTGTCATTTGCCATGTTGAAACCTTTTAACCATAGAATACAAATTAGATTTTCCAATTTCCGGAAAAAATTCAAGGAAAACCGCAACTCATTGAAGGAAAATTTTACTGAAAGGTGCCTTGAAATCTTTGAACTAATTTGCAATTCTTGTAAAAAAAAGGTCTTAAAGGTCTCTCCTTATGCCGCATATTTTCATCACTAGTACTACCACTTACCATACTTAATATTATTACTTTAATATTCACATTAGTTTTGTCTTCTGTAACTTATTTTTCATTCAATGACCTTTAGTCATTTTTACTGACTAAAAACCACTCCTATGTTCCTTCTCTGACTTAGTTCGAGGATTCTTTTTCGCACAAACCTCAGACCCTGCTGACCCCTACGCTTATTCTGATATCTTGAATCGCGCTTAGAACAAGTGGGTAAAAATCATCGAATGACGAATCCCGCTCTTGGGCGGAGCTGGAAACAGTTTCAGACTCTTACTGACTAAACATCCTGCCAATCCGACGGTCCGGATTGTTACTAGACGACCAGATGGAGGGCTGGGCATGGTGGATTACGGCCCAGTCCCTTAGCGAAAAACAAGGCCTGAATCCTAAAAGGCTAATTATATATATTCTAATGTTTCGTATACTGACCAATGCTTCGCGGGTGATGCTCAATAAAAACATTTTCCTTGTACCGTCTAACGAGGTCCTCGATGCTGTCCGACATTTTCTTTCTACTTCTTTAACTCCATTATTTTTATTAGTTTAATGCCACAAAAACCTTATAATTGATCGACATTTTAGTATTCAGTATTTGAAGTTAAGGTGTTGGTTTTTGGTCGTAGAATTTACTATATGAGTATTTTATATTCTCCAGGTATAAATATAAAACTTTATTGAAGTTTATTTCAGTGCATTCTGTGTCATTGATTTTTCAAGAAGGCTAAGGATCTCGGATCACGAAGGAAGGATATGATCGTTTGATGTTATATAGATATCAGATTTTTTTTTAAATTTCTATCAGAATTTCTTTTATAAAGAAATACCACTCACTGATTAATGGCGAAATCTCAAGAAACTATAAGACCTACAAACTTTAAATTTGGTAGGTAGGATCCTAAACGTCCGCTAAGAACGGATTTTAAGAATCTCCACCTGTGAGGGGGTAAACCGAATTTCACGCAGGCAAAGACGCTGGTAGAATCTAGTAATAATATAAAAGAAAATTAAGTTTGTTACTGTTAGGTACTTCCTCACGCCTGAACGCGTATATCGAGGGACTGGAACAATTTGCCTGCTGCTGTCTTCCCATCCGATTACAATTTGGGTGTCTTAATGGCTAGAGTGAATAGGCTCTTAATAAACTAGTGCGCCGCACCAGGCCTCCGTCACTCCATGTACTTGCGCGCTATAATTACCTACCGCCCGGCCGAGCGGTCTCAGGCCGCAGGCGGACTAATTTCAGTGCGGTTTTCGCAAGCGAAGGACATGCACGTTGTTCAATTTTAATAGTTCCATTCGTTTGTACGCGTACCTACGATGCCGTTTGGTGCCTTATGTGCTGTAAATGGGTGCAAATCAAGTAAAAGAAGTGGATAAACACCTAGCATTTTTAACTTCTAAAGATTTTTTTATTTTACCTACCCACTGACGTCTATAATAATGTTTTATAGATAGATAAACCATTTATTTGTTACAACACAAAGCATACACGAAAGCACAATTAAACTTTAAAACTAAGCACCTATATAAATACCTTAGATTATAATATAATCTAAGATAAATACAGTCAACATAAACAAGAAACACATGTAGGTACTTACGAAAAAAAAACAAAGAAAATACAAAAATGAGAACCATAGTGCGGTGTGCATCTCAGTGCTGCACCAAATGGGAGTCCAGCTCAGCATGTGTCAGGCACACGTACCTGACGCTGATTTTCAGCTGGATCTTTGCGGTGACATTCGGACGAGCAGCTGGTTTTGTGAGATCAAATTTTCTATGCGGACTGCGTAGTGAATTGAGTAGGTGGTGGTTTATTGAAAAATAAGCTTGACAATGGTTCTATTTAGACATATTACACAGTCAGCACCGTCAGCACCAATTTATAAAAAAAAAAAATTATAAACGATACACTTTTAAATTTTCACATAGAAGTCAGAACATATTCACAGTTTTTAATATCATAAAAAAAGTTAATAATAATAATGCTTTATTGCATTAACTTTTTTAGTTATGTTAATTTAATTTTATCGAAGAAACAGCCCTGCGATTTCTCGGTGAGCTGCGATTGATCACGCGGTGCGAAGCAATTACAACTGTACGCTTAAACATTAAGGCACATTTTGGCATGCAGTGGTTGCTGACGCGACGAAGTAGGCTATTATAGCAGTATGTATTGAGAATTTTGTATGGAGTGAAGTATCTGTTACGTAGTAACTATTTAGTAATCTGTGGCCGCACCATCAACGATTGCATCACTGCATACCATCAGGTGAGATCGAAGTCAAGCAGTAGTTAGATAATTAGAAAAATGATTAAACGGATTTGGATGATAACAACTGTGTAATTGAAAAAGGACATATCTATTATAATGTATAGTAATGTTTGTTATCCGTAGATTATTTGGTATATCTACATAGTATTAATTTCTCTCAAAATGTTAGATTTAATCTTATAAAATCGCCAATTAAACAATTACTTACCTGAATTGCCACCAATGTTTGGCAAAACATTTGAATTTGACACAATCAGTCTAATCAATCGATAGATCAATCACTATTACATTAATTCTGTAATTGTATTCTTAGATAATTAAATAGATGACCTATTAATTTAGATAGGTAGATAGATACTCATCAGATTCCACTAATGGTTTTTTAGGTTCCAAACGCGATGAGCACAACGATGGTCAGAGGAGACCCCCTACAATCTCCTCAGGGATATGCCCATACAGTCGTTGCACAGAGGGTTCCAGGGTGGTCTATTAAGAGAATATGGGGCCCTCTTCCATATTCTAATGGTGATCACCGGGTTGATTTCAGAGAGGTAAGAATCCTACACTCCCTGATCTTTTCCCCAAAAGTCCAGGTGCATTTTGAAGGTTTCCCCCCGAAAACAAAAAAAAAGATCAACAGAACAAACAGAATTCCCAATTAGCATAAAGCTTTCGCTTTTATTCCTTCTGTCAGCGGGTTTATCTCAGGAACTGTTATGTACTTGAAGGTAAACAGTGATGCAATCAATGATGTTGAGGGGCAATAGTTCATTAAGAGCATATTCAGGAGTTCCCTCTCTTAGAGAGGAAGCCTGTGTCCTAACAGTGGGAACATTAAAAAGGCTGATGATGATGATATTCAGAAGTCTTGAATATACCTATATTACAGTTGGACGGGAAGACCGCTGAAGAAAAATTATAGCAGTTCTTCAGTGTACAGAATAAATGACTAGGATTATAAGGTAATCTATTGAATCTATTTATTTATACTATTTATTTTTACATAGGTGATGAAATACAGTTCAAAACATTCTAAAGAGTTCAGTTATCAAGAAGAGGCACTTGGGTGTGTTAAAAGTGAAATCATAATGTGAAATGATAACGTAGCCACAGATACGTATCTACCTAAGTTATCGAGATGACTTATGGACAGTTAGAGATCTTACATCATTTTGTAAACAACACGTTTTCCATGCGTGTTACGAAACGTAGATGGCTGTACGATCATCAATGGTTTAGACCCTGACAACCCTGATGTGGTTTGGTGTGATTTCTGAGTCGGGAAAAGCAGGTATCATTAAATTTGTCACCAGGGGTGTTATTCTCTAAGATAGCCTTGAGCAGCGCTGGCCGCAGCGATTAAATCGAAATAGGTATACTTATTGGATTAGCAATACAATATATTATAGAGACATTGAGTTAACAATACAATGTACTTATTAAGCTTTCGTCTGGGAATTTCTTAGTCGACAGACTTGAGTTTCTATGTGTGCTTGGTTTATGTCAATAAGCACCCACTGTGGTTGGAGCGAGAAGGAGTGTCAGACTTTTTACTTGGCCTTTGCATTCAAGATCACAGTAAGTATCTCTTTCAATCAGCTCTAGTGGACCCCATCTACTTTACTGACAGTTCTATGAGGTGTAATTGGAACACAACACATCGAGCCTTAACCTTTTACAAATATAGGCGCGGCGATATAGAGGATGATCCAATTCGAATTTCCATATTCAAACCACTGCAATTTTGACAGCTGTCAAAAATGACAAGGGATGCATACGTCACATGTTAGATTGAAAAATCAGGTGCATTTCCGATTAGAATTGCTAGATCCTCAAATAATCGCTGAAAGCGTTAAAATTATTCAACCGTTATAATTTAGAATATAATTCGTGCCTTTTTTTTCAGTACAGTTACGGTAAATTCAATCATCTTTAAGCCAATATCACGCTTGTGTTTATTTCGATTCGGGGTTTTCTTTAGAGACTTACAAAGTATTGTTGGAGCGCATTTAAGTCTAGTTTTTGTTGATAATTAGGAGGATCCTAATTCGGTGAAAAAGTCGTCTGAAAACGACCTTCTGTCTGGCAACTTAACCTTTTTAGCGCAGTCATGAGATGTTATTCTTTCTTGAATGATTGTTACTTTTTTGTTATTTTACTTTTTTTGTGTGTGTGTACCTGGTGACTGTCGTCAAATAAATATTTTTATTTTCTTGAGCGCATCACATGTGCAGTGTAGATGCCATGATTGGACTGACATAAACTTTCATAATAAATCATTACATAGTATAAAACAAAGTCGCCCTGTCAACTAAGCAACGGATTTCGATATGTTTTTTTATTAGATAGAGTGATTCGAGATGATTTGTATGTATAATACATGCATAATATCAACATTGCACCCGAGCGAAGCTGGTGCGGGTCGCTAGTGAATAATAAAAATAACTCGGATAAATTACTATTTTATTTAAAACTATTTCAAGCTACTGTTTATACGATTGTTTTTGATTAAATATAATTATAATAATATGTATTAGGCAGATACTTCAACGCATTGCATGCTTGTATGCATTTATTATTTCAATAATAAATCTATTCCATAGAACGAAACATGTACCGCAATTTATTCGCTATTATACGTTTGTAGGGCCTTGATATTGAACTATTATTTATGTAGAATCTAAATTGTTTCCAATTGAAATGGAAAAACAATATCGTGTACATTTGTTAGGTTAGCTAACGTCTTGCAGTAATTTAAAATGTATCAATTATATTACTGAGAGCAGTGGTGGCCGAGTGGTAGCAGCTGACTTACGAGTTGTAGGTCGTAGATTTCAAGGTTAGCCAGGGGCATTACTTTGTGCAATTCATCACCACTGCTCTCAAAACGGTGAAGAAACCTCGTAAGGAAACTGTCATGTCCTAAAACCAAAAATTCGAACACATGTGACATCTATCAACCTGCTCTGGGCTAGCGTGGTGGATTACGGCTCATTCGCTCTCCTAGAGGAAGCCCGAATGCCAGCATTGGGAACATTATAAGGTTGTTATGCTATGCAATGATATTTATATTAAAACTAGCTTTCTGCAAGCAGCTTCGCCCGCGTGTTGATCCGCGTTTCCTCCCCTTTAGGGGGTCAAATTTGGGAAATCTTTTCTTAATGCTCGCCTACGTTATAAAAGAAAGCCTTGTGCAAAATGTCACGCTCCTAGTCCCAGTAGTTTCGGCTGTGCGTTGATACGTCAGTCAGTCAGTTTCTCCTTTTATATATATAGATATCATCTGTAGGTATATAATATTATATTCTACAATAAACTTCATGGGATATAATCGTTTTATATCCACGTGCGAAGGTCACGGTTACGGCTGATTTGTGTTGAAATAAACTAGCCATTACTACCTACCCATTTTGGAATGCGTTTCTAATCAAATTGATAAAAATATACTCCAGATAATAAGGTAGTATTATTAGAATTTTATGAGAGAAAAAGACTTGAGGTCGAGCCGTAGTGTTTTTTTTTTTACTTAAAATGTAACTTCCACCTTTTATTGAATATTTTTATTATATAAAAAGAACTCTCTAGTGGAAATTTAGTATTACACTTGTATAACTATAAGTTAAATCAAAATAACGACCGACCTTGAAGCGCAGTAACAGTTTTCGGGTCTCAATCGGCTATATTGGTCCAACTTATTTGCCGCGTACCTACTTTTATTCTGTGGTATTTAATTAGGTTCATTCTAATATTAAAAATAAATGATTATAGGTTTGCGTTTGACCGCTATTTCACCTGATGGAAAGCGATGATGCGGTCGACGATGAAGCGCGCTTATCTAGAAGTAACCTTTTCACTTTTGACTTAAAGATTCCCGGATTGTAGCCATCAGGAAATACAGACTCCGGCAAGGAATCCACTCCTTGACTGTACGCACAATGAATGTGTTCCCAAAACGTTTTGTACGTATGTGTGGGGTGTCCACCATGTATCGGTGGCGCAACGTCGTACGTCTGGTGGTCCGATGATGGAACGAAATATCCTAGGTAGGTATTAGCTAGACTTATAACGGAGGCTGGTCATCTTATAACTGCCAGTGACTTTTGCATTTTCTATTTTTAAATTACTTTTTTTTAAACTATTTATTTCTATTGTGGTCACGTAATAGAAGCGACTAGAATTTTTATTGCAATTCATTTCATGATTTTTAAGAATGTCTATTTTTTTGCCCTTTTTTGCCATTATGATCTACGTTTTAGTATGTAAGTACGATTAACTGCTAGTCAATGCCTGTAAAACTGTTCTTTTTGAAGAAAAAAAAGATATCGTTCGTTTGTTTTTTTTTTTTTTTTTATTTTTTTTTTTTTTTTTTACTATACACTGCATCGTATAGATTAAAAAAATCTCTTCATAAATAATCAGTTATCATACTAACTTGTCATTGAAAAAAAAAAGTGAAAGATAACAAAAGAAAATCGAAGATATTTTTTTCTTTAAATCAAAAAGCATGGCACTTAAACAAAACACATTTCCGGCTCAAACCGCCCGTTCCGATAATAACAAAAATTAATTTCTTACACACAATACTGTTATCTACTCACCAATAATCTGTTTTATCACTATTTGCATTTTATCACTAATAATTGTCACATACGAAATACCGGTCCGTATCAAAGGCATCGTGCTGACCATTACTATCAGCGATCCGTTTTTTATTAACCATCTCTGTAAATATCTTTTTATCTAATCTCAACTATGACTGTATGTATGTCTAGTACTTTGTCATCTAAGCTAGTGATAGAAAATTCGTGTGTGAGTTTGTCTGTGATAAGTTTAATTGCGTTACAGTACGGCCGTAAGATAAAAAATAAAAACTAGAAACACAGTTTTTTGGACTTTTCACATAGATTTTGAGGTTATGTCGAAAAGATGTAAATACAAAAGTGGTAGATCTTTTTATGATCTACAAGTTTGCCATTTGAATGTTTCCCCTAGAACCAGTAGTTTTGCCGGAATTAGAGATAAACCATTTTTTCCCCTTAAAAGCGCACACCCATCTACTTCCCGACCTCAGATCGACCGTAATTTATTTTTCCTTAAATTTTTGCTATATTATCTTCCTTTTCCAATGGGTTTCATTCTACTACTATTTAGGTCCACTTTTTATCGTTAACGGTGCTATTTGCACTGGACTACTGCGAATTTTAGCGCTTGAAAATTCGTAAAAAAAAAATGGTTTAACAAATAAATGCATTTTTCAGTTGTTATTGCTGTTAAAAACTGTTTGGGCATTTTTTTTAAACCTTTATTTTTGTACGAGTTTTCAAGTGCTACAATTCGCACAGCCTAACTTCAGACTGGCCAACATACGACGGCCGTACTGTAAATTCTCGGAATGAATTTGAAAATGGAAAGTGGTGTTTATTTTGAAAGAAAGAATAATAAATAATTTGTACCTTAAGCAATTTAACTAAAAATACATAATGAGGTCAAAAATATGCCTAATCTGTTGCCCTTACAGTCATGAGCGCAGCGTTGGCCCAGCAACGAAATAAAAATAGCTACATTGGATTTGTATATGATTTAAATATATACCAAAATAGGTATTTGGATTTCTTCACTGGGCCAGCGTCGCGCTTAAGGCTAGGATAGGATAGGTTCAGGATATCATTTATGTGCTAATTATAATAAAGTTGACCTTTGAGTTCAGTGCCACAGTTAACTCTTTTGAAATTGTTATACTCAAACGCAACGCTAAATAAACTAACCTCACCATCAACGATTACATCACTGCTTACCATCAGGTGGGATCGCAGGCAAGCACCAGTTTATAGCAATTAAAAACAAAAAAAAAATGGATGACTTCAGTAATTGTTTTTTTTTTTTTATGGTAGGTGAAAATCATCCAATGATGCGGGAGACCAGTGTCAGACTCTTACTGACTAAAAAACCTACCCCGTACCTTCCTTGCCTTATTCCTGTAGTCGAGGTAACAGTTTGCACCACCCTCTAGGCTCCAGGAGGCTTCGACCCTGAAGGGCCCCTGCAGTTTGCTGACAACTACTTGAGGCACGCGGGAACGGTGCGCGACGTTGACGACTTGGACTCGGTCTTACCAGACGACCGGACGGCGAGCTACCCATTGCTCACCGTCCGCGAGCCAGTGTCTACGGTGGCCGGATATCGGCAGGATCGCGGCGGCGACGGCTACGGCGAGGGCGCTGTTGCCTTTGCCTTATGCGGTCAGCCTCTTCCTTTACGAGCATTGGAGGCGACCGCCTGCCATTCCTCTTCGCTGCGGACCATAGCCTGAACCAGGGCCCGGCGCGAGAGGTCGCCGCAACTTCGGTAATTGTTGGATCGCATTTAAAAATAGGTATGTAATTTTGTAAATTTCACGTAGTTTAACATTGACAGTTATCTAGTTTCTGAAAATAATTTAAAGGTTTCCTGAAAAACCTTGTATAATTAAGTAATTAAGATTAAGATGTAGCTATACTTCCTATTGTAGCGACATCTATTTCGCCACACGAGAATTATTTTGCTTCGCAGTATTGAGTTTTTCACGTGAGCTTGTAGAAGAGAAATTCAATTTATAAATTAAAAAAATATATAATAATAATTATATATATTTTTAATTAGTTATTTTTAAAACTAGTTTTTTATTATTAGTTTGTATTAATATAAACTATTACTATTATTTTTTTACTTAATTATCAGGTTTGCGGAATCTGTAGCGAAAAGGAAATCGATTAGGTTTGAGACAGGTATATAATGCACAAACACTTCCTTTCGCATTCCCAAAGTGGGAGAAGCTTTTTGATGAATTCATCATCATTTCAGCCGAAAAACGTCCACTGTTGGACATAGGCCTCCCCCAAGCGTTGCCACAACGTCCGGTCTTATACGTCTCGCATCCATAAGATTCCAGCAACCCTGACCAGATCATCGGTCCACCTTGTGGGAGGCCTTCCAACAAGAAAGGTACTTAACACTAATTAATCCGATTAAAACACATTTAAAATGAAACGTAAAAGCGACACCGTAGGAGGACATAGTGTACATGATAAAACAAAGCATATAAATGAATCAGTGATAATGGTGTATTTTTAATCAGTAAATAAACAGTGCAAGTACCTACCTTCATTAGATACGCTAATGAGATAGGTTTATCTAAAGAATTTATCGCTTAACACCATCATTCTAAAACGTTATATTTATAGAGTTTATTTTAATAGATATTGCTAATAATGTAAATAAAGCGCTATCTTAGTTTAGCGCTTTTGTCGGCTAATTTTCTAGCGATATAATACAATGACAACACACTTTTTCTTACATACCGTAAATTGGTGTTACTTTGGCCCTGGGGTATACTTTGGCACAAACCAATAGGAACATGATAAACCGTATTTACTGTGTTTCTATAGGTTGGTAAGCTGTGCCAAAGTTACCTCGAGGTCAAAGTAACCCCTAATTTACTCGGTATATAAATTGATAGAGATATCAATTTAAATTCTGCTCAATACCTTTTGAAGTATTATGTCTCTAATTATGGAATTAGAGACATAATAGAAAGACAATAGATGTGCGAATGGCGTTCGCTTGGGGCTCAAGAGTTTGAATAAAGAACATAATAATTCAATTGTCTTTACCACTGCTAGTTACCACTGCTGGTGGCCGAGTGGTAAAGGCCCTGTCTTACGAATTGTAGGTCGCGGGTTCAAACCCAGCTCGGCGCCATACTTTGTGTAATTTATTTTATCACCACTGCTCTCAAAACTGTGAAAGACAATAACGTGAGGATACCGGTATGTCCTAGAACCAAAAATTCGAAGACATGGGACGTCCACCAATCCAAGCTAGGCCAGAGTGGTGGATTACGGCCCTCTCCTAGAGAGGAGTCCTGGGTGCTAGCCGTGCGAACATAAGACTGATGCTATACTATACTACATAATAATTAGCGACTTTTATAAACATAATGGTTAGCTTTTTTTATAATAATAATAATGTATATAGATATTTATTACAAAATATTAAATTCCCTATATATAGGTTAAAACAAATACACAGAAACACACAAAGCACAAACAAAAACATATAAATAACATTTTGTCATATTGTATTTATAGGTAGTCATGACATCATATTAAATAAATAAATCATCAAGATATTGACAATGTCCGATTACAATTAGATTAAGATCTAAATCAATTATGATTCATAATAGTTTAATTATTTTATCAATACCAATTTTAAAAAACGGTGAAGGAAAACATCTGACTCGATGTTCAGAACCAAAAACTCGAAGACATGTGAATCCACCATCCCGCACTGGGCTCGCGAGGTGGATAACATCCCATTCCCTCTCTTAGAAAAGAGGGAGGCCTATGTCCCAGCAGTGAGGACATTAAAAAGGTTGATGAAGGTGATGAAATGTACGAGTATATGACCTCCCGCCGGACAAAAATCAATACATTATATAGGGTGTACCAGTAATTAATGACCGGTACTTAAACAGGTGATTATAGCCATGATAAAAATTTATTATCATGATAACAATCACGTGTTAAAAATAAAATAGACTAGAGAACTAGACCCGGAAGGAGTTAATCTACACTAATATAATAAAGAGGTAAAGTTTGTTTTTTTGTTTGTAGGAGGTAATCTCTGGAACTACTGGTCCGATTGGATTTTTTTTAGCAACAATAGAAACCTGCTTTACTCCTAAGTGACATAGGCTATATTTTATGTACGCGGGCGAAGTCGCTGACAAAAGCTAGTGTAAAATACTTTGTGACTACAACCGGCTCTTCAAAAAATCTCAAATATCATGGGATAAGAGAACAAAGTGCGGGACAAAAAAAAAACTTAAAAGAAGTTTAACTGGGTGTTTGTCCCAATTGGTTAATGATTCGTTTCTCAAACTTTACATACATTAACTTAATCAACTATTTAAAATAAAACAAATATGCATACACATGAGATAAAAGACATGAGGAAGTAGGAACGCAACTTAAAGTATTGTCCATTATTTACATAAACTATATAATTATATTCATAGAAATAAAAGTAACGACCCGAGACGAAAGGGAGATTTTATCATAATACAGAGCTAGTAACGGTATAAGAATTAGGTAAGTACTTTTATAGAATTAGATAGCTTTTTTAGGTGGTAAAGCATCAAATTCTCTGCTACTATTCTGTATTTTTTGATCTAAGAAGAATATTGAACAGTATTTCAGAAAAATGAACAGTATTTTAGAAAAATGAACAGTTTATCAGAAAAATTAGCAGTATTTCATTTATTTGATGTTCTAATCAATATTTTTTTTGTTTTCTCACACACAACAGAATATATTGAATTACAATATTTTTTTAAAACTGCCTCTCTAGAAAAATAATTAAATTTAGTAAATGGAGATGCTCATTTTTTATTAAATTAATGGTTGCTCTGTTTCTATTCTTACACCACTTTGTATTCCTGAAAGACAATATTTTGTTGCTGAAAACAGTGTTTTGTATACTATATTATGTGATTTGACCGAAACATATTTTCTGTATGGACTTTAAAAGAGACTTTGACCCTTGAATTTGCTTCGGTGTTCCTTCTCAGGGTAGTCAGTTAAGAAACACCGGACTCATCTAGTATCGAAAAAAAAAATGACGTGTAAAAGTGTTTTTTCAATCTACTTGCACATTATAGATCATTTAACAATTTTGACAGGCCTGTCAGTCTAGTAGTTAGTGACCCTGACTGCTATGCAGGAGGTCGTGGGTTCGATTCCCACCCAGGACAAATGTTTGTGTGATGAGCACGATTATTTGTTCTGTGTCTGGGTGTAATTTATCTATAATATGTATGTATTTAGAAATATATAAGTATGTTTATCAGTTGTCTAGTACTCATAACACAAGCTCTGCTTAGCTTGAGACTAGACGGCGTTGTGTGATAGTTGTCGAATATTATTATTATTATTATTATTATTTACTTTTGTTTATCAGTAAAAAGTATAATTTAGTGAAAAACGGTAAAATAGTGTTCTTAACATTTTAGTTGGTAACCCTAGCGATAGTACATCTTATATCCAAAATTTTCTGGATGACATCAATAAAAAAGATGACACCATATGCAACATTTTGTTATCTTTATCCTGTTTCATTTTACATAAATGTTTGCATCATAACAAGTACTTGATTAAGCTACCCATCGCAAATCAAAATCCTCACTATAACCACCATGCACTTAAGACCTTCTTCACCCGAAACGCATACAAAAAGTACATTTACACCGATCAAAAGGACGTAACCGATAATTTTGACAAGTTATATTTTTCTGTGCAATTTACAAGTTGATGTAGTATGAGATAGTGGTATATACAGCTGATAACGTGTTATCACGCCGACAAAACCTAGTTGGGCACCTGTCAGATAAGATAAGACAAGATAAGACATGAGTTTATTCATTAACAGAGTGTTTACTTTCATGATTGCATTCATTTTTGGATTATTAATATCGCAGAGTAATTTTTTTTATGATTAATATCCTGCTCCCTGTGTTACGTGAAAGCAATAGGAAAAAAGTTTGAAAAAATATTTTTGTTACTTGTATTTAACAAGTCTATCAAAAAATATATAAAAATAGAATACTTATTAAACATAATATATATAAAAAAATGGAAAGCAACCAGATAATATGTACTTTTTTATGGTGGGTAAAAATCATCCAAGGACCAATCCCGTACTTGGGCGGATCGAGAAACAGTGTCAGACTCTTACTGACTAAGCACCCCACCCCATTCCTTCTTTGTTCTTCGCACTGGAGCCAAGCCTTCCTTTCAGAAAAAAACCCTAGGCCCCAGTAGGCTTCGACCCTTTTGTAGAGTCTTTACGGTTAATTATGTAGGTACTCATACAATAGCCAAAATAGATTTTTTATCTTTTATTTATTTATTACCGTTTTTTATCTAAATAAAAATTGCAGATACATAGAAAGAATGTTTCGGGTCTCAATTGAGGCGATTGCGCGCAATAATAGCAACGGATTCAATTTATTTGTCGCCTACTATATTTTGTTGCAGAAATATAACTACAGGCAAAGCAGATCATCATTATTTCAGCCGAAAGACGTCCACAGCTGGGCATAAGCCTCCCCCAAGCGTCGCCACAAGGACCGGTCCTGTGCGTCTTGCATCCATCGGATTCCAGCAACCCTGACCAGGTCAGCGGTCCACCTTGTGGGAGGCCTTGGCTTGTGGCTGGTGTACGCGGTCACCACTGTTCTGCGTGCAATGTGTCCTGCCCATTGCCACTTAAGTTTGGCGATTCTTTTCGCTATGTCGGCCATCTTGGTTCTCAAAAAATCGGATACAGTTATCAATTCCAATAGAACCGCATAAGACAAAGGTTCACAGACAAATGTTCGACCCACATCCCACATTAACATTTTGCTTCTAAATAACCGAATATGATACCGCCCTTGATCCAAAACTCTAATTCCCAACGTATTATATACGGCTTGAATACTGAGAAACTCTCAAACGTTGTGGATTGTGGCTGTAATGCAATATTATCTGCATGTTCATATCTATCTTCTATATATGTATACACTGTTAAATTTTGATCGTTTTAATCCCGTGGAGGATCGATCCGGTACATAAAATAATATAATATGTATATTCCACAACTGTCACACAACGTCGTCTAGTCCCAAGTTAAGCAGAGCTTGTGTTATGGGTACTAGACAACTGATAAACATACTTATATATTTCTCAATACATACTATAAAATACACACCCAGACACATAACAAATGATCGTGCTCATCACACAAACATTTGTCCTGGGTGGGAATCGAACCCACGACCTCCGGCATAGCAGTCAGGGCCACTAACCACTAGACCAAGGGGCCAGTCAAATTGGTACTTACTATCGATTTGTAAAGATATAAACTCGAATTAATTAAAATATACGCATTTACGAATTTAATTTGTTTAAGTAAACGTCAGCTTGAGACGAATTACCTGTAGGTAGTTAATACGTAACGACGGACTACGGTCATTGGACTTGCCTAGCTTCTGCTCTCAAAAACGGCAAAAGGCTGGGTTATCCTGGAGACAAACCCCTTTTCTTTTCTTCCCTCGTCCCTCCCTTTCCTGTTTTCCTCTGTCTTACTGTGAAGGTAAGAGATAATCTCACGGAAACAAACCGTCCTATTGTAAATAAAATTTCAAGGCCCTACAATGTCAAGGCGAATCTTCTCTGTCTCTTTTACTCAATAACATAGTGTTTTAGACAACACTTACATTTCTAATCTTTAAAGATGTCTTGCAGAACACGGTATACCTACATATTTTTAAAATTAGAATCGAATTAAGCACTTATAGTTACTTTAATATAACCTTTCAAATAGTGTATTTATTTATTTACATATACTTTATTGTATGCTGCATTTACTACAAATATACATAATACAAACATTATCACTACATAGTATAAAACAAAGTTGCTTTCTCTGTCCCTATATCCCTTTGAATGCTTAAATCTTTGAAACTACGCTACGGATTTTGATGCGGTTTTTTTTAATATATAGAGTGATTCAAGAGGAAGGTGTATGTGTAAATTACATGCATAATATATTTAATATCACCATTGCACCCGTGCGAAGCTGGGGCGGGTCGCTAGTTAAAAATAAGGGTACAATGGGCGGTCTTAGCGCACAAGGCAAACTCTTACAGACAACCTTTGGATGGACTTCGCGAAAGGAGATAGATTTGGGGTTGCCAATGTACAATTATTAGAAATAATACTAATAAGCCATAATAATACAATACAAAATAATATAGTAATATATATCAAACATATATCAAAAACTAGCTTTTGCCCGCGGCTTCGCCCGCGTGGTATTGGGGTTGGGGTTGGGGTTTCCGGGATAAAAAGTAGCCTATGTTCTATTCCGGAGTATATCCTAAGCCTGTGCCAAATTTCATCCAGATCCGTCCAGTCGTTTTGGCGTGATTCAATAACAAAAATCCGAACATCGTAACTTTCGCATCTATACTATTATACTATAATATTATAAAGCTGAAGAGTTTGTTTGTTTGAACGCGCTAATCTCAGGAACTACTAGTTCGAATTGAAAAATTCTTTTTGTGTTGAATAGACCATTTATCGAGGAAGGCTTTAGGCTATATAACATCACGCTGTGACTTATAGGAGCGAAGAAATAATGGAAAATGTGACAAAAACGGGGAAAAATATTCATCTTTGAGGGCTTTCGTTGCGTGCGCTGCGAAAACGGTTCAAGATACCAAAAAAATATGTATGAAGGAATTATTCCTCTTAAAATGATCTAAAAAAATGTCCGCGACAGTATATGTCTATCTTTTAAGATTAACTCACTAGAACCGTTTTTATGGGAATCAAATTTGGCCGAAATTAATGCATTATTACCAATTATTTGGTAGAGTTGTATCAACATAGTAATATTAAACTTTATCCAAACAAATGTGTTGTTGATTAAGAGTATGTAATTGTGAATAAAATTGTCTTTGAAATCACTTATTTTCAATGAACATCTTAGAAGATATTACAATTTTAAAATTACTCCGATATAAAATTCACACGCGCCGCATGATATGCAAACCATGACGCTGCGCCTGGCCGGCGGGCGAGGAGAGGGGTTGCTTGCGCGCGACGCGGAGGGATATTTTAATGGTAGGTAAAAATCATCCAATGATGAACCCCGCTCTTGGGCGGAGCGGGAAACAGTGTCAAACTCTTACTGACTAAACAACCTACCCCGTTCCTCCCTTGCCTTATTCCCAGAGTCCCGGTATAACGCTTTCGCACCAACCCTCGGCTGCAGGAGGCTTCGACCCTGAAGGGCCCCATAGTTTGCTGACAACACCTTGAGGCGCGCGGGAGCAGTGCGCGCCGTCGACGACTTCGTCTCGGTCTGGACTGTTACCAGACAACCGGACGGCGAGCTACCCATTGCTCACCGTCCGCAAGCCAGCGTCTACGGTGGCCGGATATCGGCAAGATCGTGGTGGCGACGGCTACGGCGAGGACGATGTTGCCCTTGCCTTATGCGGTCGGCCTTCTCCTTTACAAGCATTACCTACTGCTTCGCAGAAGGAGGCGACCGCTTGCCATTCTTCTTTGCTGCGGACCATGGCCTGAACCAAGGCCCGGCGCGAGAGGTCGCCGCCGCTGATCACCCCCACGAGGACACGGCGATGCTCTTCTCAAGCGGGGCACACCTCCACCGTGTGCTCCACCGTGTCCTCCCGGCTGGCCACTCAGTGGCGACACCCGGGCGTCTCTTCCGCACGAATCTGGCGCAGGAATCTCCTGAACTTCCCATGTCCGGTGAGAACCTGCGTCATGCGGAAGGTGAGGACGCCGTAATGTCTATCCAACCACGCCTCAAAGAGAGGACTTACCGCCGAGATTATGGCGTGCCCAATGGGGGGTGTAGCTTTTAAAAACTAAATTGTCTAAAATAATAACAGAAATTGACACGGGCAAAGTCGTGGATAACAGCTATAATTTATAAAGCTGAGGTTGTTTGCAAAAATAAATATGATGCCTAAAATAACTATTCCACGCGGACGAAGTCGCGGGCACAGCTAGTTTATAATATTAGTAAGATAATACTAATAAGCCATTATAATACAATACAAAATAATATACTAATATAATATATCAAATGTATATATTACTAGCTTTTGTCAGCGGCTTCGCCCGCGTACATAAAATATAGCCTATGTCACTCAGGAGTAAAGCAGCTTTCTGTTGTTGCTAAAATTTTTCCAATCGGACCAGTAGTTCCAGAGATTACCCCCTACGAACAAAAAAACAAACTTTACCTCTTTATTATATTAGTGTAGATTGAGATAGGAGAAAAAAAAACAAAGTAAAAGGTAATACTTCTTCACCAATTTTAGAGACATAATAGAAAGACAATAGGCATGCGAAAGCCGGCGTTCTTCGCTTCGCTTCGCTTGGGGCTCAAGAGAGTAAACATTTGCACGTCGTATTTGGCAATGAAAGGCCCAGACAAATAAGTATCTATTTTAAGTATATATTTTTCTAAAGATAACGTAGTCCCAGTTTAAGAGGACAACGAAGTATTCCAGCATCTGTTACCTTGAACATTCATCACGAAGGTTGTGCGGCAATATAAGTATGAGATAAATGCTCTATGGGAGGTATTTTGAACTTTATGTCTATGGCATAAAGACCATAGTGTCTCTGCATGGTTTGGTTGACTCAAAAATGATATTACGAGATAATGTCGAAAAATGAATGATTGTATTTTATTGGAAATCACATGTTTTTTAGTTTCACGGTTCGTATTCACATGACAACCAAACCATATACTAGTTTCTATGTAAATAGTAGTCTATGATTAAGTTCAGAAATTCTAGTCGGAACAATCATGTAATTACAAATCCCGCCCTTGGGTGAAGCAGGAAATAGTGTCAGACTTTTACTCACTAAACGACACACAACGTTCCTTCTTTGCCCTAGTTGCAGGGCCCTGGTGTTTCGCATTCACATAAACCCATGGCCCCAGGAGGCTTTTACCCTGCTGGACCTACAGTTTACCCACGACTCCTCGAGGCGCGCAAAAAAGTAGTAGATAGTGATTTAATTAACAACAACCATTTCTTTAATTCGATAAATATTATTATTTTTGTTATTTTTACCTAATGAAGAACTGCTCGACCGATAACGTGTAAAATTTACATAAACCATCTACTAAATAGCCCAAACAAAGCCTAAACATTTGGTTTGGATAGGTGAGCCCGTTAACGGTATTACAACGAGAAGTGGCATTGATTTAAATCAGTAACTTTATGGAAATCAAATTTGCTAATACAAAGAAAGAATTTTTCAAATCCGTACAAAATGAAATAACAAATTCTCAAAGATGCGTGACAAACTCTCAAAATGGTAAAAGAAAAAATTGTGGGGAAATTGATATATCCTAGAACCATAAATTGGATCTCATATGAAATTTACCAACCACTGCTATATCTATATGATGGATTACCCATTCTTTCTCTTAGAGAGGAGGCTTGAATCCTAGCAGTGAGAACATTATAATAAAGGATGATTAAGATAAAATTAAGTTAAGTGAAAATTTAATAATAACAGCTTTTATACATTTTTAATAATTACACTGCAGAGTTTTTCTCACACAGATAAAAAATCCATTATTCACAATAAATTTCTCCACAGTTACTTTCTATGGCTGAATACGAAATAATAAAATAGCACAAAAAAAATTAACTGTCATTATATTTGTTACCGCTAATATGCGTAAATTAGAATGCAATTAACTATTTAATCTGCAGATTATCTGATTGAGTCTGTTAAAGAACAAAAATATATTTAAGTTCCTACATTAACTAGATAATTTGCAAACTTCCTGGATAATCTGTAGACTAACAAAGAAGTATATGGTTCAGTTATAAACCTGCTTTTTTGTTTGACTAAAACTTGCAAATTCATTGTTACTATAAAATTTAATTTTTTAATAATACCTAAAATTTTATGAAATAATATATTAATTTTATGGTACCCCGACACGGGCAGGTTAGGTTAGGTTAGCCTCTCGCCATTGTTGTTATTTTTTGCCCTCATAAAACCTGCTACTTAAAGTAAAATTTCACACTTTAACGAATTCTTTGATTTTATTTGAAGATTACCGAATTAATTAACGTATTCTGCCGTGCAGACACTAAAACGCAGTAAAATAGCGTACTTTTACTGCGTTTTAGTATCTGCACGGCCGTATTCCGCACTCTAACAGTAATACACTGAATATAAGTAAAAACTCTAAAGAACTAAACTAGTAATGTAAAGTATGGCGCTGAAAAACCCCTCCGCATCATTGTCGACTGAAAATGTACGAAAAAAACTGGCAGCATTGCCACTCTGTATGGCAATAAGCATTGCCATACACTGTGGCAATGCTCTCTCAATGTCCTTTGTCCAAAGTAAAAGTCAGCCTTTGGATAATACGAAGTATCAACAAGGTGTTTTGAAAGTAAAATAGCAAATTACATAATATACATTAATAAATAAACTGAATTATTTCATAATCAAAACGTTTATCAATTTAGCAATAATTGTTATTGTGATTTTAACCTTGGTATTATTTTAATTAAGTAGTGCATTTTTCCAACACTGATAATATGAAAAATGTATGTCATTAACATTTATTTGATAACATTTTAGTTTTATTTTTGTTTCTAACTCCTGTTTTAGCTAGCATAATAATTATGTAATGGTCAAATAAAAATAACTCATAATGCTGTTAATCAAATTTTTTTTATGGTGGGCAAAACTCATCCATGACCAATCCTTCTTTGCCCTCCGCACTAGGGCCAAGCCAAGCTTTCGATTCAGAAAGAGACCCTGGGCCCCAGTAGGCTTCAACTCTTTTCAGGCGAGTGAACAGAGCGAGCTGTTGACGACTTGGCTCGGTCCGGACTGTTACCAGACGACTGGACGGCGAGCTACCCATTGCTCGCCGTCCGCAAGCCCGCGCCTACGGTATGTTGTTAATCAACTGGGGATAGAACTGTTTTTTAATTGTTATGGAGTTCGCGATTGACCGCTGACCTGATGGAAAGCTTTATTAAAGGCACTGATTTAAAGGAGCAGTTGTAAATAGCGGTTTTGGTAAGTTAAAAAATATAAATGGGAGGTTTAATAACTAGTTCAGCAGTTAAAGCTAAGCAGTAAAATAAACAAAAGTGAGTAATAAAAAATAATAAAACTGATCGGTGAATACAAAATTGAGCAGAAAAATAATTAAATGGGCAGTAAAAATGAATGAATGGGCAGTTACGTGTGGGCAGTAATAAATCAGAATTTGTCGGAAAGAAATCTCATTCTAAGCAATTCTATAAACAATGAGGTTGTAAATTAGTGTTGAGATAATAATATAGCGGTGTGACGAACGGGCAGGGACAGATAGACGAAGTCGCACCATAAGGGTTCCTTTTTTTAACCGACTTCAAAAAAAGGAGATGGTTCTCAATTCGGTTGTATTTTTATTTTATATTTTTTTATATTTTTTACCTCAGAACTCCTTCGTTTATGGACCGATTTGAAAATATTTTTTTTCACCTTGTATCATATGCTTCCAGATTGGTCCCATTTTTTTGAAAATGGAGTTCTGATGATAGGATCCATGAAGAATCGAGGGAACTCCTCAAATTTTATGAGCAACTATATGGTGATTTTGGTATTTTCTTCGAGATCTTGAGCATTTACGGTCAAAAAGTATCATTTGATGAAGTGGAGCTGATGAAGAAGACCAGGAATGGCGAACGAAACTTCATACTCAGATATCTATAAGCTCCGGCCAACTAACGAACATTTGACCTCTCTTTTCAATGAAATTGAGTTCGGGTGTCACCGCTCGCTATGATCTGCCGATCTATTTATCGATCTGCCCATTCCATCATTTTTACTGCCCATTTAGTTATTGGACAGCTCAATCATTTTTAGATATTGACATTGTATGATAAAATAACCGACAAGTTGTTTTTTTTTTTATTGTCCATGTTTTACTGTCGCAATAATTAATGAACTGCCATTAAATTAAATAACTGCTCAACATGTTTTTGAACTGATCATAATAACATATCAAATATTTAAATAACTGCTCAAAAAATTAGTTCCCTTTATTAAACACTAGCTTCTGCAAGCGGCTTCGCCCGCGTGAAGCCGATTTTTCCTTACAGAGCGGACGACTACACTCTATAGGGAAACTACCTGCCAAATTATAAGTTTGTAGATGTTATAGTTTCTAAGATTTCGTGATTAATCAGTGTGTGGTATTTCGCTTTTATGGATAGATTTTGCGATTATTAAACTATACAATGGTTGTAAATTTATAATAATATATGTATTAGTCATAAATAATTTAAACTTAATAATAGGAATTATGCCATTTGACTAGCCATGAAATCGACATAAATTATTGTTGAAATAAAAATATCATAATTATGAAATAGCTCATATAATTAAAGATAAAAGTCTTGGTACTTGCTATAAAAGAAAAAGTGCGTTAACTTTTCTATATATATGTTTTATAAAATAAGTAGACAGTTAATTGTAGTTGTCTACTGTAATCACTTTGCGTAAAATCAGATATTGTCCATTATGGGCGAGGGAGCATGCGGAGAGCATGTTATTGAGTGCATGACCATTTAAGTAGACCGGACTTAGTTGGAGAAGAAGAATAAATAAACCATTTAATTTTTGGACAATATCTTAACTTTTGTCAGAAAATATTTGTCAAAATACTGAAAGTAAATACGAAAGTCCGCTGCAGCGCTTCATTAGCATTATGCCGTCTAACAAAACTTTTAAAACTTACAGCGCTGTCACGCTGCGTAAACGTCAAAACTACACTAATGTCATCAGTGTAAAGGTGTATAGCTTACAGATCACCTAAGCGGAGTAAAGTACTGTAATGTATGCCCAATCTAGTGTGTAGTACATGTATATCGACGATCTGTATGCAGATGAAGCTCGTGGCTAAATTAATAACAATCACAATCATATCTACAAAGTTAAGCATCGCATATCTCTTCATCTTGAGATACCTTCGGTTCAATGTGTCTCAGAAAGCTCATTAAGTCTTTGATTTTTGTTGACATTTGTAAACCTTTGACAGTGGTTAGGGATACAAGGAAACTTGACTCCAGTTTTTCCAAGCAGTGACGTAATAACTGGGTATGGTAAAAACTGGATTGTGAAGACAGGCAGTCGTCCCATGAAAAATGATTGGCAAAAAAAATAATGATTGGCTAGGCCTGTGGGCTAGGCCGTTGATGTTGACAATATGTCAATCAAAAGAAGTTAGAATGAACAGTGATCAAGAGATAGCCGTCTATTAGTAAATTGGGGTAAGAATGAAGATAACGATGGAGATATTTGTTCATAAGATGTAGATAATTGAAATTACCGAAGTGCAGCACGCACTTATCATCTTGAACAACATTTACTTAAGAATTGAACTCAGTTATTTTATGACAGTTACAGTTTTTGCACAGCTAAAAGAGTTTTTATTTAACAAAAAAAAAATCAGCTTTTACCATGGTACCAACATGGTAAAAGTTGAATTTTTTTGAGTGCCTAACTACAACACTCCTCTATGGCTGGTTGCTTATTCTTATGTCTTATCTGCCCTATGGTATAGAGCTAGTAGTTACCTATCCAATAATCCTATAATAATTTACCCTTTCACTTCCTAAAATTACCACATCATAACCTGCACCTACTAAGATACAAGATCTGGGCAAAATTAAAAGAATCTGAATTTTAAACGCTTTTAATTTTGCCCAAATTTAAACTGTGTGATACCAAAAAAATTTCATATAAAGTAAGAAATTGTTTTTAAAATTAATGACCCGTCATATTGTTTACTATGAGCATAAAATACATTCTATTTCTTTTGCTGTGAGCCGTTTCGGTACGTAAACATTTAATTTACATAATTTCGCGGCACTATGTATAAAATAAAGAAAAAAAACCTGAACTTTACGCTCTTTTATGTAACACAGAATGTTTATTTATCACGTATAATATGCTAATACTTTCACTGAAATTTTTTAGAACATTTTTGTAAAACCATCTGGGGAATAATGGAGAATACGACCAAAAAACAACACGCACTGTTTAAAAGTATCAAAACTTGTTATGTTAAGTTATTTTTTATGTAAAAAATGTACAACACTCAACACCATTACACGCTTGTAGAAAGAACACTGACTGAGGTGTTCTAAATAATCACTATCAATTGTTTTATATCAGTAGGCTGAGCACAGACGGGGCGACACTTGAACGATGAGATAACACGTTTATACTACTTTGTTGACTCTTCAATAAATACTTCCTCAAGAATTAAAACGAGCAAGATTAGTGATATAATCAGCTTAACAATATTTCCATAACTGGGCAATGGGCAATATTTCTATACTCAGGCCTCCTCTAGAAAAGCCAGAATGAGCCGTAAATCCGTAATCCACCACGCGATTCTTCACAATATTTTCCTTCATCGTTTCAAGAGCTGTGGTGGTGAAATAAATTACACAAAGAAATGTAGGTATGCCTGGTTAGGATTTAGTGCAAACTAAGTACTTAAAAGCCAGGGTAACGACCCTGGATTTTATCCCAAGGCCAGTAGGTACCGCTCCACAAGACCTACTAGCGCATTTAACCTAACCTTTATTTCAATACCTCATCTATATGCATATTTTTGCATTCTATCAGTAAGAGTACAACCGAACCAACAATGTTGACTTGTTTTATATTAATCTTGACTTGGTTTTAGATTGTAGAATGTGTAAAAGAGCCTTCATGAGTGGTGATAAATAAAGTACACATGTCTGGCACACCCCAATTGACGTGTATGTGTTCTCTAACACTTGAGATAATATCATTGAACACGCGTCAACAAGAAAACTATTGTAATTTTAAGAGCTTCATTTACGCTTTGTATGTTTGTACTTAAATGGGACTGGGCAGGACATGTCTGCCGCATGTCTAGCGAGCTGTGGGTCCGCAAAACACAGGATTGGTGCCAGGACACGCGACGCGGGGCCGCGGCAGGCCACGAAGGAGATGGCGGGACGACCTGGATGTCTTCCATGGGAATTGGAACGCTAAAGCGAGTAACAGCGATAACTGGAACGAATGGAGGGAGGCCTTTGCCCAGCAGTGGGACAGCACAGGCTAGCTATAATAATATTTGTACTTCAGTAATTTTAACACGGTTATCAACTGAATTATAAACTGATTTGATTATTGTGATAGGCTGAGAGAATAAACATCATCATCAGCTCTTCGTTTTTTTTCAACACATCTTTTTCAATCAATTCTCTTTTTAAAGGCTTGTTAAGAGGGGTTCTCTACTTGACTGCAAAACTTGAAGATTCGATTTTTCTTATATCGAACACGGCGCGTCGATAATTCAGTTGTAGGATGTTTTATTCCATTGATGCTTTATTGGTACGATGCACGGTGGTTGTGCGAAAATTCCTGTTTCGAAAAACCCTTCAAAGATTGCTCATTAGTTCGATAGTATATCAGTTCAAAACTTCTGTTCAACCTTATTAAATTATTGAGCCATGAGTATAAATGTTACTAAAAATGAATGTTACTAAAAAAAAGCCAAAAAAATGTGGATGCCATTAGAAAAAAGAAGCCATTAGTAAAAATGTGGATGGATGGAGAGGGAGAGGGAGACCAAAGAAAATATGGAAGGATTGTGTAAGAACTGGTATGAAAGAAAGAGGAGTTAGTGATAGCGTGACGGGTGACAGGACAGAATGGAAGAAACACACATATATATTGGGCCGACCCCAAATAAAACGGGACAAGGGCAGGAAGATGATGATAATGACTAAGGAAATAGATTCCTTTTGCTTACTGACTACGTGACTAAGCGTTGAGATGAGACTTGACGTCATTCCCATACATTTGAAGTTTTACTACTCTGTGTGTGTGTGCGTGTGTATCCCAATAGACATGTCTCTTACATGTCATTCAATAGACATGTCTCTTATATGTCTTACATGTCATTCAATAGACATGTCTCTTATATGTCTTACATGTCATTCAATAGACATGTCTCTTATATGTCTTACATGTCATTCAATAGACATGTCTCTTATATGTCTTACATGTCATTCAATAGAAATGTCTCTTATATGTCTTACATGTCATTCAATAGAAATGTCTCTTACATGTCTTACATGTCATTCAATAGACATGTCTCTTATGTCTATTAGGATCATCCACCGTCGTTACTTGGCCTATGTTTCTGCAACTAAACTATTATTATACTAAACACAAAAATACATTGTGAAATTAATGGTTGAGACATTAGAATTACACATGTTTTAAACACGGAAAAAAAAATGTAATGAGTTTGGTCTCTTACTAAATACTAAATTGAATTGAATACTTAATTAAAAATGATGGTTACAGATAGTTACAAAAGTGCTTTGTTTATAGTTTTTTCTTTACAAATTTAGGATTTCTTTTCTTAATCGTGAGATAGACTTTTGATATTATTGTTAATTTTGTGTGTGATGGAACTTACGGAAGACAATAAAGAAATAAAAAATTGAAATATTGCAACGGCATCTTATTGTTTCAGCTTTGAAACTAAAAGACATGCCTAATGTATTTAAATAAAAAAATATTGTTTCTACTGATGATGATGGTGATAATGCCATCAAGCCAATTTCGCCTTTCGCATTCCTTGACTTCTTAAGGCGGCTGCAAACTTTGTTTCTATTACTGATTTTGAAATCATTTATCTACACTAATATAATAAAGAGGTAAAGTTTGTTTTTTAGTTTTTTTGTTTGTAGGTGGTAATCTCTGGAACTACTGGTCCGATTGGAGAAATTTTAGCAATAATAGAAAGCTGCTTTACTCCTGAGTGACATAGGCTATATTTTGTGTACGCGGGCGAAGCCGCTGACAAAAGCTAGTTTGATATATTATGCCTTAAATCGATTTGATCGTAAGGGCAACATTGCAGATTTATTTTTTTATTACCCGTGAGAATAGTAAAATATATATTTCGTCTTAATAGTTATTCATGTTCATAATTATTTTAATTTAATTAAACTAAATACTCGAATAGATATCTGTTCATAGTAACCTAACCAAATATTTATCTCAAATAATAACCTAGACACGTATTCAATATTCCATGAATACTAGTTAATTATTATTTTAGTTAATTATTGTGAATTGTCAAGAAATTTTGAACAGAATAAACGGGAGACATAATTTAGGCTATTGGAAGATTCTCCGAAGTTGAATATCTAAGTAACTATAGTTTAACATTGTAACCTATGGCATACTAGTTTAAGCCAGCGGCTTCACCTGCATGCGAAAAGAATGCAGTTTGTCCCGCTATGCTTGACTCGTAAAAAATAGCTACCAAAAAATGTAGCTATGCACGATCACATTCGAGGGTAGTGAAGAAGGAAAAGCATAACATAGCATCAGCCTTACAATGTTCCCACTGCTGGGATTCAGACTTCCTCTCTAGAAGAGAGAATGGGCCGTAATCCACCACGCAGGCTCAGTACGTGTTGGTGGCTATCACATGTCTTCGAATTTTTGGGTTGAAGAAGAAAAGGAATTCCAACAAAATCAACAAGTCGAGTATAGCGAAATTCGAGCATAACGGGACCAATCAAAGGAACATGTTTTCGGGAGAAAACATGTTCCTTTGTTGTTCATGTTCATGTTGTTGTGTTGTTTGTTCTGTGATTGCTCGAATTTATCCCTAAAGGTAGGTACCCTAAGTCCTATTATTTGGGGCCATAGATTATGTGGAATTGAACCCCGGGGCCTTGGAAAGACGGTAAAGAAGGAACAGGAGTAAAAGTCTGACGCTATCTCTATCGCCAAGGGCGCGGATATATCATTGGATAATTTTCCCACATAAGAAAAAAAAAACTGTATTAGTAGGCGCTCACACTACTGAATCAAAAATACAGTACGGCCGTCGAATCTTGGCGAGTCTGGAGTTAGGCTCTGCGAATTGTAGCGCTTGAAAACTCGTACAAAAATAAAGGTTTAAAAAAATGCCAATAACAGTTTTTAACAGCAATAACCACTTCAAATTGCATTTATTTTTTTAACCAGTAGTTTGAGCGTGGAGAACTAACAAACAATATTCATCAACAAACATACACAAGTAGGACCAACTTTTTTATTAGTGTTAGTAGTGTTTAGAAACAATTATGTCTCTGAAACTATTATGTCTGAAAACTTAAGTAATAAGATGGCAACAAGCTGTTACTAAGTAAGTAAATATCTTTGTGTAATATGATTTCAGATTGAAGTTTGAACTTTTTTATCTAAATCACAACCACCAGAGAGTGCTTATCTGAATTATGCGAAGTTTTTTTTTTAATATTAATAAAAAAATAACCAAAAATCATGAAAAAAAAACCCGCTGCTCCATGGATTTATATTCACATAACTGGACAATATGGAGCAGCGGGTTTTTTTTTCGTTGGGTTGGTCTTATAGTAAAAGTTGATCATATTGGTGTGTATAATGATCCTTTTTAAGGAAAACCCATCTGTTGTATCAACTTTGTATGATTGCTAGAAAAAGAGGTTAGTTGAGATCACAAGGAAGAAAAAAATGCTATTTATTTATTTATTTAGGTTTACCAACAGTTGTTACAGATATAATAGGAACAGGAACTTAAAATATTAGTGTCTTATATCCAACTGTACAACCAATTACAGGTAAACACCTCATGCAAAATACACTATCAACATCTTACAACTATTCAATAATTTAATAACTTATTTCTACGTACTTAAAATCTAGATAATATATATATTCTTTAATTTTAATAGCTATACATCAGTTCTCCTATGTTTGACATTTCTGACAAATGCTGACATTGAATCTGAGTGGACGTCAGCCAGGTCGCTGGATTCGTTGATGAGTTTGCACATGCGGGGTATAGGCCTATACCCCGCATGTGCTATAATTGCTAAGTTTTTTTTCGGTGGACTTACTTGGGCGGAGAGGGAGACAGTGTCCAACTTTTTTTGACTAACAACTCACCCCGTTACCCTTAGTTCCAGGGTCCTGGCGTTACACATTAACATATACCCACGGCTTCGACCGTACCTACTGAGCTTCTAGGTACGATAAAACGATACCTAACAACAAACTGCGACAAACAGTCGACCCGTGTGTGCACAGCCTTAGCCACAGCAATAAGACAAAGATCAATCGGTATGCAAGACTCGACACGCTTGTTGAGCGTTACACAAATATTACTTAATTTAATTGAAAATAATGTAAGCGTGTTTAATAAGTTGTAACTTACACGTTATGAAACTGCGAAGTTGATGATTTGTAACATGCTGTTGCGGGAATAGGCATCCCATGTGAATATTATGGCAAAAGAACGTACCGCTTTTAGGCACGCAGTTTACTGTTTTTCGTACTAGTGCGGAAAAATGGCGTGCTTGCCCCGCCACAACACTACTAACAACGTAACGTGGATTGTCACTGCAGCCTTCGGCTCCAAAACAAACTATATTCCATAAAGATATATGTAGCGACATCTATGACATCACATAGGAACTAAAAATGCGTGAATTAACTTTTTCACTCCGATAGATTGTAATCTACCGAAAAGTAATACGTTAATAAGCCCCAAGAGGACACCGGTGTCCACACGCCTATTGACTTTTATGTCTGTAATTACGGTAGTTGAAAAGTATTACAAGCAGTATTACGGTTCTCAATCTTTCTGTAGGCTATAATCTCGTGAGATAGATCATAACCTAACGGTATTTACAATTATACAGTGACATATACAACAGCAACATAAGGTGAACCGAAGACCTGGTCAGGGTTGCTGGAATCCGATGACTGCGAGGCTCAAAGGACCAGACGTTGTGGCGATGCTGAGACCTATGTCCAACAGTGGATGTCTTACGGTTGAAATGATGATGATGATGATATTTTAATACAGCAGTCCACAGAGCTGTCCAAACCAGACATAACATCTGTCTGGTCGGAGTATCCTCCATTTTCGACGGAGGTTTACGGGCTACGGGACTCTACTCTTAGTTCCATATATAACTAAAGATATTCGAGAAAGGACAGTGATTGCTCTTGTAATGCTAAACTAGGCTGAGCTTTATCCCACATAGGCCTAAAATCATCTAGAATCCCTTTCTGCCGAGTGTCGGACAAATTAACTGGATCTGTATGTAGTGAGTGACAAATGGTGGCAGTTTCAACATGAGCGCTTAATCTTGACGGATATAAGCCCCGAATACACGTGGTTGGAGAGCTAGACTACACTAACTTGTACAGAGGTCATCTACCTGTGATTTTATTAAGTACCATTTTTAGGAGGTTTTTGGGTTATTGAAGGGAAAGACAAGTGGGTCAGGACCAAATTTTTGACGTAATCGCACAAGGGAATCACAACAAAATGTGTCACACTGGAAAATAAATATAACGCAACAATTCTATTGTGCTACACTTATTTTCCAGTGTGACACATTCCGTCGCGTCAAAAATTTGGACCTGACCCAAGTACCGTTTTTGGGAGGATTTTTTGCGGACGGTAAAAATCATCTAATGTCATCTCCCGTCAGTTGCTGGCGCGGGAGACAGTGTCAGACTTTTACTGACTAAACAACCTACCCCGTTTCTTCTTAGCTCTTCATATCGGAACAGGAACTACCTTTAAGAAGCTGATTCATAGCTCCAGTAGGCTTCGGCCCTGCTGGGACCCTATAGTTTGCTGTCAAGTCCTTGAGGCGTGCGGGAACAGAACGCGTCGTCCTCGACTTGGACTCGGTCCGGTTACCGGACGATCGGACAGCCTGCCGCACGCGTTTGTGGGAGGTTGGATGAGAAAGAATATATGATCTTGTACACTCATTACTTGTATCATCATCATCAGCCTTTTAATGTTCCCACTGCAGGGACACAGGCCTCCTCTCTCTAGGAGAGGGAATGGGCCATAATCCACCTCGCGGGCCCAATGCGGATTGGTGGATGTCACATGTCTTCGAATTTTTGGTTCTAGGACATGCCGGTTTCATTACTTGTATATTCTTACCTTACCTAAATTATTATGGGATTCCGATTATTCTTACCTTACTTATTATGGGATTGTTCAAAAAGTATTCTACATGCTATTCTAGTAAATGGTCTACATGTATACCTACCAAGTTTAATCGAAATGCGCGAATCTCGCGTATTCTAGCGAATACGCGTGCGTTCGTGCGGCTTCTCTTTAGTTGTAAAAAATTTGACGTTTCGATGCGCTTCGGCTCAGCGTTAATATAAAATGACCCTAAGATAGCTCATGACAATAAGTACTAATTAGTCCCTAATTGAAATCATGATAGAGTAGAAGATGTTGTCATTAGAGGCCAACGGATAAAACCAATTTGCAATAGTCTATTAGTCGCAGACAATAATTTTATTAGCCACAGAGTTCATTCACCGAAGTTAAAACAGTAAAATTCAATGTTTATGGATTTAAATTCACAATAATACCTAAATACTTTAACTAATCGAGATGGTTGCAATTCGTTACAAGACATGCGGAAATCATCGTCACAGTATAAAAATAAGACAACAAAACTATTATAAAATCATAAAAACTCGAATAAAAGAAATGATTGAGCCAAATCAATATCGTTTTCAATGATTTTCGAAAACAGTCGTCCTACTTTCTCTGAAATAAAAATTGTATGCATGACTGCAACTTGATCGGTACTGGTTCGTATTGTTTGATTGTTGCTTAAAAAACTTGAACAAGCAAATATCTTATTTCTTTTTTTTACACTTCATTTTGTGAACAAGATAAACATTAACAAAAACAACTGTACAATTGGTAGTCTTATTGCGTTGTCGAGGGAAAAAAAGGGAGTATCGACTAATATCCTACATAGCGATAGACAAAATAGATAGATAGATTAAACTTCACGCACGTTCATGAAAACTATTTGTCAAAATAGTGAAAACTTGGTTTGTTGCAGCGCTTGATTTGCATTATGTCGTCTAACAAAACTATTAAAACAAGCAGCGGTAAATCTACACTTCTGCACTTATATAATAAAGAGGTAAAATTTGTTTTTTTGTTTCTTTGTTTTTTTGTTTGTAGGAGGTAATCTCTGGAACTACTGGTCCGATTGGAAAAATTTTAGCAACAATCGAAAGCTGCTTTACTCCTGAGTGACATAGGCTATATTTTATGTACGCGGGCGAAGCCGCTGATAAAAGCTAGTAGCTTATACAGGTTAAGTCAAAACTGCACTAATGTTGCATATGGCCTGCAGAGCACTTAAGGCAAGCAAAGTTAGTGTAGTGTCTAATGTAGTGCGTAGTTCCTACATATAATTATTATAGTGATGGGACAGAGTTTTTGACTCTATCTAATTCCATGCCTTTAAAAGCACAGTTTTGGTTGTCAAATGAATCGCAGTAAGTTCTCGTGGTAGCACTGCTGGTCTTTGAGTTATCGTCGAATCATGATCATTTCAGCCAAAAGATATCCACTGTTGGACGCAGACAGGACCGGCCCTGTGCGAACCCCACCAGGTCATCGGTCCAGCTAGTCGGAAACCTTCCAGTGCAAATCCTTTCATCCCCATCGACCAACTTCTACTGCGTGCAATGGACAGTCATTACCACTTAAGTTTTTCGATTCATGAAGCTACTACCTCCTTTGACATCTGACTATTCGTAAAAATAATACCTAGTCGAAGTAGACGTGCGTACCAGTATGTAGGTGGGGCCCCTCAGGGTCGAAGCCTCCTGGAGCCTTGGGTGGTGCAAACTGTTACCTCGACTTTAGGAATAAGGCAAGGAAGGTACGGTGTAGGTTTTTTAGTCAGTAAGAGTCTGACACTGGTCTCCCGCTCCGCCCAAGAGCGGGTTTCGTCATTAGATGATTTTCACCTACCATAAAAAAAAAAACCAGTATGTAGGTATTATACCAGAGTTCTCACAATCACTCTTTCTTGAGTCAAATTAGTATATAACAACCGGTATTAATAAACAAATAAGGTACTTACTTGATTAAAAGTAAATTGATTGGCCTATTGATCTAGTGGTTAGTGGCCCTGGCTGTCTAGCCGGAGGTCGTGGTTTCGATTTCCACCCTATGTTCTGTGTCTGGGTGTTATTTATCAATAAAATGTACGTATTTAAAAATATATATGTAGGTATGTTTATCAATTGTCTAGTACCCATAACACAAGCTCTTCTTAGCTTGGTACTAGACGACGTTGTGTGATAATTGAGGTTATATTATAATTAACTACTTAAGTTAAAATTTTTAATGAAAATTTCAAATCTCAAGTTATAGCTTAATAAGAAATTACTTCTTTTATAAATACGGATGTTAAAGTTAAGAGAAAAATATTACAACAACTGAATGGCTGAAAAATATGTCGTCACCGTTCCAGCTACGGGGGGTTAACCAGCATTGCTAAAATAAACAAGCAATTAGCGTTCAACTTGTGCTATTTCATCGTTTCTTAATAAAAGCTAGACTTCTAAAAAACAACAATGATTAGGTAGAAAAGTTGAAAAACAATCTATTATTAACTACTAGCTTTTGCCCGCGGCTTCGCCCGCGTGGTATTGGGGTTGGGGTTTCCGGGATAAAAAGTACCCTATGCCAAATTTCATCCTGATCCGTCCAGCCGTTTTGGCGTGATTGAGTAACAAACATAAAAACATCGTAACTTTCGCATTTATAATATTAGTAAGATAAGCCTAGCGACCCGCCATAGCTTCGTACGGGTACATTTGATAAATTATACATATGTATTATACACATAAACCTTCCTCTTGAATCACTGTATCTAAAAAAACCGCATCGAAATCCGTTGCTTAGTTTTAAAGATCTAAGCATACACAGGGACAGGGGGAAGCGACTTTGATTTATACTATGTAATGATTATCGTATACTGATTTAACCGTTCGATCTAGTAATTATAGACACAATAGATGTGCGAACCGGCGTTCGCCTGGGGCTTAATTAATTAAGACGAAATTCTATGATCATGTGCGTGTTGATAGCGGTGATATGCGGCTCCAAAATATGGTCGCTTACAATGGGCTTCATCCGCGCGCCTCAAGGAGTTGTTAGCAATCGTAGGAACCCTGCAGAAGGGTCGAAATCAACTGGGGCCAAGGGTTCGCGTCTGAATGGAAGGTTCTGGCCCTGGTATATATATGGCAACGTAGAAATGGGGTAGGTGGTTTACTCAGTAAGAGTCTGACATTGTTTACCGCTCCGCCCAAGGGCGGGACACCTCATTGGATGATTTTTACATAAAAAAACGTAAGGAAATAAAAAGTACGAAGTTTCAAGTCAATTACTAAGTGAAGTTGCTAATATAAGCCGAAATTAGTGAAAAGACTTCAGAAACGCTTCAAAAGAATTTAAAAGTGTACCTCTTTATCAATTAGTGTACATTAATTCAATTTAAAATTGAAATGAATACATGCAATCAATTGTATGTCGGAAGTATTGAACGTACACTTTCGAACACAAGTAATTACCAAACAAAAACCACACACTCAGAAATTGTCGTCTCATCTTCATTACACATCAGGCACAAATTACAAAGGTATTGTGGTAACATAAATACAATGGAAGCAAACCGAAATGGGCGCAGATAATTGATGTGTCAGGAGCACTAGGGATGCATCGTATTCACCGCGGACTGGGCCTTTACAATGGCCAGCAGTGTACGAGTAATATGCGAGTTACACACCGGGACAAATTAATTGCTGTTTGTTTTTTTTTTACACCGGTAACGGGTTTTTTTTTCTTGTTATGAGCATGTTTGTTGAAGATATTCTTTTAGAAAAAAATCTGATGCTTGTTAGGTAATACTATCGAGTTCTATAAAACTAAATTGGCAAAAACAATAAGGTCTAGGGTTATGTAAAAGAAAATCGACAAGTAGCCCATGAAATTAGGATGCTATCTAGTATATTCTAGAAAAGTGGTTTTCGTAAAAAAATCCGTCACCTAAAAAGTTAGTGATGCAAACTTTATATCTTTGATCCCTTACCTTAGAAATAGTTTACGATCCATTTATAAAAATCTTTGTTAAGTACTATGATGAGACAGTTCAAATAAAATGATCTTGGTTAAACAATTGTAAAAAACAAAAGAGCAACTAAAAAAACCGACCAGTGCTTTTTTTTAGTTGCTGTTTAGGTTCCAGAGATTAGGTATCTCTAGAAAAATCTGCAGGCTCTCATTTAAACTCTCAATTACGCAGTTTTGAGCCGTTTGGAGTCGAAACGCTTGGGTCATGGGGTCCGAGTGTGCGTCTTCTTTTCAAGGAAATTTCACGTCAACTAACAGACACTTTGCGTAATCAGAGTTTTGGCACTTTGCTGCGCTTAGAGAATTAGCATTGCCATTCAACGTGGCAATGCTGCCAGCCTTCTTCAGCACATTTCCGGATGATAGCGATGTGGAGGAGTACTTTGACACCTAAGTGTGTTTTTGTATTATTATGTAGATACATAGTTAGGTTTAGTATAAAAGTATTTATAGTTTTTGTTTTATTCTAGATATGCTCGCGTTTGACCACAATCTCACCTGATGGTAAGCGATGATGTGGTTGACGATGGAGCACGCTTGCCTAGAAGTAACCTATTCACTCTTGACTTAAAGACCCCTAGGTTGTAGCTATTTTTTTTTTTTTTTTTTTTTTATGGTAGGTAAAAATCATCCAATGACGAGTCCCGCTCTTGGGCGGAGCGGAAAACAAGTGTCAGACTCTTACTGACTAAACAACCTACCCCGTTCCTACATCGCCATACATACCAGGGCCAGAGCCTTCCTTTTCAGACACAAACCCGTGGCCCCGATTGGCTTCGACCCTTCTGCAGGGTCCCTACGATTGCTGACAACTCCTTGAGGCGCGCGGGAACAGTGCGCGCCGTCGACGACTGGGCTTGGTCCGGACGATTACCAGACGACCGGACGGCGAGCTACCCAATGCTCACCATCCGCAAGCCCGCGCCTACGGTGGCCGGAAGTCAGGATCGGAATCGCGGCGGCGTCTGGGGCGCAAACGCCGTTGCCTTATGCGGTCCGCCTCCTCCTTTGCTAGCATTACTGCTTCGCAGAAGGAGGCGACCGCCTGCCACTCCTCCTCACTCCGAACCATGGCTTCTACCAAGGCCCGGCGCGAGAGATCGCCGCCACCGATCGCTCCCACGAGGACACAGCGATGCTCTGCCCAAGCGGGGCACACCTCAACCGTGTGCTCCACCGTGTCCTCCGGGCGGTCCACACAGTGGCGACACCCGGGCGTCTCTTCCGCACGAATCCGATGTAGGTACCTCCCGAACTTACCATGTCCGGTGAGGACCTGCGTCATGCGGAAAGTGAGAACGCCGTGAGTTCTTTCCAGCCACGCCTCAAGGAGGGGCATTACCGCCATAATTATGGCGTGCCCAGCACTGGGTTGCGATAGCCGCTGACGCCATTTCGCCATCACAAGATCCCGCCGGAGCTCTTTCCGCCACGCCTTGACATGCTCAGGCAGCGGACTTTCGCCCCGGCGTTGCACTTCCATGCGCAGATCGTGCATGCGTGCAAGGACTGTTGCCTCCAGATCCCATGGTGGCAGGCCAGCAAGGAGGCTCGCCGCTTCACGGGAAATCGTACGGTACCCCCGGATCACCCGTATAGCCATGACCCTCTGTAGGTTGTAGCTATCAAGAAACACAGACGCCAGGCAGGGAATTCCACTCCTTAGCTTTATCTACGCATAATGAATGTGTTCCCAAAACGCTTTGTTTATTTTAATCTAAATTAGTAACTAGTTGTTACTATATTTGAACTTCTATCCTATGATTTAAAGACGCCATTGAACTACTTAACACGTTTATGAATTTTAAGCGTCAATCTTCATACATACTCCAATCCCGCGAATAAGTGATAGCTTGTTAAGATGCCAATGCCGAGTAAATTACGTATAATGAGTTAATAGTAATCATTATTAACGCGGTTTTAAATTAACTGCATTTTAAAGACACGTTATTACGTGACGATTCGTTGTTTACTTCGATTTAACTTTTCAACTACTGTAATTACAGACACAATGAAAGAATAATAGGTGTTCGCTTGGGGCTCAAAAAACCTAATTGTTTGTATTTTGCCGGTGAGAACCTCCAGAAAATGTCTGCTTAAATATTTTACATTATTTTTATGATTTATTGGTATTTTAGTATACACCGTAAAATTTAAATGGTTGTTTTCCCGCGGCAGAATGACTTGCCATAAGGAGTACTTTTGAAGCATACAGAAAAAATAAAAAAATTAAAGTTTTTTTTTTATAAATAATTATTAAAAATATTTATCAACTCAAAAAAGCGAAAACAATAGTAACATTAGACGTAATTTGTAGGTACTACTAGAGTCACATGAGCAGCCCGCCGTCAAAGGAAACCGATTAATTAAATATTTAAACCAAAATAAGCTCTCGCACGTTGTGATACGTCATAATTAGCTTGCGCTCTACAGGTCCATTTTTTGTTTTTAATATTTTATTTCTTTATCAAACGTTTGTATTACCAAGATACAACCATTTCGCTGAGGGAAAACAACCATTTAAATTTCACGGTGTATATGGCTGAAAACAAAATCCATTACAAATTCAGTAGGTATATTTTTTTCTAAATGAAATGCACCACATCAGTACGTAGGTTTCCATGCGCGCCTCAAAGCGATGGAGCCCAGCAGGGTGCTAGGCCTGTTAGGGTTGCGGGAATGTAATATGTCGGTTTATCGTCAACGCATAGTTTCCCACGCGTATTTCAAAGAGAAATTAGCAGCAAAAGCGAAGGGGCCTAGTAGGGTCGTTTACCCTAGGGTCACAGGATATTTTCAAGAGTTAGGTACTGTGGCTATGAAAAACGCAAAGGCTAATTGAAGGACGCTGGTGAGTTTTAGTTAGTGGGAGAGAGTTGGTTAGCGGGACAAGTCTTTTGAAGAGTTTACACATATGATGTAAACTAGGTAATATTTTAATAAAATTTCTGCTAGTTGTTATTAGCAGAAATTTTATTAAATTAAATTAATATTAATTATTATTTTATTAATTTTATTTTTTTAGGTATATTTTGTTAAATATACCTACATTATATAACTAACAAATACTCTTGTTCATCAAAGTCATCATTCATCATCATTCGTCATTTCATCATTTGTCCTGTGTCTGGGTGTAACTTATCTATAATATGTATGTATTTAGAAATATATGTTTAGTTGTCTAGTACCCATAACACAAGCTCTGCTTAGCTTGGGACTAGACGGCGTTGTGTGACAGTTGTGGAATATATTATTTATTATTATATTATATTATATATTAAAGTACCTGTTTTCTTGTTATCACCTGGGTCGCCAGGTGATAAAAATTTGCCATTGCTAGTTTCTTGCTTTCTTTAGGCAAAGAATAAGCCAGCCTTTTAGCTAGACCAAGTTTATTTGTTTCTTTACATCTTTTTTTTAATGTAACCTCAGCTCTAGAAGTACTGATTTGTTTACAAACGCAGTTTCACTGATAGAAAGTTAAACTAGATTTGGCTATTCGAAATCGCATGGCTACAGCGTTAACTTTTTCGTGGTTGCGTGCTTTCGTGGTTAAGTGGTTCCTATTAATAAAACGGAGACGTATTATTCGTTGTCACACTTTTTTTGTCATGTAACACACTCAACTATCATCGAGTATCATAATTATATGCTACTTAAAAAAAGTTGGTTCCGGGAGTGAAGCCGTTCGTAAATGCTTGTGTTAAATAAAATGTTAATAAGACTATTTATACTAAGTTGTTAAATAAAATGGTCATACCTTGAATAATATAGTAAGTGCTAATAGATTACTTGCCCAACATGGATTTTAGCTATACCTATTATAAATACATACGATTAAGTTATTTCAACAATATTGCTGAATCTTTCACGTCCTATGCTAATAAGACTATTTGTCTAGGCAATTTACAAATTGCCTAGTCAAATAGTCTTTGGTTTGCTTTACTGTAGGTGATAATCAATGTATAAGGGACTATATACAAGCGAATATTTTGTATTGTAATAAGTTGATATGTCTATAACTACACCTACAAATTCTGTGTATGACTAAGGAGCGGTATTCCTTGCTGGAGTCAGTGATCTCTGATAGCCACAACGTAGGGGTCTTTAGGTCGAAAATAAATAGGTTAGGTAATTCTAGGCAAGCGTGAGTCCAACGTCGACCACTCATGAGTTGTCCGAAAGAGAAACCCTGGGTAAATAAAGAATATTCGCTCCTATCCGATTCGTCGACAGCGCGCAGTGTTCCACGTGCAAGGAGATGTCAGCATATCGTTGAGGCCCAGAATGGTCGAAGCCTACTGGGGCCATGGCTTAAGTGAATGTGAACACTGAGGCTTTAGAATGAAGGAAGAAAGGAGGAAAAGGAGTCGATTTTAGTCAGTAAAAGTCCGACACGGCCTCCCACTCCTGTCTAGAGCCAGTAGGCACTACTTCGTCGTTTACCCTCAAGTGAGATATATATCTAATAATTCTCAAGTGTCAGCCTACAACTACATACGTCTAAAAAACCTGACTGCGGGTTCATTCATCCAACCAACCAAACCAACCGTTCATCCAACTTACTTATGTATCGACAATGCAATGCGAATGCCGTCGAGCATGCATTGTGTACTTTTTATAGGCGCTAATGTTGAAACTAGTTAAAATCGATTTTAATTTGATATGTTTTTTTGCATGTCTACTTCCTACAAATCTAACTACATTTTCTTTTTCTCTAACAATGTTTTTTTTTTAATTGTGTTTCTAACTGATACAACTCTTTGTAGATTCTACATTATTTTTCTTAGAGTTTCTAACAAATTACTGACAATTCGGACACAGTAGAAACTTGAAACAAAACTTTTCATTTTCGATAATTTTTTACTGATTTTTTGACAAAATTTATTGAAGCTGTTTAGTATACGCCGATAAAAGAAAAACAGTTATAAAATGTAACAAAAATAAATTTATTACCTAATATTGCCGCGTCAAATACATCTGAAAATAATTTTGGTAACTTTTTCCTTATATTAATAACTTTAAAACTTTTCACTATTAGACAGTGTATATTCGGCCCCTTTGTAATTTTATTGCAGCTGTTTAGTATAGTCAGATAAAAAACAGTTACACAAAATAACAAAAACAAATTTATTAACAAAAGTTGCCGCGTCAAATACATCTTATAACTTTTGTCAACTTTTTTCCTTATATTAAAACTTTTTATCTGACCTAATAAACAGTGTATGTCCGAAACCACAACAAAAAAATATTGAAATAAATATGTGCCAATTCGTATCGGAATCGTCATCAACACCTTAACGATAAACCAGGAAAAAAACCAGAACCAATTTGTTTTCTTCAATTTATTAACTCCTCCACTACGGCACTTAAGCTATCGGCTAAGTATGCCATCCATGTATGGCGCTAACATGCCTACACCCACAGTCAATTACCGGAACTTAATTAAGTTAATCGATAATCGTTAATGTACTCTCTGATGCATGCAGGGCACATTACACTAATGTAACCTACTTAGCTTTACATAGGCATGTTGTTTAGTGAGCTTAAAAGTCAATGTCCTATAAATAGGCATGTTCTATAAAAAGGCATGTCCTATTTTAAGATATATTCTCGTGGCCTAACGTGTATAAAGGATTAAAAACAATCCTATAAAATAAATATGAGCTATTAATAAATTTTTACGACTAAAAATGTAACAAACAATGTGTCAAAATCATGCGTACCAAATAAAACCAGTTGGTGTACTTTTTTGGCCAGAAGTGTAACAATTTTTTTTTGCATAACGTAACAATAAATATCGTTACAAAACTTTTTTTACCGTTTACGTTGTTGTTGATTACCACAATTTGTACAGCATGAATAATATCTTGGTAAGTTTTTTATATTACTGATTGGTAATAAGACTGTCAGCAGACCTGATGTAAGACCTGTCAGGGCTGCAGAGATACCGTAACCCTGGTATGTAGAAAGCAATGGAAAGAACACACTGTGTCTGACTTTTACTGTGTCAAACCCACGTGGGTTTGACACAGTAAATAGTAACTATTTAGTAATCTGTGGTAAAGGTCTGACACTTAGAGCCGCTTTCAAGTGAGAGACGCTCCAATTTGACCAAGACTTTTAATTACTTATTCCATGACATTCCATTTTCCGACCTTTTAATTAATTTTTCAATGACGTTTAATTTAGAGACAATTGTAATTTAATGTAATAATTATGTAATTTGTACTCTTATACTCGATTGTAAAGTAATATTGAACTTTTGAACCAATAAATCATTTATCACCAACACATAATATGGACTAAAAGCTGTCTTTAAAAAGGAGTAAATTATTATTATTATTTGAGCAGGACACTTGACGGTTACCTACGAAAAAGAAAGACCTGATGAAAGATAGCTCTATGTATTGACTAAAGGCAAGCATAAGAAAGTGACAAATCGTAGAGTTACTAAATAATCAAATATACTGCGGCCCTAAGTCACTGAACAACTGAAAGAACATGAGTTTGTTTGAGTTAGTATAAGTCTGACACTCTTTCTCGCTCCAGTCACAGTGACAGTGAGCAGTGGCACAGTTTATGATTATCAAATAAAATCTCTTAAGGAAACCAAAAGAAAAGGGCATTTCCTTGGAAATTCCTTCCTGTATACATAACAGTTACGTCGACGGATGTACATGGTAGGCACATCAAAGATCATGCGACATCACTGTAATCTCACAATCAGTCACCCGTATCCTACACATCACGTAGGTACACTCATAACACAGCTGTCATCATTACATGTGATGTTATGTGAATGCGATTTCCACTTTAAATTTCTGAATAAGGTTCAAACCGAAACGCGGGTTCAAACCCAGCCAGGCGCATTAATTTGTGTACTTAATTTAATTAGCACTGCTCTCAAAACGGGAAAGAAAAACATCGTGAGGAAACCAGCATATTCTAGAACCTAAAATTCAAAGACATTATGACATCCAGCAACTCGGTCTGGCCCCACGTGGTGAACGGTGGGGTCGGAGACCTGAGTCCCAGTCACATACAATGTTCTCTATCAACAAAGTTTTCAGCGAAACGTCATCATCATCATCATTTCAGCCGGAACGAGTCCACAGTTGGACATAAGCCTCCCCCAAGCGCCACCACAAATACAGGTCATCTTGCATCCATCGGATTCGAGCAACCCTGACCTTAACTTGTATTACTAATGTGTCATATTTTTATCATTCTATCCTCACATTACAAAAGCTTGTCTTATTGATATTCTGGTGCAAAGTGTTTTCGTCTGTAATTGTAACAAGATAATGATTATAATAGCTTGTCAAAAGGGTGGCTAAGGGAACTTAGGGCACTGTCTGTACATAGGCAGACATTATAGAAAATTATCTACCAATCAATTTTTAAGTTAATAGGACCGAGAGTACAACACAGGTAACCTGTCTTCGGTTCTTGATCGGTGTTTTCTTTATACATATATGAACAGAGATTTCTGCTTGCAGTGCTTCCAATGGACCGCGATATCTATGTACAATATTTTCTATCAACAAAATTTTCGGCGAAACGTGCTGTCTTGAAAAATTGTCTGTTAATTTTGCTTTCTTTAAATAGTCGCTTAGTACAAGCGTGTTTCTAACTTATGCTCCACGCTCAAAAGAGCCTTAGACACTTAAAGTGCCTTTTAAAATAGTTTTTATTTATTTATTTCCACTTCAACCGACTTTCTCATCAAGATAACTTTTAAGACCCACTCAAAACACTTCATTACACAATCTCTAAGAAATAATCTTTAAACGTGAAACTGTGTACTTTTCCTCGGCCGCCGCATCACGTTCATAACCTAAATACGTGAGGGTTTAAACATTAAGATGTTCAGTGTTTGTGACCAAGTAAAACGTGTTTAGGTGTACTAGTAATGTACTAGCACTGGATTGGATAGGACTACCTGTTGTGACTGGATTGGACGGTTTTGCTTCTATTTTTGGATTTACCTACCCATCCAGTAAAACCGTTCAATCCAGTTCTTTATAGGGTTTAAAGCAGAGATTATTGCTTTGATAACTGTATTAGAGAGAGCAGTGGTGGCCGAGTGAGAGCAGTGGTGGCCGAGTGAGAGCAGTGGTGGCCGAGTGGTAACGGTCCCGACTTGCGTGTAGTAGGTCGCGGGTTCAAACCCAGCCAGGCGCATTACTTTGTGTAATTTATTTCGTCACCACTGCTCTCAAAACGGTGAAGGAAAACATCGTGAGGAAACCGGCATGTCCTAGAACCAAAAATTCGAAGACATGTGACATCCACCAACCCGCACTGGGCCCGCGTGGTAGATTACGGCCCATTCCCTCTCTTAGAGAGGAGGCCTGTGTCCTTGCAGTGGGAACATTAAAAAGGCTGATGATGATGATGATGAACTGTATTAATATTTTGTTTTGTTAATCTAGTAATCGCGCAGTATTACAATTAGGTGACTAAAGGCCAAATTCACAAACAAAACAAATCACAAACTGTGTTTTCCTTTTGTAAGATCTCTGCAAAATGGTCGAAGCCTACTGGGACCCAGGGTCTCTTTCTGAAAGGAAGGCTTGGCCCCAGTGCTATACGCAAAGAAGGATCGGGGTGGGTTGTTTAGTCAGTAAGAGTCGGACACTAATTCCCGCTTCGCCAAAGGGTGACATTTGTCCACTCCTTAAAAAATCATGACGTCATCATCACTTTCTCAAACTTTCGGTCAGCTAGCTATGCAGCCAGCACCTACCAGTCAGCTAGGCTTTAAAAGATTATGAGTATAATACCGCCTAGTAAGTTCTTATAAATAAACACAATAAAACACAGATTGATGACATGGCTTAGAAGGCTTTCCAGTGTGGATGAACTGGCCTGGACACTCTTGGTGAAGAGCTGTTCGTTTTGAGGCTATACTAACAACTGGAGCTATTAACTCTATATAAGTCTCAGGTTTATTCAGTGCGATAGTAAACCCACATTTTAGAGCCGAGGTAAAGGTGTTATGGCTCTATTACGACCGTTGCTGGCGAATATTACTGTTCAATATATTGCAATGTTTCACTAACGCCAATACGATGTAGTTCCACGAAGTATTTAGCTGAATTAGTCTGTTTAGTTAGCTCATAAATATAAGCCAATTTGCCTTAATAGGGGGTATTATGCTCATAATATTTTGAAGACGTGGGTGCTGGCTGTGTGTATCGAAGGTTTGAGGAAGTGATGATGAATTCATGATTTTTTTTTATGCTGGGTAAAAATCATCCAACGACAAATCTCACCCATGAGTTTATTTTAGCATAACATAATTCGTTTTTTTTTATATTCTCACTTCTGGGACTAAGTCCACCTCTCTAGGAGAAGGAATGGGTCGCAATCCATTACGCGGGGAGGATATTTTCCTTCACCGTGTGATGACATAAATTACACAAAGTACCTAATGCGCATGTCTAGGTTTGAACCCTTGACTTAAAACTTGAAAGTCCTGAGTCTTGCTCTTAATCACTTACTGAACTTGTCTTATTTAGTGCTGTTTTTTTTTTATTTTGGAAACGCTCGCGTTTGACCACAATCTCACCTGATGGTAAGCGATGATGTGGCTAACAATGGAGCACACTTGCCTAGAAGTAACCTATTCACTCTTGGCTTAAAGACTCCTAGGTTTTAGCTATAATGAAACATAGACTTCGGCAGGGAATTCCACTCCTTAGCTGTACGCTTAAAGAGTGTGTTCCCATAAGGCTATACAATACTACGCTTGCGCTTTATAATACTGGTAAAGTGTACCTATAGTGTACTTTTGAACTTCTCGCTCCAAACGCAACATCCTACTAAAATCACTAACTATTAGGTAATCTGCGCCGTTGGGTATATACTCGTACCTGCTCTCACGAATTCATTCTCCAAGCACAGAGCTCCAAGCGTCAATGTGAGTAGTCCATTACAAATTCATGACTTTTCAACCTTCCACGTCTTAGCGTTCAGTCGAGTCTGTTATACTTTCGTCAGTTTTTTTTTGGCAAGGCAAATCACAAGACTTTTTGTAACTTCATAAGAAACTATAGTTACATAATACATCTAACTTAATCTGACTGTTTTGAGAACTAGACCAATGTCTTAAGGCATCGATTTATATCTTAGCGATAGACAAGCATTTTCATAGAAACTATTTGTCAAAATACTGAAAAATTAATAAAAAAATCAGCCGTAATTTCATTATTCTATTATTCGAAATGATCGTGCTCATCACACAAACATTTGTCCTGAGTGGGAATCGAACCCACGACCTCCGGAATAGCAATCAGGTCACTAACTACTAGACTGACAGGCCAGTCAGAAGTCAGTCAAGTGTCATTGACATTATGTTGTCTAACAAAACTTTTAAAACTTACAGCGCTCTCATACTGCGTTAACGTCAAAACTGCACTAAAGTCATCAATGTACGGGTGTGTGGTCTGCAGTTCACCTTTAAGTCACGTAAAGTGACTGTCTTGAGAGCAGTGAAGAAATAAATTACATAAATTAAAGCGCCTGGTTGGGTTTGAACCTCCAACCTACCTACAACTCGAAAGTCGGGGCCTTTACCATTTTAAATATGACGAACAGATTTTTACTATGACTGTACGTGTAAGTGTACATGCCTATTCTTCAAGTTTCTTCTCAGATACAAATCTACGACGATTATGTAAGAGATCAGAGCAAACTACATGATTGCCTCATAATTATGTCCATTTATAAATTAACAATAGGTTCCAGGAAAGTACTACATGTGGTGAAAACAGCAGCATCAGCAAATTACAACATAATTTAAACCATATTAATCTGCAGATCCAATCAGGGATTAGCAATCAACAATTAATCTGTTCTCTATACATTATATGATTATCTCGTAACCTTATTTCCAAGTTAATAAGGTTTAAAATCCATCAGCAATTACTTTCGGTTTCAGATTGTCGCGTGTGCTGTCAAAGTTGTTTGTAAAAAACGTAACGTTTGTTCAATTGTAGTTTTTTGTTGTTGTTTTGTTTACATAATTGCGTATAATGTTGTTTGGTTGTCACGCAATGAACATTTATCAAGTGTTAGTTTTTTTATTGTTCTTAAATAGATGTTTCCTTAGAAATGATTAGATTTTAATCTGTAATTTTCTTTGACGAAGTGCTTCGGTTTGTGGTCAGATGTGGAGATAAGCATAATTATTTAAAATTAGATTATGATAATTACTTTATTATATAGTTTCATAATGGTGTGTACCTAGGCACTAAAAGTAATTGTTTAAGTGGTATTTATTCTTTTATAATTTCTTATATACACCGTTCAATTTTGATCGTTTTAATCCCTTGGTGGATCGATTCGGTACATGAAAGACTATCGATTGGTAGTTAGAATAAAACAAATAAAGTACTTTTTTTAATTCGAATTAATTTACGCATTTTCGAAATTGATTTCTTTGAGTAAACGTCAGCTGGGCCAGTTCCATGACCAATAGGTAGTTAGTACATATAAAATATATTTTTGTAGTTTACCTGATTTAATGAAATTTACAGTTTACTTTTTTTTATGTGGATTACAAAGTGCAATTCAAATATTGTTATTGTACCTATTCGGATTTCGTTGCTGCGATCAGCGCTGCGCTTAAGGCTGTTTTCTTAGATAATAGCACTGCTCGTAAGGACAGTAACAGATTCTCGGGTCTCGATCGAGGTTACGAGATACCATAGAAACTAGTTCAACTTATTTGCCGCTTACTACGGTTTAAGCAAGGGTAGTAATGGTGAGGATTGCAAATTAAGCCACAGTACATACGTGAGTTGACCTCCAGATATACTTTCAGGGTCCCAGTTTTGTCTCATGTTTGGTTGTCTTTATGAGCTCGTTCATACCTGAAACCAATAAATAAAAAATGTTTAGATAAGTATAAGAAGAAAGAAAGAAAAACATCTTAATTGCGGATTGCACACTAATTTACAAGTTATAAATAATAATTAATTAGTAGGAAACCGGCATGTCCTAGAATCGCATGTTGCGAAACCAATACGCACTGGACCCGAGTGGTGGATTACGGCCCTTTCCCTCTCCAATGGAGGTGACTTGTGTCCCATTAATGGGAACATTAAAAGGCTGATAATGATGAAATAATAATTTAAATATACACAAAAAAAAACTTAGAACACCTAGTACACACGTCCGTGCAAAACGGTCCACCACTCAGCATAAAGCCGAGGACACACACATAGTGCGACAAGTCCACGGCGCTGGTTTTCAGGGTGGACCGATGACTTGGTCGACATAAAGACGTCGGAACGGCATGATATAAGTGGGACATTATACTAATGTATAAAGAGGAAAGTTTGTTAGTGTGTCTGTCATGTTAGTTACTTCTTTTCGCACGGGTATACCATATCTTAAGACTCACAGAATATCTATTTCTATTCTGGGAGTATGTTCCTTTGGGATAATTATCACACAGCAGAGCAGCAAATTTTCCTGGTTAATTGCTCTTTTGGTTATTGGAAACCCTATCGAAATCTGTTTAACAGTTAGATGACATTGTTAGATTCACTGACAGACACCAATAGCGATTTTGTTTCACACTATATAGATGTCGCAGCCATCTGGTTTAATTAGCCATCCAATTGGACGCCTAGACCGTTCGCTATACGCCGGCATCCAATAAAAGAGTTGAAAGAACAACTAGCCATGTTGTTGACCGCAACATTTAACTAGATGACTGAACGTTGTGTATTCATTTAGTTTAGTAGGGTAAATTTGAATCACTTGGAGCCTTGATTAGTTATTTAGAAAGGGCTAACTTTCAATACGCCAAGTTGTTAAACGTTGAGTGATTTAAGTTCAAAAAGCTACCGGCCTAGGCATCGAATTGGATGTCGGCATTTAACTAACCGCCTAGGCGACCAATTGGATGGTTAATTTAACCAGATGGCTGCGACATCGAAATTACGAAATCAAGAAAATTTGTGTAATACGGAATCCTACACTGAGCGTGACCCGATACGCTCTTGGCTGGTATTTTTTTTATTTAAACTTTACAAATCGATACTGTTCAATGTAACGAATCGACTCTCCGAGGGATTAAAACCACCAAAATTTAACGGTGTTGTAGGACCTTTAGTTTCTATTTTAACCTTAGCAATAGTTTATTTACTTACAGATTGTCAAGCTCTATTGAGTACAAAGAGGTCATTGTACTCAGTGACATTACCTGATGAAGTAAAACGTTGAAGAAAACTCTCATTTACGTCGACAGATGACAAGGTTATGACAAGATTACTAATGGTTTTATAGTATTCTAGGCTTACTTTGAAAACATCTAAAAACAATTGTCTTTACTCGCTTCACAGTAGGATTTTGCAAACTAACTTTGAAACTGTTTCATCCCCTTAGTATAATAATAACAACAGTGTTAATGTTTTTTATTGAAATATTTGTACTTAAACGTAATTTATATGTTATTTACTAATAAACGGAATAATAATAGTCGTGTCAGCCAATGGCCTGATAGCCAAGAGCCCCGACCAACACCTTAGAAGGCTCTCGTAAGGCAGCCGGATCAAGGACTTGATTCAGATAGCAGTACTCCTGGACACGGCTCTAGGTTTCTTTCTCTGGAGCCTTAACTGCCGCGCGCCGGTAGCTTGGACTCTGTTCCCGATACCGGTGGGACATTACATTTTAATATTTTTATAGAAATATTTAAAAATGTAATTTGTAGGTTATATATGTATGTATGATTATGCTATTATTATTATTCAGTTTATTCACTCTCACGCCGGGCCTTGGTAGAGGCTATGGTCAGGTACGAATAGGAGTGGCAGGCGGTCGTCTCTTGCGAAGCAGTAATGCTAGCAAAGGAGGAGGCCGACCGTATAAGGTAACGGCGCTTTCGGCCCAGACAGCGCCTGTATTACGTAAAATGTAGAGGCCCAACTGCAGGGCCGAAGCCTACTGGGGCCCCGGTCCGCTTTCTGAAAGGAAGGTCTGACCCTGGTATAAATACTAAGAAGGTGGGTCGTTTAGTCAGTAAGAGTCTGACACTGTTTCCCTGCTCCATCCTCGAGGGATTCGTCATTAAATGATTTTGCCCACCATAAAAAGTGGGGGAGGTTATTTAAAGATATTCAACCAAGAAAAAGGTTATTGACCATCATAAAAACAATTCTATAATAAGAACAACAGGCCTTTATTAATACATTTCTCGCTCGAGTTATTCTTTTGAAATGATTTGTTGTTTCCTAATCTTTAATTCCAATTAATCTCGCCGATCATACACAATGCTTTTGTTCTTCGATTAAACAAGTAATTTTCAACTTTACTGTCTTTGTTTCAGAGTTCATTTTACTTTGGCAGTTCTTTTCAGGAAACGGCTATAACAACGGTATTGGTCACTAATCGTCTCTTGACTTGAGGAAAACATTTCTAAGTAAGTTTGTTTGTGATGGTGTAACGCGGCCACACATTGGTCGGCCAATATGGGCTAATGTTCCGGGCGTTACGTGGTGATTACCTAGTCCTAGCCATTACCTGATAGTGCCTAGGTATCTACTGTTTTATGCAACGGATACTTATGTACTGGACTATGGTCATGGTTTGTTGGTATTACAGACACGATAAAATACATCGACTTGTATCCCACCGAGATAGACAAGCACGTTCATCATTACATAGTATAAAACAAAGTTGCTTAGATCCTATGTATGCTTAGATCTTTAAAAGTACGCCACGGATTTCAATGCGTGTTTTTTTAATAGATAGAGTGATTCAAGAGGAAGGTTTATAGATATAATATATCAACTCCACACGTGCGAAGCTGGGGCGAGTCGCTAGTCTACACTAATATAATAAAGAAGTAAAGTTTGTTTTTTATTTTTTTGTTTGTAGGAGGTAATCTTTGGAACTAATGGTTCGATTGGAAAAATTTTAGCAACAATAGAAAACTGCTTTACTCCTGAGTGACAAAGGCTATAAATTATTTATATAACATGGATGTTAACCGAGCTATCGCTACAAGAAATTTTCCGCGGACGAAGTCGCGGGCAGAAGCTAGTAATATAATAAAGAAGCAAAGTTTGTTTTTTTGTTTTTTATTTTTTTGTTTGTAGGAGGTAATCTCTGGAAGTACTGGTTCGATTGCAAAAAAATTTTCACAGATAGAAAGCTGCTTCATTTCTGAGTGTCATAGGCTATATTTTATGATTATGAATAATATAATAAAGAAGTAAAGTTTGTTTTTTTATCTCGAGAAATTGTATAGGAACAAAGTTAAATATGTTAAAACAAGAAATTTTCCGCGGACGAAGTCGCGGGCAGAAGCTAGTAGGATATATTATCAAAATACTCAAAAGATAATTATACAATCTGCTGCAGTACTTTATTCGCATATCGTCTAACAAAACTTTCAAAATTACTTTACGTGTATACGAAATTCATATCTTTGAGTAAAGAACAGCTGAGTGGGTTCAATGGCCGTAGGTAGTTAGTACGCATCGACCGACAACTAGTTTGAGTTTAAGAAAAAAAGTAGGTACCTAATTTTTTAATTTTATCTTTACAAATCTTCGCTAACGTTTACTTAAAGAAATCAATTTCGAACGTGCGTAAATTAATTCACGTTTAAAAAAGTGTACTTTATTTTTTATTTTAACTTTACAAATCGATATACCTAATGTACCGGTTCGACCCTCAACGGGATTTAAATATCCAAAATTTAACGGTGTATACCTATTTACTCGTACCTACCTATGTTGTCAACATACTTAAACTTAGTCCCAAAAAATTCAATTAAACACTACTTGTTAGATTTCCTAAAATAAAAATATTCCAAGTTGATGTCTAATAACATAACTGAATATCTTCATATTTATATTCTACGCTTCGCTTATTTAATGTGCCAACAGAGTGGAATAACAAACTGACTGTGTAAACATCATAGAGCGAGTTTGTTTTACTTGAAACGCATCCACCGGAATCCCATGATCACCAGCAGTTCTATTCTTTAAGAAAACAGCCTTGAGCGCAGCGCTGGCTGCGGCGACGAAATCCAAATAGAAATTGTCAACGCAATGTGTATATACATTAGGTTAAAAATTCAATGAGCCATTTTGTTGTAGCCAGCGCTGAGCTCATGGCTGATTTTCTTAGAAATAGCAGGCAGCAGTGCTATTCTGTAAGAAAACTGCCTTGAGCGCAGCGCTGATCGCAGTGACGAAATCCGAATAAGTGTAATGGATTAACATCCAATATATCAGGGGTGGCCAACTTAATTGGGCACACGGTCTACTGTTTACTAACAAGACTCTGCAAGATCTACCAATTACAAAATCAATTTATTACTATTTATATCGGGGACGATACTGAGCTAGACAATGTTTCATGGATTTTTGCCCAGAATGGAGGGAGGCCTTTGCCCAGCAGTGGAACAGTATGAGCTAGACATATAATAAATAATAATTATTATTATTTACGTACGAATGGTAGAAAAACTATCGAATTGCGAGGAAAATTGGTTAAACAAAGGGAAAGAACGAAGCGAACTTAAAACATCAACTGCCTTGATTTTCTTTTGACAAAGAAAAAATTACGAGGTGATGCGGTAATACATATGGTATAATCTTGCTAGCCCAAAAGTAAATACATTATTGGTTGTTAAGATCGACTGGATTAACTGCTGAGATCGACTAGTCGATCGCGATCGACCGGTTGGCCACCCCTGCAATATATAGCAATACATTAGGTTGACAATCCGATGTACCTATTTAGACTTTTATTTTCTTAGAGAATGACACGCCAGGTCCGCCTAGTGAGAAACCTTCAAATGATCAATCTACCGGTATGTGGTCCCCACTCCAGAATCTTTCGGCTCCATCATCATTCTGCGAACAATGTGCTCAACGTACGGGTCATTCTTTGGGCTATGTCGGTAAACTTAATTCCTAATCCTGCTTGACTGAAAATGAGTCGACAAAATTACGTCGTACCTATTAAGATGAGCACAGTTACACTGTGTGAAAAACCGGTTAGATTATTTGTAGGCGGCAACGTACTTGTAACAAGGTTATGCAGATAATACTAATTTAGTACTTTAACTATCTACTTATAAGACCTAGGAAGAGCCTAGACGAGAATAGATGCTAAGCCAATTGTCATTTTTTTTTTTCAAATCATCTCATTACGAATCCTGCCCTTGAGCAGAGCGGGAGACAGAGTCAGACTTTTACAGACTAAACGAGCCACCCCGTTCCTTCTTAGCCTTCATACCAGGGTCGGACCTCCTTTCAGAAATCGGTCCGGGGCCCCAGTAGGCTTCGGCCCTGCAGCTGGGCCTCTACATTTGCTGACAAATTCTTGAGGCGTGCGGTAACAGAGCACGCCGTCGACGACTTGACTTGGTCCGGACTGTTACCAGACAACTGGACGGCGAGCTACCCATTGCTAAGTCAATTGTTATAAGCCTAACGTAAAATGAGTAGCGAAAATTACGCAGCAACTCATTTTGCTCACAGGCTAAATGAGTCCGACAGAATTTAAGTTTGGACAAACGTATAATTCCTCGTCTCTTGTTATGTGAATCCTATACTAAATAATGTTCGTCTAATTCCACACTCACGTTTTATGATAATAAAAATACCGGAACAACATCTCAATTATGTGTTATTATACCATAATTTCATCTAAACAGATTATTCAAATATTTCGTTCACATTTCAACGGCTCAAATGGCGTAACGATTGAAATTATAATGTTTCAAATGTTTGTTCGTATTTCAGAGAAATGTTATTTTATCTGCTTATGGTATGTATATTAGTGTATATTTTAATTTTGAAAGTCAATACAATTTTTGATATGAAATTTAATTATACGATTTATTATTATAATACAATCTACTATAATATGTCTTTGCGTCACCCTTTGACGGGTAATAAATGCCCAAGACAGCGTCTTGTACTATTCTATGCATAAAGAATTAAAAATATTAGTAAAGAAGGAAAAAAAATAACGTTAATTTTTTAACAGAGTTAAAGAAAAACGTATTAATACGACAAGTATGAAATTTGCCGTTTTTTAAATCGGGTTGCTTTGAAGTGAAAAACAAAAGCACAGAAAATAAAAAAAATAAACAGAAACCAATGCATTTCTAATTTCGAAAAAAAAAAATAACGTACCTTTAATATAAAGTTTATTTGAACATATAATCCAAGTCAATCCAAAAATATAACACTTCAAAGTATATAAACGTCAATTTCATAGATAAAGAACTATTATTATAAATATTATATCTTTAGAGCCATCAAAAATTATCAGCACGTAACACAATAACGTAACTTTAAAAAAAAATGCTTAACTCTCGAAAGCTGTGTTGTTGTGAACGTACTACAATACAGTACGGCCGACTGAAGTTAGGTTCTGCGAATCTTAGCACTTGAAAACTCGTAAAAAATAAATAGTTTACAAATGAATGAAATTTGCAGTTGTTATTGCTGTTAAAAACTGTTACTGGAATTAATTTTTTTAAAACCTTTATTTTTGTAAGTGTTTTCAAGCGCTAAAATTCGTAAAGCATAAGTTCATACTCGCCGAGATCCGACATACAGGGAAAAGGTTTTCACAAAAAAAAAAAAAAAAACAGAGCAATCATTGCATCTTTATTTTTCTTTTCTCATAAAACAATCGACATTCATGGCCATTACTTAAAACTAGACACTTCACGTGCGCATAAAAGTGGAAAACCTGTCTTAACTGACAGCCAAAGAGCATTAAAATCATTCATGACAAGGAATCATTTACCCGTCGTATTGTCCATTTACTAAGTTCCTGCACGTACAAAATACTGTCCATATAAAGCTGCGTTTCCACTAGACAACAATTAACCCGCAACATGTTGCTACACATTTGAAAGTCAGCGCGAAACTTTTGTTGAACAACGTTGTGTGTCTACACATCTACTACCTACTTTATGTCAGTCGTCGCCAGCGTTGCCAGATGTACGAGAAATCTCGTACCTTTACGAGATTTAGCAGTCTCTGTACGAGAAACGAGAAAAAAATAATCTCGTACACTTTTTTACGAGATTTTAACAATGTTGCAAATATAAACCAAAAACATTTGTAAAAAGAAAATAATATAGTATGTCCATGCCAAAATCTTGACAAAGCATATCACTAGATTCATTACTAAATGTATTTTTCGTCGCTGACCGGGAATCCTTGTTACAAGTTAAAATTAAAGTTTTTAAAATTAACGTTTCTCACTTCTGTCTCAGCCTCGTGCAAATGCTCGGTGTGAGTGTTAGGCTCTGCAACTTTTAGCGCTTAAAAACTTGTAAAAAAAATAAATGGTTTAAACAAATACTAAAATGCAATTGGCAGTTGTCATTGCTGTTAAAAACTATTATTGGCATTTTTTTTTAATCCTTTATTTTTATAGAAATTTTTAAATTTTTCTTTTACGAGATTTTGTTTCGGAAGTACGAGATATTTGACAGCCCTGGTACGAGATTATAAGTTTGGCATCTGGCAACCCTGGTCGTCGCTAACATGTCGCCAGAGGAACTTTAGTTGATTTCAGCGGCAGTGGTTATAATTTTGTCGAAACATGCGTTAAAAAGAAAAAAAAGCGGGTTGTTGAGTTTGAAAACACCTTCAAATAAAAAAAAAATGTAACGTTGCTCTTTAAACAAACAACAAGCCGCGCGTCATGTTGCGCGCTAGCTGGCAACGTCGCGCACTGTTGTGCAGCATTGCTGTAGTGTTGAGCGTCACGTGTCGCGCGTCAATTGTTGCCGCGTGGAAGTGGAAACGCGGCTTAACTGCGTGACAAATTCAGTAATTATATATTTGTTGTCAATGTTCTGCGCAATGTGTAACGGTTGAGATAATATTGTAACTTACAACACAATAACTTAAGTTTTGTAACGATAAAGTGGTGTAACTGACGAATGACGATCAATCATTGTGTGTGGCAAGGAGATCAGAACAGCGGTGTTCTTCGATTGTTTCGGTGTTTTTTTCGATAAGAATTAGTAGTCAAATGATTCTTACTGCTATACTACTATAGAGCAGCAGTACTATTCTTTAAGAAAACATCCTTAAGCGCAACGTTGGCCGCAGCGACGAAATCGAAATAGTTACATTGTATTGTTAACCCAATGTTCCAATACATTTGATTGTTCATCAAATTAGCACGCCAGTGCTGGCCAAGTGGTAAAGGCCTCAACTTACAAGTTGTAAGTTGCGAGTTCAAACCTAGCCAGGCGCATTACTTACTTTGTGTAATTTATTTCATCACCACTGCTCTCAAAACGGTGATGGAAAACATCGTGAGGAAACCGGCATGTCCTAGAATCAAAAATTCGAAGACATGTGACATCCACCAACGCGCACTGGGCCCGTATGTTGGATTACGACCCATTCTCTCTTATAGAGAGGAGGCTTGTGTCCCAGCAGTGGGAACATTATAAAGGCTGATGATGATACCATAAGAAGGCATTTATTGTAGGTGTAAAGACAGGGGCAGCCTTCGTCCGTGACATTGCGGATAAACTGCAGGAGGGCCGCTTACACTGGAATGGCCACGTTTTACGAAAACCGGCAGACTACGTGGGTAACAGATGCCTCGCCATGCCGCCTTCGCCGGGACCCGGAAAACGAGGTAGGCCTGAGAGGCGTTGGATCGACGTCGTAAGGGACGACATGCGTGCTAATGGGCTTGAGGCAAGGGACGCGAAAGACCGAGCGAAGTGGAGGCGTCTAGGAAGGAAAGCGGACCCCGGGCACCGACGTGAAAGCCAAGGTAGCAACCGGGACGGGCGCTAGGTTGATGATGATGATATCGTAGGTGTAAAGACATTCAACTTCAATCGTAAGAAAATATATGGAATTGATCAACTTTCTATATAATTAAAAGATAGAAAGTTGGTAATTCCCATATCTGTATCCAAAATGAAGTTGATTTTATGTCTTACCCCTTATTAAGCATTTCTAATTAATGTCCAACTAAGGTATAACGACACCATAGATATCAAACACGACACCCACGACTAGAGATGTGCCACCGAAGTATAGGATATTCACGACCTACATTTTATTAATTAAAAAAGTCGTATTAAAATTTCATTAAAATTAAATACCTTCTGTAAAAAGTTCATTCATAAAAGATTGGATCTCAAAAGGTGTCAGATCTATTACATCTGGCCTTTATTAAGTTTTTGTCATCCTCATTTCACTCAGTGACCTTAAAAACCAGTGACTTAATTATTTGCTGACGAATTTCTTTTAGAGGTGGGCCGTACATCGATTTCATCGAGAGATTTTTTGTTTGAAATAATTATGTTAATCGTATTTGAATGTTTCTTCGTTTATTTCTTAAATATGTAATGTGGTAGCTGTACAATAAAAAAAACTTAATACCAAAAATCATCCATCGGATTCCTACGACCCTTACCAAGTCATCTTGTGGGAGGCCTTCCAACGTTGCGTCTTTCGGTAAGTGGCATTCCATATATTTATATACTTAATACTAGCTGCTCCGGCAATCTTCGTACCCCCTATTACGGGTAATTTTCTCACTGTTTAAAACTTCTCTAAGCTATTACGTATATTTCAAGACCAGAATTACCCAATTCTTTACTCGAGTTTTAGCGAGACAAACGAACATCTATTAATTTTTATAAGAATGTAGAAGCAAAGAAAATTTGACAAACGATTTCGTTTTATGGTTGACAATTAAAACAAACGTTAGTAGAAATGAATAGAATATCGGAACGGAACCATACAAAACAAATTGCTTTTTTAATTAACAGCTATCGCCATGATAGATCCGCGCCGGTACACAATAAACTATCTAATAAATATGCGGAACCACAAATGCTAACAACCTTAACTAATGTTGTAAAGACTTCAAGTTTGAATGTAGATGTTTATCTTTGATGCTACAGTACGGCCGTACTGTTACGGCTCTGCGAATTTTAGCATTGTATTCGCATTGTGTTTCATTTTTTTTTTACACTCAACGTCGTCTAGTCGAGTCTAGGCTTAGGCTCTGCGAATTTTAGCATTGTATTCGCATTGTGTTTCATTTTTTTTTTTACACTCAACATCGTCTAGTCGAGTCTAGGCTTAGGCTCTGCGAATTTTAGCATTGTATTCGCATTGTGTTTCATTTTTTTTTACACTCAACATCGTCTAGTCGAGTCTAGGCTTAGGCTCTGCGAATTTTAGTATTGTATTCGCATTGTGTTTCATTTTTTTTTTACACTCAACGTCGTCTAGTCGAGTCTAGGCTTAGGCTCTGCGAATTTTAGCATTGTATTCGCATTGTGTTTAATTTTTTTTTTACACTCAACGTCGTCTAGGCTTAGGCTCTGCGAATTTTAGCATTGTATTCGCATTGTGTTTCATTTTTTTTTTCACACGACGTCGTCTAGTCTCAAGTTAAGCAGAGCTTGTGTTATGAGTGCTAGACAATTGATAAACATACTTATATAGATAACTAGTGACCAGCCCCAGCTTCGCACGAGTACTGATATTGAATATATTATGCATGTATTATACACATTCACCTTCCTCTTGAATCACTCTATCTATTAAAAAAAACCGCATCAAAATCCGTTGCTAAAGTAGTAAAGATTTAAGCATACATAGGGGTAAGCAACTTTGTTTTATACTATGTAATGATGAAGAGGAAAGAGAGAAAAATAAAGGTTTTTAAAAAATAAATGTCTAAAACAGTTTTTAACAGCAATAACAACTGCAAATTGCATTGATTTGTATAAACCATTTATTTTTGACCGAGTTTTGAAGCGCTTAAATTCGCAAGCCTAATTTCAGATTCGCTAAGATTTGATGGCTGTACTGTACTATTCCTTTATATTTTTATGAAAAAGCAAGTAATGATAAAAATAAAAGCTATACGATACTCAAGTTCCGTTTCAATCGAGTCAGATCCACTCCACGATTATCGATTTGAATCTGCGTTAGACACCTCACCTCTATTTTTAATCTACGTTCTCTATTAGAGTTCGGATTGATTTTCAATCGATTCATCGAGTGTTATCGATTTGACTGAGAATTGGAGCGAGGCAAATGAGACAAATAAAGAGTGGCGAATAAAGATATTATGATTAGAAAGTGTTTGTTGTATGCAGAGCAATGGGTTATATTCGGATTAAACTTTTGAGTGTTTGCATACCTATTGTCTTTCTATTATATCTCTAATTACTGTATTTAAAAGGTGCCTGATGCGTACTTGTATTTCTATTTTTATTGGTTATATTGTATTGACAAGATAGTAAATAAACCAAAGAATAACAATTCTTCTGTATATAAAAGGAAAAACTGACTGACTAACCTATTAACGCACAGCCGGAACTACGTGCGTGAAATATTGCACAAGGCTTCCTTTTTTTATAGCTTAAGTGAGCACTAAGAAATGTTTTCCCAAATTCACCCCCAAAGAAGGTGAAACCGAGGTCAAAAGTTTGTATGGTGAATCCTACTTACCTAAACACAGGTGAAGCCGCTGGCAGAAAGCTAGTTGATAAATAAAACTTAATAAATAATAGACCCCGGTAAGCTTAGATATTCTGAATTCCTTTTGATGGCCATTACATAATGTTATGTGCCTCATCATCATGTCAGCCGAGCGACGCCCAATGCTGGGCATAGGCCTCCACCAAAGATCTCCACAACGATCGGTCCTGTGCTGACCGCATCCAGCGGCTTCCTGCGACCTTCACCAGATCGTCGGTCCACCTTGTAGAGGGCCTGCCCACGGAGCGTCGTCCGGTACGCGGTCGCCATTCGAGAACCTTTCCACCCCAACGGCCATCGGTTCTCCGCGCTATGTGTCCCGCCCACTGCCACTTCAGCGATGCTATGTGCCTAGTGTTAGCAATTAAATGACATAATTAATAATTACGCCTACTGTGCTCTGTTCCCGCGCGCCTCAAGGAGTAATCACCAAAACTGTAGGGACTCTGCAAACGGGTCGAAGCCTACTGGGGCCCAGGGTCCTTTTCTGAAAGGAAAGCTTGGCCGCAGTGCAAACGGCGGAGAAAAAACGGGATGGGGGTTTAGTTAGTAAGAGTCTGCCACTATTTCCCACTCCGCCCAAGAGCGGGATTCGTCATTAGATGATTTTTGCCCACCACACACGCCTAATCCTCATTATACGCTTGTTAAACGCCTGCTCACAGTTTATATAAAAACTATGAAACCCTGTCAACGAAGCGGCAACGACGAATACGCATCTATGATGAGCATGAATCTACACGTCCATGGATAGTAGGTAGTAGGCCTGTATTCCTGCGACTGTTCTAGTGAAAGAGGAGGCCACACGCGTGACGCAACGGCCCAGCCACTAGTCCCCCGAGCCAAGTTGCAATAGTTTCGTTTAGAGTTAGCGCTTGTAGTTGGCCACGCACCAAATTCCTTTGTTGATGACGTCCGAACAGGGGAATAAAGGGTCATGCTCAACCACAATCGTTAACTCTAAACGAAAGTTTGTAAATTTGCTAGGAGGGCAGCACTATAACTTCAATTCCCAGTCACCATAGGCGTGGACTTGTGGACGACGAGTAATGGGTAGCTCACTGTCTGGCCGTTCGTAACCATCCAGACCAAACCCGTGACGTCGGCGGGGCGTAGTATTCTATGAGCACCTCAAAGAGATGCCAGCGTAGCCGTAAGTCTAGCAAGACCGGAGCCTATTGGAACAATGGGTTGATTTTCAAAAAGGAAACCCGTAGTCCTGGTGCGCAAGACAAAGAAGGAATATAAGATGAAGATATCATAGTATAGTCATCATCAGCGTTTTAATGTTTCCACTGCTGGGACACAGGCCAGGTGGCCTGGGAGGGAGGGGGGATTATGACCCATCCCCTCTCCTAGAGAGGAGTCTAGGAGAGGAGTTGGGTCATAATCCACCACTCGGGCCCAGTGCGGATAGGTAGATGTCACATGTTTTCGAATTTTTGGTTCTAGGAAAAGGCTGGGTTTTAACCCACGACCTACAACTCGCAAGTCGGGGCCAGTTTACCACTCGGCCACCAGTTCAGTTTCAGAACAGTTCAATTAGATGTGAAACACTTATTGGAACAGACAGGTGATCTGGGATACGAAGATAGGATTAGAGGGGCTTAATGCATCGACGGTTTTAGTAGGTCCTATAGTTGCTTTGTTTTAAAGTTGTCTGATGCTAAGGTTACCAGAATGATGAAAAAATAAGTCCGTTTGTTTATTTATATTACTTTAACAAAAACTGTTATCCGCCAATTACATTAGTTAAAGATATATTAGACTCATACACTCATCACACAGAACTCCAGGCATACTGACATGATCGCCTTTCATTCGTCAGCGAACACATCAGAGTCAGGGTGCGTGTCCAAAAGAGTTTTGGAAAATCCTGAAATTCGTTGAAAATTCGTTTTCATTTTGGAAATTTTCGAATTCGACAGAATTCGTTAAATTTTTTAAAGAATTCTATGAGATTTTATCAGCTTTATATTCCGAGGATCTCTACTTTATACTCGGAGGAGAGGAGATGCCGCTATTGCCGCCCCGTCCTCTGAACTCGCCGTTTAAAAAAGGAAGGTATGAATAAATATCGTTTTTATGGAAAATCACAATCCATTCGCAAAATTCAGTCGATATAGCTAATCAGGATTCGAATTTTTAACAAAATACCGCTTAATTATTTACTTCAATACATAGTATAAAACCATGTCGCTTCTTGCTGTCTGCCCTTGTGTATGCTGAGATTTGTAGAACTACGCAACGGATTTGATGATGGATGATGTAGTTTTCTTAGGAGGATGATGAGGTAGCAGTAGCGGCACCTCCTTTCCTCCGAGTATTGAATAGAGAGCTTCAGAATATAGTTTCAATACATAAATAATATTTTTATACGTGAATAATATTTTTAATATCACCATTACACCCGTGCGAAGCTGGAGCGAGTCATTAGTGTTGTATAAAGATAGAGACTATTTTTTCTCGGCTATCAATGGAATTTACACCCATAGTTACAAGCCAAACAATTAATCTATTTTTCTCCCCACAAAAACTTTAAATTCAAATTAATTATAATTTTTAACTCCAATTGTAATGCGAGGTGCCATGCGTGAGATATTACAATGAATAATTCAATTAGTTAATTAGTATTGATAATTAATCTCGTGCATTATACGCCAATCTGCATTATGGTGATCGATTGGAATACAACGAACCGATGGATTTGAGTTGAATTTAATTATGGTCAGAGGAATAATTGTATTTTTATAACTAAACTAGCTTCTACCAGCGGCTCCGCTCGCGTTAAAACAGATATACAAACTTTGGAGGACCCTTTCATCCTTTTAGGATATGAATTTTAGTGAAAGCCTGCTATTACAATAGTTTCAGAATGGTCTATCATTGATTTGACAAGTTTGGTAATGACTTTCCAATGACACTTTACTGAAAGAAATGGCATAGAATGGTAATCTCGTACGTAATGACAAATTAATGTATCTGCTAAAATTTTCACAGTTCCTTTGATCAGTGACTAGATCGTTATTACGCAGTCATTGCTTTTAATTCGTTACCAGATAGTTCCTACCATAATTCTATTACGAGACCACTGACTGACCAATGATCAGCCGTTATGAATTAACAGATGACAAACGTTTAGCAAAATGACAATGGGATCGTGTTGAAATGACGAGGCAGTGTTGGAAGGCCTCCCACAAATGAGGGTTGTAGAATCCGATGGATGCGGGACGCACATGGCCGGACGTCATGGTGACACTTGGGGAAAGTCTATCCCCAAAGTTAGGCTATGTCTGTGTTTCGGTAGAAAGTGTGATAATAAATCATTATTATTTATTTTGACACCAAAAATAAAATAATTAACCATTTTTAGCGTCAAAAGTTTAACAGATCAGCACTCGCCAATTCTATGATATTGATCCGCTGAAAAAATTGCAATGTCCGAGCATTTTCATCAGCTTAAAATTTTAGTTCAATAGTTTTTAAAACGTTAATTTATATGGAAAATAAAAATTTGCAACTTATAGGTACCGTCCAGTTTCTAAGATATTAAACCAACTCAAAGTGTTCGACGTTAAGAAAACGATTTCAATTTTGCTACGGGGCAGTTCTCTTTCTAACACAAGCCCACCCAGAGCGGAGAAGAACTATTACACGATTTCACACCCAAAAAAAAAAGCTCTTAAAAAAATAAAATAACATTAAAATGGTATGCTCAAAGTCTCAACTTCTCAAGTTACACTTGCGGTCAATGTGCCTTTTTTGTACAAAGAAAGTGTACGTATTATGGGCCCATTTATTTCTTTACACTTCTTGCGCTAAAAATGGGCCAGTAACCGCCAGCTCGGCAGGTTAACAACCGGTCTATGTCTAGACATAAATTCTTTTTAAGATTGAAGTAGGCGGCATCCTGTTTTTCTTCGATTTTATTCGAGTTTTTCTTTTTAATCGCCATGTTTGATCATTATCTATAATAAAAAGTAGATATTTGCGAGACTTAATTAGGTAGGTACATTTCTTTTAAGGTGTAAAACTTTTTTGTTAGTCTACCTAGTACTGAATAACATTATAATGTTTGTGTATGTGTATGTTTATAACTCGTTCACGCTTAAATTGCTGAACGGATTTGGATGAAATTTGACACACGAGTAGATCATGTCCTGGACTAGGACATATGATGTATATTATTACTTTAATTATTTATTTATAGCCCTTACCTCTTCCTGATGATAATGGACGCTCTTACGTCGGACATTCAGGAAGAGGCTCCCTGGTGTATGTTATTCGCCGATGACATTGTGCTGGTTGCCGAGAGTGGTCAAGAGATCCAGAATAGATTGGAGGTGTGGTGGCACAGACTGGAGAGTGTTGGCCTAAAATTAAGTAGAACCAAAACGGAGTATTTGTTCTGTGATTTCGGCGGACTCTCCGGTCCTGTGGCCTTAGCTCTTGCCGGAACGCCCATACCAATCTGTTCCGACTTTCGGTATCTCGGGTCGCTCGTCCAAGGAGATGGTGAGATAGACCGAGACGTAACGCATCGGATCAACGCAGGATGGATGAAATGGCGACAGGTCACGGGAACAACTTGCGACCCACGGATGCCCCTCAAGTTGAAGGGTAAAATTTACAAGTCCGTGATAAGACCTGTCCTACTGTATGGATCAGAATGTTGGGCTGTGAAAAGGACGGATGAAAAAAGACTGCATGTAGCGGAAATGAGAATGTTGAGATGGATGTGTGGTGTGACGAGAATGGATAAAGTGAGAAATGAGTATATTAGAGGAAGTCTGAAAGTGGCGCCAGTGACTGAAAAGTTGAAAGGAAATCGTTTGTCTTGGTATGGTCATGTGAAGAGGAGAGATGAAACGCATGTCACAAAAAGAGTTTTGAGTTTACACGTAGATGGATGAAGAGGAAGAGGGAGACCAAAGAAGAGATGGATGGATTGTGTGAGGAGTGATATGAAAGAAAAGGGAGTTACTGATAGTGTGACGGGTGACAGGACAGAGTGGAAGAAAAAAACATGTTGCACCGACCCCAAATAAAATGGGATAAGGGTAGGATGATGATGATAATTTATTTATAGCCTTTGGGAGCAGATTCACGCGGTTGAATCTGGGACAAAATAAAATCCTATGCTTTTCTAGGAAATAGTCAAACTGTATGCAGAATTTCATTCAAATCCGTGAAGCTGTTCGAACGAACATAGAAACACACACTCACAAAATTTCTCCTATAATTGTAATGGTGCCAGCGGCGTCGTACCCGTGGAAGTAAAAAAAAAATGTCCCGAGAAAAAAACTTTCGGGATAAAAAGTTTTCTATTTGCTATTCCAAGACTTGCCCCCAAGCCAAGTTAAAATCGTATCGTTTAGAGTTAGCACTTATAGTTGACGACGCCCCCGATTCTCTTGTGTGGACACCATCTAATTGGGGGCGTAGCCAACTACAAGCGCTTACTCTAAACGAAACGATTGTAACTTGGCTAGGGTGGCTGGGCTACTTGTGTGCCATATTTCATCCACATCCATTCAATTGTTTGATCGTAAAGAAGTAATGTAATCAAGTAGAAGTAAAGTAAGTTATCCTAGGGTAGTCAGCTACTGGCTCGCGGACGGTGAGCAATGGGTAGCTCGCCGTCCGGTCGTCTGGTAAAACCGAGTCCAAGTCGTCAACGGCGCGCACCGTTCCCGCGCGCCTCAAGGAGTTGTCAGCAACTGCAGGGGCCCTTCGGGGTCGAAGCCTCCTGGAGCCTAGGGTGGTGCAAACTGTTACCTCGACTCCAGGAATAAGGCAAGGAAGGTACGGGGTAGGTTTTTTAGTCAGTAAGAGTCTGACACTGGTCTCCCGCTCCGCCCAAGAGCGGGTTTTGTCATTGGATGATTTTCACCTACTATAAAAAAAAGGGTAGTCAGCTAGGAAACACCGGATTCATCTAGCATCGAAAAAAAATGACGTGTAAAAGTGTTTTTTTTTTTTTAAATCTATTTGCAAAATAAAGATCATTTATCATTTAATGCACATACACAACAATATACCTACAATCGCAAACATTCGATGATGTGGAATATGGTATGATTGTAATTACATAGTCACAAATTTTCATATAAATAATAATTGCAGCTTTCCCCATTAACAGACTAATCTGACTAAAAATCAGATTGAATCGTTGAACTAATTAATATTCAAGTAGGAAGGACGCTCGATAAGATGTGCTAAAGACGTTAAGAGGTTACTCACTCCGAGTTCCCGTTAGGATTTGCACTCCGGTACAATATGGACGTCCAACTTACGCGAACATTGTATAGATGCTTTTAAATCTATTTCTTTGCTGTTATTAATGATTTTTTAATGATCGTGTTTATAGTAGGAGAGCTGCCGGTCAATCCGAGATCCGAGCAACGGCGAGATGATGATGTAACCGCGGGATGCCAGCCAGAACGTTACTTTTGTAAATAACCAAAACTTGGTTAAGTACGAAAGTAACGAACGAACTTTGTCAAAAAAAGTTTTCATCGTCAGCCTTTTTAATGTTCCCACTGTTGGGACACAGGCCTCTTCTCTAAGAGAGGGAATGGGCTATGATCCACCACGCGGGCCCAGTGCGGATTGGTGAATGTCACATATCTTAAATTTTTGGTTCTAGGACACGCCGGTTTCCTCACGATGTTTTCCTTCACCATTTTGAGAGCAGTGGTAATGAAATAAATTACTCGAAGTAATGCGCCTGGCTGGGTTTGAACCTTAGAACTACAAATCGTAAGTCCGGGCCGTTACCACTCGGCCACCACTGCTCTAAAGTTAGTTAGAACTTTGTAAAATAATGTTTTAGTATTGGTTAATTACGAAAGTAACATTAGTTACAACTTTGTAAAATACGGTTTAAAACGTTTAAGACGTTAACGAAACGTTTGGATAGGGAATTGAATCTGCGACACGCAGCGTAGCAGCCAATTGCTCAACCACATCGGTAACCAATCATTATATTCTGTTGTACAGTAAATAAATGAACATTGTGATTATTAGGTCTAGAAAAAAATTGGTCATGTTATATTGGTTTTCTAATTACACCGCAAGAACATGGCAAGAGCGGATATCCCGCATCCGTCGATTTCCTTCTCAGATTTTTTTGTGCCCAGAAAAAAAACAAGTATATAATGATCATTTGTCATTACTGAGCCAAATACTTGTTTAATATCTTTAAAAATATGTTTTGTAAAATCTTATGGCAAGTTTGAAGGATAAAAATGGAGTTAGGGTGAGTATAGAGTTTTAAAAGCGTATTGTAATAATAGAGTGACTTAACACCCTCCATACTCTTACTGACTAAACAGCCCACCCCATATCTTCTTTGCCTTTCGTACTAGGGCCAAGCCTTCCTTTCAGAAAGAGACCCTGGGCCCCAGTAGGCTTCGACCCTTTTGCAGAGTCCCTACCAAACTACGCAGTGGTGGACAATACGTATTAGTTAACAAATACAGAAGAAAACAAGTTTTTTTTTTCACACAACAATCACACAGCACCGTCTAGTCCCAAGCTAAGCAGAGCTTGTATTATGGGTACTAGACAAATGATAAACATACTTATATATATTTCTAAATACATGCATATTATAGATAAATTACACACAGAACAAATGATCGTGCTCATCACACAAACATTTGTCCTGGGTGGGAATCGAAGCCACGACCTCCGGCATAGCAGTCAGGGTCACTAACTACTGCTACTAGTGCTACTACTAGTTGAGCTGTCAATATTACTTAGGTAGACTAGTGTTGCGGCGTCAAACCATTAGCCAGCTCAGTAGCGTCACATCCAATTTTACAGACGGTGAGTGGACCGTATGGGCTCTACTCTACGACAACGAGTTACGGTCAATAGTGATTTTCCAGGTTTATATTACTGTGTGAGAATATTTTGATGTACCGGGTAATATGGGGTTAATAGAAAAAAAATGGGATTATTACTTTGATTTCATGTTTTTAGTTTTTTTTTATTTTTACTTTAAACTAAAATTTTGAAATCAATATTGAATTTATAAACATATTTAAATACTGCAAAAAATTTTTAGATAACTTGAAAAAACAACCTGTGGTTTCTTTCACCCCCGATTTGTTTCTATTCACCCCGTTTTACGATATATGGTAAACAAAAAAAAATAACAAAAACAAAACAAACCCCAAAAAAAATTGAATAAAAAAACTTGCACAATATTTTTTATCCATCCAATAAAAATATTGTTTAAGTTTTTTTATTCCATTTTTTTGGGGTTTGTTTTGTGGTTGATACACATCTGATTTTGAATACGGCAGTGCCTGGTTTCGATGTTTTTTTATCTGTAAGTATCTGATTTGTATGTCCATCTGTTTGGTATATGTTTTAGTGTGATGTGATTTGATCATTTTCTATATAAAACAAGCTGAATGACGTATAAGCAAGCATAAACTTTCAATTTTCAAGTGCAAATTGTGTATGTGAAATACACAACTTGCAGTTGAAAATGCTGTCAGCAACTGTTATTGAAACTTTTTTTTAAACCTATTTTTGTGCTAGGTAAAAACCATCCAATGACGAATCCCATCCTTGGGCGGAGCGGTAAGCAGTGTCAGACTTTTACTGACTAAACAACCTACCCAGTTCCTACGTTGCCATCATACTAGAGCGAGAGCCTTTCTTTCAGACACGAACCCTAGGCCTTAGTTTGCTTCGACCCTTCTGCAGGGTCCCTACGGTTGCGGACAACTCAACACAAACTTATTATTTTACGAGTGCACAGGCGCTGAAATTCGCAGAGCCTAAATTCAGAAACACCAGGTTAGAACGGTCGGTCAATCGGTACATTCCGTCAATCTGTGCCAGTCTAAAATTGTGCAACCTTAATGCCCTCTGACGTCAGACAAATAAAACTTTTCGGTGCCAACATTTGCTGTAAAGGATTATAGTCACCTTTGACACAAAGGGAAAAGGTTTCGCAGAATGTGGATCTCTGTACTCAATATTGTTAGTCGTTGTGGAAAATCGTGTGGTGATGTGTAAACCCTAAGGACCTATTGTACTCTGGATTCGTTTGGTGGGAATCCCAGAACGATTGTGGGTTGGCAAAGGACTGGTATTCTCTTTGACATAAAGGAAATAACGGAAAAGTGTAGAATTGTGGCATCCAGTTAGTTACAGTAACAGGCTGTGAAAAGTTCGTGCAGTGCCGTCCACAAGAAGATACTTCATTTTTTATTAGTCGGATTTTTGCAAAGAACTTCTGTGGCACTGGAATTCAAGAAGCCACTCTGACACGTTTTTTCGCTTTATTAGGATAAAGTTGACCCCCCAGTGCTAAAATTTTTCGTCGTTTTTTTTTTTTTCAAATTTTAGAAAAAAATGGGTTTTTTATGTTTTTACTTAAGTATATAAAATCCGTGGTGGCCGAGTGGTAACGGCCCCGACTTGCGTGTAGTAGGTCGCGGGTTAAAACCCAGCTAGGCGCATTACTTTGTGTAATTTATTTCATCACCACTGCTCTCAAAACGGTGAAGGAAAACATCGTGAGGAAACCGGCGTGTCCTAGAACCAAAAATTCGAAGACATGTGACATCCACCAACCCGCACTGGGCCCGCGTGGTGGATTACGGCCCATTCCCTCTCTTAGAGAGGAGGCCTGTGTCCCTGCAGTGGGAACATTAAAAAGGCTGATGATGATGATGATGATGATGATATAAAATCGTTATTCTAACCAACCAAAATTATATTTTATTATTCCACCACTGGGGGTCTAGAATCATGTACTGGATCCATGGTATTTGTTTGTGCGACGATGTCAAAGACACATACACACAGTATAGAATTACTAAAACAATGAAATGTAGAACATCGTTTAATGCAATATTTCAATCAATTGTTCTGTCTTTAAGGTTTCAATGAGCGGGTCATTATTTATATTTCTTTTGATGCCTAATATAATTGGATTAGCTGATGAAAGTGATGTATTCTGGGCATTGTGTTAGTTGTTCCAGTGAGCTAGTGACCTGGAAAAATTGAGTCTTAGTATTAAATGTATTTGTGGTGAGAGAGAGTGACTTTAAGAATCATATTCGCCTACAACTAAACGGTTAGATGAGATTGGTAAGCAAAAGGATGTCTGTCTCCCTGTCTGCGTCTTTGATACTGTAAGTAGGCATGTAGGTTGCAAGAATCCGATTCATACTTGGCTGGTATTTAACTGCATAAACATAATAGGATCATTATAGTATTAAGAATTAAAGTAGTTTCAAAACATCAATAATTGAATCCCAACTTATAAAACGATTCAAAGTATGACATATTAAAAAATGCGCCTAATTTTCTATTTGAATGTCAGAGACGGACTGACGACGAAAGATGAATGACGGACGCGGTGTCGTAGATATGCTCCCTCTCATCAACTTTTAGTCTAACAATAGTTACCTAAAAGGTAATGGTAAAGGCTATGAACAAAAGTAACCGACTTAGCCTATAGAGTCGCCTGACTTAAGCGGTAGTGAACAGGGCACATTGTTCACAGAATCGATGGTCAATATGCGGCTGAAAGGTTCCAGAGCAACTTTGCAGAAGGGTCGAAGCCAACAGGGGCCAAGGGTTCCTGTCTGAAAGGAAAGCTTTAGCTCGGTATACACGGTGACGTAGGAACGGGGTACGTTGTGTTAGTCAGTAAGAGGCTGACACTGTTTCGCGCTCCGCCCAAGGGCGAGATTCGTCATTGGAAAATATATACCTACCATAAAAAAAGACTCCGGAGAGGAAACTGCGTGTTAAAAGATGCAGTATTAGTAGCCACTCAAAATGTAGAGGTTTGCGGGAATCAGATGGCTGCGAGATGTACAGGACTGGTTGTTGTGGCGACATTTAGAAATGCCTATGTCCAACAATGGAGGACTTTGAGCTGAAATGATGATATTTAATAATAATAAAAAATATCCGGTTGGTAAGTGAGAGTCTTTGAAATTAGATCCTTACTTTCTTTTCTGTTTCTCAAACCAGGTTGTCACTTGATACGGATCGGAGGCAACGGCTGAAGCGAACAGTTTAGTTGTTGGTTTTAAATTACCGTAGTATGTTATAATCTTATGAACTCTACAAACGTATAAAAGAAATCGTGCATTTCTGCCTGATAGCCTTTTTGAAGAAAACAAGATTATCTTATCCTACTACATAGGCTGACCATATTAATTTGACAATTTCTTTGTCTCTGCTATTCATCATCACATAGTATAAATCAAAGTCGCTGTCTGTCCCTATGTATGCTTATAACTTTAAAACTACGCAACGGATTTTGATGCGGTTTTTACGTTTTAAAGGGCACTAACAGTGATTTTAAATTAAGTCACAGTACATACGTGAGTAGACCTCCAGATATACTTTCAGAGTCCCAGTGTGTCATGGTTGTTTATCTTTATGAGCTCGTTCATACCTGAAACCAATAAATAAAGGATGTTTAGATAAGTAGAAGAAAAAAGATATAAAAACTTTTTATTTGCGGGACGCACACTAATTTACAAGTAATCATTAGGTACAAGGAGCTGCAAAAGTGCCTGGGTACCTTAGTACCTATATTCCTTTGCACGTTAGTGAAGCACCGAAGAGCTCAAGTTTTCTAATATTAAACTAGATGGCGTTGATATCTTCACAGCTAAGTGGCGACCTGACCTGCATAAACTTAACATTTAATTTGACGAAAAATAGACACACATGAGTCATTATTGCCGTCAAAAACTGATTGTAGGTCATAATTTCGTTGCAGAAATTAGTTTCATGATGGGCTAATGGTTAAGCAGTTCCACTGTGTGAATCAGTGAGCCTGAGTTCAAACCTCACTGAATACGGCTTTTTGTGATTTTTGTTATGAATAACAAACAAAAGAAAGCCGTAGAAATATTGAATCAAAATTAACAAAGAAAAGTAATTATTTGTAATTTATAATTCAAGTTAGTACTATACAGAGAGAAAAAGCAGATAAACTGGCCCACCAAAATAAAAAGGGACTATTAAAAAATATATATTTCTTACAGTTTATTATTAAAATTTATCAGTCAGTTTATTGATCGTCTAATAACATTATATATAATTTATTATATTTATTTAAATAATAACAATAGTTCTTTTAATTATAGAGGCCATAGCTTAAATATTCGTTTCCATAATGGAAAGAGGATTGAAGCTTCGACCTTAACAAAACCAAATAAGAAACTAAATAATTTTATCACAAAGGTCAAAAGGATTAAAAGAAAAGCAAATATCAAATGTGTAATAGTGAGCGACATAAAAATATATATGTTGTGTTTTACTTGAAGTGTTCATAACTTATATATTTTAATGATGGGTATCTGGTTAAACACATATAATAAGCTACAGAGAATAAGTACTCAGTAAATAATATTAAGTAAGTAAATCGTATAATCACCATTTTGGTCAATGACAGATTGTATTCGGAAAAGCATTGAATCATTTAAATTTATATACAAATTTGAACCACGAATACTGTCTTATATTTGTAAACAATGAACCTCAAACGCATCTGGAGCACGCCTATTTTGTCCTTCATTATAAAGAATACGACGGACAGTGTCAATGCTTGTGTTGAATAAACTATTTTCTTGGCAGAAATCCATTTTATTCGTAGTTTTGGTCTACTAGTTCTTTGATATTGATTCAAAGAACTTTCTTCTTCAAATCGTCGTATCCTTGGCACTCATACAGCTACTGTTTTTCTCTGCAACAATAAAACAGAAATATATAATAGGCAATAATAATTATAGGAGATTTTTTATATTAAATATAACAAATAAAACTACTTACGTTTACACCGGTCCGTCTGGCTATTTCTGAGACGTTTTCACCTTGTTACTCTTATCACTATATATTTATTGTGAATTCATACTCATTATTAAAATAAGTGTATAAAATAACCTGATTAAAAATAAAATCTAACAAAAAGAACTCGAAGGAGTTAATCGAAATTAACTTAGCAAACAATCCATTGTGCTTAGTCACAAGTCTTAGATCTAAGTATTATTGAAACTACCCACTAATTAATTATTATTCATAAATTCATATTAAACTACCCTCTCAAGTTTGAAAACTAACACATAGATAATCAGATATTTGTAAAATGATACTCAATTTTAATATTTTTAATTTATTAATTTCTTTTAATAATAAATTATAAATTATTTCAATCTTTGTAGAAACAAAAAGAAACTATAAAAAGAAGTATTAACAAAGCAATTAAGACACAGCAACGCCATCTAGTAACAATAAATTGTAATGTTATCGATAACACATTGTTAATCTGATTTTACACTAGATGGCCTCATTTCGCGCTTCACGCGATTTTTATTCTGAACTATCCAACCACTTAAGCCGCTGGCTGTACATAGTATAAAACAAAGTCAAATACATGTATTATTTATTTTATACTAGCTTTTGCCCGCAGCTTCGCCTGCGTACATAAAATATAGCCTATGTCACTCAGGAGTAAAGCAGCTTTCTATTGTTGCTTAAATTTTTCCAATCGGACCAGTAGTTCCAGAGATTACCCCCTACAAACAAAAAAACAAAAAAACAAACTTTACCTCTTTATTATTATGTGCAAACTGTAACCTCGACTCCAGAAATAAGGCAAGGAAGGTACGGGGTAGGTTTTTTAGTCAGTAAGAGTCTGACACTGGTCTCCCGCTCCGCCCAAGAGCGGGTTTCGTCATTGGATGATTTTCACCTACCATAAAAAAAAAAAAAAAAAACCTCTTTATTATATTAGTGTAGATAACCATTGGTCACGTGCGAAGCTGGGGCGGGTCGCTAGTATACTTATAAAATGCTTAATTAACTATACCTAATACATCCAGGGTAACTCGTGAAATTCAAAATATAATATAGTTAGTTATTTTAATTGTCCAATTAATATTACAACTATAAGAACAGTAGCATTGGCGAATTCCTCCACATCGCGTTTGAGAGGTAATATGCCTAGAAAATAGATTACGGTAATGACTACCTTAGAAGAGTTGGCTCACATTACCGCTAAACAAAGATATAAGGCCTTGATCGGATAAAATTTGAGTGAGATTAATAGAAGAAAAAGAATACTATATCAGCGAACGTTGCTGAGAAGCCTGACTTGCTGCCAAATACCGCAAAAACGTTAAAATTACCTATCCTCTTTTTAACGGTAAACAGTATTTTTTATCAAAAACTAACACTGGCAAACCAAACTTAGCACTGACTAAATAAGCAAAGCGTGCGAACCACAAAAAATGCAATTAATAAAAATAATATTAGTGCCTACATTAATTGCACTTTCCGTCATCATCATTTGCCGAAGTAGGTACCTAGCCTATATTGTGATAGATAGAGAGAGCAGTGGTGGCCGAGTGCTAACGGCCCCTACTTACGATTTGTAGGTTATGGGTTCAAACCCAGCCTGGTGCATTATTTTGTCTAACTTATTTCATCACCACTGCTCTCAAAACGGTGAAGGAAAAATCGTGAGGAAACCGGCATGCCCTAGAACCAAAAATTCGAAGACATGTAACATCCACCAATCCGCACTGAGCCTGCGTGGTGGATTATGGCTTATTTCCTCGCCTAGAGAGGGGCCTGTGTCCCAGCAGTGGGAACATTAAAAAGGCTGATGATGATTGGGATAGATACTCTATTCTAATAGTATGTTGCTATATACTGGTTAATAACACTTTTATAAAGACAAATTGTTTCTTTATAAGTTCCCTTGTAAAAAGAATAAAGTCTTGTATAAAGAACTTTACTGTATCCTTAATCTAATTTGCCGTTCATACTTCGCTAAAAGAAAGAAAATCGTGGGAAAATATTCAAAGCTAACCTGAGATCCAGTGGCCTTAATGACTTAAATCTGCAAACTTTTAAATATCGGTTAAGTTTTCTTATGTAAAAGTTTTTCTAGCAATAGAATTTTATAGTTGATGATTCGGACACAATATATTTTGGACAGTGGCTGAATTAACAAAAAAAAAATCAGTGGCGATTTTGACACATACTGTTTTTTTTTATTTATGTTTAAAGGTTCGCGCTTGACCGCTATTATTCACCTGATGGAAAGCGTTGATGCGGTCGACGTCGGATGTTTAGTACAGTCACATAAAAAGTTAAAAAAATAGGTAGGTATATATGCTAGTAGTTCCCCGCAGTTTCACCTGCATATCTAGATACTGCCCTGCTCTCGTAGGTTATAGCGTAATGTTATATAGCCTATAACCTTCCTCAATAAATGGGCTATCCTACTTGAAAATAATTTTTCAAATCGGACCAGTAGTTCCTGAGATTAGCTCGCTCAACCAAACAAACATCCTCATCGGTTTTATAATATTAGTGTATATGGGGAAAAATACCTTCTTAAAATTATTTGAGACTGGATTTAAGGAGAAAACTTTGGGTATAAAATGTCTTTATAATGATATTTTAAGACTTTTTATGACTGTACTAACAATAATCATGAGTAACACGAATTTTATCATACTAATTTGTTTTTGACTCAAAAAGATTATTCAATTACATTACCCATAAAGACGTAAATCGTAACAAACAAAAAAATAAACCGATAACTCAAAGATTTCGCCTACCTACTCAATAAACGTAATTGCACCTTCATTCATTCCATTCATTCCATTCAATGTGACAGCTGTCATTATTCATTGAATGTAAGAACGGTTTGGTTTTGTGAAATCCATAAAATTGGTGTTGCGCTGTGTGAAATGATTTTATGTAAAAAATCTAGACTGAAATTATTGCGGAAGTATTCGTGACAGTTAGCTAGATAAATTACGGTATAGTACTAAAGTGTTTTGTATAAAACATTTGTGTAATTCTGGTCTTAGTTACGTATATGATTTCGTCTTGTTTAAGGTCGTTTTTTCCGCGACGAACGTGTTGTAATTAAGTCTTTTTCATTAAATGAGAAGCATTTGGTTCGATTTTGTTAAATATGATTGAACGAAACTGGAATTGGGAGGTGATTGTTAATATCATCATCATCATTTCAGCTGAAAGAAGTCAACTGCTGAACATGAGACTCCACCAAGTGTCGCCAGATCATTAGTCCACCTGGTAGGAGGCCTTCCTTGGAGCTTTATCGACCATCCCTTCTATAAGCTATATGCCCTACGCAATGCCACTTAAGTTTGGCGATTCTTTGAACTTTGTCGGCGACCTTGGTTCTTCTAGCTTCAATAAGTATAGCTTCATTCCTGATACCATTGTTGATAGTATATAGTCGCAACAAAATCATTTTGTAGAGTTTGGTATTAGTCTTTGGTATTTACTGGTTTAGTTAGTCATCTCTTATTCTTTGAAATTATTGTACAAATCATAATCTGGGTGATCCATAATCGGTTCCGGGATTTTTCGAAAGAGTCGGTTGCCGTGGCTTGGATTGGAATACAAAGTAAGGGGGCCTTCTAATTAGCCGCAACGTGCTTGATATTCCATGCAAATAAAAACTTTTGAGATTTTGTGACTGACAGGAAAAAGAATGTTGATGATCTCAAAAAAAGTCAAGCAGATAACAAATACAGAAAAAAATATAGGAATAGACTTTTGACCTTTTATTATATAATATCTGTTTTGGCAGAATTCTTTCTTATTTATTTAAACCAAAATTGTTTTCATCTTTCGAAGTAAACAATATAAAAATAATAGCCACCTAGTTTTTACGATTGTATCGACCAGCTTAGTCAGATATCTGTGACGAACGTACCGATAGGAAAACGAGGAAGGCATTACTGAAAAATATGACGAAATAACACTAGTGATTTTCTTTTACGAGTGTGAGCTTTCTAGCTCGAACCTAAAAACAAAATAATATTGATGCAAATGTGTTAACAGTTTTTCGCTTTTTTAAGTTTTTTTTTTTGTTTTTTTTTGGCAACTAATATATTATATAACAACTATAATTATAGTTTTGACTTTGAGACTTTAACTAACTAAAACCCACTTCTGTTCCTTTGTTGCAATCATACCGGGGATGAACGTTCCTTCAATTATTAAATAAATAATAATAGAGATGAATAGTGACAGTCAGTTTGTTAGGAGCCAATGATTCTTTAATATAAAGTAAAACGTAACTTCTTCAGAATAAATCTTACAAGTCTTTTTATCAGCTCCTGTCCCAAAAGTAATTATGTATTACAACTTACAAAACAACGTTTCTTTCTCTCGTTATGGTTTCAACATACAACCCACTTTCGCGCTACATTTTCACGGACACCGAACATTTTAATAAATTAACGTTTATTTCACATCGAATCGTTATTAACGTTATTTGCGTGTCGAACGCGTATAAGCGATATTTATCGTTACATAAAGTGAATTCCGATTCTGATATCGATTTATTTGAATCGAGAATTCGGGTCCTGGTAATCGTTTTCATATTTTTACTTTAAATTATAGTTATGGCACGTTAGTCAATAAGTTTTTATTATTTATTTTTTTTGGGTCGTTAATAAATATTGCTATTTGTTACGTATTAGGTATTGTTACCTCAAAGTACTTATTCGTTGTCATTAGATACACGATATAAAATCATTAGGTGTGCGAACGCATGACGTAATAATTGATTGTTGAAATGAAAATCTCACTGCCTACAAATTCTGCGAGAACAAACATAATGTTGTACAGTTACTGCACATACAAGGTCGACCGCCAAAGTCTTGGCAAAAATTGGTTATAACTCTCGTCGCAAGAGTTACTTTTGTGTCGAGAGTTATAACCAATTTTCGGGTATCATTCGTTTACCGCGTACTTATACGAGTACTATTGCGTCATTACAACAGTTTCATTCTCTATCGATATTGGCTACCATAAAAGTAATAATACTTGCGTAATGCATCCTGCAAATCTCTTGTCGCATTAGCACAGGTGTGAATGCACTTGCCTTAACGCGAATAACAGTACAATTTCCTAATAGATAAGTTTAGTTTGTGGCAAAAAAATTGTACCCCTGTTGCCTTTTTTGTGTGGTTACGCGTGGCTCGCCGCTTTGATTGGGACCCGAAAATCGGATACTATGTATTTAAAGATGATCGCCATGATGGTTCAACTTGTGTGACGAAAATTGTAACCAATTTTAGGGTATCAGTCAAGGGGACTGCGCGCAGCCGTGGCGGATGGCGCCCACTGTTCCCGCGCGCCTCAAGGAGTTGACAGCAAACTATTACGATAGTTTCATTTCCTATCACTATTGGCTACCATAAAAGTGATAATACTTGCATAATGCATCCTGCAAATCTCTCGTCGCATTAGCACAGGTGTGAATGCACTTGCCTTAAGGGGAAGACATATTAGACTGTTTTTATAATTATTTAACATAGGTACGAATATTTTCATTTGTTTAAATTAAATTTGGTGTAATTTATTTTCAAACTTGTCTAAAACAGACAATTTTTTATGGAATTTTCACAAAGTAAAAAATAATTTAATTACCAATCTTTTGATGTACGGCTTTTATTCATATTGTGTTTAACTTTTAGAGTACCGTAATTAGAGACAAAATGAGGCCTTGTACGAGACTAACGAGAGAGCTTTCCAGGTGGCTAAATATTGGTCGGACAAAATTTGAGTCAAATTGACACGAAAAGAAGAAGAAGAAGAAGAGACAAAATAGAAAGACAATAGGTACGCGAACGCTGGCGTTCACTTTAGGCTCAAGAGTTTAATAAAATAATCTTGAAGCGCGGGAAGTGACGCTAGCTCCTCGTTTGTTCGCTTAAGGTCGCTGGCGTATATCTCCCCCTTAACACGAACAACGGTACAATTTCTTTATCGGCAACTAACCTCAGCTCCATAAAAACTGTGGTAATGCAACCAACAGTAAATTGTTATGGAGTTTTCGCAATTAAATGTGTACGGGTAATGTTTATTATTGATTTTGCAACTGGTTTTGCTAATTTTTATATCATATTGTTTTTATCGTTATTGTCGTGTTGGTTTACTACTTTTGAAATGATTGGTCATTAAAACTTAAAGTTACCATTGGTTATTTTAATGACCTTTTATTTTTTCCTGTAATAATTTTTTTATATCGAGCAGTGGTGGCCGAATGGTAAAGGCCCCGACTTACAAGCTGTAGGTCACGGGTTCAAACCCAGCCAGGCACATTACTTTGTGTAATTTATTTCATCACCACATGCTCTCAAAACGGTGAAGGAAAACATCGTGAGGAAACCGGCATGTCCTAGAACCAAAAATTCGAAGACATTTAACATCCACCAATCCGCACTGGGCCCGCGTGGTGGATCATGGCCCATTTTCTCTCCTAGAGAGAGGAGGCCTGTGTCCCTGCAGTGGGAACTTTAAAAAGGCTGATGATGATGATGAATTTTTTAATGATAAATGATATTTATTTTGTATTTTTTTTTCTTTTCGTCAGTTTAAACTAGATGAGTCCGGTGTTTCCTAGCTGACTACCCTGAGAAGAAACACCGAAACAAGTCGAATCAAAGTCTCTTTTAAAGTCAATACAGTAACTATGTGTTGGTCAAATCATATGAGAGCCGTGCAGATTAGTGGCTCAGGTGGTCTTTTGAAGAAATACTTAACTAAAAGCAATACGAGAGAAATAAAAGCAATAATCTTTATTCGAAAGACGTCCACCGTTGGACATAGACCTTCCCCTCTTTTCTTATATCTATAGCCTTCCCCAAGGGGGACCGATGACCTAGTCAGGGTTGCTGGAATCCGATGGATGCAAGATGCACAGGACCGGTCGTTATGGCAACGCCTCGGCGTGGCCTATCATAAGCCGTATGTTCTCGTGTCGTCTTTCGGCAGAAATGATGATGATAAGGCGAAAATGTAATCTCTCCCTGTTACTTAAAGGTTTGCTGGGAGAAAACTCATTGTTAAACTCGCTTTTGTACCTACACGAATTGTCAAATCAACGTATCTATGTTAAGTTGTTGTGTACAATAAATTAAAGAAAATAAATGAACTGGCCAGCATTATTTTTCTCGTGTTTTTAGTTTACCTCTACATATGAAACTTTATTTGGCCGACAAAACTCTTCATTTTATGGTTGTTATGATTAGATTAGTGATAGAGATATATGAATTAAGTATGTGCAAATAAAAAAGAAAATTAACTAGGTACCTAACGCCATAGGTAGAAAGCAAAACATAGTTGCTATGCATAATACAACGTACATAAGTAGGTAAACACATAAAGATTAAGAAATTATAAAATCTTAAGCGTTACTACAATTGTGATGAAAATGCTGATAACGTTTTAAAACGGTCACTTATTACATTCTCCTCAATAGCATCATCATTTCTCTAGCCTTTACCCAACTACACCGTAGGCAGCGAGCAATGGGTTGCTCTCCGTCTGAACTACATTCGTACGCTCTATCATGCGGAGATAGGAGTATAGTTGCCCTATTGTAATTACTTACTCTAGTTTTGCGAAAAAATCATGTATAGTAAAATGATGTAATCACTCTAATAATATCCCCACTTCTAGGACTCGTAAACCGTAGAGGCCTTGCAGCAAACCGTAGGGACCCTGCAGCAGACCGTAGGGACCATGCAGCAGACCGTAGGGACCCTGTAGAAGGGTCCAAGCCAACTGGGGCCAAGAATTCGCGTCTGAAAGGAATGCTCTGGGTTTTGGTTTGTATGGCGACGTAGGGACTCGAACACGGTAGGTTATTTAAGTCAGTAAGTGTCTAACACTGTTTCCCGCTCCGCGCAAGGGCGGGATTCGTCATTAGACGATTTTTAACTATAGGCCTGCACTTAAACCTATGACGTAGTAATCGTAAGTAGGTAGCAGGCATAACCTATCCCGAATGAATAATAAACTATGGGCAAAACTGAGTATTTCGTTTATTATTAAAATGAAAAGATTATATGCTACAAGTTATTTACAGTTATCAAACCGAAACAAATCGAGCTTTTGTATTTTCAAAACACTTCCCAGTTAGATTACACTGCATTTCACACTTACATACCCACGTAATAGTTTTTGTATTAAATGAACTCGGAAATAAAAGATAAGTATAATAACTTACAATAGACCATTCCTTGATTAACTGCAGCAGTAGTTACTATACAGATAGGGTTCCCAGTCATCTATCTTTTACATTTTTTTTGTTAGCCTGTTCTACACCAAGAGGAAGGTTTATGTGCATAATAAATGCATAATGTTACGAACGTGAGTAATCTTTTTACGGCGTAACAATAATATATTCAATATCAGTACCCGTGCGAAGCTGGGGCGGGCCACTAGTTATAGATAAATTACACCCAGACACAGAACTAATGATAGCGCTCATCACACAATCATTTGTCCAGGGTGGGAATGGAACCCACGACCTCCGGCGTAGAAGTTAGGGTCGCTACCTACCAGACCAACAGGCCAGTCAAAGTATACACAAAAATACTTTATTTCCAATGTTTCCTGAGATGTGTAAATTGGAACGTTAATATGAATAATTGCTGAAATATTATATCGACATTTCTACACTGAAATACGAATAAGTGCAGTTTCAAATCAAATTAAAACGAAATTAAGTTGGAAATTATGAATTCATTTTATTTTGAGTTGGGAATATAAAGATAACCTCCATACATTTCGTAGGGGCCCTGCAGAAGGGTCGAAGTCAACTAGGGCAGGGGTTCGTGTCTGAAAGGAAGGCTCTAGCCCTGGTATATATGGCGACGCGTGTAGGAACGCGGTAGGTTGTTTACTCAATAAGAGTCTGACACTGTTTCCCGCTCCGCACAAGGGCAGGATTCGTCATTGGATGATTTTTCCCTACCACAAAAAAAACTCCATACATTTAAACTATTAAGCCCCAAGCGAGCGCCGGTGCTCGAAAACCTATTGTTCTTTAGTTGTGTCTGTAATTAAGGTAGTCGAAAGGAAAAGCGATTACTAGAAATACACCAAAATAAATAAAATTTTAAACAATACATATTTTTCTTTCAAATCTTTATCGTACTAAAAAAATGACATCCGTTATTTTTCTAGTTGGCAACCTTAGTTACAGATCACTTTTTCCTATACTTAGATTAAAATATTTTATTATTTAGGTTACAAAACGTTCAGGTAATGTCTGGGGTGAATGACACTTTAAAACCGGTTGACCCAAGTGGAATTGGAAATAATTGTTATAATGATAAGACTTTGATGTAATACCAACGTTGAATAATGCAGGAAACTAGAAGTTTTAGTCAGTTTTCCTTCTTGAGCAAACGTTTTTCTAAGTATTTTAAGACTAGTCTTGTAAACTTCTTTTTGATGGTTTATTTGTATAAGATTTTCGACATTATTAGTATAAAGCGCGCTTCATAGAAAAGTCTGTCAATAAAACTGAAGATTCTTTAGGGCCGATGTTCGCAGACTATGGGAATGTTTGAAAGGGATTCATCATCATTTCAGCTGAAAGACGTTCACTGCTGGACATTGCCCATTGTTGCTATAATGAACGGTCAACGACATCTCGCATCCATCGGATACCCACAACCCTTGCCAGGTCATCAGTCTACCATGTTGGAGGCCTTCCGACTCTGCGTCTTCCGGTACGCGGTCGCCACTCCAGAATCTTTCAACCTTATCAGCCATCTGTTTTGCAAGTAATGTGGGTGCCTGTTTGGTTATTTTTTGGGCTTTAAAGATATCCGCAGGAAAATCAAGGTTGCTATATCGGCAATCCAAATCATGAAATCTATACGTAATACGTTTCTTCATTTACTCACCAATTGATATTAGAAAAAAAACTTCAATCGTAATACTTTTTTATCTCATTTTTATCGTACGATTAAGAATGTGGCAACACAAAGCGTGTCTATTGTATTGAACTAGGTACGCACAATCATTTGCAAAAAACGTTACTAAAAATAGTAGTTCTTTTTTTAAACTCAACGAAGTAGATACTAGCATGAAGTTAGGTGATCTATATTTCTTATAATAGCTTACCTAGAAACCAGTGTTTCTAAATAATATTGGCCTTGAAAAGTTATGTTACTAAGTATTTCCAGTTTCTAAGGTCGTGGGAATGTTCGAAATGGGTACCGTAGACATGGAACGCAAAAGGGCAAGTAAAGGAACATAGGTGAGCTTCAGTCAATAAAGGTCAGTTTAGTTTGTTACAAATAGAGCGGGAAAAGTTATTTATTAACCTTTCGAATAGCGTAATTAGAGACATAATAGAAATACAACAGGTGTACGAATGCCGGCGTTCGCTTAGGCCTCAAGAGTCAAGAGTTTAATGATTTTGTACCACGAATATAAAGAAGTATGAAAATACTGATATGGTAGAGATGAGAATAATGAAATAGTACAATGTTAGACGGTTTTCGATTAAATATGTATTCCATAATTTTCTGATAAGGCGTCACCCAGTTCAAAACTAAGCAGAGTTTATAGTATGACTCTACAACTGATAAACATATTTTATTTCTAAAAGGCAGCAAGAAACGGTGGGTCGTTTATTCAGTAAAAGTCTGACAGTCTCCCGCTCCGCCCTAGAGCGGAATTCGTCATTGGTTGATTTTTCCACCATAAAAAAAACATACATCAATCTACCCAATAGTTTCGTATGTGCGTCGATATGTCAGTCTGTCTTTCCTTTTATATATATAAATAAATGAAACAACGAAACAAATTCAACTTTTACATAACGGTTTCGTCGATTAATTGTCGTGTGATTGCTGAATATCTAGCTTCAGTTTGGCAACATACTAAAACGAGGTAACAGCGAATTTAAATCGAATGAACTGCTACTTACTTAATAGTCTGGTTTTAGACTTTGTGTATTATTTTAACAATAATAATTATTACTAAATTCTAATTTTTTATCGTGAAGGTGTGAAGTGTGAATATGGTAGATACTCTTTCATCGGTACTCTTTTTCCTTCAGATGGTTTATTTATATAAGATGACTGATAAAATTAGTGACTGATACTTAAACACGTAAGTGTCTTGTTAATAAAGTCTTGATAATAAACAACTTTTACTATGGAAATATCGAAATAAAATTCGAAATCGTGAAACAAAATTTTCTAGTCAGTATATTTATGTTACGGATAATGTACTGAACTTGTTGGATTTTAGAAAGAAAGAAAAATATTTTATTTGGCACACATAATCCACAAACAATATAGAATCTACAAGTAAACCACTACCAAAGTTGCGTGTACATCCACTAAAAATAATGTATTGTAGACACTAATTACTTGATAAACAAACGTATAGTTAAATAAATCATACAGCTCTGTCAATATTTATCAATGCCATTGTAAGTTCAATGACACCTGTTTCTCAAATATAGGCCATAACTAGCGAAAAAAAAATTGGCCAAGTGCGAATCGGACTCGCGCACGAAGGGTTCCCCTGAGAAGAAACACCGAAACAAACTCAGGGATGCAGTACAGCCTGATTATACACCGTTAAATTTTAGTCGTTTTAATCCCTTGGAGGATCGATTCAGTACATGAAACACTATCGATTGGTAAAGTTAGAATGAAAAAACAAAGTATTTTTTTTTTAAACTCGAATTAATTTACGCATGTTCTAAATTGATTTCTTTAAGTAAACGTCAGCTGGGCGAGTTCAATGACCTGTAGGTAGTTAGTACGCAACGATCGACAACTACCTACATGGTCAATGACTCGTTTACTTAAAGTAATTAATTTCGTAAATGCGTATATCAATAAGAGATTTAGAAAAAAAGTACTTTATTTTTTTATTTTATCTACAAAAATCGATAGTGTTTCATGTACTGGATCGACCCTCTTCGGGATTAAAACGACAAAAATTTAACGGTGTAAACATACGGACAATGGAATCTTTTTAATTTTTTACTATTCATATGCTCGCGTTTGACAGCCATTTCACCTGATGGTAAGCGATGATATGGCCGATGATGGAGCACGCTTGGTCAGAAGTAACCTATTCTAGACCTCTAAGTCTTAACAGTGCGGTTCCGTTTTTACGGTTTAGCTACGGAATCCTAAAAAATCAAGTTATAGGCATTGTAAGAAACGTGACTGTACGTGCAATAGAATCTATTGTAATGACAATCATTATTTGTAATGTGTCAAAAACAAGATGGCTGCCATGTTAGTACTTTAAATGAAGTATGAAAAGATTCGGTAAGTGACCTTGGTCTGTTTGTGTAGACAAATGTAGCTAGGTAATTAATCTATAGACTGGGTAGTTATAAAAAAGTATTGTTCCAATATATTTATACGAGTATGTGTGATGAATGAGAGCAGTGGTGGCTGAGTGGTAACGGCCCCGACTTGCGTGTAGTAAGTCGCGGGTTCAAACCCAGCCAGGCGCATTACTTTGTGTAATTTATTTAATACACACTGCTCTCAAAACGGTGAAGGAAAACATCGTGAGGAAACCGGCATGTCCTAGAACCAAAAATTCGAAGACATGTGACATCCACCAACCCGCACTGGACCCGCGTGGTGGATTACGGCCCATTCCCTCTCTTAGAGAGGAGGCCTGTGTCCCTGCAGTGGGAACATTAAAAAGGCTGATGATGATGATGTGTGCTGAATAAAGCTAGTAAATTGAGAATAAGCATGCTTAAACTATAGAGCTACAAGCAACACCGCCAGGGCAGCTTAACCTTTCGAGTAGGTATCGTAATTAGAGACATACTAGAAAGACAATACCTGACACTATACAACTTGAAATTTAAAATTTATATACTGATTTATGTATTGTTTACCATTAAATGTACACTAAAATGGAAGAGCGCTGATGTCTGAGACACATATATTAATTTATCTATTTCAGGCACAGATGTTCAATGTATGGAATTTTATTACTAAACTGAATGTCTAAAAAAAAATACAATGTTCAAACGCCGGCGTTCGCCTGGGGCTTGGGGAATTTTACCATCATGTCAAAATAATCCGCCAGTCAAGTTAACATCTGATGATCTGGCACAAGGCACTGTTCAGGTAGTAATCACGACAGCAGCGCGAAGCAGCATAAATTTGCAGTTAATTTGAAGGCGCGCTTAGACTCAGTCCACACACTACACAAGTTTGAGCTCGGCTCCTGCTTGGCTACATTAGTCCCTTTAAGTAATTTCCATGATTCTCATCTACAGCGTAGCAAATGTTTAGTAATCATACTCTGTTATTTTCAGACCATTATATCACATTACTTGGCTACATTTACTTTACTGGTGTCAGCAAACATTATTCTTCACGCTTGGAGTTTCAGCATAAACGTTACACACGTGTTGAAAGGGTAAATGTCATTTTGATCACGTTCTTTTTTCATGCTGACCGTTTTTCAGTAGAAAAATATCACTTTGATTTTTCATATCATAAAAAAAAGGGATAGGTACGCGCGAAGAAACAAAAACGCCGACAAAATGACGTTTTTGTATGGGAATCCCCTATCGTGGTTTTGTACCCAGACTTATAAATTCATATAGGTATCAAAGACCAACCAAATATCTGTAGGCGATATGGTAAAAGTATTAGTTCCATATTATGGAAATAATATAGATATAAGAAGGAAATGACAGCAAATCGTAAGGGCCTATATACCCCTTACGATTTGCTGTCATTTCCTTGAGGCGCCGCGGGGAATACCAAATCAGTGACCATGCGCGGAATACCATGCCTGTGACCACGCGCGAAATACCAAGCCTGTGACCACACGCGGAATACCATGCCTGTGACCACGCGCGAAATACCAAGCCTGTGACCACACGCGGAATACCATGCCTGTGACCACGCGCGAAATACCAAGCCTGTGACCACACGCGGAATACCATGCCTGTGACCACGCGCGAAATACCAAGCCTGTGACCACACGCGGAATACCATGCCTGTGACCACGCGCGAAATACCAAGCCTGTGACCACGCGCGGAATACCACGCCTGTGACCACGCGCGGGTTACCACGCCTGTAACCACGCGCTGGATACCTACGCCTGTGACCACGCGCCAACAATATTGTAATCGTCACGCTAGAACTTTCAATGTAAATATTTTAAATTGAGTTGAATTGCTGAAAATCATCGGATCACGTTGCTTTCCATGCGAATACGCTCGCAGTACTACGGTGAGTATTTACTTTACGTAGTGACGTCACTAGCACGATTATACTAATCGATGGCGATTTGCTATACGATCTAATGCTGTGTTCGTGTATAAAAAAAAATTATAACTATTTTTCTATTATAAAGACAAAAGCAAACCAGTCTGTTTTTGAAACGTAAAATCGTAAACATCTACCATTACCAATCATCAATGGGCCTGCGTGAAGGCTAAAGCTTGAACTACATTAGACCGACGCACACGTGTTGTTAGAATTATTAGGTTGCCAAAGGAAACACGGGGTTAAGGATTTCAATAATAATTATTTATTATCCTTTTCTTTATATAACGGAAGGTGTGTCTTAGTAATATTACGTGAGACGTATGCTCCTGAGCAAGGCTAGTGGAATACAGTAACTGTAACCATACTAGGGATTTCAGTCAAGTGGTGACAGGGGCTCAGACCAATTAAATATAATATTTATTGATTAGAAAGAGAAAACGATCGATTTTAATCGACTATTCTATGTTTTAAGTTTTTATGTGTTTTTTTTTTGTAATTTTGTATTTTTCTTTTTTTTTTTTTTAATTTTATGTATGTCAAATAATTTATTTATTTTTTATTTTGTTTATTAGTTTATTTATATAAGTTAAGTAGCCGAGCAGCGTCTACTGTCGAATTCGGCTGGTGCTGAAAATCAGCGCTGTGACTCTGTTTTACACATGAGCCCCAGCTTTTGCTGAGCACCAGCCGTTTTGTGCGGGTGTGTCGCATTATTGTTTTTTTTTTTATTACCTATTAAGTTGTTTTTGTTTTTTATTGTGACTCTCGCGCAAATAAACGTTTTTTCTTTCTTTCTTTTCTTTCTTTCTAGAAAGCCTACAGTGTTGAAGTATTTTTTTCGGATTTGTTTTTGTTATACTCTAACACGTGTAACACACCTATATAAATCAGGCGTGTTACACACACAAACAATTTGCCTCCTGCGGTCTTCGTATCCGATTATAATTTGGGTGTCTTCAAGGCTAGAGCGAATAGGCGCTTCACCATCAACGAGTGCATCACTGCTTACCATCAGTTGGGATCGCATGCAACCATTAGTTTATAACAATAAAGAAAATATGTCGCGTGGCGTGAATCAGGTGTAGCACTACTAGTTTAGTTTCCATATAAATTGTATGGAGATCGATTTGCCCAGATCAGCGTGTGAGTAGACGTGTTAGCAGTATAATTATCTTAACTCTTACTATGTCATTCAATGCGTAGATACTATTAGGAAAGAGGGCACGATTCGCGCAGTGGTCGAGTGATTGGCGGCTGCGCTGCGTGTCAGTAGTTCGATTCCCGCACGGAAAAATATATTTGTACAGCCTAGAAATAGTGGTTCTTAGTGTCTTGGGTATGTGAGTTTTACACGTCTACACCAACAGTACAGAAGAAATGCCTAGTGACACTCAATCATCATTACATAGTATAAAACAAAGTTGCTTAGTCCCTATGTATGCTTAGATCTTTAAAAGTACGCAACGGATTTTGATGCGGTTTTTTTAATAGATAGAGTGATTCAAGAGGAAGGTTTATATGTATAATACATGCATAATATATTATTTAATATCAGTATTGCATCCGTGCGAAGCTGGGGCGGGGCACTAGTTACTTATACAATTTTTTTTTTTTAAAGAACGAACCTTTTAACCTATTCCTAGCTTACCTAAAATATTGTGTTTCTTTTGTTATAAAACCAGAATTTGAAACAAAAACAAATAAAGAAATCTATCACAACTGTCAAAAACGAGCAATTTAATGTTATGTTGCTGTAACATGTTACACTGGTGAGATTTTGTATGAAAATAATATCAAAACGCATTTCCCGGCAACACGGACCGTGCATTTGCAACACTAAAACGAACAATATTATGATATTTTCCGAACATTTGGCTAAAATATCACAAGCTGAATGGCACGTTATGTTACAGTTATAGTTCTGTGAAAACAAATTAAATTTATACTAGCTTGTATTAGCGGGTTCACCCGAGTGATAATGGGATATTATAAACATGAGTTCTTCAAAGCTAGATTGAATACTTGTAGTCTTCTCATAAACAAGTGTGCTTCACCATCAACGATTGTATCACTGCTTACCATCAGGTGGGATAACATTCAGACATTAGTTTACGTTAATTAAGGAATTACAACAAAAAAAAAATATGACAAAAGATCACACTTCCGGAATAAAAACAGAGGACCTACTATTCTATTTTTTTTCCTGATATTTATGTATATATTTTTAACTAGTGTAGCTTCCAACGGGTGCAGTGCAGATATTAAATATATTATTCATTTATTATACATATAAATAAACCTTTCTTTTGAATCATTCTATATATTATAAAAACCGCATCAAAATCCGTTGCGCAGTTTTAAAGATCTAAGTATACTTAGGGACAGACAGGAGAAAACGACTTTGTTTTACATTATGTTTTAATATAATATATTATTTGTAACACATTTATAAAATAAATAACTTAATAAATATTTTTCAATTGTGAAGAAAACAATAAAATACTGAACACTACCTACCTAATATATTATTTGTAAAGAAAATTAACTAAATAAATATTTTTCAAGTATAAAGAAAATAATAAAATACCGAACACTATGTTTTAATATACCTAATATATTATTTGTAAAAAAAAAAATAAATATTTTTCAATAATAAAAAAAAACAATACATTAACATAAAGCTTCATTGTTTTATAATCCTAATCGACTCATAATACAGTTCGCCCCAAAAATAACTGAACCATACTCTACTAATGGAGTCGGTTGAATTCCTCAGATACAAAGGTGGGTTCTGACAAGAATGGAATGCGGTACTTAGGTACCCTTAGAACCCTTTGGTTAAAAAGGTCTAAGAGACCCAAACTGGTTATTTTTAGATGAACAATGTACACATATAATTAGTGACCTGGTTAGAAGGAATTCTTTTAATTATACTATGTAACAAATTTTGAGAAAAAAAATAGTGAGTATCGACTTTGAAATGTCATTTTTTCGTATTTATTCTTATCGTTTTGGTCTGGTTAGAAGGAATTCTTTTAATTATACTGTATACAAATTTTGAAAAAAAAAATAGTACCGACTTTGAAATGTATTTTTTTGGTATCTATTCTTATCGTTTAGAAAGAGTATAGGACATATTTTCTGTACATCACGTGTCGAAAATGTGCTATTTTATACTAAAAATCAGAAGAACCAACCATAATAAAAAAAAAACACAAAATAAACCTAATGTAATTTTTTTTATCGTGTCATGTATCATTAATAAATGTTATATCTTCTTCTATTATATAAAAATGAATAGCTGTTCCTTAGTCTCGTTAAAACTCAATACCGGCTGAACCGACTTGTCCAATTTTGGTCTTAAATATTTGTCTGGCTCCATGAAAGGTTTAAACGGTGAGAAAATAAAGAAAAAATTACGAAAAAATATCTTTATTAAAATATTTATTGAATATCAGGCGGCATAAAGTTTGTCGGGTCAGCTAGGATTTTATAAATAAGTATCTACTTTTGCCTCATATAAATAAAACAAAGTCATGTTAGTTTCATTATTTAAAACTCAAGAACGGTCGGAATGATTTTAATAATATTTACTTTATCAGAAAAAAGTTTCTCAAAGTTTAATAAACTTTGAGAAACAATCACGTAAAAAAAATGATAGCAAATGTCGGATCGATTGGCCTCATTAATTCAATCATTCGGTCAATAAGTTTATTTAACTAATATATCAAGTGCAACTGTATCACTCGAAGAATTCAGTGTTCAATTACTGACCCTTTTCATTTTCCATATTAATATACATTACTTGTTTTTCCAACATACTTATGACGTCGGCAGAATATATCATCATCATCATCGTCAGCATTTTTAATGTTCCCACTGCTTCCGCACAGGTCTTCTCTCTGGGAGAGGGAATGGGCCACAATTCACCACGCGGGCCCAGTGTGGTTGGTGGATGTCACAGATTTTCGATTTTTTGGCTCTAGGACATGCCGGTTTCCTCACGATGTTTTCTTTCACCGTCTTAAAAGTAGTGGTGATGAAATAAATTACACAAAGGGATGCGCCTGGTTGGGTTTGAACCCACGACCTACAACTCGTTTGTCGGGGCTGTTACAACTCGGCCACCACTGCTCTCAAGGAAAGAAGCATAAGTTAAAAAAGAATAAGTGTAGGTAAACATTGCATTTTTATTGTCTGTTGGGCGATACGAAATTCACCGATAATATTTTGAAGTAAATCAGAACATTAATTATTTATTATATATATACTAGCTTTTGCCCGCGGCTTCGCCGGCGTGATATTGGGGTTGGGGTTTCCGGGATAAAAAGTAGCCTATGTTCTATTCCGGAGTGTATCCTATGCCTGTGCCAAATATATCATCCAGATCCGTCCAGCCGTTTTGGCGTGATTGAGTAACAAACATCCAAACATCGTAACTTTTGCATTTATAATATTAGTAAGATTATATACCAAACTGACGTGTTGTTTACATTAAAAATAAATAGAACATAATTTTAGTAGTTATGTTGTTGTAATTATAAAAAATATAATGTTGTTGTTTTTTTAACTTTACAATAGATAAATTTTAAAGCTAGCAAGCCTATTTTTTATTTTCTAAGAGATTGTTCAGTACCAACAAATCTAACAGCAAAAGCTTGAAAAATATTTACGCAAGAAATAATTTTAAACTAAAGAAACACTTCGAAAAGTTTTTCTTTGATAGAAACTGTTTTGAACTGAAATGGTAGAGCTATAAAATTTTTATTTATAGTTTTTGTTGCTCAATAACTAACAAGAATTGTTATTCAAGACACGAAGAAAACTTTTAGAAGAAAATACATCGCTCGCACAAGAAAACACGATGTTAGAAACTCCGCCCAAGCGTAGGAGACGATCGAAAATCACCTTGTAATAAAACAAAAACAACCATTAAAAACAAACAAAAACCGCCCTAACTTACCTTTTACGCTAATGACACTCCATTTTCTCCAAACGCCACAAATTCCTCTCACAATCCGCCATCAGTCACAACAGAAAAACGTTAAAACAAATCCCTTATCAACCACACCGACCGAAACGATAACGAAACGACGAACGTGCGCGTAAACGTTACAAGATCCACGTGAATACCGTCGAGTTTTTCGCGTAACGCAGCGAACGCGCACTTGTAAGTTATGGTTTAGCGGTGAACGGCGAATGCGGCCGCATGGGACTCATGTTAGAACGCAAATGACTGTCGGCATCGAAGCGGTACAATCGCTGTGACGTCAGTACAAATGAAATTAAAAATGGAAGTAAAAAATCAGAAGAAGCTCCGGTGGAATGAATCTATAGAGCGTTATTGGTAACATGTTGTTCATGTCCAAGTTAGAGAGAAAGTTTACTTACAGACTTACTTAGTCATTCGCGTCGATTCGAAAGTGCAAGTACCATTCAGTTTGCCGGAATGAGCGTAGTAAACGCTTGTAAATGTCACCGTGTAATTGTAAACACCGTTAGATTGTGATAAATCACGTTAAATTGTAAACTTTTTATTTTTAATACGACTCAGATGTGTTGTAGATGATCGATTTTGAGAGAGATATTATGGTATTGGAAATTGTTTATTTATAATAATATACTCACAGATTACCTAGCTTCTGCCAGCGGCTTCGCCCGCGTTACAGTAGAAATTATTCATAAGGAATACTATCGGAAGAAAAATCTATGTCACGGTCTATGAGGCCATGAACCGGATTCTGAAAGGAAGGTCCGGAATGGGTCTTTTTGTCATTGTATGTTTTTTACCCAACTAAAAAAAATGTTATGTCTACCTGTATGACAAATTTCATCCAAATTCTTTCCAGTGTTTAAGCATAAAGGTTACTATTAACTCACACATACTTACAATCTTTTGTCCTTCTTGTATTAGTGCGATTACAATCTGACGGTCATTTTACAATTGGTCCAGTGACATGCACAAGCAAAAAAAGGCGTACTCTCACGAATGCAACTAACTGTGTCCATCTACACAGTTCTAGTATGTGACTTCCGAATTTTTGCGTAACGGCTCCCACATTTCTTTTGTTATATTTCGTAACACATTCTTGCATAATTAATGCTTAGCGTAAACAATACAGTTTTACCGTTTGCTCCCATTTTGACAATGTTGACGTGATTCGGATTACGTAAATAAGTATTAGACAGTGAAGCCCATTTATTTCTGTGCTGAATATAATTAGTGGAGTAGCTATAATACAGCTAATTGTTTGTTATAGCCGCTGTTACGTGCTAAAAACGCCACCTATGCAGCTACCGTATGTCTTTAAAATTGTTTTTACTGGTTGATGGCTCAATAATAGAGTTATTCGTGTAATTTTATTATTACTATCATTTATTTATCGTTTATTTCAGGCATTAATAAACGTATAAACCCCTAGTAACATTATTTAATCAAATAAAATAGTTATAGCATAATAAATGGATTAAATAAAATACATTAGAATATAATGCCGACAAACTGTTTTACAGTTTGGCAGAATTTTGTAATGTAACAATGTAAGCAAATTTTGAATAAACAAAATAAAAAAATAAAAATAAATTAACAAATTATAAATGATGGAAGCATTCATAAAATTATTGAAATTAGATAAAAATGTTTTATTTTATCGCATTAAAACATATTATGAGTTATGCTAGGTACAAATCTATGCAATATTATATAGCTGAAGATTCGTTTTGTTTGTTTGTTTGAACGCGCTAACCTTAAGAACTACTGGTTCGAATTGAAAAATATGTTAGTGATGGATAATCCATTTATCGAGTAAGTTATAGGGTACATAATCCTATGCTGAATTGAAGGTGAGGGTCGTGGGATTCCGATGGATACGAGACGCATAGGAATGGTCATTATGTCGACACTTGGAAAAGACCTATGTCCAACAGTGGACGTTTTTAGACTGAAATAATGATAATGATGATTAATTGGAGCGGAGCTGTAATCAAAGTCGCGAGTGAGATTGCTGGGGAAAGTTAATAAGTAAATTGTAAAACGTACTAACATCATGGTATTTCAGATTACGTTTTTTTAATGAAATTTCTGATATTTATTATCTTACTAATATTATAAATGCGAAATGATTACGATGTTTGGATGTTTGTTACTCAATCACGCCCAAACGGCTGGACGGATCTGGATGAAATTTGGCACAGGCATAGGATACACTCCGGAATAGGACATAGGCTACTTTTTATCCCGGAAACCCCAACCCCAATACCACGCGGGCGAAGCCGCGGGCAAAAGCTAATTAATATATATATTAAACTTCTGAGCCCCCAGCGAACTCTGGCGTTTGGCCAACTATTGTCTTTCTCTTATATCTCTAATTACGGTATTCAAAAGGTTAACCAATTATTTTATTTGGTCAGGAAATTAATGATAAAAAAAATCCTATTATATATTATTTTCCAATGTTACTCGATAAGGAATCGAAAAGCGAAAGTCTGTAATTAAATTATTTAGGTCTTGCATTTTGCTAGTAAATTATTTTGTGATTCAATTCTCTGATAAGTCACTGAAGTTTTTTATTAGAAAGGAAATATATAGGTATGCCACATTTGCGGCGATAAGTCATCTAATTAGGGAGTGGTGAGAGAGACACCACGGTATCCTCACATACCAGCTATACCTTGTCCGTGTCAACGTCGTGTCAACGGGCACGGTAATTTCGGAAGAGCAAAATATTTTTTTTTTAAGGATAGACAACGCGTTGTTTTCCACATGCGCCTCAAGAGATTTCAGCGTAAATAATTGACAAATCCTTCTAGGATGTTTATTCTAGAAGGATTTGTCAATTAGTACTGGGATCGGTCTATCATCATTGATATAACTATTGTAGCCAATAATCCTGATATAGTGGTGGTGGCGGACCCAACTGAGAGGCGTGTAATGATTGTTGACATATCCTTTCCGCATGACGAGAATGCTGAGAAAGATAAACAAATCAAGTATATTGGACTTGAAAAAATACAAAACTAAATGTTGAATGCCGGCTTAATAATGACTGCAGGATTGTTTACAACTTAGTGATATGATCGACTTTCCAACCAAATAAAAAGATAGGAAAGAAAGGCCAGGAAATATTTTAGAAGGAAGAGAAACGTTTCCTTTTTCCTAGAGACTGAGCCACTTGTATACGGTCGAAGCCTACTGAGGACCAGGGTATCTTTTTGAAAGAAAAGCTTGGCCCCAGTACGAAAGGCAAGATGAAACGGCCACCCCGTTTCATTTTGTCAGAATTGTTCAAAACAGTTTACAGTTTGATGTTGTTCGACTTTCCAACCAAATAAAAAGATAGGAAAGAAAGGCCAGACAATATTTTAGAAGGAAGAGAAACGTTTCCTTTTTCCTAGAGACTGAGCCACTTGTATAAGGTCGAAGCCTACTGAGGACCAGGGTATCTTTTTGAAAGAAAAGCTTGGCCCCAGTGCGAAAGGCAAAGCTAAAATTCGTAGAGCCTAACTTCAGACTCACCAAGATCCGACAGCCATACTGTTTCTTACTGATAACAAGCGAAAGAATAAGATAAATTGGTAGATCAGGTACTCACTGGATCCTGGGAGTCGGATAATCACCACATTGGATTGTTAGTTACTGTATTTCACGATAATTTCCGTTTTTCCTAAACTCCGCGCAAGAAATCGGCCGGCACCATCGATGCCGGCACGCGTCTTTTCTGATTTCAAACTGCTGTTCCTTTTGCCCGCCGTCAGATGGCGGGGCGATGCGTGTACGAATAGCGGGGAATTTGAATTAGGAATAGGATTGGAGAGATTTAGAGAAATTATCCTAAAGCCTGTTCAGTATGGTAATAGGGTTGCTGGAAACCGATGGATGCAAGACGCACAGGACCGGTTTTTGTGGCAGCGCTTGGGGGAGACCTGTGTGCAGTGGACGTCTTTCGGCTGAAATGATGATGATGATGATGGTTATAATGTAATGGGTTGTGGGCCCTAATAGTATTCTATTAGGGCCCACAACCATTTAAAACGATAAATATCGCAGCACTGGTATTCCAGTGCTGCGATATTTATCGTTTTAAATAACGCAGCATATGCTGTTAGGCGCCTTTTTGGCCTCGCACAGTTTTCGTACTTTTATTCTTGTATTTTTCGTTTATTTCATTGTGTGAGGCACAATTAACGTTTATCTTTCTTTCTTTACTTTATCTCAATTCTACCAAAAGACTAGAATGTATGTTAATTAAATAGCAAAAATAACTTAATTTACCAAAGTAAACAATAGATACTGCATAAATAACAACAGTGTAATAGCACATGCCTCACAAAATTGTACCCTCTCGCCCTCCGAATTATTAACTTGTACAAAGGCTGGTATTAATCAAACCATGTTTTCACCGACCTTCGTCCAGATAATTTATTAGATAAGACTTCATTATTAAACCTCAGTATGTTGTTGCCGATATCTAGAGTTCGCCCGTAGCTTCGGCGTCGGCTTCGGGTTTAAGCACTTGCAAAAAAAAACCATTTTCGGTCAAAAATATCAACTGTGGGAAAAATACCGAATTTAGTAAAAATGTAATATTTCATTCAAAAATACTACTTTCGTACAATACTTCGATCTTTGGGCATACGAATTCTAGTTTTGGCTATAAAAAAAATCTACTATCAACGATAATACATTCGGTAAAAATATCTTTTACTTTCGGCAATGATACATATATTCGGCAAAAGTATCTTCTACATTGGCTAAAAATAACCTACTTATTCATCCAAAAATACCACTTTCAGCCATCTTTTCACCTTTCAGTATCTATTATTTTCGGCAATAAAGATCTTTAGGCAAAAATAACTTTTTCGACCAAAGTATCATCTATGGCTCAAGTTTTAGTTTGGCTGTAGCTGTGGCTAGCCAAAAACTAGCCCAAATATTAACCAAATCTAAAAAAGTTAAAAGTCTAAAATAATATTAAACACATGTTACAGTTACATGGGAATATAAATATTTTCTACACTAATATAATAAAGAGGTAAAGTTTGTTTTTTATTTGTAAGAGGCAGAGCAACAATACAAAGCTGCTTTACTTCTGAGTGACATAGGCTATATTTTATATACGCGGGCGAAGCCGCTGACAAAAGCTAGTCTTAAACAAATTTAACTTTTTTTTCAAATTCACTTTAGCCAATCTTGAACAGACTTTCTTAGGAATATTAGCAAGAACAAAAAAATCAGCTTCGGCTAGAAACCGACCTTCCATCAGACACTACCGATAACGGAACTCATGTAAATACGAAGAAATTCCAATATCCCCATACGAGATTGCTTTTACAATTACGAACGAGTAAAAACATAATGTTCGTACATTAACAGTAAAAAGAAATCCGCTTTCAATTTAATTTGCAGTTGTAATAATAAAAATATCGTAAATATTCTCGTGACTGAATATGAGCAACGGGTAATGAAATCAAGAAATACTTCTTGGAATACTTTCAGTAAATAAGTTGTTTACATCTCCAATATATTAACATAAAATTCGGGCTTTCTAAAGACATATTAAAGCAAAAAGATTAAGATCATCTGAATTGATGGATGCGTAAGGTTATGGTCAGAAAAAAAAAATGTTATGGGAGAGAAGAAGAAGAAGTAAACTGAAAACACAATTAAATTTTTTTTTATTTAGATAATATCAGAAAAAGAGCTATTTCACTCTTTTTTTTTTAATCGATTAGAATTCTGTCAAGATTTAACTGACTAAAATGACACAGTATTCTGCAACTATTTTTTAGGGCGTTAGAATACTTTTTTTATAATAGATAGTGTCGCGTTTGACCACAATCTCACATGTTGGTAAGCGTCAATGTAGCCGACTTGTGCGCTTGTGATGCCTATCCTTACTAGCTTCGACCCTGTAGAAGGGTCGAAGCCAACTGGGGCCGAGGGTTCGTGTCTGAAAGGAAGGCTCTAGCCTTGGTATAGATGGCGATGTAGGAACGGAGTAGGTCGTTTAGTCAGTAAGAGTCTGGCACTGTTTCCCGCTCCACCCAAGGGCGGGATTCGTCATTGGATGATTTTTACCTACCAAAAAAAAGCCAAGTAAATGGAAATATTTAGTTTAAAATATTACGTTACAAACAATAGGTAAGTATAATACATATGACTAATATTGTTGAGAAAATGGTACATACTGTGGAACACAAGTATGTAGGTACGCAAACACAGGTGTTTTTTTTTTTTTTTTTTTTTATGGTAGGTGAAAATCATCCAATGACGAAACCCGCTCTTGGGCGGAGCGGGAGACCAGTGTCAGACTCTTACTGACTAAAAAACCTACCCCGTATCTTCCTTGCCTTATTTCTGGAGTCGAGGTAACAGTATACACATACCCTCTAGGCTCCAGGAGGCTTCGACCCTGAAGGGCCCCTGCAGTTTGCTGACAACTCCTTGAGGCGCGCGGGAACGGTGCGCGCCGTTGACGACTTGGACTCGGTCTTACCAGACGATCGGACGGCGAGACGCAAACACAGGTGTAGTGTCTTTGTTCCCTTACTGTCATGGTCAAACGGCAACCCAATTGCTTAACGATTCATTCTGGAGTCTTAGGAATTAGGTTATAAATAATTTTGCTTCAGTAGTCATATTTATATTTCTACTAGCGACCCGTCCTAGCTTCGCATGGATGCACTGGTGATATTATATATATTGTATGTATTATACACATAAACCTTCCTCTTGAATCACTCTATCTATTAACAAAAAAATCAAAATCAGTTGCGTAGTTTTAAAGATCTAAGCATACATAGGGATCGAGCGACTTTGTTTTATACTACTTATGTAATGATTGTATTAGTTAGAGTTAAATTACTTATAAGTGTCTTAGGCTAGATTGTAATCAATTATTAAGAAATTTGTTCTTAATAATAAAGGAAAAAAAAATGTAGTCATATTTTGGGATTCACTCGTTGACCTTTAAATATCGTTTTGGAATACATCGATTGTTTGATCTTGATCAGTATGTACTAGGAATTTATTTTGATATCTCTCATGTATAGCTATGTCCTTATTAAGATAAGCAGGTGTACAAATTATCAATACCTATCTATATAAACTTCTCATCAAAAAAATCGAAACACTTCCGTTTTCATTGTTTCTGTCCGAATTTAACACAAAAAAGAATTCATACGATGAAAAAAAATACATATATTATAGCTGGCAGTTTGGCCATTACAGTAATAAGCGAAAATTCTAAATTCAAAATTAGAATTTCATTTGTTTATCTTATAAACGAAATGAATCACTGTTTTGAGACAAATGTGTGTTTAGGGTTGGAGTACATTTAGCGTTTAAAAACTAAAAATTGGCGCCTATCCTTAAACTTTTTGTTTTTTATTTCAATACTGTGACTTTGGGACGTCTGAAAAAAGGTTTTTTTTCTAAAACGTATGGATACTTCGCCCACAGAAGCCGCCCAAGTTGTGGCATTGCTGGATTCTGGCCTTAGTCAGCGTGTTGTGGCTGCAAGACTGCATCTAAGCCTGTCATCTGTTCATAGAGTCTATAAACGTTATCGGGAGACTGGTTTGTTCACGCGCCGTTCAGGATCTGGCAGGAATCGGGTCACTTCTGAGCGAGATGATTGATTTATTGTAACAACTTCTTTAAGAAATCGACGCCTTAACGCTTTTCAACTGCAGCAGCGGCTTCGTGTTGTACGAAGGGTGGCTGTAAGTGACTCTACAATTAGAAGAAGGTTGAAGGATCGTGGACTGGTACCGCATAAGCCAGCAAATGGGCCGAAATTAACTGCAGACCATCGAAGAGCGCGCCTTAACTTTGCACGTGAGCACCTAAATTGGTCATACCTACAGTGGAGCAAAGTTCTCTTTTCTGATGAGTGTAAAATTATGCTGTATGGTAACGACGGAAGGAACAAGGTCTACAGAAGAGACGGAGAACGCTATGCACAATGCTGCATTGAAGAAAAGGTCAGCTATGGTGGCGGTTCGTGGACGGTTTGGGGAGGAATCAGCGCCGACGGTAAGACAGAGCTTGCTTTCGTGTCTGGGCCACGTCTGCCTGCACTAAACTGTCATCGGTACGTCGAAGAGTGTCTCGAGCCTCATGTGATGCCCTATGCACATTTTATTGGCAACGGCTTCATATTCATGCACGACAATGCTAGGGCTCACACCGCGGGCGTCGTACGAGATTATCTTAACGAAGTCGATATCTCTATTATGGAATGGCCAGCAAGAAGCCCGGACATGAATCCCATTGAACATCTATGGGATGAATTAAAGAGACGAATTCGAGCAAGAGATCCTGCCCCAGAAACACTTAGCCAGCTGCAAGATGCAATCCAAGAGGAATGGGACAATATACCACAGCATGTGATCGTGACTCTCATCCGATCGATGAAGAACCGTATGGAAGCAGTAATTAGAGCTCGGGGAGGGAATACAAGTTATTAAATAAACGTTTTTTAGCTTTTTTTTTCATTTACGTGTGTTGTTTTATCCATTTCCTTTATACTCCATACGGAATAAAAATGACTCATTTAACAAAATACGAAACCTATGAAAAATTCATTTAAATTTAGAACATTAACATTAAGATTTGATAAGCTCATATTACTCACTATTAAACGACATTTAACATTTATTCCTAAATGTACACATTTTTCTGATAATCCTGACAAAACGTAAACTTGCAAGGTGTTTCGATTTTTTTGATGAGAAGTGTATATAAGTATTAGTCATAATTTGCTGACATCACTGATAGCAAAATGATAAGTAATATGGGTAAAATCAATGACGTATATTTAAGAGCGGCCAACCCGACGTACATTTTCATACAAAGGCTCTTACGTGATTATGATGTTATTAAACATCTTTTTTCAGATATTTTGGATACATAGATATCTTGTGGATATTATCTAGGCTTCTATAGAAACCAAAGCGTAAATTTGTGTAAAAGTAATCCAGTAAAGACCTCTGAAAATTTGCTATTTTACGTGAACTTTGACTCTCCATAATATACTCCTAATATTAAAAATATAAAAAGTACTTCTATAGAAGCCTAGCGCATTTAATCGATATTCTAAATTATGTCATTTTTTTTCAAAAATCTGCAAGAAAACACTTATTTAGTGTATATCAGAAAGTATACAGCATGTATGAATAAACACACACGAAAGCAATGCTTGTACAGACCCTAATTTTCCCTATCATCGATTATGGCGACGTGTGTTACTATGACCTGAATGCAGATCTCCTCAATAAACTTGACCGTCTTCTAAATTACTGCATTCGATTTGTTTTCAATCTGCGTAAATACGATCATGTCTCTTCACATCGATCGCTTCTAAAGTGGTTGCCCATACGTCAACGAAGAGAGCAAAGGGCGCTCACTACATTGTTTTCATTTCTCGACTCTCCTAATACCCCTCGTTATTTAGTCTCTCATTTTAAATACATTTGCGCAAACCACACCAAAAATCTACGCTCATCTCATAACCGTCTTCTTCTATGTCCCACTCATCACACTGACTTCCTTCACTGTTCCTTCTTTGTTCAGGCTATTTCTCTGTGGAATGCGCTCCCCCAGGAGATTAGGATGGCTAGGAACCGATTAAAATTCAAGATTGAAGTTCGCGAGCATATTCGTAAGAAGTTGGCAGTAGTATCATCACAACGGTAATGTTTCTCTGTTGGTCGATCTGAATTATTTTTTTGAGTATATATATATATATATATATATGTATATATTTAGTTTATGAAATTGTGCTTATCTCATATATTTTTATTGTACATTGATTAATTATCATATTCACATGCTTTTTCTTTCTTTTGCACCTGCCATCATGATTCTCTGCATCACCCAAAGGTTGACTGGTAGAAAATGCTTTAGGCATTAAGTCCGCCTTTGTACTGTTATGTGCATTAAGTGTTAAATAAATAAATAAATTATTATTATAACACCGTCCACCTTAACGGAGAAAAGGTATTTAATTATCGTGTGGAGTCTTGAAAAGCTGTTTAACTGGATATCTCCATGTTGTGTAATTTTCACCTCCGAGATTCTAATTAGGTCGTAGAAAACCATACTTGCGATTTCGAAAAGACATTTACTACTTTACTCAGTCATACCGCTTGCTAATTTTAGTATTTAGCAACTGGTTCTTTGAACGGTAACATAACCGGCAAAGTGCGAGTAGGATTCGGACACGAAGGGTTCCGTACCGACCGTAGCAAAAAACGGCAAAGAAATCACGTTTGTAGTATTGGAGCCCCACTTATTTATTCAGGCACAGTCTAGGTGTACCGAATTCGATACACCTCGGTGCCAGCTAACTTAAACCTTATTTTTACGTAATCATTACATGTATAAAACAAAGTCACCCTGTCCCTATGTATGCTTAGGTCTATAAAAGTAAGCGACGGATTTCGATGCGGTTTTTTTTATTAGATAGAGTGACTCGAGACAAAGGTTTGTATGTATAATACATGCATAATATCAATATTAAACCTGTGCGAAGCTGGGGCGGGTCGCTAGTAATGTATAAGTTAGCTAGTGTGAGGTGTATCGTATTCGATACAATGGTGCCTAAGAAGTTAAATTGTTAATTGTTGCTATGGGTTTATTAATGCCTGAAATAATATAAATAAATAAATATTTATTTTATTCTGTTTTTAGCATTTGATGCTATTGCGGCGGCAAAAAATCTGAAAAAAATGTAACTGTCTAGATCACGGTTCATGAGATGCAGCCTGGTGTCAGACGGACAAACAGACAGTGTTGATAGCAGAGCGGACAGCAGCAGAGTCTTATTAATAGGCTCCCATTTTGCTCTTTTGGTAGGGAACCCTAAAACTGCCACTATAAAGGCTAAAATTATATTTGTAAATTGGACATGGGAACCCTTTTAAATACAAGTATGAATGCATTTTGCTAACTGGCTTGCATTTTTTTTATCAGCAATAACCAGTTGGCATTTGACTGCAGTGAAGGTATACGTATTGAACAGAGTTGTGTTTGGAGTCTTTCGGCTGAAATGATGATGATGATGATGTTGCTTGGAGTTTTTCTGTGAGATCGTGAACTGTACTGATGATTAGATACGAGGATTAGATTCAGTAGATATTCATCGTAACATTTGCAACATATTTAATGTATTTATACATCTCAGGATCCCGAAGTTCTGGTCATTTGGAAGACGTACGTGGGCCGAAGCGAATTATCCTGGAACGTGGTACAAACAGCCGCAAGAAATTAAAAAAAAAAAATATTTACGAACTGTTCACGGTAAACTTCTTCAATTTTGCTCATCTCTGAGTTCTTCATTTATGCTAAAATTTCTTCGATTTGAAAGTATAGCGTGCGCGCAATGCTAGTGCACTCAAGGACAGACCCCGGTTCGTACGAAACTATTGCGAACCTAAATACAGACCCCGGTTCGTAAGAAACTATTGCGACATACGGAAAACTGAGATAAGAGGGTTAGTTAATGATTTGTTTAGATTACGACCCTTGCCGGAACAAGTTATTAATATCCATCGATATATTATTATTATTTATTATTAATCTAGCCTTAGCGAAGACCTATTTCAAGTAGAAGACGTCCTTTGGCAGAACATTATTTTCCTCGTTATTCTTCATAAACAATTAATCGCCAGTAACAAGACTATCATTCTCCGAGCTATAAAAAACTTGCATTGTTTTATTCTCGACTTTTCCCGCCAGGTTGCAATTAGACTCGATAATTGTAACAAATCGTCTGTAACGGAAGAACTGGCGCTAAGGAAAGAAAACAAAAGGTTTGGTACAATAAGAAGGTTACGAGCTTGGCGCCAGATGAAGAAAGTAGCGTCTTCATTTTCGAGGTTGTTCCGATTTGTGCGAGCTTTAAGAAATTGTGGACTTCTTTTTGTTTTTGTTTGGTTGTGGTAAACAATGTCATCTGTCAAGCATTTTTTTTCTTTAATTTAGTTACTTCAAGATACTTTTTAGAGCCAATTTAACCGATTTCAAAAAAAGAGGTTTATGAAAAATATTTTTTATTTGCATTTTTACCTCATTTATAATTTTCCCTGTTACGTAATATTTACAAGTATAAGGTGACAAATAAAAATTAAAAAAATAATCTTTACGGTTTTTCTAGAGAGTCGGATAAATTAATATCCTAGAGAGTCGGAAAAAATGGAACGAGCAGCAGAATAGTTTGATTTAACAGTGTTAAAATTAGTAAATGACACAAAAATTTCACTTAGTAGTCCTAAGTACGAATACTGAGAAATGCTTGCACTGACTGGAGAGGCCCATTAAAATCTGAATGGTTCTTTGCTCAAAACACAGACACCAATCTGTATTGTTCTCATTTATGATTTGACTATTACATGTTTTCTGTATGGACTTTATAAGAAATTTGACACCTTAGTTTGTTTTGTAGTTTCTTCTCAGGGTAGTTAGCTAAGCAACACCGGACTCTTCTAGTTTAAACTGACAAAAAATAATTGTGTAAAAGTGTTATGGAAAAACTATTTGCAAAATAAATATCATTTATCTTTTACTAGCTACTGCCAGCGGCTTCGCACGCGTGAAAGTAGATTTTTCCTTACAAACTTTTGACCCCTCTTTCATAATTATGTTTTCGTCGAGATTTCATTATCTATAAGATGTATTCTGCTAATGATAATGAAAATTGGTCTAACCGATCTCGAGTTATAAGTGTTGTAACAAACCCGTCTTGTATTCACAATTAATGTTAGACCAGGACACTTATGATTTACAATACAATTCACAAGTTGTAAGTAATGTTCCTTCTGCTTCTATCCACTTAGTGTATCTTCCCCGGACACGCAATGATGTATGTAAAACGCGATTCACTATCGAGATACATTCGATAGAACGAGAGCAATCGATGTTACATAGTAATTAATTTCACTGTTCCGCTCGTGTTAAGAAGATGTTCAAATCGTTGTTGTGAATTACTGTTTGATTGTGATGTAATTTGTGACACAGATTTTCTGGGGTGAAAATATAATAAATGAAAATGACAAATTGAGGAATGGAACAAAAGTGCTTCGAAATAAGCAATATTACACAACGATGTTTACTGGATATATTTTTACAGCAGCTACCATGAATAAGGTGCGACTTGAAATGCCTTGCTGCATTGCACGTTGCTAGCTACAGTGCAATGTTACATGAAGCATGCAAAAGTACAACGTAACGTGATGCAAGTAACAGTACATTATGTAACCTGTTGCAAGCTAAATTGCAATGTTACGTGTTGCAGGTGACTGCAATATTACACGTTGCTAGTGACTACAATTATTACTGGTTGGTTGCAAGCTAAAGTGCAATGTTACTCGTTGCAAGTGACTATAATTATTACTATTATATTATATAATATGCAAATTGCCTAAAACTGAGTTATAATGCTTTTAGTTTAATTAAACTACTTATACCTATGTTACACAAACAAATCTTTAATTCAAACAATCATGATGGTTGAGTAAAAACTCAAACAAGTGTAAGTACACTTAATGAAAGAGATAGGTTGACAGTTAACTTACATCTAGTTATTTCTTATGTGTGGGCACATTGGGCTGGTTGAGGTGTCAAGTAGTCAAGTCATTATGACGAATGGAATGACTTGGTTAATTTCATTTACTCGGATTTCGATGGTCTTTTAATTATTTACTGGCCCTTGCACTTTCACCCGAATTTCTGGTTATTGCTCCGCTCCCGAGTATCTTAATGTAACGTTATACAGCATATAAAGTTTCTCGGTAAAAGCGCTATCCAACACAAAAAGATTTTTTCAATTCCACTAGTGCTGAGTTTGCGAGATTATTGGGAAAAAATATAAACAAACTACTTAGTTTTACAAGCGTAGATACTTGGAAGTTTATATAAACACCACGAATATAGCTTGCGAAATGAAATGAAATATGTGGGTTATTTTTTATTTCTTTTTAAAACTTGCCCCTCATTCAGAGTAAGAACAAACGTGCATTTATCGAAAGGCCTTACAACCATTTTGGCTCTATCGACTATCGGTTCTACGAGCAACCCTGTGCCATTTCAGTTTGTCAGTCGGTTGTTCAGATTTTCCTGAAACTCGTTAGAGAAAAAAGTATTTTTTTAGGAAACTCCAAGCAGCTCTCTGTCTATTTCATGCCAGCATATAATTCTCGTCAACCGATCACCAATCGATTTTACCGACTGTATCTAAGTATATAGGCACTTCTCTACATTTCGCAAACTCATTCGTTCCACGATGATTAGTGATTTATAACTTGTCATTTTGTAACTTTTGTTGATTTTGACGAACTTTCATATTTTCTCCTGATGCGTGGTTCTTTCTGTGTATGTGTTTGATGAGATTCAATACCAACAATGAATAATGTTATGTAAAGAATTACAATGCAATTCATAGTATTTGAATAATCTGACATGAGATATCTCCATCTTTTGTCTTTTTATATATAAAGTTCATCTCAGTTCCGTGTCGATATTAATATAATATAATAATATATTCCACAACTCTCACACAGCGCCATCCAGTCCCAAGCTAAGCAGAGCTTGTGTTATGGGTACTAGACAACTGATAAACATACTTATATATTTCTAAATACATATACATATTATAGATAAATTACACCCAGACACAGAACAAATGATCGTGCTCATCACACAAACATTTGTACTGGGTGGGAATCGAACCCACGACCTCCGGCGTAGCAGTCAGGGCCACTAACTACTAAACCAACAGGCCAGATATTGAAGAGTAGATTGCTACAAAGAATTACAAAATATGTAAAATGTTTTAAGTATATAATATATACAAAATAAATGATTTGTTATAAAAAAAACTATGAAAATAATCGCAAGGTTACTGACAAAACCCAAAGTATTGCCGGTCGATATGGACGAAAGCTCCTGGAGTGGCGGTCGCGTACCGGAAGACGCAGTGTTGGAAGGCCTCCCATAAGGTGGACCAATGCCCTGGTGGGGATCGTGGGAATTCGATAGAAGCGAGATGCCTAGGAACGATTTTTAAGGCTAAGCCTACTGGAGTCTCGGCCCAGTTTCTGAAAAGAAGGTCCGACTCCGGTATGAGGGTTAAGAAGGAATGGGGTGGGTCGTTTAGTCAGTAAGAGTCTGACACTGATTTTCGCGACGCCCAAGGCAGGGACTCGTCATTAGATGATTTTCCTCACCAAAAAAAAACCTATATCATGTGACAATGACATTTCTGCTTACTTTTCTATTTTAGTAATATCAAATCAAATCACTGAACTAACTCACACAAACGTAAATCTGTAGGCAATTTTATTAAGAGAAATAATAATTCATGTTTTAGAAAAGTGAAAGAAATATTTTCGCTTTTCTGTTTTTCACTTTAAGTCATCGAGATATATCGGTTTCTTTCTATAGCAATTACGAACATGATCGCCATATTATCTGTCGTTTAGTATGGTTTTTCTTCTTAGTGTAATTGTAATAATTATCTAAATTATCTACTTATGGTTGAAGATTATCTTGCTTTCGATGTTTCTGATGAGGACTTATTTGATTCGCTTGTCAATTATAGTCTACTAGCTTTTACTAGCATTCTTTGCCTGCAGAATATTCGAAAATAAGTAGAACCTTTTTTATGGTAGGTAAAAATCAATGACGAATACTCTTTTTTTATCATTTTAATTTCATCAATTTATTAATGTACCTAATTCAATAATTTTATCAATGTTTCAATATTTTATATTTTGAAAATTAAATTGTATATTCTAATGTATTTAATGACAAAAATAAAGCCCAGCCCTCTGGTCACGCGAAGAGTCGACCAGCTGTTTGCTAATTTATTTTATTTTATTTGCTTTATTTTTGTCAGCGAATCAGCATTGCCATCCAGCGTGGCAATGCTGCCAGCGTTCTGGGCACTTTTCCCATTGATATCGATGTGGATGAATTTTTTGATGCCCAATAAATCATTTGTAAATATTAGAGTATTTTTAGTTTATTTAGGTTTTTTTTAGTGTTATTGAATATAATTAAATTAAATAAATTCTAAAAGCAGATAAAGTTATAAAATGTATTTAATTAAATCCAGTTATTATCCTATAACTATTTTATGTAATTAAATAATGTTACTATCGGTTTATGATTGCCTGAAAAATTAATATTTATTTATTAAATAAAATAAATATTTATTTATTTTTTATATAAATAATAATAAGTTACAATGGGGTTAACGTATCCATGTGAATAAAAAACCCTTACCAATAAAGAATAAAAAAAGTAATCATAGCAGCATGAAGTAATAAATAATATTATAACAGTTAGTACGTTGTTGATACATAAGATTAACGTGCATTAATTACTCGTTGTGGTACATTAATTGGGTTAGCGCATGATATATAGACTGATCACGATTTAATATGGATAATGATAGTTTCCACACTAGTGTAATGTTATAATATGAACACAAATATTGCCATTAATATAAATTCAAACGAGTAGCGAAAGGTTTATAGGCTACTAGCTTCTGCAAGCTGTATATGCCTATATTTTAGATAAAATTAAACAAACAACTCAACAAACAGTTATAAGCCAGTAAGCAAACCTAGAATTAAACGAAAACTCAACAACTTCCAACAACTTCCAACAACTACTCAACAATAACCCAATAATAATCAAAAAGATGACGATCATCAACCACTCAATAACGACAACAACCACCAAACCCCAACCACTCCCACCAATCTTTATACCGACTAGTATAGAAACATACGTAACTCATGAAAAATTAACTAATGATTAAAACTTATTTATTTATTTATTTAAACTTCATGTACAGTAGTGGTACATAGGCGGACTTAATGCTACAAGGCATTCTCTACCAGTCAACCTTTGGGTTAAAAAAAACAATACTGTGGTAGGTGTGCAGAATAAATAAATAACAGATATTTTAAATAGATTAAACAACCAATAGACTAATCAATCGATAATCTTCGTAGTCGCCTGAATATTTTTGTTAGTCAAGATTGAATAATTTCATCATTACTAGAGACCCGCCCCAGCTTCACACGGGGGCAATGTTGATATTATACATGTATTATACATATAAACTTTCCTCTTAAATCACTCTATCTAATAAAATAAACCGCATCTAAACCCGTTGCTCATTTTTATAGATCTAAGCATACATAGGGACAGGGCGACTTTGCTTTATACTATGTAATGATGTACATTTTTTTGTACACCAAGGCTACATATTGTAGCCAAGCAAGAAAATCTTATAATTTAGAAAACATACATACGGCCTTATCGGACTAGGCCTTCCAAGCTGTGGGGCAGTAATGAATACAAAAAAATACCCACGTGAATAGAACAATACCAATATCTTCATCATCAGCCTTTTTAATGTTTCCACTGCAGGCCTTCTCTCTAGGAGAGGGAATGAGCCAAAATCCACCACGCGGGCCCAGTGCGGATTGCATACCATACCAATATCTTAATTGAAATTAATAATTTCGCTTTTCTTTTTTTCACTTTAAATCATTTTATATATATATTTTATATATATATATATTTTTATTTCTGGTAAAACAAAAACCATATTACAAATACCTAATAGAAAATTGATGTAACTGTAAGATGGACTGATAAAATTTGGTCGATGCTGCAAGAATTAGTTTGATGCGAAAAGCACAAGAATGGTCGATGTCGTCGGTTATATATATAGCACATAATGTAGCCAAAATTTTGCTTAATTTTGCTTAATATTATCATCTTATCATAGTCGTAGAGCAGTGGTGGCCGAGTGGTACCGGCCCCGACCTACGAGTCGTAGGTCGCGGGTTCAAACCCAGCCAGGCGCATTACTTTGTGTAATTTGTTTCATCACCACTGCTCTCAAAACGGTGAAGGAAAACATCGTGAGGAAACCGGCATGTCCTAGAACCAAAAATTCGAAGACATGTGACATCCACCAATCCGCACTGGGCCCGCGTGGTGGATTATGGCCCATTCCCTCTCCTAGAGAGGAGGCCTGTGTCCCTGCAGTGGGAACATTAAAAGGCTGATGATGATGATGATCATAGTCGTAAAAGTTTTTATTTATGGTAGGTAAAAATCATCCAATGACGAGTCCCGCTTGTGGGCGGAGCGGGGAACAGTGTCAGACTCTTACTGACTGAAGAACCTACCCCGTTCCTCCCTTGTCTTATTCCCAGAGCCCCGGTATAACGCTTTCGCACCAACCCTCGGCTCCAGGAGATAGTCGTAAAGGTAGAACTACACTGCGCACAAGTTAAGTCACGCACGCCCATACGGGCACCTTCTCTATACATTTTACATAGAAACCAAACTTAGAGAGCTACACTTGAACCACGTTACCCGACGTTGTTCTACGTACAAATCAAGAGTGTTACTTTAGTGGCATTTTTCATCGCAATTTTATAACTCAAGAACAGACGCACTTATCCAAACCAAATACCTTTGTTTGGACTATTTAGTAGATTGTTTATGTGAAGTTTGCACAAAATCGGTCGAGCGGTTCTTCATTTACACATTTTTCTGTTGCCGGGAAGAAAGCCGCGGGCAAAAACTATAAGTTATCAAAAGATATAGAACCGAACATCAAGTAGGAAAAAGACAAAGTCATATTAATAACAAATGCAAGTAGCAAATACTTCTAAGGCTTGTATGCAATAGCACCACGTGAACATAATGCAATTACGAAGGAATCTCTTCAGTTGCATGCACTTAGAAACCATAGGAAAGAAGGTGTTCTGAATGTTGTACGTCTTCGTTTTGTATTTAAATATAACTTGTGGGTTAATGTGTCATCTAAGTATTCAGTTTCAGTTTTTCCCGTAGACGTGGGCTTGTGAACGGCGAGTAATGGGTAATTCGCCGTTAACCGCCCAGACCGAGCCCAAATCTGTCGACGGCACGTAGTGTTCAAGAAGATGTCAGCATATCATAAGGGCAAAGCAGGGTTGAAGCCCACTGGGGACAAAGGTTTGTTGTTAAAGCGGAAACCAGGCTCCGCCCAAGGGTGGGATCCGTCATTCGATGATTTTTCCCATCATACAAAAAAACATAGTAATTAACAAAGATTTGATTGTAAATAACAAGAGTTATGAGAAAATGCACCCTGAGGGCCTGGACCGGTTTTTTTTTTATGGTAGGTGAAAATCATCCAATGACGAAACCCGCTCTTGGGCGGAGCGGGAGACCAGTGTCAGACTCTTACTGACTAAAAAACCTACCCCGTACCTTCCTTGCCTTATTTCTGGAGTCGAGGTAACAGTATACACATACCCTCTAGGCTCCAGGAGGCTTCGACCCTGAAGGGCCCCTGCAGTTTGCTGACAACTCCTTGAGGCGCGCGGGAACGGTGCGCGCCGTTGACGACTTGGACTCGGTCTTACCAGACGATCGGACGGCGAGCTACCCATTGCTCACCGTCCGCGAGCCAGTGTCTACGGTGGCCGGATATCGGCAGGATCGCGGCCGCGACGGCTACGGCGAGTACGCCGTTGCCTTTGCCTTATGCGGTCGGCCTCCTCCTTTACGAGCATTACTGCTTCGCAGAAGGAGGCGACCGCCTGCCATTCCTCTTCGCTGCGGACCATGGCCTGAACCAGGGCCCGGCGCAAGAGGTCGCCGCCGCCGATCACCCCCACGAGGACACGGCGATGCTCTTCCCAAGCAGGGCACACCTCCACCGAGGGCCTGGACCGGTGGATGTTACACCGGTTTCCTTACAATGTTTTCGTTTCATGTTGAAAAGTATTCAAATTAAGTTTGGACATTAAAACATTCATGTACCTATTGATAACGTTCTAGGTACAGGGACAATAAGGGTATTTTAGGAATATAAATATAATGAAAAACTTTTCTCAGTCATTTTCTCGGAACTCAAGACCGCATCAACGTTCTATTTCCCTTTCCGAGAATCGTTTTGAAAACTTGACTCATAGCAACTTCTATAAAAAAGTCTCGTGTCTTTGTTTTGGCGGCCATTGAAGTACCACACAAAGTACACCTAATACCCAAAAAGTACCCTTTCAAACTTTCTTTCAAACTTCAAACCATTGACATCACGAAATAAACCGTGCTCGACTGACGTTTGCCTTTAAAAATACAACAGATAAAATTTTATAGTGGGACGATACTTATTTCGTTTTCAAAATTCAACTTTAACACATACAAAATAAGGTTGCATTTTAAGGCTAAGAAAAACGGGAGCAAAGGACGCAGAAAAAAGAAAATAAGCGTAATAACTTTCCTAATTAAAATTTCACTGCCCACTGCCAACCGTACTGAAGAATAAAACAAAAAAAAATGTTTCTTTTTTTTTTGAACTGGTAGAATGGAGTTAATTCCCTTTGCCTGATAAAGTCCGTCTGGTTATTTTAAATACTTGCATAATATTGTGTTTTTGCTGTCCGCTAGGATTACGGTTCGACGCCGCGGGGAGTAGATTTGAAAAAAGAAAATCACAGATTCGTTCCAACTTCAATTGTTTTTTTTTTCTAAGTGCAACTGTTTTTTGCGTTCGCGTGTAGTTCTGAAATGTTATTTTTTTTCTTTTTTTATATTCAATTTTTTTCTTCAATTGATATAAACTAGTCTTTGACTGCGACCCCGCCTGATGGTAAACAGTGATGCAATTGTTGAGAATGATGAAAAGTCTAAATAAATTAGGTTGGTTTTCGATTTTAAATACGGATTTTCATTATACCTGATAATATAATTACTTTTACTAACAATTATTGATTTTGAATTTTATTATTGCTGACTAATTGAAAAAATATTTATAATGAAATTTGTGAGGAGTTTAACAGCTCATAAAACACTAGTCACAAAAGTCCACAATAAAAAAAAATACTAGAGAGGGTAATTTTCAACCACATTTGTAGTGGCGCAGTTTCACACCATACATTCCATTTTTCCCTAGCACGTGTTACTCTTTAACTTTTTTTTTATCGTGGCTAACCAGTGTCCCGTTGCAAGCGCTTCAAAAAGGCAGAAAATTAAAATACAAACCCTGGGGTATTCCCGTAGAATGCTGGCCAAAATCCGCTGCGAATTTCATGCCTGTGAGAGAAAACTTAAAATTTTTGCCACATATTTTGTTCTTTATAAGGCTCAACTATGAATAACTTGAGGTTTTTCTTAATTTATTTTTAGAATATTGGTAAATATATAACGCTATTTTTAATCTTACTTAATTAAAAGAGAAACTTTATGTTCCTTATTTTTTTATGATTACACCCTCAAATGTACTACTGTATACTCGAAATACTGTAGGGATGTCTAATTTCTTACTATATGTATTTTTAATATATTGTTTGAACAAATACGGTCGGACTGCACTTTTAGCGCATTGGTTTATAAATGATTGTCGCGCTGCGTCGTGGTTTCGTTTCTTGCAAGGAACAAATATTTGTAAGACACATGACGGTCAACCTTGAATGCGCAGTAACTAATTTATGGGTCTCAATCGAGTGCGGGCTGGTGGATGTCATGTCTTCGAATGTTTGGTCCTAGGACATGCCGGTTTCCTCACGATGTTTTCAGAGCAGTGGTGATGAAATAAATTACACAAAGTGATGCGTTTGGCTGGGTTTGAACCCACGACCTACATACAACTCTTAAGTTGCCGTCCGCCGCAACATGAAACGCAATAGCTAATTGCTCAAACAAAGAGTAAACCTTACTACTACTTCAGCCCAAATGGATGGAAAGACTAATCGAAAAACATACTGTTTTATTGAGCCCCGCAATTTACGGGAAAAGTTACCAAAGTAGCAAAGTCTCGATCCTGTATCCCTTGGCTTGATTGTTTTTAGCAAAGTTTTTATCGATTAGTGGGACGAGGGATTTTTGTTTGATGTGGAAAACCATCAAGTTACTTATCTCGCTGTTGGTGGAGCGATAGACTGACAGTATTTCTTACTAAAACTCACCTGTGTGCGTTATTTTTTTTTTAAGTTAAATGTCGCTACTCCTGAACCTTTCATCCCAATCGGCTATTTGTTCTGCGAGAAATGTGCCCTGTCCATCGTCTTACCAGAAGATGCATGCATGTATGTTTGCATTAGCGTTGTAAGGCCTTCCACAATGTAGACCGATGACCTGGTGAGGGTCGTGGGACTCCAATGGATGCGAGACGATAACAATGGACGTCTTTCGACTGAAATTATAAGGACGATGATGAAATAAAACGTGGTTCAAAACTAGGTATCACAATTATTTTACGAGTGCGTTAACAATCAAATTCAAAAATCACACTCACAATTAATATAAAATAATGTAAAAAACTTGTATTATATTATTTAATTATATTTTACATAAGAACTTATAAAACAAAAGATGCTAGCGCATTTTTTAGTAATTTGCTATGGAGAAAAAACGGCAAAAAACTACATACCAAATCCGTTTACAAAAAATGATTGATAAAATAATATAATATGTTAAAATAAAATAAAGATTGCAATTTCATGAAAGAGAAATAAAAATGTTAAAATAATGATATAGCAGTTAATAAACATTTACACGATAAGGCACTTGATGAGCTACCGAGGATGCCTTCATTTCATGGAAACCTTCATTCCCAAACAAGCAGGTCTTCAACGCAGTCTTTATCATATAATAAGCTTTATAAATTGGTGAGGATACGCTTGATGTAGGGTATCGTAACAATTTTATTTTATTTATCGTAACAATTTAGAAATAATTATTAAGTACTGAAATCGAATCCACAACACGCAACGCATCAGCCAGCAACTTATCCTCTGCGTCAACCGTGCGTTCTGATTATTTCTTAGTTTGGTAACTTATTTAATTAACCCCGTAGTTCAAGTTATTAGTTTTAGTGGAAAATATTGTAAGAAGGAGCCATAAACTGAATTATACTATGACCTATGTACCCTATCTTTTTTTTCATTTATTTTATCTGATTGTAATGTTTTTTATTTGAATTGGATATTTTGATTTTAATGTACCTATTTAATTGGATATTATTTAAGTTTTATATTTTATTCTATTTAAATAATGACATCGTGCATATATTTTATATGAAAATGGCCCTATAATACTTGCACAATCGTGCGAATCTGGGGCGGGTCGCTAGTAAAATATACTTACTACTGTGATTAGCTTCATTAAATCAATTTAGCTCAGTCCTTACAGTACAGCCGTTCTAACTTGGCGAGTCTTAGGCACTGCGAACTTCAGCGCTTGTACAATCGTAAAAAATAAATATTAAACTAACTAACACGACATGTAACTTGGCTGACACGACATGGCAAACTTTTTATTTAATTTTTTTTTATTGTTTATAGGTTCGCGCTTTAGCGGTCAAGCGCGATTGAGTTTTACTTTATTATATTTAATTAATGATGTCATGATATTTTAATATGAAAATGGTTATATAGGTATATTTGACCTGAATAAAAATATTAACTATTACATTTTAAAGTTTCCAACCCATATTTTATTTAAGTAATTTTCATGGACTTGGTCCTCAGTTCATTTATATTTTTATTACATGCTTATTCCAGTTGGTTTAGTCATAACTTTACTTTTATGAGTTTAATCTTGCCCACCACAGCTGGCTGTTAATAAATTGACGTTCGTACGACCTCATTAAGTAAATTAGTGTTTAGATTTTTAATTTAGATATTTTAAAGTGACTCGCTGATAAATTGTGTGCAAATGATTGCTTTGATTAAAAGTTTTGGCTGGTACTATATTAATTTCATAAATATTTTTAATTATTTTTGTTTTTATACTAGTTGAAGCTAGTGATTTCAGCTACTTATAATATAAAAATATTTTTAAAGTTAGCACTCGAGGATAGTGTAGTCAAATGTGGAAAAAAAATCAGAATCGTTTGTTAGTTCCAGAGATTTCATAATCATAATATTATTTTGTTTGTATTACAGTGGGCGGCTTAAAAGTACAGTGCGCTACGTTTTGCCAAATATTGGCATATATAACTAAAGCAAATATCTGTAAAAAAATATCTTCTACTTGCAAATTACTTTTACCTCTTTAAATGGCATAGCAGACAGACTAGAGTTTCGGCAAAATATAATATCGCTGCTCATCAAGTGTTCATGGTTCACCATCATCATTTCAGTTAAGAGCCGATCACTGCTGGACATAGGTCTCCCCCGAGCGTCGCCACAATGACTGGTCCTGTGCATCTCGCATCCATCCGATTCCAACGACCCATACTAGGTCATCTGCCCACCTTGTGGAGGGCCAACCAACGCGTCATCTTCCGTATGTGGCCGTTACTCCAGAACTATTTGTCCCCATCTATCTGTTCTACGTGAAATGTGCCCTGCCTGATGCTAAGTTTAGGCTTCGTCCTTTTCATTGCCTTTTGGGTGACTTTAGTCTTCTCATGAAGCCCAATGTAAGCGACCACATTTCGGAGTCATATGTCTCTACTAGTAAGACGCGCGGGCTTCGTCTAACCTTTGAAAATAAAGACTTGCTGTTCATCATAAAGAAATCTAAACGTATCTTTTCAAAATCGCTAATAAGAGCTACATAAAACATTATTTTTAAAACCGCAACTCATTTCAAAGCCATTCAATTTGATTGGACCTATCGAACAATACACGCCATATGGGTGTGACGGAATACTATTGAAAATTGTTCGAAGTGAAACCGATTTCATTGATTATTACTTATTTAGCTACCCGTATATAATCCTCCATTATTTAGTAGTAATCTGTCTATTTATAGAAATATGTACTTTCTCCGTTTCTAACATAATTACGTTGGTGTAATACATGTCGTATAGTGGTTGAGTAATTAGCTGCTATTCTACGTGTCGCTATATAGTGGGTTTGATAAAACACGGAATAAAAGTTTGGTTGGCCCACAGATATACGATTTTAAACCCTTGAGCCCAAACAAACGCCGGCATTCGCACGCCTATTGTTTTTCTATGATGTCTCTGATTACGGTACTCGAAAGGATGCGACCTTAACTAAACTGTTAAAAACTGTTACCTCGACTCCAGGAATAAGGCAAGGAAGGTACGGGGTAGGTTTTTTAGTCAGTAAGAGTCTGACACTGGTCTCCCGCTCTCCCTCTCCCGCGACGATTTTCACCTACCATAAAAAAAAAAAAAACTAAACTGTTAAAAGGCTGGAGCTACGTACTTGCAATAACGATAAATATGTTATTAAATGTTTCAGATATGGTATGTTGTTTAAAAGATTCAATTATGGACTTTGTCGGGCTCAGCAGTCTGTTTTTTTAGAAGATAGGATGAATGTAATTTAATAAAATGTATTAGTCCAAATCCAAAAAAATCGAAAACATGTGACATTTACGAATTCACACTGGACCTGCGTGGTGGATTATGGCCCATTCAATTTTCTAGAGAGGAGAGGCCTGTGTCCGAGCAGTGGGAATATTAATTTAGGCTTATGATGATGATGATAATTAATCTAATTTACAGAATTTGTTAGTTTTATTTGCAACAAAAACATTATGATGTAATGTTAATGAAGTAACCTTAAAACTACATTATGTACATGAGTTAAAAAAACCCTTATGAATAATTACCTAAGTTGATCATAGTATCGTCATGCAAATGATTTACGAAAACAAAAATCTGAATCTTTTCATACTAGACAAATAACATTCAACAACGTTTCAGGAGTACAAACGCCACCTAAAACCGACTGTTGCGGTCCAAAATTCCTGTCCAAATCTTCCTGTCCAGTACAAGCGTTTAATTCCAACAAATATATATCCCTGGACTGATTCACACTGCTGCTAATGCGCGGTTAGTTAGTTTCTACAATGTGCAACGAAATCCTACATGAGACTACCCTACTGTTATTAAATTTTTATATTTGTATTTCAGGCTAGTGTCCGCAACTCCACGGCTAAAATGTGGGCCACGGTAGCAATCTAGCGTTCTTACCAAGGTCACCTTGGGTCCAAACTCAAGTGCTTGAATTGTGTTGCGTCTACATGGATGTAAACCACGCAATATGTTCGAAATCCAAACACCGGGGTTGAAAAAACGCGCCTCCCAACCAAGGGTGTCCGCATAAGGCAACGCAAAGGGCAACTAAAGGAATACTGGTTTGCATTATTCAATAAAAGTCTGAAACTCCCTCTTTCTCGAAGAAAAGAGTTATTTGAAGACCATTCACTTTAAAAATAGAGCTTTGACCCTGCAGTTGTGTCTCTACATTTGTTGACAACTCCTTGAAGGACACGGGAACAGATTGCACCGTCGACGACCTGGCTTGGTCCGGATTGTTGCTAGACGACCGGAAGGTGAGCTACCCATTGCTCGCCGTCCGCAAGCCTACGGTCGCCAACATAGTTTACAAAACAAAAACAACACAACCAAACAAAGACACATTCCCAAAATTACAACAAAGGTTACTTGTAAAACCAAACTCTCATTATGAACAAAACAACTTTAAATACAACAAAAAAACCTCAACAAATTGTCTTCAAAAATGTTCTCTGTACCCCTTTATCATGGCCGTCCGTGTTTGCTATCACGCGTCGAGATTAACACTTGAAATGCAAATAGGGCCACGAAAAATACACACGCGATACGTTTGAATTAATTCTGTCTAATTTCGCATAATTGTCCAACCGGAGGATTTTAACCTCGCGTTGTACGAATAATTCGAATAATCTGCGGGGGATGGCTTTAGTCTTATCTTTGAATGTTCTAGGAGCAATGATTGGCGGGCTTGTGGGGCTATAATAGTGAGATTTTCTTGGAAATTACTCGGGAGTAAGGAGGGTGTGTTTGTGTGAGTGTTTTTGTTTTAAGTAAAGGGTTTTTTACGTTTCTTTTTTTATGGTGGGGAAAATCACCTAATGACGAATCCCGCCCTTGGGTGGAGCGGAAAACAATGTCAGACTTTTACCGACCAAACGAGCCACCCCATTCCTTCTTAGCCTTCATACCAGGGTCGGACCTTCCTTTCAGAAACCAGACCGGGGCCCCAGTAGGCTTAAGCCCTGCAGTTGGGCCTCTCTATTTGCTGACAACACCTTGAGGCGCGAGGGAACAGAGCGCTCTGTCGACGACTGGCTTGATTTGGACTACTACCAGTCAACCGGACGGCGAGCTACCCGTTGCTCATCGTCCGCAAGCACGTCTCTTTGTGTGTAAATGGACTGTAATTGGACTTGTACTTGTGTATAGCATATACAATCTATCTCCTTTCGTTCAGTCCATCAAAAGGTTTTCTGTAAGAGATTGCCCTGTGCGATAAGACCACCTATTGTATCCTTATTTTTTATAATGTTTGTCCTACATTTTTTATTCAGTGCAGTATACAATGTAATCCATTGTCTGTTGTTGACAATATGTATTTCTTTTTAGTATAAGGCGTGTATAGGTTATACAAATATTTATTCATTTAAATTTCTTGCAATTTCTCTTTTCACAGGTCTGCTGGAAGAAATTTCTTTTTTAAACAAGCAGTACGTTTTTATAATTTTTATAATAATGTTTCTTTTGTATAAGTATATGTGTATATATAAATTGTAAAATAAATAAATAAATTGTAAAACAAATAGTACTTAAAGTTTACTCAAATACAGTTATTGAACTAAAATACTCAGTCAGTATTAATTTAAACTGAATTTATAACTCAATTATTTTCAATTTATATATCAACTGGCGACCCGCCAATGCTGATATTAAATACATTATGCATTTATTAAACATATAAACCTGCCTCTTGACTCACTCTATTTATTAAAAATAAACCGCATCCAAATCCTTTGTGTAAGACATACATACTGACAGACAGCGGGAAGTGACTTTATTTTATCATCATCATCATCATCAGCCTTTTCAATGTTCCCACTGCTGGGACACAGGCCTCCTCTCTCTATGAGAGGGAATGGGCCATAATCCACCACGCGGGCCCAGTGCGGATTGGTGGATGTCACATGTCTTCGAATTTTTGGTTCTAGGACATGCCGGTTTCCTCACGATGTTTTCCTTCACCGATTTAAGAGCAGTGGTGATGAAATAAATTACACAAAGTAATGCGCCTGGCTGGGTTTGAACCCGCGACCTAAGACTCGTAAGTCGGGGCCGTTACCACTCGGCCACCACTGCTCTATTTTATACTATGTAGTAATAACAAACTTATTTTAGCAGTTTATTTACAACTATTTCACTGAAACTATACTTTTTTTATGGAATTTCCATCACGCAAAAGTAGCACATACCTAATTAAATATCCAACATGCCAATTAATTTCCGTTTAAAGAACAATTCAAATGCGTGTCATTGATGAGCAGTCAGCGAAATAACTCAATGATTTTATCTTCATCATTACATAGTATAAAACAAAGTTGCGCTGTCCCTATGTATGCTTCGATCTTTAAAAGTACGCAACGGATTTTGATGTGGTTTTTTTAATAGATAGAGTGATTCAAGAGGTAGGTTTGTGTGCATAATACATGCATAATATATTCAATTTCAGTACCCGTGCGAAGCTGGGGCGGGTCGCTATATAATCATAAATCGTTAATAATTATTCGTACATAATTGATGTTTGTTCTAGTGATGTAACGAATTTTCGCATTCGCACATTTTTTGACTTTCGGAATTGTATTGGCAAGAAACATGCAAATGTTTGGCGAATCTTTTTGACCAATAAAAAGGAAATAATAAATTAATTGAATGGTTATAAATAATGCTAATACTTACAATTGCTATGATTTCACAACTTTATATTTACTTTAAATTTGCATTGCGTGCATTTCACATTTCTAGAGGTAATTGGTAAAACAACATGATTGTTATTAAAGTTTGGAGTCATAGTCATGTTTTTATACTTTTTAATTTTAACAAATACTAACTAACCTCAGATCATAACAAATAAAATGTACTTACAGTGATTAGCTTCATAGCTGTCTAGCTCTGTTTTTACAATAGGTGCAGCCGTTCAATCATAAAAAAATACATGTTAAAAATAATCCCATCAGCAGTTATAATTGCTGTCAAGAACTGTTATTTTCACTGAGACCAAGGCTTTTTGCCAAGTGTCTATGGTGTCGTTGACTGACTAATTGTTGTATTTTGTGTGGTTGCTTTATGTGTGTATTGTATGTACGTCTAGTTGGGCCGAATAAAAATTGTTTTTCTTTCTTTGTTTTTCTTTCTTTATTGGGTTTTTTTTTTTGAAAATCTTTATTTTTGTACGAGTACACAAACGCTAAAGTTTGCAGAGCCTTACTTCAGGCTCGCCAAGTTAAAACAGCGCCGACATTTCGTGTCAACTTGGCTGACACGAAATATCAAACCTATATATGTTTTTTTTTATTATTTTAGGTTCGCTCTTGACTTCTATCTCACCTGATGAAAAGCGCGCTTACCTAGAAGTAACCTATTCACTCTTGACTTAAAGATTCCCGGATTGTAGCCATCAGGAAACATAGACACCGACCTGTAGAACATTTTGCATGCACTTTATTTAAAAGTCAACATTTATATTTGCACCCGCGAATATTCATTTTGAATATTCGCATTCGCGAATGTGAGATATATATCGTTCATTACATCACTAATTTCTTCTATTCCACGATCTTTATTTCATTGTATTCTCTTTTCTTATTAGGTACTTGTTTAAAAATGTGCTTTCCCGGCACGTGTATTGGGAACCTGGCTGCTACATGTGTCCGAACAAGGTTGAGGAAAATTTTGTTAACAACCCAGGGATTGTATTTTGTATCTATTTGTATTTAAAAAGCTGACCCTGAAAACAAAAGTTTCAGTAAATCAATACAATTGTACGGAACTTTATCTCTACTATCCGGCCACCGTAAACACTGGCTCGCGGACGGTGAGCAATGGGTAGCTCGCCGTCCGGGCGTCTGGTAACTGTCCAGACCGAGTCCAAGTCGTCAACGGCGCGCACCGTTCCCGCGCGCCTCAAGGAGTTGTCAGCAAACTGCAGGGGCCCTTCAGGGTCGAAGCCTCCTGGAGCCTAGAGGGTGGTGCAAACTGTTACCTCGACTCCAGGAATAAGGCAAGGAAGGTACGGGGTAGGTTTTTTAGTCAGTAAGAGTCTGACACTGGTCTCCCGCTCCGCCCAAGAGCGGGTTTCGTCATTGGATGATTTTCACCTACCATAAAAAAAAAAAACCATCGAGACCGACTCCGAAAGAGATGCCAAGACCATTTAGACGCGTACGTTGTGAACTGGTTCGGTGAAGCACTAGAGAAGAACGTCTAGAAAGGCGTGGGGAATATAAAAGATAAGAAAATATGATTTATTAGTAACTAGCGAACCGCCCGCCCCAGTGTCGCATTGGTGCAATGCTGATATTAAACGTATTATGCATATATTAGGTACACATATAAGCCTTCCTCTTGTATCACTCTATTAAAAAAAATCTGATCAAAATCCGCTACGTAGTTTTAAACTTCTAAGCATACATAGGACACACAGCGGGAAGCGTCTTTGTTTTATACTATGTTCTGATACTTAACCGTTACGTAAAGCGATTTTACCAAGGCTCATGTCCAATAATGAGTGCTTATAGGTTCATAAATTTATACAGCTAGTAGTTTCTTTATCACTACCAACAATAGCCATACCGTACGTGACTCTAGAATATCGTTCATGGTTTATAAATGATATCTCTTAATTTTTATGGTTAAGTTTCCAACACGCCACATCTTTCTACCAACATGTAACCACAGACTACCTATGCAGCTAGAAATGGTAATGTGCAGTCAGACTTTTTGGCTTTTTTTATGTGAGAGCCCGTGCACTTGGCAGCCACTAATTCCTAGTTGCGGAAGCCAGGAATCAGAGGCATCCAGCTACTTGCACGCATCCAGAGCTTCTATAGGCGAATGTATGTGGCTGCCTTCAGTATCTTTACAGAAGTTGTAGTAGTCAGACGTATTTTGGGTTCAACTTCGCTCGTTTCGTTCGCTCGTCGGAAGGGTCTCAAATGGTTCTCAATGGGCAAAAAATAATAAACGAATGTGTCACAATATCTCAAAGCAATTGACAGCCAGTGACAGTTCTGATGATGGCGTGACTGGGTCCAGTGTCGGCGAATCATGCGAACAAAATCACGAAGCGATTGGAATCAACAACTGATATTCTATTGCGGAAGTCTATATGACCAACGCACGTGGGTGGGGACAGGCAAATTAGTAAAGCGAAGCTGACAAATTTTGTTTGATATTTTTATACGTACTCTTGCGATGCGGTGGCTTATGATTATTATAAGACTGTTGTGCTCCACTGCAGGACATAAGCTTCCCTTCTATACTTTCTTCTCCTCTGTTCTTAGCTACTTCTGAACAATTCTTTAAGTAGGAGTTTTTAAATCGTCACGCTATCTGGTGCAATGCCTACTTAGTTTTAAATAAATTGCGGCTAATTTTGCGCGCGCACGTAGGACACTTGCATCAAATTCGTTTAAGTTCGTTGAATCGCTTTGAAACCACACTCGCGTTGAATTGTTCATGTACAACTCCATGTACTTGATGCCAACATAGCGATTCCCTGTTCTATGTGGTAACCATGACACGCTTTCAAATTCGTCGATTGCGTTACGGTTTAAAAGAAAGAGCTATTACTAGGATTGAAGGCCGCTGTAGTAATACTATGATCTATGGTTGTCACGCATTGCTTTTAGGCACCTTGTATCTTAACTGAAGTCTATAGTCATTTGTAGTGAGTAAACTGGCACAGAATTGTAAGGAAATCTGACCCCAGATAATGGGAGTAGAAACTAACAAAGAAGTAAGTAAACTCCAAAGCTATTGGATTGATTTTTATGCTATAAACAATTGAACGTGTGTTGTTTGAATGAAGATTGATTTAAGTATTATAAGGGAAGAGACTCAAACATCTACACTTACTGATAGAGAAGAACAGAGACAACCAGTAGAATGCTATGGTAAAGGTGTGCCCCGTTCAAAAGAGTATCACTGTGTTCTCGTGGGGGCGATCGAAGGCGGTAATCTCCCGCGCCAGGCCTGGGTAGAGACCATTATACGAAGCGAGGAGGAGTGGGAGGCGGTTGCTCTGCATAGCAGTAATGCTAGCAAAAGAGAAGGCAGACCGTATCAGGCGTTCACGCCGTAACCGCCGTCGCCGTGTCTCCGATCCCGATTTTCAGCCACCGTTGACGTGGGTTTGCGGATAGCGAGCATTATGTAGCCCGCCGTCCGATCGCCTGGTAACAGTCCAAACTAAGCCCAAGTCGTTGAGAGCACAAAAGCCTACATTTCAAGGGATTCATTACAAATGATCATACCTACATGCTAAAATGCCATTTTGAAAACGAAAAGTGTTTTTTTTTTATTGGATATAAACTAATGCTTGCAACTATTACTTGTTAGCATTTGTTATGAACCACTCGATTTCTAAAACTTAGAAGCTCTTTACGTGTGCGAACTTTATGCAAGTTTGTTCGTCGATAGTTGAAGCACGATATATACTATCAATTTTACTTCTATTTACCTACTAAACTATCTGTAGAAACTCTCTTGTTAGCGTCATATTTCACATTACTCAGTGACGAAATTTCTTCAAAGTAAAGTCATTTTGTTGAAGATGTTTTACCGTTTCGCCTCTCGTTGACATTTTTGAAGTGTATTAAGGTGTTTTTTCTACAGAAGTAGGCAAAAAATTCATGTTAGAAGAAGGCGGGTAGTAAAAAGCCTGTAGGTAGAAATCATCCAATGACGAATCCCGCCCTAGGGCGGAGTGGGAAACAGTGTCAGCTCTTACTGACTGTTTTGTTCTTCGCACTGGGGCCAGGCTTTCCTTTCAGAGAGAGACCCTGGGCCCCAGTAGACTTCGACCCTTTTGCAGAGTCCCTATGGCTTTATCAGAGTCCCTACGGAAGAGTACCTTAGGTAGATTTTAGGCAACCGTTAAAAATAGAATTAAAATCAACAAGCACATAATAATGAATCCCCTTACGTGAACGAAATCGTTACAGCTGTCCCAAGTCGACAGACAAAAGTTGTAATAGTCATAATTTTGCAAACCACTTATCTCTGCTCCCATACGAAATCCAACTTTATATAGACGGGAATAGCGGATGTGAAAATCGCAGAATTTCAATAGCCTTTTCACAAAATTGCCATGGAGTTCACACAGACGATAGTAGATCTTATTGAGGATGTGGTAAGGAAGTTAGTGATGGTAAAGCTAGAACAATAAGTTTAGGAAATTCGCGTCGAGCTTACCTCAAACCGCAGACACCTGGTGGAAGGCTGACACCTCCAGTTATATGAGATATTGTTGTTATAAAGGATTTCGAATACTTTTGTGAATGTTATTTGAATGATTTGTTGAGTCGTTTATTAATATAACACCAATTTTCATCCTAACTGCTACTTAATTTTCCTATATCCGCATTTTTTGGGACATTCATAACCATACACGGTTTCAAAACCGCAAATGGGCCTTCCATTTGCGGTTTTGAAACGGTCAGTATCACAAACCATCATAAATTGATGTCAACAGTTAAAAAAAGAAATGTTAACCTTAAAGTCCATCGTAAACAATGAAAGGGGAAACATATAGACGTTTAAATGTTTGTCAAATATTTATACGTGTGTAAATCCTGATTGATATCCTCCGGATATTTGCACAGGCAAGTCTGGACACACCAAACACCACAGGAGAACACCAAATAATACGATTAAGGTAGACAAAAAGATAAAATTAAAAACGACATATCTTGTGAAACTCATCCACCAGTTATTGTAATTGTTGGAAACATAATTACTACCTTCCCAGTCCACTTAACCAAGAATACTAATTCGACGAACCATGTTATTCGTGTTCTAGCTCGTGTGACCAGAAATGTAAGTGGTATCAACAATGTATGACAAGCGTGCAAGCATTTAGAGTAAACGTTGGTATTACACGACATGAGACAGGACATGCGAACCGTGAGTAGGTACAGGATGCTTCCAGACGACACGAGTAGTTTTGGTAATGGCAATATACACGCAAGTAAGGCTTTGAACAGATGGGCTATATTTGAACTGCACATTGCCTGCAAAATTGCTATTTGAATGTATTTCTTGTCTAAATGTTGCTGCATCTATACTGCTAACCAATTTTTTTTATAATGTCCTTAAGCCCGTGCATGACTGCTATCCCACCTGATGGTAAGCAGGGATCCAATCGTTGATGTTAAATTGCACCATTTTAGTAAGATTCCATTCACTCTTGCCTTGAAGGTACCTAAGGTATAATTGAGCGAGAAGACCGCTGCAGGCAAATTGAAGCATTGAAATCCTTTGATTTGAACAGTTTAGATCATTGAGCCCCAAGGGGACACCATTGACCGTATACGTACACCTATTGTCTTTTACTTGTGTCTGTAATTACGGTAGTCGAAAGGTTAAATAAAGAGGCAAAATGCTCTTTCGTCTGTTGATAGCTTAATACTGGAAAGACATTCCACTTTGATTGCATGCAATTAACTAGTATGCAAGCATGCAAAACGTTGGTGACGCCTACTTGTTATAATTATCTAGTAAATCTTTTCTGTGACATTTTTATTAGTGTTTTAGTTACACAGATGACACCAATGTTACGGCTAATCAGGGGCTTTATCATGATGAGACATCGGCTCTTTTTGCCATCAACAAAAAATAGAATAGAACATTGCACCATGCATAATTCCAAACTTTAGCACTCCGCCATATTGAAAGTGTGGCATTAAAACGTTATTAACTAAGCTTAAAGTTTTACCAGCTAATTTTAGTGGGTGGGTCATATTTTGCATAACTTTAGCCGGTGAACTTTTAGCTTGGGCCCGCGGGGTAGTCTAGTATAATGTGGCTTGGCACCTGATGTTGCTCGTCGATTTTATATAGTTTTACGCTAGAATAAAGTTGAGGACATTATTACGTGTGATCTACATATTTTTGAATTTGCTAGGTACCTATATACTTACGTCTAGACTAGACGTTTCAGGATTCTTCGAGAGAAATTGTGTGGTTGTTTTTCGTGTTTTTCTTTTTATGGTGGGAAAAATCATCGAATGACGAATCTCGCCTTTGGTCGGAGCGGGGAACAGTGTCAGACTTCTACAGACTCCAACCGTACCTTCTTGCTTTAGTTCCAGACTCCGGGTGTTCCGCTTTCGCATCAACCATTGGCCCCAGTATTGCTTTGGTGTACAATAAAGTTTATTTTATTCTAATCTATGGTGGCCGTCTCAAAAAACAGCTGAAGAAACATAGGTGGGTGTTAATCAGTGAAGGTCTGACTATCCCACTCGCTCGATGATGTCATATAATAATTATGGAATAATTATAAAATTGAACACGAACCTTACGATGTCTGACTGCAAGTGTCTTCAAAATAGTTGATCTTAATCATTACTATTGAATATGTATTTTTGTAAATAAACAATTTTTTTTTTCATTTTTCGTAGAGCGGAAGGGTGTACCAAGCTTTTTACCCACCCGTGTTCCTTCTGTAAGTTGCTCATCGCGTTCTAAGGACATACATACTCGTAAACTAATATACAGATACACTTACTTCGGGGTTATCATTCTCATCTGCTCACTCCAAACTAATAGAGTGGAAGTGCCAACAAATCGAAGGTGAAGTCAACAAGACCTCGCCTCCACAAATATTTAGACACCGAAAATGGTGATAAATCTTATGGACCTGCCAGTGGTAGCCAATACATTTGAAGGAGGAAGGCGTGCCGATGGCTCTCCATGGATTTATGTCAAATTACCTATCCCATAGTAGCGCCATAGCCCATTGACCTCGTTTGTATTGGGCGGGCCGTAAGTTATGAATTTCTGGGTTTCTAAAAATGTTGTTAAAGTTTTGTGTAAATGGATCCGCACTTATATATTGCTATTAAGCCCTCTTTCCTGCTTTTGGTTAAAACCTCTTGATTATGGCATTAACGGAAAGGTTTGCTAATTTTCCATTTTTTAATTTGTTTGTCTATAAAAAACTTTTTATTTACGTTCTTGGATAAATACCAAAATACCCTATATAAAAATTAACGCTGAATATTTTATATTGTACAAGCGACCCGCCCCATTTTCGCACGGGTACTGATATTGAAAATATTATGCATGTATTATACACATAAACCTTCCTCTTAAAAAAAAACCGCATCAAAATCCGTTGCGTACTTTTAAAGATCCAAGTATACATAGGGACAGCGGTAAGCAACTTTGTTTTAGACTATGTAATGATGATGATGCGAACGCTTGTTTTTCAACTGAGTGGCGCGAAATCAAGAGATACCCCGATTTTGCCTAGTTACTGTTATAATCAGAGCAATTACGGGTTTCAATCGTGTGTTCTAATTTCTGTGTTCCGTTGTTCTAAGATTTCTAATATCGTCTACGTCTACATTCACTGTAAAGGTTCATTCGGAAGGACATATTAAACTACCAATATGTTGGTAGGTGTATGAGCCTCCTTCAAGCATGGTCGGTTATAATCGGTGAACAGAGATTAATTTAACAAAGAGTTGAATAGAAAAATACGCCTATCCAAAACTTCTAACAAGGTTCCACACTTTTTTCATGAGGTAAACTAATTGCGGTTCATTTTTTGCCAGGCGCTAAAACCATTAATTTGTAGTTTTTATAATTTATTTTTTATTTGTTATAAACTAATGCTTGACTGCGATGTCCCTTGATCGTTAGCAGTAATGCAATCGTTGATAGTGAGGCGCATTACTTTATTAAGAGCCTATTCACTCTAGCCTTGAAGACTCCCAAATTATAATCGGACGGAAAGACCGCAAGTTCCTGCGGAAACAAATTTGTAGTCACTATTGGTTGCTATTTTTTTTCGTTATTGTTATGTTATTATTATGAATCCTTTGTGCATCCCTGCAGGACAAATTCCTCCTTTCCATTCTTTAATGCCTTCACCGCCGGTTTCTGTTTTTCGAAAACCAGTTAGTAGTTCGCCTTCGCCTAATTTGGTTGCACCATGCGGCATTGTGGTCAGTTCCATTTGTATTATGTTGTATGATAGTAGTAATAACTATCTGTCTAGTCTACAAAAAACGAACTAAAAGCTAAGTTTCTCTTGAACCTAGTCCCAAGCTAAGCAGAACTTGTATTGTGAGTACTAGACAACAGATAAACATACTTATATATTTCTAAATACATACATATTATAGATAAATTACACCTAGTCACAACACAAATGATTGAGCTCATCTCACAATCATTTGTCCTGGGTGGGAATCGAAATCGCGACCTCCGGAATAGCAGTCAGGGCCAATTACTACTAGAGCGTCTCGTAAGTCGGGACCGATGATACTGGAGTTGCACTCTCTGTGTATTTTAATATGAATTTCACAAAATCGCTAACGTCTCATGGTTTACAATAGTGCAAACAAGCCAATTCCACTTTTTCATTTATTGTTACGAAGGACGATGATTTATGTAATACCTACACCCTAGGTTTTATTGGCTAAATTTAACGGAAATTCTTCAAGAGGATCTCATAAACTTTTTTTATTATTATCATTTCCACCACCGGCGGTCTTCGTAATAAAATTGCGGGAATATTATCATGTGTTCCGTTTATTTGTTCTGAATTGAACCTTAATAAGTTATTTAATCAATAAGTAGAACATTTTCGAGACAATTTATTTAATGAAAGAAGAAAAAACCTTTAGTAAAAGAAATCCTGCATTATCCTGCTAAAACTATGGATCAAAGTTATCTGAAATAAACCGAAGAAGAAGAAGGAGAAAAGACGTCTCCCTGCCTCACACCTCGCTGCAAGAGGATAGGTTTCGAGGTCTGGTCCTGAAGTCGGACTGACATGGTGGGTGCTAACATCCTGCGCCTGTGTTGGCTTGAAATTATTATGTGACTCCCGACGCTCGGAGTGTCGTTTTCAGCAACTCCTAGGTCATGATAAATGACAAATAAATTATATTTATTTTGCTTTTACATGTGATTTTTTTTTACTGTTAGCCAGTGCTTCCTACCTGTCTACCCCGAGATGAAACACTAAAACAAAGTTAGGGTCAAAATCTCTTTAAAAGTCATACAGCAAACATAATGGTCAAATCATATGAGCACCATGATTGTCTAAGATGGTCTTTTGAAGAAAGAGAGTTACTATGCCAACGACTGTCTTGTCCATCTGCATTTGTCAGATTACCGCGAACCTTTCTAAGGATAACCAGGTGGGGTTCATGACGGTAACCTAACTGAAACGGAATACATCATAAACGCCATTATCTCGAAAATAATATTAAAGCCACCGTAAAATGGAACCGACACACCACGAGTATGGCGCTACTGATATTTCAAGGAAAAAAAATCCCTTCATTCGAAATAAAAAAGCGCCTGAAGGTGGGATGAGAGCAATTTGCTATAAATCTACCGCGGATGGAAATCGTTTTAGGCGTTTTCAGGTCGCCTTTGTTTTCTTTTCAAAAGTTGTGGAGGGTCGCGGAGCTACCCATTTTAGAATTCAAGCAAATCTTTGGATAGCATCTGAGAGCTTATCTCATTCTTCTACCTTTCTTAGAAAGGGTTTTTAGACGAAGAAAAACGAGGTTTTGTAAGTGGCAAAGGTTCGTGGGTGGGTATCTAATTTGTCTTGACTTTGTTTTGGTGGAGATTGATTGTACGTAGTGTAAATGATTTTTCTTTATAAAATTAAGTAGGTATATAGACGGTATGATTGGTGCTGTGGTTTGGCGAATGGCTGCTGCGCTATGTATCGCGGATTCGGTACTTGCACGAAATAAATATTTGTATGGCCTATCAGATAAGTATTCTGGTTGTGGGTGTATTGTGTTTGAGGGTATACATGATACTAAATACGCTCATGATAGGTACAACAGTAATTCTTAGACAATCATTAAAAAAAAGAAAAATAGTTCATTTGACTCATCCAGAACAAACTGCAAAATAAAATAAATTTTAAACTACTTTTTCGTAAAATAGCCATTCAATATGGTTAAACGAACTAAGAAGGTTGTATTGGTGATTTTAATTATTATAACTCCGTAAACAGATACGTGTTACGGCCGCAAATTGTATTTTAATGAACTTCACACTGACTTGCAAAATTGTATGCAGTTAAAAAAAATGAATTTAACGACCTCTCACACCGAATTGCTTCAAAAATCGGCTGGACAGACTAGGTCTACAAACCAAACTATTTGAAACACATTTCATACATGAGTTCATACCCACACCTATGAATTTGGTCCTGGAACACCAAGGGCAAGGGAAAGGGTCGGCTTCTGGCTTCTGAAAAGGTTATCAAACGATAACTTCAGGAGTCAACCTATGGCCCTAGTAGGCATCGGCCCTGCTAGACCTCTACGGTCTTACTGATAGTGACAACAACCTATTAATTATTTAGTTCAATTTGCAAATTCGACTAGAAGGACGTCCTATCCCAGCTTAAGCACCCAAAAAAGATTAACGAAAATCCTACATAAAATAAAGTAAAGCCTGTTCACCATTTTACATTAAAATAATTAACCCTACAATTTGGCATGCGACAAGTTTTACCCCAAAGTGAACATCTGTCGGGGTCACCGAAACCACGGGGTCGACCCGACCGTATATTTTAGGGTAACAATAACTCCCTATGTTTTAATGTTATAAATCTTGATTAAATATGAGTTAGGTGGCTCGTACGACCTTTAGGTTGTTACCGGTGTTGCCAACACTCAATCTCTTTTTTCATTAGATTAATCTTTTGAATATCGTAATTATAGACATAATAGAAAGACAATAGGTTTGCGAACGCCGGCGTCTTCTTCGATTGGGGCTCAAGAGCTTAAACTTCGTTAACAACAGATAATTTAAACGACGCTAATTTTATAATTTTTCACTTAAAAAATATTGGCTTTTTTGTAAATCAAAGATGAATAAAAAGATATTAAAAATGTAATTCAGCTAAAATGAAAAATTACAAGTAACTTGTAATTTTAATGTAATATTTAAAATTGTTTTAAGTACACTAAGGGTAAAAACTAAGGGAAAAAAGCAATGTAAATAAAATAAACATGAAACATCAAATTGACAACTAACCAAAAAAATTGATTTTTTAATAAGTGTAGTATTTCAAAACAATATTTTTAAAAGTAGCAGTACTTAAAGTACTTTATTGCTTAAAATTAGATTTAAAAATTAAAACTAAAATTAACTCTTCACCACTCGTAAAACTAGTTCAAAAATCGTTCAGCCACTAAATACAATACTTCTGTACCAACAGTAGGGTCAAACTCCCACTTTTATTGGAGAACTCACAGAGTTGGCAACACTGATTGTTACTACTATGATAATTACTATCTACATAGGTCGAAGTAGTGGGCGGTGCATTTATAGTCGATATTAAATTGTAGGGTAAGTGGTGCAGTTTGCCCCTACGCTATTAATTTATAGATAGACTAAGTTATGGGATCTATAGCATCGGATATGATATTGTAGTTGTAATTTTTTGTAAACTAATGACCCGCCCAGCTTCGCACCGGTACTGATATTGAATATAATATTATGCATGTATTATACATATAAACCTTCGTTTTGAATAACTGTCATCATCATCATTTCAGCCGAAAGACGTCCACTGCTGGACATAGGCCTCCCCCAAGCGCCGCCACAAAGACCGGTCCTGTGCGTCTTGCATCCATCGGCTTCCAGCAACCCTGACCAGGTCATCGGTCCACCTTGTGGGAGGCCTTCCAACGCTACGTCTTCCGGTACGCGGTCGAATAACTGTATCTATTAAAAAAAAAACCGCATCAAAATCCGTTGCAAAGTTTTAAAGATCTACGCGTACATAGGGACAGACAGTGGAAAGCGACTTTGTTTTATACTATGTAATGATGTAAGCTTGAAAGTGTCCCTCTAAAATTTTAAATTCTAATTGATATCAAAAGAGGTGCTCCGAGCGTTGCGAGTCGTAGGATAGCTGGTCCTAGACGGCCCGGTATGGACGCGGGCTTGCGGACGAAAAGCTATGGGTAACTCGTCATTTAGCTTTTCGGTAAGTATCAGGCCTATGTCGATGGCGATTAGTGTCAACAAAACTGTCAAAGTTAAAATATTTATAACTAGCTTTTGCCAGCGGCTTCGCCCGCATACATAAAATATAGCCTACTAGCTTCTGCCCGCGACTTCGTCCGCGGAAAATTTCTTGTAGTGATAGCTCGGTTAACATCCATGTTATATAAATAATTTATAGCCTATGTCACTCAGGAGTAAAGCAGCTTTCTATTGTTGCTAAAATTTTTCCAATCGAACCATTAGTTCCAGAGATTACCTCCTACAAACAAAAAAATAAAAAAACAAACTTTACCTCTTTATTATATTAGTGTAGATGTCACTCAGGAGTAAAGCAGCTTTCTATTGTTGCTAAAATTTTTCCAATCGAACCATTAGTTCCAGAGATTACCTCCTACAAACAAAAAAATAAAAAAAACAAACTTTACCTCTTTATTATATTAGTGTAGATGTCACTGAGGAGTAAAGCAGCTTCCTATTGTTGCTAAAATTTTTCCAATCGGGCCTGTAGTTCCAGAGATTACCTCATACAAACAAAAAAACAAATTTTACCTCTTTATTATATTAGTGTAGATTTCACATGGGCCTACATGGTCATTTATAAAACGACATGGGGACTTATAAAACTCATGGGCCAAGCAGGGCCGTTGCCATTTAGAGCTAGGTACGTGAAAATTTGAAAGAGTGTCTAGTTATGCCTACTGGGACAAGGGTTCGCATCTGAAAAGAAGGGTCGGCCCTGGTATAAAGGTAACGTATAGGGTGGGATGTTTATTTAGTCTGATCTAAGAGTCTGACACTATGTTCCAGGGCAGGCCAAGATTTGTCATTGGATGATTTTTACCCACCACAAAATAAAAGAGTGTGCATAGCCCTAGAACTAAAAGGGGAACTGTAGTACTATACTAAAATTGTAGAAGCAATATAGGCAAGTGTGTTACGCCGTCTTGCTGTTATGCCCTAGAGCGAAGGCTGTCATTGGATGATGTTTCATTTAAAAAAAAACTTAGGTAAAAAAAAATGTAGGTTATAATATAAATTGTTTGTTGTGTAGAAATAAGAGATTACCTACTGACACCTACGATTTCTCAAAATGCCAATTATAGGGTTATCTAGCACAGCATAGCATCAGCTCTAACAGATTCCCAATACTGGGATCCAGGGGAGGCCTGAATTATAGGAGACAAAATGGGCCATAATTCACCACGCGGGCCTAATGCGGGATGATGGTTGTCACATGTCTTCGAATTTTTGGTTCTAGGAATTGCCAGTTTCCTCACGATGTTTTCCTTCATCGTTTTGAGAGCAATGGTGATGAAATAAATTACAAAAAGTAATGCGCCTGGTTAGGTTTGAACCCGCGACCTATAACTCATAAGTCGGAGCCGTAGGCAGTCATAGAATTATCTACTTGAGGTTTAAATATAAAATTCATATGATTTGCCAACAGTCTGAATATTTGACTAGTTCTAAAAATAAGTCAGCTAGCACCTGCGGTCGTAAAAACTCGACATGAGCATCTTTTCCACTTCAATACGCCTATATTCGTATTCCTTTGTTTTTGCGAGCGTATTCAGTTGAATGATGGCATATTTTTCGTCATAAATAACGTATGTACCGGTGTTTTTCATTTCAATGTCGGTACATTATGGTGCATTTTCGTGGAAACAAACCTTGGAATGTGTATTATGGACTTTGGAAGGACGAAAAGTATTTGTTTTTTAAATTGCTTCAAACTAGTGCTTGACTGCGATCCCACCTGATGGTAAGCAGTGATGCAATCGTTGATGGTGAGATGCACTAGTTTATTAAGAGCCTATTCACTCTAGCCTTGAAGACCCCTAAAGTACAATCGGACGGAAAGACTGCAGCTGGTAAACTGTTCCAGTCCCTCAATGTATGTGGTGTAAACCGTAAATGTCTCAACAACGTAAGGGATGATATTTGCGGTACACCGGGATGTCCGATGGTAAAATTGAGATAGAGGAATCATATCGTGCAATTTCCGTGCACACTCTCCAAAATTCATCCTGTAGAAAACCGAAAGGCTGGCTTCTCTATACCTGTGCTTGAGGCTTTGAAGATTGGACCCAACCAAATCTGGATTACTAATCAGCCCCTAATAATTCAAGATACAGGTTACAGCTGTAGTTCAGGTACAGATAGACCCAAGCTATATTAGGAACTGCAAGCCATTATCAAGTCGATCACTGTCTTTTGCCGGAGTTCACTGCGGGTCTGGTGGGTAGTGTAGAAGTCACTAGGAGGGTAATTGATTGAAATTCCCAAAAAAAAAATGGGTGCCCCCCACGAAGTTATTAGCCTTTCGACTACCGTTATCACAGAAACAATTAAAAGACAATAGGACACCGGAGTCCTCTTGGGGCTGAATTAATTAAATTCTTGACGATTTCCCACCTAAAAAAATCTGTCTCCTACATCTACCCGTATCTACACTAATATAATAAAGAGGTAAAGTTTGTTTTTTTGTTTGTAGGAGGTCATCTCAGGAACTACTGGTCCGATTGAAAAAATTCTCTTTGTGTTGGATAGTCCATTTTTCGAGGAAGGTTATAGGCTATATAACATCACGCTATAACCTATGGGTGCGGAGCAGTAACCACAGACGCGGGTGAAGCCGATGGTAGCCTATAACATCACGCGGGTGAAGCCGCAGGCAAAAGCTAGTATATTATATATTTCCCGTTCCTTGGCTACGTTAACTCTTTTACGCAGCCTACCTTAAACGTTACGAGTATCCGTCGTTACCTTTGAGCGCAAAGGCAGATTCAGTAAACCAGACAAATTGAACTGTACTTTATTTCCCATCCGCATAACGCGTAAGCAACGTCCCACAAACACTGGGCTTAAAACGCAGCTAAACGTGTGACATAAAAGGGTTTGGTCCACAGACCATCGACGCTGTTAGAGGCGGCTTTATCAATAATTGTAAATCCGTGAGTATTATTGCAATACACTATACATAGAAATTTTCAGCTATAAGTGCTGATTTTTTCAGCACTGGGCCCGCATAGTGGATTATAGCACATACCTAGAGAGGAGGCTTGTGTCCCAGTAGTGAGAACATTAATAAGGCTAATGATGATGATAATACTGTCTTTTTTATTGTTGGTAGGTTCGCGCTTGAAAGCTATCTCACCTGATGGAAAGTGAAGATACATTCGACGATTGTTGGCATCTAGGCGCTTATGAAATAGAATATATAATTATCACAATAATATAATAACGTTAACGGTATATATAATTATATGTATTGATGTTTTTTACTTCTACACGTTTAAACAGCTGAAAGAATTCGGATGAAAGGCATATGCATCGATCATATCAAAGGATGCCAGTATTTTTTACCTTGGTAGTATGTCCCCGTTTCAAAATGTAGCAACAATTTTTCTTATGTTAGCCCACGTCTCTCTTCTGTATTGCACATGCACTGATAATTTAAAGACACTTCAGCCTCCCTAGCTAAACTACGATCGGTCCCTTAAAGACGAAGGCTTAGAATACGCGCGATTGAGCGTAGAAATTACGTTAGAAGAAAGGAATTTGGGGCGTAGCAAGTTCAATGCGATTGACATTAACATAACGATCGTAACTTGGAACGAAATCAGATCTCACAAATAATGCCTCGAGCCACTGCCACGATGACCATTCCGAGTTCTGTGGTTCGGTCCAAACGATGTCCCCTGACTTCCCCATGTGCCCCTCTAGACCCCATTTTCCCCGTTAGTCCCCGTATTCCCCCAGTAACAGCAGCAAGTTTTAAGCAGAGTTTACGGCTTAAATGCGACACCCGGAAAGCTGGGTAATGCCATAATATGCGTATTTCTTATACATTTTTTGGACGTGAACTTTATTTGTAGTTACTGTTTGTTTTTGCAACTATTTTTAGTGTCTTAGGTCTTTGTAAATAGTATAGTGGTGGAAATGCTTTTTGTGAGAGTTGAACTTCGATATCGATTATGTGGTTGACATTGATTTTTTGTAGGGAATTGAATTTCAATTGTTTTCAATTTTATGTTTAATTTTTACTAATTATCTCTTAAAGTAAGGTTACAAGAAAATGATTTCGCGTATTTGAGTCCTAATGTGATGTTTTAAATCATCACAGTATCAGTGTATGAGACAGATGGAGCTATATAGGCTGAATAGCGCTATCTTTCTCTTACACCGAAATCATGGTGATATTTAAGATGTCATGATAGAAGCAAATCCTGTCACGAAAATTCTTCCATTGCTAGAAGGCTACACCAAAGATAAAGTTTTTTTTTTTATCTCAGAGAAATGCACAGCTTTTTTATCGGTTGCTTATCTATTGCGCATCCGACGTCGACGGCCATGTTTTTTAGAGCACACAACGTTCTTCACTGTCAACATTTCATGGTTTTTGCGTCACACCATAATCGAAACTGTAGGAACGTCATCAAAAGAATGTCGATCTCAAAGCGAACCAATCACAGCAGCCATCAAGGTAGTCTTTTCATGACGCGTCCAGACACTATGAACAATACTGTGTCCCACAATGCATTGTCCTTGACGCTTTTCATTGAAAATGTCTCTGTCACCCCCATGTTGCTTGGTTGAAAGCACATATTATCGATAACATCATGTCACGTCACTTTATTCACCGATAGCTTGGTACTAATACGACTTCGACGAATAGTTTGATATGCATTGAACGTTCAGAACGATTCGATGAGTAACTGGCCCGTACAAAGCTAGCAATGTAGTGAGAAATGTTGTGGATTTTTTTAGATTGAATTCGTAGTTGGGTTTGGTGGTACGGGGGAAATAGATAGGGAAAGCGTAGGGTGCATATTTGATCATTTTTGTTGAAGATATAAAGTCTGTATTGAGGTGTTACTATGACGGAAGTATGCTCGGTATTTCCGAGATGGAGATATACGTAGGCGTGACGTGAGGTGATATTTTTGATATACTCGCGAGGTATGTTACTACGCTATAGCATTTTGAATAATTTATTTGGATTCTTTCTTGAATTTTTTAGAGTTTCGTACCTCAGTCGGTTAAAATGAAGCCCGTGTAATATATGGACCGTTTTTTCTGGAATCCGATGGATGTAAGACGCACAGGACCGTTCTTTGTGGCGGCGTTTGGGGGAGGCCTATGTCCAGCAGTGGATGTCTTTCGGCTGAAATGATGATGACGCTGTGTCCGGGCTGGGCCGAGACCGAAGCAGAGCCCGTCCATGCTACTCGATAATATTACACCGGTGTAAGAATGGTTGTGTAAAATGTATGTAACGTTCAAATCCGTACCCGTCCGGGCCACGTACATGGCCCGCCCCGGGCACGGGTCGGTTTAATAAAATGCATCCCTGTTATATTAATATCAAATACCTGAGCATTTGATACAGAGTTTGTATGACTAGCAGACCTGAACTGTTACCTACTTTTTTGAACAGTGAAAAACAAACTTGTGTCAACGCAATCTGAAGATAAGGTTTATGTTCTGTTTATGGCACATATATTGACGGTCGCTAGGAATTCTAAACCTATTGGACACTTTCCCTTGACCTAGAATCTTGTTTGGCAAGCAGCAAGGTTTTATAGCTCAAGTCACATGTCTGAATACCTAAGTTGTAAAATTGTAGTTATGTTACAAAATAATTAGATTATGGGATTCAGAACTTTGTGTATGTATATATTTACAATAGTACATTTATATTTATATTCAATTTTATTTCATTGTCTATTTATAACCATTCGAATAACGTAATTAGAGATATAATAGAAAGACAATAGGTGTGCGAACGTCGGCGTTCGCTGGGCCTCAAGAGTTTTGTTTTTGCGTGTGTACTCGAATTTTCCTTTTCTGTTACACACGGAGTCTACTAATATATTTTTCTAATTCTCCTTTCGTAAGTCTGCTGGAAGAGATTTCTTTAGAAATAAGCATCACCTCTGTAGGTATTTATTTTTCTGTATCCTTCTTCTTGTCTTGTATTCTGGTGTGTGTTCATAAATAAATCAAGATATATTTACATTCTTCTCCTTGCGTTGTTTATATCCTCAATGTTGAGGGTCGTGACCTCGACGAATAACTTTTTGATGGACTAATTTCGCCATGTTCGCCTATCTTCGACGATGTAGATGGCGTCGCAGATTGTGGTCTCCAGTGAAGTTCGGATTTGGTGTGACCAATGTATCGGACTCCTGCCCCTTGATCTTTTCCCAACTTCTTTATTATATTTACATAGGTAAGTCTATATGGAATCCTTGGTACGTAAGTCAATTAGAAGGTTTATTCTTATGAATGATGTACCTATGTGTTCTGGTTTTTATGTTATTGGTTTTTTTTTTTCGATGAGCAAAAACCATCCAATAACATCTCCAGACTATAACTTGCTGATTTTTCTCGCGATTTCAAGTTTGGTCTAAAAGTTATTTGGTATAATTATTACAATCACGTGTTTAAGTATCGGTCACTAATTACAGATTATTCGATAATTTTGTACAAAAATCAATTGTCGCGTAAAAAAATAAGAACAGAATTTCATAATCCCTAACAAGTCGAAGTTTTCTTATCCAATTACTTACGGTAATGGGCCTAATAAACAAGGGTATTTGTTTTAACGACCTCCCTATTATCGGCCAGGATGGTGATTAGTCTGCCCGAATATGGGACAGGCTACAAATTTATTGGACCCAATCGAATACTATTTATGTATCTTAATTATATGGACCTGAAGAATGGTGTTGTTTAGATGTGTATGATGTTATATCTTGCTAACAGAAAACAGATATTTTATTAGGCAAAAATATAATATTCTTCATTTCGAATTAACGGTTTCAGTTTTTCTTAAAGTTTTTGATCCAGTAAGTTGCCAAGACGATCTAATCACGGGGCAAACTTGGCCGGAGATCGCCCAAAACAGAAAAGTTTGGAAGGAAAAAGGAGAGGCCTTTGCCCAGCTGTGGGATACAAAGTAGGCTTTATAAAAAAAAAGTTTTCAGGTTTATAGCGGCACGGCGGCGTTAGTCCGCTAAAGTGATCTTCATGATTTTGTTACAATTTTTTTTCTGTTTTGATCAAACATGGAACAGTCAAAAATTTGTAAGCAAAAGTTCTTGCATTTAAGATTTTTATAAATCAAAGAGTTCGTGACCTATCTCTTACAATAATTTACTACATATTTATGAAACTACAAAAAATAGTTCATATTTTCTTTTTCGGGAAAAAAGCAAAAGCAAAAAGCAAGTACCTTGTCTACTGTAAACTTGTTACAAAATTAACGCGAACCCACTTAGGGGTAAGCATATTTAATTAAGTTAATTAACAGCTAAGTGCGACCTGCATTACAAATAAGGTTTTATTAAAAAAGGTTCCAAGAAACTGCTTTCGCACAGGCCAGAGGATTTTCTAGGTATTCACAATTATAGTAGGTAAGGGTGTTACTTTTACCAAATAAAGCACCCTCAACCCAAGTAAGTCCTTTACTATCAATAATACAAATGTTCATGGGTTTACTCGTCTAGCTAACGGAGAATGTTTGCATTAGCAACCTTGTACCCAGGATTCCACGCTCTTTTAAAAATTATTTTCGGGAATCGGAAGTACCGTTTTAAAAGTTCTCAATATTGCCGTTGTTGAGAAACGGGTGGGGCGCATACCACCCATTTCTCAACAATGGTAATATCACGTTGTATTAAGAACGATCGATCATCACTGACAGGACTATTGTAGCCAATAAGTCTGATATAGTGGTGATAGATCGACTGGAGCGTCATACAATGATTGTTGATATAGCAGTCATGATGAAAACCTTCTTAAAGCTGAGTAAGATAGGCAAACTAAGTATCTTGACTTGGCTTGACAGGTGGTCGAAGGTCGGAATGAATACAGTAGTTATTGCATCGATAACTATGTCAGCTAATAGCCAAGAGCTTCGACTGACATAAGGGGAGGGTCACATTTGACAGTCAAATTCATGGATTATTTGAAGATTTCTTACTTATAAACTGTTATCAGTGGCTTGTATTCTATTCCTGATGCCGATATAATATGAAAATATTATGTATACATAGAAAATGAATCTATATATCGATGCCTCCCACGTAAGTTGTTGTAACCCACAAAATGGCGATTTTGGGTTTTTTATGTAAAAGTGTCTAATTTTATGTAAACTATCCTACAAAAAAACAAAAAGTCCAAAAAACCTATTATTTAACGTACTTTTGAAACGTATAATGTTGTATATTTCGAACGATTCCGGCGTAGACTGTAGTATTTATTACTTGCAATGGTTTACAACGGGGAAAAGCGCACGTGCGTCCGTTGTATGTAACACATATCACAGATTACGCTGGAATTCGGTGCCACTTGCACCTTTCACGCAATTTTTACGTCGTTAATTTAATATTCTAGTAATTACTATTCCGCTTAATCTTATCTTTAACTAACATGATAACCATTTAAAATATGGTATTGATCCCATACAACAATTTACGTCGCTAATTTTAAAATTATTTTATGTTAAGTGATACGTAAAACATTTTACTTCGATGCTAGATATGTAAAAGTAAGTTGTAACATCACATACAACGATTTACGTCGCTATTCGTTTGAAATAAGTACGTTGTATGTATTTTTCAGGGAGTGTTTTATGAATATCACTGAAGTCAGAGTCATTCTAGGTAACCATTTTCAATGAATCTGAGAAGTTTTAAATGATTAAATTAACAGATGATGGCATATTTGGAACTTTGGACCTTGAAACTGCTCACTTACTCGTATTTCATAGCTGTGTAGTATATTAATAACCATTTGGATTACGACTGTTATAGCCATTTTTGTTTATATTATATCATTATTATTATAGCTAGCCTGTGCTGTCCTACTGCTGGGCAAAGGCCTCCCTCCATTCTTTCCAGTTATCTTAGTTACTCGCTTTATCGTACCAAGTATCAAGGAAGGCATCCAGGTCGTGTCGAGGAAATATGGGCCTGGAACACAAAAGGCACCGAAAGATTACATGTGTGATTACACCAGGACTTTCCTTCTTGCTCGTGTTTATTGCTAGTTTCCCAAATCAAAAAACATTGTTCGTAACTTTTACCTTAGTCACCACCTGCATGTTTCTGCACTGTTGAACTCTTTAAGCTAAGTCTACTATCAGTGATTTGATTGAATAAAGTATCGTTTGAAAAGGTAATGAAAAAAATACACATTTAAAGACTAGAGATTTTTCAAAAAGGTTAATCGTCAAAGAAAAACCTTTCTAGTAAAATATCAAAAACAGCCAGTAGGAAAACTGGTCTATTGAGTCTGCTGTAAGCACTATTTCAATGAATTTAACTAAAAAGGTGACAGAAAAAACGATGTATAACTATGGCTAATTTAGTTATAGGAGAGCCAAGCTTAGAATTTATGCTGATACTATTGTGAGACATAAGTAAATAAGAATAAATTGTCTGTTGCCGTTGCTGAAACTTCAAACTTCAGACGTGTATAAACAACAGTTTCCCCATTTCTATAAGTGATTAAGTTCTTAATAAGGTGTTAGTTAAATTTGATATACCAACAGCAGTATTAATCCCGGATCAAAGAGGTATTTATCAGCCTGTGAAAAAGTCTGGGTCTGTCAAAACCATCGTTTGTTACCATTTCGAGTCTTTTCAACTGCTTGCAAGTTGAGTCACACTATGTTTGACTAAATTCACTAATGTTATATTAAGACAGAGGTTTAAACTTTTAGTGTATATAGTAATAACGTATAGCTTTTGCCTAAAGAGTACACAGAGAAAACAAGATCTGAAAGATCATAATATCGTAAAAATAAAAGAGGTACCAGTTTATTCTGAGGATTCAATATTATGTTTTATCAGACTGTAAGGTGATGAACACTTCTTTCAGCAACAATACCTTAAGATGCCGAAATGCTGATGATATGAATACACCAGTAAGGTGCATGAAACCAGCTTTTTAGGGTCGGGAAATAATCCCTCTATTGTACTTATATTACGAGCAAAACTTAATATTTGCGGGCTTTTCTAGATTCAGTGTAAGTTATTAAACATTACTTATTTACCTATCGTTTGTCTTGGATATGGTTACGAAAAGAAGAAGAATAAAGCATATTACAGCTACAAGTATAGTCACTTGAAAAAATGGAGAGAGGAAAAGATTACAAAGTGATAGTGAGACGGGTGATATGACAAAATAGAAGAATAAGCTTGTTCCACCGACTCCAAATCACATTGGACTAAGATAGGAACATGATAATGGTTTTCCTATTTTTAAATCTTATTGGTTAATAGAATTTTCTTAATCATTTTGGTTACGATACTTTTTTGAGTTTTGATTATTTAAACTGTAGTAAAAATTTGGTTAAAGGACGATGTAATTAATTGAAAGTATAATTTAAATTTAGAAAATGCTTAAATTTTTATTTTAGTTTTTTTAAATGATTTTTAATCTTAATCTTTAATGTTTTCCTAATCTTTAAAATATCGTTTCGTATTCTAAACTCTAAATCCTAAAATGTAAAATTTTGATAAACTTGATTGAAAATATTCTGCTTTTTTTGTATTTCGGTAACGTATCAACGAAAAGGTATCATCCTAAATGAAATTAGGCTGAAAAAACATTGTATTTATTTTATTATATCAAGTAATTATACACATACCACACCTTTTTTTTATTTGTAATCGACGTAAATTCATGTAAGTATCAGATATGATCCAATTTGGCTCTTGAACTCCCGTGTATAATAATGTAAGTGATAGTTACAACATTTTGTAAGGACCTCATGTCGCGGTAAACAGTTGTAACAACAAAATTCAAGAAACCGTTAAAATTATAAAGTAATGACATGTAGTAAACAATAACATATTAAAAACTATACGCTCATACCGAATTTCAAAAAAATTCTTTGAAAAATGTGGCTTGTATCACAAAAAGTATCTTTAAAACGCTCTCCTGTAAAATTGCATTTTTGGGGTTACAACAACTTACGTGGGAGGCATCGATATACATACAAAATGAGTCTTTGTGTGTGAATGTGTTTGGATGTTTATAGACCAATCTCACAGAGAGAGAGAGAATATACTCAATGAACAGGTTTGGATATAGAATACGAGCAGCTCTTAAACTGAATTAGGACAAAGTACTATTTGTCCCGATAGTGGAATAAAGGAGCGTATCCATGAGATCCTTTTATCTTGCTAGCAAGCGGGCTAGTCGTAAATCTAGTGGCAAAAAGAAGGTGATACCAAGAAAAACCTCAGGGCTTTGACGATGTTTTCAAGCAAAAAGAAACATGTGCAAACCATGAACAGCAGTCCAATAAGCATTTCAATAAATAAACAAGTTGGTTGCACATAAACCGGCTGATGGAGAGGTATTCTACGGACTCTCGCTCTCTCGGCGATAATAAACCGCTTCCTTAGGCGCTACCAACTACTGCGCCGTAAATTACTAGGGTTTTCTGTGTTGTCGCCGCAACCCTTGGGTGGGGCGCCAGTGGCAGCGGTAATAATAATGTTAGTTCTGTTCTTTATTACTGGAAACCTATTTTTTATAGAAATTATGTTTGAGAGCCATGAACGATTATCGGGGTAGCTTCATTTATGCCTTTTTTTGTAGTGGGAAATCATCAATTGACTTTTTTCTGTTCTACGGTGGAGCGAGAGGGTGTGTCAAACTTTCATTGACTAAAACACACCCAAATTCCAAAAGGATGCAGTTTACGAGAATCCAGGCCGGGGTCTCGTGAATTGCCTCGTAAGTCGGTGCTTTTACGGCTTGTAAATGTAAATGTGCAACCTGAATATTTAAATGCACAAAAATAGCGTACATTCGTCTTTGAACTCCTAAGTTGTATTACTAGATCACAATGTGCTAGATAAATTTATAGATCTACGTACCAAACTGCTATTTTCTACGTCTCACAGGATGCAATTATCCAATCAAAGCTTGTTGAGTGATTGCGTCATGGAATGTGCTAGACGGGATTAACATTTAGGATGTGAGAGATTTCTAAAATAATATTATAATCTGAATTGTAGAATTCTGTATGTGAACAGAATTGACTGCATTTTTCAGGCACCAACCTACTAATCATCATCAAAAAAAGATTTAAAAAAAATCACTACCGTTGGAAGACTTTCAAGCTAGATAAAGCAGCTTCGGCTGAATTGATAATGATGATGATATTTAGTTACGAAGTTAGATTTATTATTGTTAGCGGATGGCAACGATGGAGTCTAAAGATTATTTTTTCCTAATCGCTTAAACTCAGACCCTATCATCTTTTTCCTTCACAACCCTTAAGTGGTATGGCAGTAAAAGGATCCCGTTTACTTGCCGGCTGTTTCAGTGGTTGCTACTAATACTGTTTCTAAGTAATTGTCGACGATACACTGACCCTAACACCTGGACCTTGCGAATAATGAATGAATTGTGACGCCATGTTTTATGGTAAAACGTTGATCGTGTGTACGACTTTACGACTTAGAGTCAAGATGGCTTGAAGAATTGTTTATGTAGTTTTTGGTTGTTGATTGAATAGTGAAGAGAAGAGTTGCAGAGCTAAATAGCAGAATTTATTTATTTATTAAGGTAAAACCTACAAGTACTGTGTACAGAATTTACAGTAAAATATATTAAATTGGCCTAAGTCACACAGAGTCAATTATAAGAAGACACAAAGTTGCTGCAGTCAGGAAAAATATTTACATTAAATCTTTTTCTCTTAAATAAAGGCTCGTAAAATAGCTATTTTGAGCCTATGCTGTTTTGAGCCTATGGCTAATTGGTTTCGAGTTTTGGTATTAGAATTGTCTTTGCTCAAAGTATCAAGTCCGCCTCTGTAATTTTGTTTGCATTTAATATATAATTAAATTGGTAGCGCACGATTATGGCCCATTCCCTCTCCTAGAGAGGAGGCCTGTGTCCCAGCAGTGGGAACATTAAAAAGGCTGATGATGGTGACGATGATATTGGTATGGATTTAAAGTTGCTTGTGGATGAAATCAAAATAGTATGGTTTACGTGCAACACGGGTGTATGATTTTATAATCTTTGAAAATTCTAAGTTTCACTATTTTTCGCTTATCAGAATTTTACATCATTTGACCCAATTAATGTTGATCATTTCAAAAATGAAAACATTGATAAAGTAGTTCATGAAGCATAGCATACAGAAGAAGAAATATCGGAAAAAAAAATTAAACAATACGGCAAGACTTTAAATATTTATTAAATTTTCATCAATATTTATAGTTGGGTCGGTTGCTAACATAGGTGTCAATGGCGGGAATCTCGTGAACGTGTGTGTAGATCCTTTGCAGTAAGGGGTACTGCTTCTCCAGGATCTTGGAGCCCCACATGCCTTCAACGGACTCAATGATGCCCACGAAGTAAAGGTCGGCCCAGCTTATTTTCTGGAAGTAAGAGAAGGAATTATAGAAATTGTTTGTATTGGTATTAGTACAAACATGAAGGTCATGAGATGAAGAGAAGAAATGAAACGCATGTTAAGAAAAGAGAAAGGAAGAGGATTGACGAAGACGGAGAAGGAGACCAAAGGAAAGATGAATGGATAGTTTGAGGAATAATGTGAAAATGAGGGTTTACTGATAATAACGTGATGGTTGATAGAACAGTATAGAAGAAAGAATGTGGAGCGCCATTCTGTATAAAATATACAATTTATGTACATTTTTGCTATGAGACAAGAGTAAGAAAGTTATGATGAAGAGCAGGAATGATTTTAAACCCAGATTGCCGATTTGAATAAGAAAAATGATGTAGTAGACAATATTGATTACTTGATTAACGGAGTTATTTTTAAAGACTAAGAAGAAGGCTTAAGAACAAATAATCTGTCCATAATCTGATTTAAACGCAATCTTAGTCAGTATTTGTATTACGTTGAGGTAATATTGGACAACATTCCGTTATGAAGGAACAGTTTTATGTTAAAAGGATATATGGAAGAAGAAATAGATAGGGCAAGAATCCATCATTATTTATCAATCTATACTAACCTGTCCACCGAAGTAGCTTCCCTTCTTCTGGACGATCTCCTCGAAGTCACGAAGGTACCTTGGGAACCAAAGCTCCTCCAGTTCCTTCCACAAATAGGCCTTCCTCTCTTGGTTCACCTCGTGGTACCATTCATAGACCCCTGTAGATATAATAGAGTATACTTTTAGATCAAAATTCATACTAGTATTTCATGGATTCCACGAAGAGGTTAGTAGTACCTACATGAAACCAGCATTGTGAATCTCATTTCAACTTCAATTAATCTAAAATTTTAATCTAAAATTTAAACTGCAACTACTAAACAGTGCACATAGCTTTAAAATGGTAAAAAGTGAAACAAAATGGTAGTAGAATGAAACCCATTGTAAAAAGAAAGAGAATATAACAAAAATTAAAGGGAAAATAAATTACGTTCGATCTGAGGTTGGTAAGTGGATAGGGGTGCGGTGTTAAGGGTAAAAAACAGTTTATCTCGATTTCCGGCCAAACTATTGGTTCTAGGGAAAAAAGTCACGAAAAAAGACGAAGGGATGCTAGGTCAGAGATAGTGACTAAATAAACAAAGAAATATGAAGTTATTATCTTTATTCAGTCAGCCTATTCACCATTACGTTGTTAACGGTTCAGCTTCTAAGGATGGGAAAAATTAGCTTGCAACGGTCTTTCGCCGTCTGATATTATAGTTTAGATGTCTTCAAGGCTAGAGTAAAGGTTTTTAATAAACTAGTGCAATTCTTCATCAGCAACTGCATCACTGCTTACAATCAGGTGGGATCTCAGTTAAATGCGTTGCACTGGTTAATATAATTAAAGAAAAACTCGATCCAAAGTTGACCTTAGCCTTTTCTAAGTCAGCCTTAGCCAGCGGTAACCCACGTTCTGCATCGTCCCAGTTATCTATTTGGAGTCGTCGGTCTAAGCCATGCTTTATTACTTCAGTTTATTAACTTACTTGATCCAAAATCGAAGACTGACAACGCAATAGCATCTAGTTCAGCTGCCTCCAGGTCATCAGCAGGAAGCAAGCCCACCAGCTTTCCAAGGTAACGGCTGATGGCTACAGACTGGTAGAGAACCTTCTGGTCTACTTCCAAGACAGGTAGCTTGCCGAATGGTAGAGCTGAAAATTAAAAAGGATTTTTACCTTTGAGACAAGCCTACGCAACTGATTGAAAAGAATATGACAGCGAAGTTCTTTTCAGTCCCTGTAATTTGCTTAAGTCAGAATGAACTGTGTCAACCATCAGTGGCCTGAAAATATGCACCTTCAGCTGGCCCTTTCCCTCTTATGAATATTCCCGGAACATATGAAGGCGTAAACGTTTTTTATTATTTATTGTAATAACGTCAATAGAAACACGCGTTCAGAGAAAATTTCGACTGTCTATCTGTTACATTTCATGAGAGTTGGCTGACAGACTGACAGGTGGAGAGGCGTATGGCCGAGGCATACTAATGAAGGAACTCTAAAAATGAAGTAGTCAAGATTATTTAAAATCAATTTCTCAACAAAGTGATCGCGTGGATTGTAATCAGGTGCCATCATGACCTTAAATGAAAACAATGGTGAATAATAACATCTGAATACTGATAAGACGTCTTAATTTGGCTCCTTATCATGGTCGTATTGTGATTATGCAGAATCGACTTACATTATAGTGATAGACAAGCACGTTTATAGAAACTATTTTTCAAAATCAACCCGCACCGGGCTCGCGTGGTGGATTGTGATAACATTAAAATGATTAATGATGATTTGTCAAAGTACTGAAATGTTAATACAAAAGTCCGCTGCAGCGCTTTATACATAGGCGTTATGTCGTCTAACAAAACTTTCAAAACTTACAGCGGTCTCACACTGCGTGAATGTCAAAACTGCACTAATGTCATCAATGTAAAGGTGTATGGCTTGTAGATCGTCTAAGTCAAGTAAAATGCTGTACGGTATGGCTTATCTAGAGGGTAGTACAAATTATATCTATTTTATGCAGTATTTTAGTAAATAATCAGCCCACAATATTAAGTTAAATAAGTTTTCGAAGTTTTGCAACAATTGAATTTATCTTTTTATTATTACATAGCATTTTAAAAATTAAGTTAGTATAATACAGGGAAAATAGGTTTCCTGAGATTTTTTTTTTTATGGTGGGAAAAATCTAATGATGAGTCCCACTTGGGCGGAGCGGGAAACAGAATCAGACTTTCACTGACTAAATAACCCACCCCATTCTTTCTTAGCCTTCATACCTTCCTTTCAGAAATCGGACCAGAATCCTAGTAGGCTTCGGCTCTTTTTTTTTTTTTTATGGTAGGTAAAAATCATCGAATGACGAATCCCACTCTTGGACGGAGCGGGAAACAGTGTCAGACTCTTACTGACTAAAGAACCTACCCCGTGCCTTCCTTGCCTTATTCCCAGAGCCCCGGTGTAACGCTTTCGCATCAACCCTCAGCTCCGGGAGGCTTCGACCCTGTTGGGCCCCTACGGTGTGCTGACAACTCCTTGAGGCGCGCGGGAACGGAACGCGCCGTCGACGACTTGGGCTCGGTCCGGACTGCTACCAGACGACCGGACGGCGGGCTACCCATTGCTCACCGTCCGCAAGCCAGTGTCTACGGTGGCCGGATATCGGCAGGATCGCGGCGGCGACGGGTGCGCCGTTGCCTTTGCCTTATGCGGTCAGCCTCCTCCTTTACGAGCATTACTGCCTCGCAGAAGGAGGCGACCGCCTGCCACTCCTCCTCGCTGCGGACCATGGCCTGAACCAAGGCCCGGCGCGAGAGGTCGCCGCCGCCGATCACCCCCACGAGGGCACGGCGTTGCTCTTCCCAAGAGGCTTCGGCTCTGCAGTGGGGCCTCTACATTTGCTGATAACTCAACACTCCGAACAGTACGCGCCGTCGACGATTTGGGCTCGGTTCGCAAACTTTTGGGGCCCAGAAGGGTCGAAGCCTCCTAGGGCTAAGGGTTGATGCGAAAGCGGAACACCGTATATTCATCATTCGATGATTTTTCCCTACATAATAAAACCCTTGAGGAAAAAAAAACAACTGCCATGCAATGGGTCCAACTTATAGCCGCGGAATTTTCGACGGAAAACTCTATAACACTTTTGAGGAGGGAGTAGCAGAAGGTCCCAGGTCTCACCTGGGACCTTCTGCTACTCCGAAGCACATGCGGCCACTAGACTTTTGTGATATCAAAAAAACAAATCAGAAAAAAGTGAAACAACTTACATTTCTGAACTTCAGGCCAGTCCGCGTTCCTGTTGACTACCACATTCTTGTAGCTTATACCACCATACGCGAACAGGTACCTGATGGGCTCAGCAACTCCCATAAAATCGAAGAACTTCAGCTGGTATACCGGTGCCATATTGTCGTTAGTTTCGTTGGACCACAAATACTAATAAAAAGAAAGATATTTGAACCGTTTATATACTTTCGTATTATCAATTTAACCTTTCAAAAGTTTAAATTATTGGATTAATCTTCTTTAGAGTGCAATTTAAAGATAAACTTCTGTTTTGTTTGCGCTTTTGCTATCTTCTTTTTCGTAAATTAAAGGACAATCTACGGTCATTTGTTACTAGTATAGTCGATAAATGAGTCAGGAATGTAGGAAAATATATTTGTTGCTCAAAGAGATGTCAATAAATTAGGCGACAAAGGGCAAATCCCCGCAGCCTCCGCTGACAAACTTGCCAGTGGGAGCTGCGGGAATTATTACACACTAACGAGAAATGCCTTAATTATCGCAATAATAAGTGTCTATTATCGCTATTATAGGTGAATATTAGTTGTCTTCAAGGCTAGATTTGCACACCTATTGTTTTTCTATTATGTCTCTAATTACGGTATTCGAAAGGTAAACTAGTGCGCCTCACCATCAACGATTGCATCACTGCTTACCATCAGTATCGTAGTCAAGCACTAGGTTATAAAAAAAAATGGATGTTAACCGTAGGTGTAGCCGCTCCACGATTTAACGCGATAGTTTGACAACATTATTACCGTTTGGCGTTAAGCGATAGCTCAAACTCATTTCAAGTGTAACCACCCACTTTAGCGCGTTAAAATTTAAACGCAATAATTATTTCAGTAAATATCGCGCTAGTGGGCATTGACGTTAGACGTTAGTGCAGCCCCAGCATAAAAATAATCTATCTCGATTTTTTTTATATCTACGAATTATGGACTAAACTAGTACATAACTCGTCTGACATACACCCTTATTCTTTTATTTGACCGTACATTTGTAATGTTATCAATAATTTTGTTTTCTTTTCACAATGTTATGACTACAGCTGTAAAAAAGTGCAGTAGGTGTTATCATTATTGAGTTAATTAAATAATTTTGAGGAGTTCTTCAGATATACACTTTAATTTCTATAGACCAATTTTGCGGGAAAATTCGGGCTGAAAGCATGACTTTTGATCTAGACCATGACGTTTAAAGTAAGATTGTTTTATTCCTGCTCCAGAGTGTGCAAGTGACAGCGTTAGACACGTTGTCTAGCGCTGTCTCCTTCCCACTGAAAGTAATATCGAAGTAATACTGCTATAAGGTGTGGCCCCTTGTCTTATATTATTTTACTGATATGATATCCATTTAGACTGACTTGTAGATTCATGTTGATTTAAATATTTTTTTAATGAATAATCATATTTTCTAATCAGCTTCTATTTACCATAGGTGCTGCCTTGTGGATAGCGTATGCTAACCATTCGGACCAAGTCCAAGTTGTCGACGGCGCGTACTGTTCCCGCGCGCCTCAAGAAGTTGTCAGCAAACCGTAGAGACCCTGCAGAAGGGTCGAAGCCTTCTGGGGCCAAGGGTTTGCGTTTGAAATGAAGGCTCGGCCCTGGTATAAAGGCAACGTAGGAATGGGGTAGGTTGTTTAATAAGTGTCTGACACTATTTTCTGCTTCACTTAGGGGTGGGAGTTATAATTAGATGGTTTTTAATCACCATAAAAAATAAAAAACTTCTATTTTGCGTTATAATACTGATTAAAACCATTCTAAAGAACGTAAATATAATTGGGTTATCTTTTAGCGCTCTGTAGTTCGTGTGGTCACTATCAGACTCCATCGATAAGACTGTGTCATGATGATTTATTATTGAAATGTCATACACATCAACTTATATTCTAGCGATAAACAAGCATGTTCATACGAAATACTTGTCATACGTAAGAAAAGATACTTTATTGCACATTGAATAATACTTGTGAATAAATTTTCTTATTGGGGTGTTTATAGTTATTATATTTATTTATTCACAAAATTTACAGTTTTTATCTCGACAAAATGTAATTACATCACCTCCTTGTTTTATTGAAGTACGGGAATCCTCACCTTGAGGATGAATATAATATAATATTACACGTGCATTAATTTCATCATTATGTATGCAAGCTGCATACCTAGCTGTGTTAAGATACTTGAATATAATAACATGTTCCTCAGATAGGAACGACGAATAAGTATTAACATAATCTTGTATGTGAACAAACTGTAAATCAATTTGTGAAGTAGGCAGATACAATTGACCACAAGGCGAAAGAAACTCTGTTATCTCGAGATGGCCAGGCATCGTACGGAGGTTTAATGGAATAAGAGGCCAACTTAAGTTTTACAGGATAAGAGATATATGGATGAAGTTATTTGATGATTTCCCATTAAAATAAAAATGGCGTGTAACTGCTATCTAGCAGCTTTGAGTTTCATGGACGAAAAAATAAAATTAACGTGTAAAAGAGTTTGTAAAAACCTATTTGTAAAATAAAAATCATTTATCATTTGAGCTCAGTGTGAAAAGGCTAATTGGTGATCCAGATTTAGAAGTCCAGTCTAAAAAATCTGGGGCACAAAAATAGGCTAGCCAGCCTTTCGGTATTTTACAGGATGCAGGAATTATATGAATTCATTCCACCATCACCTTTCAACCCTGTCCGATGTTCCGTAGGGACCCTGCAGAAGGGTCGAAGCCAATTATGGTCAAGGGTTTGTGTCTGAAAAGAAAGGCTCTGGCCCTGGTATGTATGGCGATGTAGGAACGTGATAGGTTGTTTAGTCAGTAAGAGTCTGACACTGTTTCTCGCTTTGGATGATTTTTACCTACCATAAAAAAACCCTGTTCGATATTTGTAAGTGTCCATCTTTATATTGTTTCACACGTCTTCAGTCCAGACTAAGAGTTTCACCTGAAAGAAATTGCCTGTAGCAGTTTTCCCTTCCGTTTATAGTTTAGGTACCTTCAAGGCTACAGTGTATATGCTCTTAATAAACTAGTATGCTTCACCATCAACGATTGCATCACTGCTTACTGCTCAGGTTTTTTTATGGTAGGTAAAAGTCCTCCAATGACGAATTCCGCTCTTGGGCGGAACGGGAAACAGTGTCAGACTCTTACTGACTAAACCACCAACCCCGTTCCTCCCTTGCCTTATTCCCAGAGCCCCGGTGTAACGTTTTCGCACCAACCCTCAGCTCCAGGAGGCACCTGTAGGGCATCTACAGTTTGCTGACAACTCCTTGAGGCGCGCGGGAACAGTGCGCGCCGTCGACGACTTGGGCTCGATCACTTACTGCTCAGGTGCGATACCAGTTAAGCACTAGTTTAATAAAAAAAACATGTATTGTAACTTGGTACATAATGTTACCTACTGTCTGGTAATCAAGGCCATTTCAATTGTCAATGAAAACGGATGTTTTACGTTAACATGATCTACAAGCAGTCTTCACAAAATACATAATATTATTTGAAAACATGTCACGTGATGATATTGATAATTCTAATTCCTTTCTTTGTTTTGTGTATTTTATTTTATTACCACTGCTCTCATCAATGGTGTTAGAAAACATCGTGTGAAAACTGGTCTATCTTAAAACTAAAAACATTTGTTTTGTTAGCGTATTCTGTCCCACTCCTGGGCAAAGGGCAAAAAACGAACCCGTCGCATTGTCTCAGGGCACTTACTTTGTGTTACTTTGGCCCACAGTTTGTCGGGCATGCGGCAGACGTGTCCTGCCCATTGCAGTCCCATTACAGCTGGGCAACCAAAAACATTATTAATTTTATAATTAATCCAATGGATGTCAGACGAACAGGACCGTTCTTTGTGGCGACGTTTGGGGAGGCCTATGTCCAACTGTGGAAAACTTGGCGAAAACACCACACAGTTCACCGTCTTTTAATACTGAAATCATGATGATGATAATTATTGTTAAAGATCGAAGATTTTCATGTGTCATCCATCAAATCGCATTGGATCTGCGTTGTGGATTAGAACCTATTTCCTCACCTAGAAAGGTCAAAGTCAAGTCAAAGTCAAAATAATTTATTTCACATAGGCCTACATGGGCACTTGTAAAACGTCAGAAGCTAGTGCAAGTGTTCTAAATTGATCGTTCCTATGGAAAAGAACCAACCAAGGAGGCTTGAGAACCCAGTAGGTAGTGGAAACATTAGAAGTCTATGCTATTATGATTATGCTTATTCCTTTTGGAGTGGTGCATTACTTATTCAAAAGAATAATAATTTTACTTATGAAAGTTTGTGGTTCCGGTGGATCAATGACCTGGTGAAGGTTGTGGAATTCCGCTAGATAAGCATATCTAGCGGAATTAGTGGATTTTAGATACAGAAATATCTAAAATCAATGTAGTGACAATTGAAATGACGCAATGTCCAGCAGTATTTTTCCATTCAAGATTTTTTTTGTAAAATTTGTCCCACACTAGGAATCATTCCACCCAGATATACCAGATAACTAATCTGTAGGCTGTACAAATATTTGTAACATACCGGAATTAAACCAATCAAATTCAAGATAAAATGATAAGGACTTGGGGTATGGAATTGAGAGCAGGGAGCGGCCAGTGGTAACGGCCCCAACTTCTGAAATCGCGGCTCCAAACGAAGACAGGCGCATTACTTCGAGTTACTAATTTTATCACTACTGCTCTAAAACTGGTAAAGGAAAACATCGTGACGAAACCGTCATGTCGTAAGGCGGCGCGGCGGGACCGGGCGGCGACGCGACGCGACGACGCCATACAGATCCGAGGTTACCGTCGCGTCGAGCGGGACGGCTCTGTGTGGCGTCGTCCGTACTATCTAGTACATTACCGCGCCGCGCCCGCTGTGTGCAGACACCTTTAGAATCAGAAACTCGAAACGTATGACATTTACCGTCAAGCACTCGGCCCATGGTGGATTACAGCCCATTTCCTGTCCTAGTATGGGGTGCGAGAGCCAAGTCTCAACAGTAGGAATATTTTGGCCACCGTAGGCGCGGGCTTCAGGTCGACGAGCAATGGGTAGCTCGCCGTCCGGTCGTCTGGTAACAGTCCGGACCAAGCCAAGTCATCAACGGCGCGCTCTGTTCCCATGCGCCACAAGGAGCCATCAGCAAAACCGTAGGAACTCTACAAAAGGGTTGAAGCCTACTGAGGCCCAGGGTCTCTTTCTAAGAGGAAGGCTTGGCCCCAGTGCGAAGGGTAAAGAAGGTAGGTGGGGTGTTTAGTCTGTAAAACTCTGATACTATTTCCCGCTCCGCTCAAGAGGGGACTCGTCATTGGATAACTTTTGCCCATCATAAAAAAAAACAGTAGGAATATTTTAAAGCTGATTATGATGATATGATGAAATCGAACAGTTTGTATCCATATAGCCTCATCACCACATGACATGAAAAATGAGGAACAAATCCATTCACAGATAACTAACCTGCTGGTCATTTTAGATAAGAATTTTTGTTGTAATTTCATTGACACGGCACAAAATGTGCATATAACATTTTCGCAAAACGCTGTCTCATTGTTTGCAATATCGTAATATAAAATGCCGATAACTAGGAACAGGACTTCAGTTCAGTTCCAAACTTGTATCCGCACTAGATAGGCGTGTGATATCTTTTCGTTGGTGTGTTAGTATCAAAAATGCCGAGAAAATTACAATATTTCGATATCAATGGCCTTGCGGAGCCAATCAGATATATTCTTCATTACAACAAGCAGGATTTTGAAGATGTCAAATATGATCTCGATACCTGGCCTGATGAGAAAGTGAAAGCAAGTAAGTAAAAGTGATTATTTTTTAACTCTTCAATTACGGCGCGAACGCCGCGTTCGCAGGTGTTTACAGTGAACGCCCGTTCTCGCGGTTATTAACGGAAAGTTATTTGTCTACAAAAAAAAATCTTTCTTGGATAAATATCAAAAAACCCTATAAAAAAATGCTCAAATATAATGTAAAGGGTAAAACCCGGATAGTTGCCCCACTTTTTGATATCACTCCATATCTCTGAGTAAAAAAAAGTGAAATGCGTTATTTGTAGTACCAGCAGGTACTTTGGTTTTTCGTTGACCACTTTGTAATGGTTTAAAAACATTTTATTTTATATTTTTAGAGTATTAGCGATTTTAGCAGACCTCTATATTTTGTGACATCTATCCCACATGTGGGATTGTTGCCTGATCCATATAAATGCATTATAGGATAGACTCTCCCCTCAAAACGGGCAACTATCCCCTAAAAACTTTGATCGCATTTTGTCTTCTGATGCAATCACATAGAAACGTAAGACACAGTCAACATAATAGTAGCTGGAAAATATTTTGATTAATAATTGAAATAGTATACTATTCATTCGCACAACTAGAGTAATCGAAATCGGGGCACCTATCCCACTGGGGCAACTATCCTGGATTTACCCTATTCTATTTTTGAATATTTGACAACCGGATCGGAGCGCCGGCGATCGCTTGGGTATCTACGTCCGTATCGACGTAAGTATCGATCGGCTTATAGCGACCAGTGAAATACGTAACAAATAAGGGGATATGAAGAACTAAAGAGCTTTGTTATCATATTATTATTATAGCTAGCCAGTACTGTCTCACAGCTGGGCAAAGACCTCCCTTATGTTATCACATATTACACGGTGTTTTTGACAACTTTTGACACGACCGCCGCCGTCTCGAGGCTATAACACTTAACGTCTCGAACACAGCGTGTATTCAACATAATTTCATGGTGACAGAAATATCGTTTTTATTTTTTGAAATTTTTGAAAGGAATTAAATTACATTAGTGCTGAAACGATGATTATTATAATTATTTTTATATATCAGGATTTTATTGGGAATTATAACAGACTTTCGTTTAGGTTAGTTTTCCATATTCACGTGGATAAAGTCACTGGTGCATACTTTGCCCCAAACCAGGCTGCTATATCGTGGGTGCGTTCACAAATAGTAAACTCACAATATAAGAGACACATCTAGACCCGGAACACCTATCTATAATATTTGTTCCATGGGCGAATCGAACTCGCGACCCACAGCGCATCAATCATTCAACCATTGCGCTAAAAGTGCCGTAATTTTATTACTACCTACTCGTATCACCAATTTTCTTATTACAAAATGTTCTTAATTCAAATATAATTATAATTATGTTATCAGCAGTACCGATAAGTTAATAATTGCAATTCATGTAATTATTCTTCTTATCGGTGGGTAGGTACAATAAAATACAATGCTCAGTCTTTCAGAACTCTTATATGACATATCTTTATTTTTCATAATATATATTGTAATTCTCTTAAATTGCAACAATTTATTTCAATAAGACCATTTACAGGCAATTTTGAATTGTCAAAATGTTGATAAGTCAAAAGAGAAAAGTGAACTTTTTCGTTTGTGCGTGCGATGATCCGGCCTGCCGCTGTAATGTACGACGAACGGTAACATGCCGCATATCGCACCGCGTCTCCGTGAACAAGCACTTAGGTACACGTCTTGCCTAGCGCGTACACTACGGCCGTCGAATCTTGGCGAGTTTGAACTTAGACTATGCAATATTTTCAAAAATAAAAGTAAAAAAAATACAGACTTTAACAGCAATAACAACTGAAAACTGCATTTATTTCTTTAAGACGATACCTTGTTGCGAAAATGACAAAAAGTGTGAAAGTGATAGAACTATGCGATAGCAACGTAAATAGATAGAGAGAGGAAACATGCAACCTGCTCGAAAAAAATAACGTAAGCGATATAACTAAATAAAAATGTATTAAAAATTCAATTTCATGTTTCTTTAAAAACTGATTTCTGATTAATGTTTAATAAGATATTATCTACATTTTTCATTATTTTAATGTGATAGAAAGTACATGACTACGGCATAAAATTCATAAAATGTTGTTTTTAGAGGTAAGTTCGGATTTTTTTTCTATCGAGGAAAGTTACTTGTTTTATGTTTTTGTCTTCGGATTAATGGAGGTAATATAGTCAACAAATACATAATAAAAAAAAAAATTATTCAAACAAGTATTCTTAAATTAAAATTAACGTAAAAAAATTGTTTAATTACGAGGACTCATCTTAAACCGTTAATATTTCAAGCGCTAAAATTCGCAGAGCCTATCTTCAAACTCGCCAAGATTCGACGGCCGTAAGTTGTACAGAGATAATGGTCGGTTGATACCAAGTTCCACACAAAGGATATTAACACCCGTATTCACAAACAATACTCAAACGACCCTTGACTAAGCAAACGCACAGCGTTGAAATAGAGCTCTGTGATTGGTTCGTTTGTGTTGCGTAGTTCACAAACCCTGCCCTGTGCGCTCGCGAGCACTGTGAGACCGCATAGTAACGTTTGTGAATACGGGTGTCAGTTTTGTTATTTTTGTGCATTATAAGTATGTACATAACTTTTTTAATCAGCAGTTGTTACTGATAAGAGCGTTGATAATAAATTACACTTAGATTGTACCTTGCGGGTACAGTGGGTGTGTCCCTGACAATGAAAATACTCGTAAGCACTTAACATAAGTTTGTAGCCTCCCGGAGCTGAAGGTTGGTGCGAAAGCGTTACACCGGGGCTCTGGGAATAAGGCAAGGAAGGTACGAGGTAGGTTCTTTAGTCAGTAAGAGTCTGACACTGTTTCCCGCTCCGTCCAAGAATGGGATTCGTCATTCGATGATTTTTACCTACCATAAAAAAAACATAGTGTGTAACCACTAGTTTTTACATCGTAAAGTGTTCAAGGTTGTAAACTGTTGTATCATAAATAAATATTCTCTTGAGCCCCAAGCCAACGCAGCGTTCGCACACATTGTCTTTATACACCGTCAAATTTAAATGGTTGTTTTCCCGCGGCAGAATGACTTGCCGTAAGGAGTACTTTTGAAGCATACAGAAAAAATAAAAAAATTAAAAAGTTTTTTTTTATAAATAATTATTAAAAATATTTATCAACTCAAAAAAGCGAAAACAATAGTAACATTAGACGTAATTTGTAGGTACTACTAGAGTCGCATGAGCAGCCCGCCGTCAAAGGAAACCGATTCATTAAATATTTAAACCAAAATAAGCTCTCGCACGTTGTGATATGTCATAATTAACTTGCACTCTACAGGTCCATTTTTTGTTTTTAATATTTTATTTCTTTATTAAACATTTGTATTACCAAGATACAACCACTTCGCTGAGGGAAAACAACCATTTTAATTTCACGGTGTATTATGTCTCTAATTACAGTATTCGAAAGGTTAAATAGGGAATGTATATCAAAATGTTTTCTAACCAGTTTATCAATAAATATACAAAAATATAATATTGACAGTGAAAACAATGTAAAAAAAAACCAATCGTGATTAATCGTTTAAACCTTTCGACTACCGTAATTACAGACATAATTAAAAGGCAATAGGAGTGCGGACACCGGTTTCCTCTTGGTGCTTAATCTTTTGAATACCGTAATGAGGTTTAGGTTGGTTTGCAAGAATCTCTCTAAAACTCTTTTAAACAATCTCGACGATTTTCTCTTAAGACTTACTCTGAGGAGCACTTGGAATCATACTTTAATTCAATAAATACTTTCCAAATTAAAAAAAAATGGTATTTTTTTGGAAAGATCTTGCATCCCAGTAGATGGTCACCTTTTAATTATCCTTTCTAAGCTATATCTTAGCTCTTAAAATTTAAACTTCTTTCTTTTTCTTAATTCAAATAAACCATTATAATAATAGGTACATTTACCACTTCTTGATTTTGTAACCTAAAATAGTATTCGTGTGTGGCGAAAATTAAATATAATTCTCCTATTTTAGAAAAAACCCACAGAGATGAATCATTCGTCTGTCAAATTGTTTTTTTTTTTATATTTCATCATATAGACTATTCGAGAAACATAGGTCCCAAAAGAGGATTGATAGAAAAAATATGATGACAATAATTATGTACATATAAAGCGTCCATGACGTCAACTAATTTAATCAATCAGACTTCTCAGCCATTGGCTTCGCCCGCATGGAATCATTTCTACAACCCAAAACAATTGTAACCTATGTGTTAACGATCCAAGGCCACGGTAACTTTTTCGAGCTATTCGACAGCCATAGCAGAAGTCGACAATAATGGACCCCGTCTTTCTTTTCGACTTAGAACTATCAAATATTTACGGAGTGTAGATAGGAAGCTTGCAGTAGCAGTGACGATCACGTACCTAGTCTAAATTGCCTTATGCTTAGTACAAAAAAAAAGGTAGAGGCCGTTTAAAATCGACCTAGTAGTCAAATATATAAAGGGACCTTAAAAAGCCCAGCTGCCAAAAGTGATGCCCGAAGATAAAGCCATTTAGCGCAGGAAAATGAGGAGACCCCACACTAAATAATAAGACCAAGGTAGGAGGAAGAAGAGGTGTTACTTTGACAATCTATGTATTACCAAATTTAATTCAAAACCATTTAGTTATTTGAGCGTAAAAGAGTAAAAAACATAGACTTTATAATATGAGTATAATTAATTATATGTACATCAATAAAAAAATCGTTGACCGTTCAAAGACTTGCATTAAACTCTTATCACTCTCAATTTCTATCACCGGATGAGATAGTAAAATGAATGATGTACTCAAACCTTATAAACAAGGATACAACTGTTGTATATTGAACATGACAGAACATAAACAATGAACAGACAAAAACCCGGTTCAGGAACCGCTGTGTCATGCTTGTTATGTGTCTAATATTATATAACTATGCTGTTGTGTGGTGTTGGAATTCAGTTCACTACACGAATCCGTGGTAGATACCCGTCTAACAGTAACAACTAGTGACAATGCCGAAGAAATTGCAATACTTTAACATCGGAGGCCTTGCTGAGCCTATCCGTTATATTCTACATTACACTAAGCAAGATTTTGAGGATTATAGACATAATATTGATACCTGGCCTGATATGAAAGTTAAAGAAAGTGAGTATTTGCAGTGCTATTTTTAAAAGTTTTTTTAACAGTTTTGAGTTAAATTGTGTTTGTAAAAATAAAATAGTTTATTTCTCACATTTAAAATCACATTTTAGAAGGTAAATTAAACATAAAATAAATATCATTATATTATAGGATAGATACCCGTTTAGTTTTTTTTATAATTGAAACAAGATTTCCAAGTGTGAATTAAATAGAATAATTAGTGCCATTTTTCAAAGGTTTTTCTTAGTTAAAAATTCGTGGCTGTATGTGTATATTTTATCGATTTGTCGCTACATAAATTTTGATTAATTTTAAAATTGTGTTTTTTACGCTGCTAACGCAAGCCACCTGAATGTTTACTGCATTTTTTTATTTATGTGTACTTTATTATATACCAATATACTTATTAAATATTACTGAGCCTTGAAAATTTACTCTATCTGCCTGCCCACTCAAGGTCACAGAGACGTCATTGATTTTTGACCCATATAAAAAAACCTTGTATTTAAAACATACAATACCTACACAGTTTTATCGCATTCCGCGATCTTTTTCAGGCAACAGACAGGCAGGCAGACAGAGATTGTCTGGACGCAAAATGGAGTTGGCCTTGTTGCATTTTAAAATATGTTAGACAATCGGTGAAAAATAACGTTTAAAATTTAACATCAAAATAGATTCATAAATATATATACTAAATACAATAGATAATTAATGACCAGAAAATAAAAGATCGCGAGTACACAGCAAGTTCTAAAAAGATTTTTCAGTTTTTGTTTCTGTCATTTAAACGTAGGTAACAATTTGAGCATTTTTTGTGGCCTACCCAAACGAAAACGAAATACTATAATTTATCAATTATTTGACTGCAAAAATTTTCTACCGGGTTGTTGCTATTAATCTAAATTGTGTTTGTATACCCATGTAGTTTCCATTATTGACGCAGGCCCCCTGGGTGTGTCCTAACAATAGATGCTTAAGTAATTGTACCTTTATAGTGAGCTACAATGGAGTTATGGTGTCGTATAACTGACGATGGTGACCATGATATTGTTGTCGAATGGTAGTCTATTCATCAAAGGGTTTCTAATCAAAATGAGCGAGTTGATATCAGTTGATATAATGTATTAAGTACAATACGTTGCAAATGAGAATAGGATCGATTGCCATGTTGGGACTTCAAGTTTTACTGTCAAATCGAAGAATTATTATCATGAGCAAAACAAAAACCTTTTAAAATTTAATTTATTTACCAACAATGAATGGAAAACGTTTTATCAGAATTCAGTTCTTCAATTTTATTAATATCTGAGTTCTTCTATTTTGCCAAAATTTCTAAGTTTTGACAGTAGCTAACGTCACAACATGGCAATCGATCCTATTTTCATTTGGAACGCGTTGTAACAAGTGACTAGTTTGTGACGACAATTGAAGGAAAGTTGGTGTGATTTTTAGTCAGTAAAAGTTTGATACATTTAATGCTCCCCCTAGATCGCGAAATGTCAATAGATGGCTTCTAATAACTTAAAAATAAAACCTTTAAAGAGTTTTTTTATAGTGGGCTAAAATCATCCAATGATGAATCCCGCTCTTGGGCGGAGCAGGAAACAGTGTCAGACTCTTACTGACTAAACACCCCATCCCGTTCCTTCTTTGCCCTTCGCACTGGGGCCAAGCCTTCCTTTCAGAAAGAGACTCTGGGCCCCAATAGGCTTCAACCCCTTTACAGAGTCCCTACGACCTTTAAAGAGATGAAATATTATTTAAAAACCTACTTTCACACAAGCTCAGTCGCTAGCAGAAGCTATAACAATCTTCTATTGTTCCCAGGTCTTCCATACGGTCAGTTGCCGCTGTATGAAGAAGATGGCCGCGTGTTGACCCAGACCCTGGCTATTGCGAAGTACGTGGCACGGGACACAGAACTGATACCAGCTGATGCCTGGCAGCGAGCTGTAGTGGAGTCTGCGGTCTACACCCTGTTCGATTACTGGAAGAGTGAGTATCTTGGTTCTGGATATGGATATTTGCCTGATTTAATTTTTATTATAGCTAAGTTTTTTTCTGAAACCTGAATCCGATTAAGGATTAACCTTTCGAATACCGTGATTACCGTGGTTATCTAGGGGCAGATTTGCGATTTGTTTTATCGAGTCAACTAATTTATATCATGTTTTAGATTTTACCCAGTGCTTGGTCATAAATACAGAAAATTTAAATAAAAAAAATATAGTGTTCTCTTTTATATTTGTGAATTTAAAATTTAAAAAAATATTAGAAGACTTAACTGCTCTGCTTAACTGTGATATGTTTAGCTGGTGAATTTCTTTATTGCACACAGTACGTAGCCAATGCCGTCAAACAGTACACTTGAGCTAGTGCTAATCCGGTCACATATATCACGAAATTCCAATCATTTCTCTTTTTACCAGTACAGCAATCAGTCGGTCTTTAAGGGCCTTAGTAGGTAACTTCGTGTAGGAGTAGTTGAGTCACATATTTCATAATATTGTATAATGCGGTTGAAACCAGATCTCGCAAAAACGCCTGTGAACAAAACTTGCGCAAAAGGCGGAAGAGATACAATACACAAATGGTCAAATTTGGCCTTTTTTGTGCAATCAAAAATCTAACATAGCAAAAAATTTAAGGAAAAACTATACGTAAGACAAACGGTCATATTTCGTGAATCATTTTTCTTTATTTACGAATCCTCAAATAATGTTACAGAAACATATCTACTATAACTTGATTTCTTTAAATTTTCAGATGTGACCCCATACTTCCTTGAAGCAGACCCCGTAAAGAAGGAAGAATTGAAAAAGAAATTGTTCGACGAAACCATTGAGTATTACTTCTCAAGATTTAGCAAACAACTAAGTGAAAACGGTGGATATTTTAATGGGAAGGTAACTTTGAAACTTTGTTTTTTTTTTTCATAAATCGGTCTGTTTCTGACTACGATCTCTTTTCATGCTTTGGAAAATGCATCCTGCCTCAGAAAGAGTTTCGATATAAAATGAATAACTACCCATTCTCAGACAACTTCTTTCTAAGAAATGCAGGACTATAGTAAAAACCCGTATCATGTAAATAATTTGTCAATTTATTTCTAGCTTTCCTGGGGAGAGTTTGTCCTGACCGGCATCGTTGAAGCAAGCAACCTGTTCCTGAAAATTGAACTAGAGAAGCAATATCCTGTTGTCGGAGCCACAGTTGACAAGATCAGGAACCTTGCCGGAGTCAAGGAATATATTAAGACTAGAGGAGTATACAAGCTACCTGCCAAGTTTGAAGACAAGAAATAAATAGTTTTTGTGTTGTAACTGACTTCTTTTATTTGCTACTAGCCCTACGTCTTCTTCGTCGTGAGGAAACCAGCGTGTCTTAAAATTAAAAAAAATTGAAGACATTTGACATCTACCAACTCGCACTGGACCCGGATGATAGATTACGGCCCATTCCTTCTCTTAGATAGTAGGCCTGTGTCCCGGCAGTGGGAACTTTATAAGACTGTTGCAATGTAATGTAATTTAAGTCAAAAGTACTGCTAGGCAAGCATGCTTTCCATGTGAGATAGTGGTTAAACACTAACTTACCAGTAATAATGACAGGATTAGTTCTTTAGGTTAATTATTGAGCAATTAGGTCAGTGTATGGTCTCCCGTCCGTTGATTGGCCTTGACTTGAGCTTGACCTCAATGGTCGACCCATTAGCAGAGAAGTCAATGAGCCAGTGGCATAAAGTGCTCTAAACTATTATTTTAATTCCATTCCTGTGGTGCTATGACTAAAAGGGAAATTATCTTGGTATAGTCATATGAAAAGAAGGGGTCAAACTCATGTTATTAAAAGACAGAAACTAAATGAAAGAAAGGAAGGAATGTGATCGCGTGCCACCCTCACCCAGCAGGACCAAAGAAAGGATGGGATTGTGTAATGAGTGATAAGAAAGAAAAAGAAGTCAGTATTAGCGTGTTTCTCTCTCCTGAGATGGCCAAAAAAGATGGATATTTTGTGAGAAAAAATAATATAATAATAATAATATAATATGTCCACAACTATCACACAACGCCATCTAGTCCCAAGCTAAGCAGAGCTTGTGTTATGGGTACTAGACAACTGATAAACATACTTATATATTTCTGAATACATACATATTATTATAGATAAATTACACCCAGACACAGAATAAATGATCGTGCTCATCACACAAACATTTGTCCTGGGTGGGAATCGAACCCACGACCTCCCGTATAGCAGTCAGGGTCACTAACTACTAGACTGACAGGCCAGTCAAAAATGATTAGAATGAAGTTCCCCCAGCGAGCGCCGGCGCTCGAAAACCTATTGTTCTTTAATTGTGTCTGTAATTAAAGTAGTGAAAAAGTTAAAGAGAGGAGTGAGAGAGTCAGTGATAGCGTAGCGAGTGACAAGACAGAACGGAAGAAAAAACGTGTTTTGCCAATACTAAGTAGCATGGACCAAGTGCGGGAAGATGATGATAATAGTTTAATTCCATTGAAATCTAATTTTTGCATGTCATTGTAAATCAGCGATAAGTTTAGCCAGCCGAACATTACATTGACGAAGTCATATGTAGTAGTAATAAGAGCGATTTTCGTGAAGCAAATAACGTGTGATGACTATACAATGACCTTGTTCGTCGTTTGTGTTTAATGACACAGTTGCTACGGTCAGAGTCAAGGTTACAGTTACCGGTTACATATGTACCTAATCATATTTCGTGGGTACTTACATGTTGATCTTATAGCAGCCTCCAAAAATGTACAGAAATATTACGAGTTTAAAAAATAAAAACATGTTTTTAATTTTGTTTTTTGTACAATAAGAACTTTAAATCTATTATTATATCATATTGACAAATTTCGTACAACGTAAGTTTAAACCCAAAGCACTATCGTGTGGCCTTGTAGTCTATCTTTAGTAAAAAAATAATAATAAAGAAAAACATGTTGAGATAATATTATTGCTCGTCTTCAAGTGTATCACTTTTGTAATCAGTAGGAGTTACTGATAAGAGCGATGTTAGTTAATGACACTTAGATTTTACCTTGTGGATACGGTAGATGTGTCCCTAGCAACAAAAATAAGCACTTAACACAAGTATGTCACTACTAGTTTTTATATTGTAAAATGTAAAATTTGTTGTAAGGATGTTTTTAATATCGTGTACATTTCACGCAATCGGAATTGCTATGCATGCTTGGGGCTGCCGCCTGATTTCACATCCCGCATGCGTATATCACGCATTACAATTTTTTTTTTTTTTTTTCAAAGAATTGTTTTTCATTTTTTCGTATATTATTGGATGTATAAAAATCTAATCTAACAATAACGTAAGAGTAACAAACTAAAAATACATTAATGTTTACAAATCATTAAAAAAAAAAAAAAATACTATTTCCGGTGGATACGCATGCTTGATGAAATCGGTACGAAATTAAAACACACTTAAGGAATAAATATATACATTTTGCGGTTTGTCTGCGACTTCGTTCGCGTATATGTATGATAAATTATCCTATGGATAGCCACCTCTTGTCTTTTTATTTTCCTTTCTAAGTTATAATTATGTAAGGTCCTAAACAAAACTCATTTTTCCTGAACCACTGCTGATACTCAAATAATAATTTTACGATCCTACATTTGCCTCTTAAAATAATTTCCACGTGTGTGGCGATACGTAAATACTCGTATAAGTATGTAAATCCTAATTTAGAAAAAACTCACTCTGAGATGACTCATTACGTCTGCCGAACTATTATTAATTCATCATACAGCATCGATTTTAAAGACTATTTGAGAAACAATTCTCTTGTATTTGACTTTATTAAACCAAAAGAAAAATTATCATGACGATAATTAGGTGCAAAAAGGCGAAATCATTGGCTCGACTAAAATGCCTGTTGCTATCCGCTATAATTTAGATATCTTCAAAATTAGAGTGTATAGGACAAACTACACATCAACTGCACTTCACATCAACGATTGCATCACTGGCTTATCATCAGGTGGAATTGCAATCAAGAATTAGTTTAATAAAAAAAATGTATTATAAATTAACCTAAATTAACTTAATCAATCTTGTTTCTGCCAACCATTGGTTTAGCCCGCGTGTAGTTAATATATGTTTTTAAATTATAGCTATGTGTTAATGCAGAATGTAAGCTAATATTATATTGTGCAACACCCTTGGTTGGAAGGCGCGGTTTTCCCAACCATAATGATTGAATTTCGAATGTGTTGGCGCGTGGTTTACATCCACAGCCGAAACACAAACTAAACCAAGGGTGACCTTGGCGGACGTGTTGGTTTGTGTTTCCATCCATGTAGCCGCAACACAAACCAAACACACAAATTGAGCTCCAACCATGGGCTCCAACCAAGGTGTACACGAATTCTAATTTGCAACCGTCTGATCTTTTACTTACAACCCTTGCTTGGGAGGTTTATTGATATATATTGTAAACTAGCTTTTCCCAGCGGCTTCGCCCGCGTGCATAAAATATAGCCTATGTCACTCAGGAGTAAAGCAGCTTTCTATTGTTGCTTAATTTTTTCCAATCGGACCAGTAGTTCCAGAGATTACCCCCTACAAACAAAAAAACAAACTTTACCTCTTTATTATATTAGTGTAGATAAACAACAAACAAGACGAGAGAAGAAAAAAAATCGTATTGCGCCAATACTAATCTAAATATGGGATAAGGGTAGGAAGAAGTAGAAAAAGACAATAAACAGATAAGAAGCCGGTTCAAAAACAGCTGTATCATGCTTATTATGTACCTTGTATAACAATGCAGTAGTGTGAAGCAGGTAATCAGTTCACCACACGTTTCCTTATAAGATACCCGTCTTTAAATAGTGTAAACAAATAAAATAAATAAATTAGTAACTATGCCGAAGAAATTGCAATATTTTAACCTCGGAGGCCTTGCTGAGCCCATTCGATTAATTCTACATTACACCAAGCAGGATTTTGAGGATTATAGGCATGATATTGATACCTGGCCTGATCTGAAAGTGAAAGAAACTGAGTATCTACAATGATATTTTTAAAACATTTTTGTTTCGTGTGTTATTCCTTATTAGTGTTAAGATAGCGTCATTTCTCGCAAATGAAGAGATTTTCTTTCTTCTTTTGTGACTGCAAAATTTTGTTATCGATTTGTCGGTATAAATGCTGATTGTGTGGAAATTGTGTTTGTTCAAGTAGTTATTGCTATCGATGCAGGCTCTCTGGTATGTGTTATAACAGAATAAGTAGGGCTACTAGGTTTTTCTTAAATAAAAATGTGACTGTTTTTGAGATTTTCCTTCTATATTTTTTTACCGGCCAAGGAAGGTTTAATCCCTGGACTATCACAAATATTTCAAAAACAAAATAAACCAAATCAGTCTAGCCGTTCACGACTTTTAGCGAGACTAAAGCTCTAGACAGACGGACTGCATTTCATCTGCAATCCAACTATAAATTGCAGTTCGAATGAAGTTTGAATGCAGTTGATACGACTGCAATAGAACTGCATACCAACCGTGCAGTTCGATGTGCCTAGTGTGAGTTTGTTTTACGTTTACGCAATTGACGCATTTATGACGATCGGTGCTCCGATTTGTCTGCTTAAACTTTTTTACTTTAACAAATCAGAGAGTCATACGTCCTAAACATACATAGTTGGTTGGTTATTTCTTAAATGTCAGTGGCAAGTTGTGTGTGCACGAGTTTGCAAGTCTTTCTCCATAGAGTCTACTTCTGATTTCAGGTTTCTGTTGAACAAACAGCGCTGAAATTTGACACGAAGATAGTTATTATGGCGTAGCACAGTGTATTTTTCGCCCAAAAAATCGGACATGGCATTTTTACTATCTAATTTCATAGGATTTGTGATTATAAATGCGAGACGAAAACTCCTGATTGCCCTTTTGCTATAAAATATTGAAAATTAGTACTTGAAAAAAATGTCTATGGTTTCCAGAAAAACCATAGAAACAGTTATAACTTAAAAGTTTGACTTCTTTTTAAGAATCTATTGACGGCATTAAATGGTGTCTTAAAATCCCTCCTATAACAAAAAACATCTAGGCTTTATTTATTCAAGATAACAGATTTATGGCTGATTTTGTAAATTTATGTTTTCTTTTTTTTACCGCCATATTATTACATATTTGGATTTGTAACTAGGATCGTAATGTTCTTTTTATTTATGCTTATGATCCTACAAATTCTTGGATCCTAATTATGCAGGATCTCGGAGTTGTTAAAATTCAGATTTTTCTGGATAGGGTTGTCGCCTCATAATTTAATAAACATAATATTTGAAGTAATTTTTTTAAATGTCAGTTTTTCCAACGCAGTTTATAATATTATCTGAATAAATTATCTTGGTCTTATTTACTTATTGAAACATATCAACAACAATAAAAAAAAAATATATCTTACGAATATTATGAATGCGAAAGTTACAATGTTTGGATGTTTGGATGTTTGTTACTCAATCACGCCAAAGCGGCTGGACGGATCTGGATGAAATTTGGCACAAGCATAGGATACACTCCGGAATAGGACATAGGCAACTTTTTATCCCGGAAAAACACAAGGTTCCTGTGGGATATATAAGGTGCTTTTAAAATATATGCCAGGCTTTTTATGAAGTATAGTATTATGTTTATAGATTACAATAGTAAAGATAAAATGTTGATAATTTGTGTTATTCTTTTTTCGCATAAAACCATCCTCCGGTGTTACGATATTACGATACGCTGTTGCCGCTCCGCGCCGCAAAACACCGGCGCCATTCATACTACGATTGTCATTCATTTCAAACGAATGCCGCCTGCGCGCCGGCCACTCGGTCGTTACTGCACAGCAACCCCCCCCCCCCTTCCCGCCCCCGCGCGCACTACCCCGTTCGCCGCACGCGCTGGCCGACCACCCGCTTGCCAGTCGCCTCCCGCCCGCCACGGGATTTAGTTTTATTATTATCGCGCGCGTTTTTATTAAAAACATTTAGCCAAGTGAACAGTAAAACGGACACATTGAACAAAGTGAAAACCCATTTGTGTGCAACGCAGAGATGGACTTGTGCAACAGTTTCAAAATCGGTAGGGAGTGTGTAAATAACTTTTAAATACGTTGGTGTCGGATAACTTTTAAATACGCCAAGTTCCTGTAATTTATCGTTATTTGATATTACACTTTTGAGCCCTAAGCGAACGCCGGCGTTTTGTTCTTTAATTGTGTCTGTAATTACAAAAGTCGAAAGGTTAATCTAAGTACCTATTGTTTAAACTAACTTAAACTGAACTGTTTAAGTGTGATGTGAAGTTTATCATCGTAACTGGTAACTACTGGTAAGTAATTGCACTTTAAAACACTTGTTTGCCTACGTATTATTGCGTACCTAGTGAATTAGGTAGGGACAAGCTAGTCAGCTGATTTTAGTTTTCATTCGTAGAACGAATGGAAAGAGATAGCAGCTGTTTCATTGACGAAGAGAAACATCGCGCGTAATTTGTGAACCACGTTGTGCAGAATAGAGTCAATATTTATTTAACTACTTTATTTTCTCAAACTGGATTAACTGTTCCTGGGCACGAAAGCTCTTCACTATTGTAATCTATAAACACAACAGTACACCTCCCAAAAAGCCTGGCATATATTTTAAAAGCACCTTATATAACTTCTTATTTTGGTTTGGTTACTCAATCACGCCAAAACGGCCTGATGAATCTGTATGAAATTTGGCCCAAGGATAGCGTATACTTCATAATAGCACATATGTTACTTTTTATCCTGGAAAACATAAGGTTCCCGTGGGATATACAACTTCTTATTAGGCAACCCCAATACCACGCGGGCGAAGCCGCGGGTAAAAGCTAGTAATTAAATAAAGTTTTAAAATCTTCAGTTTAAAATCCAATGAAAGGTGATATGTGGTTCAGGGAAGGGGTCCGCCCTCGTTAGGCTACGGCTAAAACCTTGCACCAACACATATTTCCTGGAGGAACGGGGGTGAGGCACCATGGAGCCGTCAAAGACCCATGGCGCCACTTTGCCTCAACAGGACCTGACCCGGCCTGTTGAGGGATGTCTGTCCGGGCTCCGACCGGCTGACTTACTGCAAGGAGGGCATGAGGGCGCCAACCCTCATGTTGGTCCACGAGTGGCAGTTGATGGAGTTGTGGATAACGCCACAGCCGGTACTCTTCATCCTCCGGGAGTATTCGCAAGTACACAAGGAGACGTAATTAGTAGGCTCGATGCCTATAAGATGTTGATCACCAAATCAAAAGAAATGGGATTGAAAATTCGCCCTACTGACCTGCCTTTACAAGAAAGGTCAAACCTTATTTTGAATATTTTAGGATTTTCCGAAACTGATGTCAATGATAAGAAAAGATTCAAAGAAGCAATAGCTAAATTCACGTCTAAATGTGAAATCCTCTACAAAAACTGTAAATATAATATGACCTTTTTTGCAAAGAAGAATAACACGTGGCTTAAAGAATCGATACAAAATGATTTGAATAAATTTTTAATTAGCGAACATCCAACTTTACAAGATGCGTCACTTTCCGACTCTGTGGTTATTCCTGACTCTGAAATTAATATTATGAGCCAATCGCTTGACAGATATGAATTTGCACCTCATCATCAGCAACAAATTTCAGAGTCCAATACTGATCCAAATCATAGTGTTCAAGATTTACATATAGTCCCTGAACAAAATATTTTTGATATTGCCGTGTCGCCCACAATCGATGCCATTCCTTCGACTTCTTCATGTTTGGTCTATGAATCACTTAGTGGCAGACAAAAACGAAGGGTGTGCAAAGAACTCCAGTATTCTTTAGAAAGTGAACCACCGGCAAAAGTTATCAAAGCTGTTTCTAGTGCATTAGAAGCAAAAGGTCAAAAATTAAAAACCAATGCATCAAAAGATTTGCAATTTGTTATAAATTCTTGTCTTGAAAGTCCAACACGACCGACTAAGCTAGCAACCAAACTTCGCGAAGACCCCCGTCCTTATTCTCCAGAGGAAGCTTTAGCAGTATTTATAGACAGAAAATTTACAGTAGCTACATACAATTTTTTGCAACATGATTTAAAATCAAGAGGTTTTCCAGCATTTCCTACATATAAAAAAGTATTCGACGCAAAACAAAAATGTTATCCGGATAGTGCAGTTCAAGTAACAGAGAGAGAAGCCTTTGTCCCATTAGCTAGTTTACTTTCTCACACTCTTCAAAGGTTAGTACACTCATGCGACGAAATTATATCAGCATATTGTGAACAAAAAAACCTTGATACTGTAGATTGTATTTTTGAAGGTAGTTGGGGGTTTGATGGTAGTTCGGGTCAATCATTGTATAAACAAAATTTTTCTGATAATCAAGACCCTGAAAACAGTTTATTTGCCACTACATTCATTCCATTGCGGATAAAAACAAAAAAAGACTTTGTTCTTTGGTTAAACCCAACTCCACAATCATACAGGTTTTGCCGCCCGATTCATATCCAATATCGAAAAGAGACGAAAGATTTAATACTCAATGAACAGAAGTGGATAGATGACCAAATTAAGGATTTAACTACATTAGAAGCAACGACATCTAACAAGAAGACAATAAGGGCAAAACCACAACTGTATTTGACATGCATAGATGGCAAAGTTCTGAATACAATAACAGAGACTTCTTCTCAACTTAAATGTCCGTTTTGCAAAGCAACCTCTACACAATTCAACAAATTAGATATTATTTATTCGCGGCCAATAGATGTGTCGGTTTTCAAATACGGAATAAGCCCCTTGCATGCATGGATTCGGGTATTGGAGTTTTTACTTCATTTGGGCTACAAGCTTCCTGTTAAGAAATGGAGGGTAAGCAAATGTTCACTGGAATCAAACACTGTAGAGGAAACAAAGAAACGTGTGCAAGAGAGAGTGCGAAAAGAACTGAAAGTGCTGGTTGATGTTGTGAGACCCAATGCTGGAACAACAAATGACGGCAACACAGCCCGAACCGTTCTATCTGATCAAAATCGTGCAGTGTTTGCAGAAATATTAGGCCTTAGTCAGTGGTTGTTGGACGATCTTCACACGATTCTGGTCACCTTATCTTGTAGTCTACCTGTAGATGCTGATAAGTTTGGAGATTTTTGCAAAACCGTAGCATCTAAATACGTGGCAGAATATGGTTGGTACCCAATGACAGTAACTATGCACAAAATCCTCATTCACGGCAAAGATATTATTAATAGCTCAGCTCTTCCAGTGGGTCTATTATCAGAACAAGCCGGTGAAGCGCGGAATAAGTTCTGGCGTTATGACAGAGAACACCATAGCCGAAAATCCGACCGTGAAAAAACAATGTTGGACCTATTTCACAGGGCACTGGAATCGTCAGATCCAGAAATTTCCTACATTAGGCTTCAGAATAGGTTGAAAAAACTCAAATCTTTGCCTTTACCATCCAAGGTAGTGGAGTTACTGAAACCGTATGAAATCTCAGCTGAAGACGATTTTGAGGCGGCAACAGAAAATGAAATTGAAATTATTGAAGGTCATACCGATAGCGACAACATAACAGAAATTCTTTCGGCCGATCAGGATGAAGAATAATAATTGTTACCCTAACCACCATTTTTTAATTCAAAAGAAAATAAATTTCAAAAGAAATATTGACAACCCTAAAACCATAATTACCATAGAAAACTTTAGAAGCCTCTAAGTTAGAGATCCTTCATTATTTGGATCTGATTTTTTTTTCTAAGCTTCTAACACATTTTATTAACAATTCTAAAGAAAAATAAAATCCAAATAATTGAAAATACGACCATAAAAAAATAAAATAAAAAATGCTTAAATTGTAAATAAATCTCTTAAAACTCAATTAAAAAATATATAAATCAATTAGTATTATGTGTTTTGAGATTATTGTGGATCAGAAAAACCAAGAAGAAAATTTGTGAAATATTTCAAAAGTTATGGATGATTTACTATTTCACTATAAAAAAGAATAAAGTGGTTTTATTTCTCCATAATGAGAAATAGGTGCACGAGTGTTCTATTAATTAATTCATAAAACATTTATGTATAAGATTTCACAAAAAAAAAGGCATGTCCGATTTTTTGGGAAAAAAATACACTGTGCGTAGGCATGCGCAAGGATCCTTAAGTGTATAAAACGGGGTTGCAAGAGGGGGTCCAGAAGCTAGTCTATAAGAATCTTCTTTTATTCCTAGGTCTTCCATACGGCCAATTCCCGCTGTATGAAGAAGATGGCCGCGTGTTGACTCAGAGCCTGGCTATTGCAAAGTACGTGGCACGAGACACAGAATTGATACCAGCTGATGCCTGGCAGCGAGCTGTTGTGGAGTCTGCAGTCTACACCCTGTTCGATTACTGGAGGAGTTAGTATCTTGGTGTTTTTTTTTGGAGTTTATGTTTTTATATAATTCTTCAGTAAGTGGGTTGGTCACCTAACACCCAAAAGGCTTGAGGGTGCAAAGGTACAACGGTAAATACAATACATAAATTGACAAATATTTTGTCTTTTTTTGTGCAACCAAAAATCTGCTATAGTACCGTACCTATAAAAGTGAAAAACTACACGTAGTAGAAGCGATTATATTTCGTAAATAATTTTTCTCATTTAACCTCTCGAACGACGCGACGGGGTCAGAATCCTCAAATGATTTTAACAAAACATACTACAACTTGATTTCTTGGTTTCTAGATGTGCCCCCATACTACTTTGAAGCAGATCCTGCAAAAAAAGAAGAATTAAGAAAGAAATTGTTCGTTGAAACCATTGATTACTACTTCTCAAGAATCAGTAAACAACTTAGTGAAAATGGTGGATATTTTAATGTAAAGGTAACTTAAATCATCATGTTTCTTAAATCACTCGTTTTTAACTGTTACCACTCTTCATTAGGTCAGTGTGTTGAGTGTGAGTTGTTTTACGCTAACGCGATTGACGCGTTTATGACGTTTGTCACTTCGATTGGCCCGCTCCTGATTCTTAAACTAATCAGAGAGCCGAACGCGCTAAACGTCTCGATCACGTTAACGTAAAAACAACTCACACTCACTACACAGTTCCCGTAAAAACACGACAACGCGACATGATATGACGGTGTTGCAAAAATCTGACACTCCATGGCACTCCAGACAGGGAGATTTGATGTTTCCCAACCTCAATAAAATACAATGTGCAACAGCCACAACCCCCGGCTTAATACACTTCGGTAAGGTCATATTAAAACACCTCCACGACTCAAAAAGTTCTTTTATACCTTGGGTGCTGATAGAAAAAACCTTAGGACCATAGTAGTCCAAGTATGGATGACATACCTGCAACCGATTTGGGAAGAGGTGGCTTCATAATCAGATATCTACCGTAAAGGACAGCTTGAGATAACTTGAGAAAAGAATGTTCTAGAAAGTGGAGACAATGTATAGGCATATAAAATGTATAGGAATGCCTGGAAGGTGGAGAAAAAAATATATTTTGGTCAATGATTATTTCCAGCTTTCTTGGGGAGAGTTCTTCTTGACCGGCATCGTTGAGGCAAGCAACCGGTTCTTGCAAATTGAACTGGAGAAGCAATATCCTGTTGTTGGAGCCACAGTTGTCAAGGAATATATTAAGACTAGAGGAGTGTACAAGCTACCTCCCAGAATAGAAGTAAAAAATAAATAGTGTTTGTGTTTTAATTGACTTCTTTTATTTGTTACTACTTGTTCCCCATGTCTTTGCATACTGCTGAAAATCAGGTGTCGCACACATTTTAAATTTCGCATTTACTAAAAATAATATTGTACAGCATTCAGTCGTCTTCACTAAATTGGCTATCCGTAAATGCAAGACGTACGGCGCAGGAATGCGAAACCATACATAGTGGACATCCATTAACAACATGTTGGGCACACATTCATTGGACGTATAGCTAAGGAGTGAAATTTTGTGCCAAAGTCTGTTTCCGTGAATAGGTTACTTCTAGGCAAGTGTGCTACAGCGCCGATCGCATCCGCTGTCGCTTTCTATCAGGCAACAAAAGTTATGTCGGTAACAAATGGTAAGTCGTTAGATTCTTATAGCTCTCAAATTGAGCAATTAGGTACTAATCTGACCCAGCAAGATTAAAGCCTATCCCATGAGTAATGTAAAAGTAAGTATCCCAGAGCCCCGGAACGAAGGCAAATAAACAAAATTTACAGGTTTTTAGTTAGTAAAAAAGTTAGTAAAAATCTGACACTATCTCTCATTCTACCCAAAAGGCGCAGAGAAAGAAAGGCCTAGTGGTTTCTATGTGAGATATGAGAAATTCTAGCACGGGGTACTTAAAGATAAAAGCAAAGTTGATAACACTTGAAAATATTTTTATAACAGACTGTTGTGTTTGCGTTATCTCAGTGATGACACAGAACATACAATGATATGAGGTTGAAAACCAACATATTGATTGTAATAAATACTCTTTAAAATACTTGTGATGAGTTGTTTGTTTGTTGATTAAATAGGCACTGGGAAAATATAGATTAACATATCAAATACCGTAATTACACATAATAGAAAGATAAATAGGTGGGTCAGTGTGAACGCCGGCGTTCGCTTGGTCCCAAGAATCTATTGTGTATTCAAGTTCGACCGTTGTGATGGTTGTTTTTTATTATTTTTTTATGGTAGGCAAAAATCATCCAATGACGAATCCCGCTCTTGGGCGGAGCAGGAAACAGTGTCAGACTCTTACTGACTAAACACCACAACCTGTTCCTTCTTTTCCCTTCGCACTGGGGCCAAGTCTTCCTTTCAAAAAAAGACCCTGGGCCCCAATAGGCTTCAATCCTTTTACAGAGTCCCTACGGTTGCTGACAGTTCCTTGAGGCGCGCGGGAACAGAGCGCGCCGTTGACGACTTGGCTTGGTCCGGACTGTTACCAGATGACCGGACGGCGAGCTACCCATTGCTCGCCGTCCGCAAGCCCGCGCCTACGGTGGCCGGAAATCGGAATCGGAATCTCGGTGGCGCAGCGCCTAGGGCGTGTGCGCCGTTGCCTTACGCGGTCGGCCTCCTCCTTAGCTAGCATTACTGCTTCGCAGGAGGCTACCACGTGCCACCCCTCCTCGCTTCGGATCATGGCCTCTACCAAGGCTCGACGCGAGAGACCGCACCGTTGTGATGGTTCAACAACTTGTGTGACGAGACGTATAACCGATTTTCGGCTCTCGGTCAAAGTGGGGGGCTCCGTGTAACCATAGAAAATAGTTCAACTTATTTACCGTGTATATAAGCAGTTGTTTGTTAAGTAACTTTTTGTTTTTATTAAAGGTACTTGAGTCAAGTTGTTTATTTGTTGTCTGAGTGGGTATTATTGGAAAATATGTAATATATAGTTCAGGTACGTAGGTTATCGCGGCTTTGAAACCCAAAGGGAAGTTACAGGACCATGACGGGTACTCAGTAAAATTCTGACATTCCCTTTTGCTCCATCCAGAGCATGGGAAATTAATTAATGATTTCCCACCTTAATAAAACCAAGGGTAAGTAGTGGTTTATTAAGTGATTTTTTAAACATTGTTGACCAGTTGTTTGAGGGGTTGAGTAGTTATGCACATCACACTACAACAAACTGTCAAAATTCTGCAAACGATTTTCAACTCTTAACCACAATATAACAAGGTTCAAAATTCGGCTGGTGCTGAAAATCAGCGCTGTGGCTCTGTTTTACATTGAGCCCCAGCTTTTGCTGAGCACTGGCCGTTTTGTGCGGGTGTTTCGCTCATTTTTATTATTTAGTTGTTTTTTTTTTTTATTGTATGCGCCATACTCTCGCGCAAATAAACTTTTTTTCTTTCTTTCTTTTCTATTGGAGAAATCTGACAGATTTGTATAGTTTGATGTGCTGCTGACTGTACCATCAACAACACTTCTGCCTGACCACCGCTAAGTTCATTTTTGCTTGCACTCGAATCGAAAAGAAAAATAATAGAAAACGAAAATAAAGTTGGTCCAATAATATTGGTTGACCTCTGCTTAGCATCAGGTGGAATCGCAGTCAAACACTAGTTTATACCATAAAAATAAAAAGTCAGTCTTGTTGACAGTGATGAACATATTTTTATCATTTACGTGAGTAGATAGGTATGATGCTTTAGCGAAATTAATAACATTCGTACGCAGTCGCTGATAGTCGGTGTCGGTACACAGTGTCGATAAATATGGCAAAGAAACTACATTATTTCAATGTGAACGCTCTGGGTGAGCCAATAAGATACATTCTTCATTACACTAAGCAAGAATTTGAAGATATCAGACATGATCGGTCAACCTGGCCTAAACCTGAAATCAAAGAAAGTAAGTTTTTTTTTAAATTTATTGAACTAACTTGCTAAACAGTTGCAATTTAAATTAGTATCGGCAAATTAGTTGAATCGCGGTAAATTGGTTATAATCCTCATCATAGAAGTCGAACTATCTTGACAGTTGACATTGTATGCGCAGTTAACCAGTTTTCGGGTGTCAGTTGAAGAGAGGAGCTGCGCATAACCATAGGAAATGGTCTGAAACTATTTACCGCCCCACTTTTTGATGTACAACAAAGTTGTATTCTATTTAAAGGCAGATATTTCATTAAATTATTTTTACCCACATAAAAAAGGCACTAATTTGTTATTAAATACATGATTTAAAGCTAAGTGATGATGATGTGGATGATGGTGCATTCTTGGTTATAAATACACAGAATTCTGCAATGTTTTTTTTTTGCTAAGTATAAAACCAACTAATACTACAATCTTTAATAGATTTTTTTTTTTAAACTATCACATTTTCGGCTGCTATAAACACGGTGATTCCGCGATAAATACCAGTTATATTAATTGTTTAGAACTTATCTAGTTGTTTTTCGATAATGATTCTGTCAGCACTTTGAATATCTGTCTATTCTATTCTTTGTGATTATTTCACATTCAAATTTAGTGTGAGGCTCTCTCGGTGAAGGAAAACATCGTGAAGAAACAGTCCCAACTTCAAAATACTACTAAAAAAAACTTTTTGGTTCTAGGACATGCCGGTTTCCTCACGATGTTTCCTTTCACCGTTTTGAGAGCAGTGACTAAATAAATTACACAAAGAATGCGTCTGGATAGGATTGAACTAGCGAACTCGTAAGTTGGGGCCGTTACCACTCTCTCAGATCGACGTATTTTTTTTTTCATCGGACAAAACAACCTAAAGAAGGTTTTATTTCATTCCCTGTGCCTTTGAACGTCATTAGAATGAGCTGTGTGAAACTTATCAAAATAAAACCGCAAAAAATGTTTGAAACAACCCAAAACGTGCCCGTACTTCTAATGGTGCTAAATTTTACGAAAGTTCATTTCGTTTTTTGTACGTTTTTGTTTCCGTTGCCGCGTATTTTGCTATGTTCTTGATTGCGTGTATTGTTCTTCGTGTTGTTATGGCCGGTGTTGAAATTAAAGCTATGTGCAAAAAGGAATTGGGTTTAGATAAGAGTTGACTCGAAATTGTGTTGAGTTTTTGCTGAAGGTAGATTACTAATATATACAATATTGTTTTTAAACAATCATTATAACATTCCCACTTCTGGGCCAAGTCGTCCTCCAAGTTCTTTCAAATGTTCTTCTCCCGCGCCGTCTTGAAACACTCCTGTTCGCGTCCAGATCATCTTGCCACCTCTTTTTCGACCACGCTTAATCTCTGCAGGAACGCACTTCATGGCGACACTTGCCCAGGGCCAACGTGCCACGCCCCATACCCATTTGAGCCAGACAGCCTTTTTCCCCACGTCTACTATGCCCGCTTTGAAGCGCAGCATATAATTTAATATTCAAATAAATTTCAATAAATTATTCAAAATTTTTCATACTATTTATCAGTCGCTGTTAAAAAAAAAGCTGTGTAAAAATATCGTTGAATATTACCATTTTCTCTAAACATACAAAGTATTTTGTCCAAAATAATGTCTTCCTAAAAAACTTAATGAACAGAAGCTAAATTATTTTGACACAAAAATATAAGTTGATCAACATTACAAGTAAGTTGATTGTTTTATTTATTTATCTATAATTTTGAATTGTCCGTATAATAATCTACTTGTAGAGCGAGATTTAGTCTGGAATAACCGGGAAATAAAACACACATTTTAAATTACTACAGCATAATAAAACTTCAATACCTCTTTTACAATACGGCCGTTTATTAACACTTGTTAACAGCAATAACAAAAGCTAATGACATTATTTATTTTTTACGAGCGCTCAAGTTCGTAGAGCCTAATTTTAGACTCGCAAAGTTAGAACAGTACAGCCGCTCTGACTTTGCGAGTCTGAAATTGATATGTGCCTAAAAGTATGAAACCATTAAATGACTTCTACAAAAGGTATGTCAAAGAATTACTGAAAAAAAAATCAGCCATATTCCTTTTATTGTTCTTTGCGTTCCAGTTTCTATGGCTAAAGTGTAACTCCTCCTAAAACTTTGATTGGGTTATTGTAAACTCATTACAGTTTCGATATGCAACAGAAAACGTACATACACACACACTTTTTTCTACGTACAGACTGCAGAAAAACATCAAAGAAAATCTTTATAAAATCAAATTCATTACAATTTTAATACTAGAATTTAATAGGCAGCTAAATATACACACACATGTATCTCTAAAAATGTCTTTCTCAAATCAAATAACTTTTAATTCAAGTTAAATTAGATTTAGATTTTTAATAAAATATTTTTTTACGTGTAAACAAAAATCATTGATATTGGTATCTAGCGTACCTAATGTTATTTTAAAGAAAGAAAGATAAGAAAAAAAAATGTTTATTTGTATCTCACACACACAGTAGCTATAAAATAAAAAATAGCAAAAAGGCGCCTATCTCAGCATATTATTATTATTTACATTTTGTTATATATTTCAACTTACAGAACTTCCATACGGCCAGTTTCCTCTATACGAGGAAGGTGAAAAGGTCCTTAATCAGTCGCTGGCCATCGCCAAGTATGTGGCAAGAGACACGGACCTGATACCAGTGGATCCTTGGCTACAAGCAGTAGCGGAAAGCACTGCATACACTCTCTACGATTTCTGGCAAAGTAAGTTCTTTTCAGTACCTTCTTCTCCTTTTCGAATCGATAGTAAACTCGTTAAATTGTGTGGGCCTAATAGGTGGCTACGTTAATTGCAGCATCAGTGCAATTCATTAAATCCTCCAAAGTGCGAGAGTAAGGGCACCTTGAACAGCAACGTTTAGATTTTCCGACGGGTCTATTAACCCTCATTTTGCCAGTGGTTTACCTGGGTGCACAGCCGATTTAGTGGTTTCCATACAAGATAAGAAAGGAGTAAGTAGAAGTTGTGTGTTGTGGTGCTGAAGAAAAAAGCTTGAAGTGTTGTAGACTGAATTCTGTACCAACGAGTCTATACTTCAAGAACTGGACATTCAGCATAGTCTTTGGTACAGTCTCGTATCTTCACATTTTTTGGTCACTATTACTTTTGACTTGTGGTACTCGGAAAAAGTAGAAGTTTAGTTTTTTTTTCCATGGGAATTGATAATAATATTTCACGGCTATCACACAACGCCATCTAGTCTCAAATTAGGCAGACTTTGTGCTATGAGTACTAGACAACTGATAAACATACTTAATACTTCTACATTTTTTTTTTCTTTCTTCGAAGGCGTAGCTTTGTAGATGCATGTTCATCATTACAAGCATATTGTGAGAAGTTCATAAAAAAATACTATTTCTTTTTCAGGGCTTATGGCTTACAGGAAAGAAAAAGATCCTGAGAAGCAGAAACAATTGAAGAAAGAAATATTTGAAGAAACTATCGACTTTTTCTTTTCAAGATTGGAAAAACAGCTGACTGAGAATGGTGGATACTTCACTGGAAAGGTAAATAAAAATGAATAGTTATTTTTTTTTTAAATCGTCTGTGATTCAATCAACCTAGCTTTTTCCCGACCGGGTTTGTTTATTTTCTCTTTTGGGCGCGAAATCATCTAAGGACATCTCCCACTTGTCAGACTTTTACTGACTAAAATTCACTCGTTTGTTCTTTCTTTGCTTGTGTTCCTGGATGTTAATTTTAACTTAATTCATGGGCCCCAGTAGGTTTCAATCCTACTGAGCCCTTCGATTTGCTGACATCTAAAGGCGCGCGTGAGACGTGTCTTCGACGACTTGCGCCCGGTTTGGTCAGTATGCTACCTATCATGCTCGCCATCCGCAAGTCTGCGTCTACGGAGGCTGAATATTGGGATTGAGACCCGAATGAGGGCCGTCTCCTTTGCTAGCACGGCTAATTCCTGCAAAGCGTTAAGCTTCCTAGGAGTCCGGCCGACAATTTATGAGTGTGGACATATACCGGCGCCATACGTGGTGTTAAAAAATAAATATAAATATTGCGTTATTTATTTGAAATAAGTGACAGACAGTCAAAAATTAAAGATGGTTTTGAACTTTTGAATTTTGCACTCCGAAAACTGTTTACAGCCTTTCTGGACTTTTCTTAAAGGAAGAGGCAGATAATCAAGAAATTTCCGTCAAACAGTATATTGTTTCGGCAGCTGTGTAAACTGATAACTGTTTGGAAGTTTCCCATTTAATTAGGTTAAGAAAGTACGGCGGATGTTCCTACACGTGTAATTAACGCGATGTTTCGTAATTACATTAAATTTTGCCATGTGTACTTAGTTGTTTTGCGATAAGATTTCTTTGAAAGAGGATGAAGCTCCTACGATTCCACCTCCCATAAGTCCTAAGGAACTAGTGAGGTTTGAGGGAATCTAGTGGATGGAATGGCTACGAGACACACAGGATCGTTCGTTGAAGGCCTTAGAGCATTTAACTTAAATACTGTAAGTTGAAGACATATGTTCAATAGTGGAAATTTTCAGTGGTATGATGATTATTATGTAATGAAAAGATAGATAGATTCGATTCTAAGGCTTATACTTTGTTAGAAAAAAAGATAAGATAAGATGGGATAGGTCCCATCTTATTTTACTTTTTTTTTTTATTCTGATGAACACATTACCACACAAGCCTAGTGTTCAGTTGGTTGAGTAACCTTGGCTTAGTAGTCATCATATAGCTTCTTCCATTCTGGATGGAGCAAGAGCGGGTGTCGAACTTTTACTGGCTAAAACCCACCTGTATTCCTTTAGTTGCCCTTTGCATTACTTGGCCGTAAAATCTGTTTCGACAACCCACAGCCCTGAACAATGCCTGTATATGACAGCATGATTATTATTTTATTTGTTGATAGGTAATATTATTATCTTCAGAAAATTATCTAGAGCTATTATGTACGTTATTGAAATTTCAAGTGCAATGATGACTAACAATTTGGTCTTAATCAAAAGGCTACGAACTTGACCTATTGTAGAAAATTATTATCATGTTTTTTTATGTTCTTCTGATATGACAAATTAATAATATTATTGTAGAAATTTTAATTATCACATGTCATTCAACTGTTTTTTTATCTGTTTGTTGGTTTTTGTTGCTGTCTGCATACAACGACAGATAGCGGACAGATGCGAAGTTCAAGTTCATCATCAGCCTTTTTAATATTCCCACTGCTGGGACATACGCCTCCTTTCTAAGAGAAGGAATGGGCCATAATCCTCCACGCGGTCCCAGTATGGGTTGGTAGATGTCACAAGTCTTCGAATTGTTCGTTCTAGCACATGCCGGTTTCCTCACGATGTTTTCCTCCCCGTTTTGAAAGCAGTGGTGATGAAATAAATTACACATAGTAATGCGCCTGGCTGAGTTTGAATCTACAACTCGTAAGTCGGGGCCCTTACCACTCGGCCACCACTGCTCTAAAGTAAAACTTATTAATTGTTCATTGTTTCATTTTAGTTTTCCTTTGGGAATTGAAATGGATTTTGTAATGTAAAGAATATTCTTTACATTACAAAATCCATGAAGCGAACGTTCGCTTAGTACTAGTTATACGCTATTCACAATAACATTAGAAAAAGAAAAACTTTACTGTCCGTTCAACCGATTTTGAGTTTTATTGCGTTGGTGAAATGACAAATGACGGCTGTATTAAATAGTTGGATTACAGCTTTTTTTATGGTAGGTGAAAATCATCGAATGACGAAACCCGCTCTTGGGCGGAGCGGGAGACAGTGTCAGACTCTTACTGACTAAAAAACCTACCCCATTCCTTCCTTGCCTTATTCCTAGAGCCGCGGTAACACTTCCGCACCAACCGGCGGCTCCAGAAGGCTTCGACCCTGAAGGGCCCCTACACCAAGTCGTCGACGGCGCGCACCCAGTCGTCGACGGCGCGCACCCAGTCGTCGACGGCGCGCACTGATCCCACGCGCCTCAAGGGGTTGTCAGCTATCGTAGAGACCCTGCAGAAGGGTCGAAGCCAATTAGGGTTACGGGTTTGCGTCTGAAAAGGAAGGCTCTGTCCCTGGTATGTATGGCGATGTAGGAACGGGGTAGATTGTTTAGTCAGTAAGAGTCTGACACTTGTTTTCAGCTCCACCCAAGAGCGGGACTCGTCATTGGATGATTTTTACCTACCATAAAAAAGGGCCCCTACAGTTTGTTGACAACTCCTTGAGGCGCGCGGGAACGGTGCGCACCGTTGACGACTTGGACTCGGTCTGGACAGTTACCAGACGACCGGACGGCGAACTACCTATTGCTCACCGTCGGTTAGATTACAGCTAGTGCATCTAAGCTACTACTGGGCACCACGGTTCTGCACTGACACCTTACGTTGTATTAAAAATAACTTGTCATTCAAATAATAACACCCTCAATAAATTTATATTCATTTGTTTTTTCAGCTGTCTTGGGCAGAGTTCGTTCTATGCGGCATAGTTGAAGCAAGCAATCTCTTTTTGGACACCGAATTGGAGAAGAAGTACCCTAAAATTGAAGCAGTAATGGAGAAGATTAGGAATCTTCCCGGTGTTAAGGAGTATATCGCTTCTAGGGGAACTTATGTGATACCTAAAATAAACTGAATAGTCCTTCTTTGGTGGCAAAGAACGGGCGATCTATTTGAATTTCATAACATTTTATACAGTAATAACATAATAAACTATATGCGAACTGAAGTTATGTTTATTTTACATACACACTATCGAACAATCGTCAAACTTATGTGGCAGAGGGTAGGGTAGATCGCTTGCAGTACAAATGGTCCCTGAGTGGCGACCGTATACTGGAACACGTAATGCTGGAAGATGTATCAATAACCTGGTGAAGGGCGCGGGAATCCGATGAATACAAGACGCACAAGGCCGGTCACTTTGGCGATATTTAGGAGATGCATTTGTCCAACATGCTGCTCCATCTTTCTCAGTTTATGACACTTCGTGTACATTCAATGAGGGAAAATTTCGAAGATGATTTAATACGTACAATATAGCAGTGTAGGCATAGTCGGAGTAATCGATATATTTGAAGTATCTGCCTATACCAAATGTGTGCCGCGTGAACGCACCTTTACGTCTTCTATAGCTGAATTTTAATCAGTAGCTAATTTACATAGAACAACACAACTTCATAATACTAATATTATAAAGGCAAAAATTATGTGTGTGTATAACGGTTACTTCTTCAGGATCGAATAGATAAACGAAATTCGTCAAAACTTGGACACGACACAGGTAGACTATGTCTTAGAATAGCAGATAATTATGATACTTTTTACACCACCTGCTCGGCAATATCTACCCTTCTTATATGTCAATAAACTTCAAACCCCTAAAGGCAAGTCATTCTTAGAACTTATTCATCCCTAAGAATCTAACATGCATTCTTCAGTTTTCAGATAACAAGCAAAGGAATAATACGATTTGAATTTTGAACGTCAAATTCATTTTATATAAAAAACTTATTCTTATATTCTTTATTGTACACTAATAATTATAATTATTAGTAGAACTTATTCAATGATTTAAAGATGTACGTGCATCATACGAGTTCATTCAAAAACCAAACTAGCCACTAACAAGAAAAGTAAAGCGTGAATACTGTTGCGTAATAATAGTATGTGGCTAGGGGATAAAATATTATGGCCATGGACAATATGTTGATTTTTGAATGAAAAAAAGGTTGCTAAGTTTTAATCCCGAAAGCAGAGGGATTAGATAACTAATTTCTAAACACAGCGATGAAGTTTACAAAAAAAATGAGTTAAGGGAGAAAAAGTGATCCAAGATAAAGTCGGCATTATCCACGTATTTGATACTCTACTTTTTAAACATTTTGATAGATAATAAAAAACAATAAATATTACACAGAAACAAATTATATATAAGAAAAGTATAAGTATCATTTATAAGTCACCAATACGCCTATAAACCAAACTCCTGACCAAGGATCAAAAGTCATAAAGAAGCAAGTATCCGGCAGGCAGCGTTCTCAATTATTTCTGAATAAAGTTTGCCCAACAAACATTACAACTCTTTGTCAGCGCCAAGCGTTCGAGACTCCAAAATTAGTTTTGTTCTAATTACTTCTGGAAAGTTCCATTCCTTTGCTTTGCGATTCGTAAATATTATGCCAGATATGAACGGAACAATAATGACAATTCAAACAGTGTTGTTGTTTATCGAAATATGTCACAGGCGCTTCGAATTTGAGGGTGATGATGTTATAGTGTATCATTTGAAAGCAATGGTGTACTAGTATTAATGTTTAAGGCGCTATCTTACGAGTTATACCTAGGTACGTCGGGGTTCAAATCCAGGTAGGTGCACTTCCGACGTCTGGTTCCCAAACTAAATCGGAGTGGGGCTGCCCTTACGTGGTTCCTGCTGAGGCCTCCTGCTGGAGGATCTACGCAGGCCCTTATGGTAGTGCCAGTACGGATAATAGTACGAGAATACAGTTTCCCGCGAAATGGCGAGCCTCGTTGCTGGCCTGCCACCGTGGCATCTGGAGGCAACAGTCTGCGCACATGCACAATTTGCCCGTGGAGATGCAACGCCGGGGTGAAACTCCGTGCCGCGACAAGTCGTGACAAGGCTGACAGTGTTCTGGCGGGATCTCATGGTGAAATGGCGATAGCGACTGTTGAAACCCAGTTCTGGGTACGCCATAATTATGGCGATAAGTCCTGTCTTCGAACAGTGGCTGGAAAAACCTCACGACGTCCTCACCTTATGCATGATGCAGGTCGTCTCCGGACATGGTAAGTTTGGGAGGTTCTGCAAGAACCTCCCAATCTTACACTTAAACTTACACTAGATTTGTGTGGAAGAAACGTCAGCGTATCGCCACTTTATGGAACGCCCGGAGGACATGGCGGAGCACACCGTAGAGGAGTGCTCGCTTGGAAAGAGCACCGCTGTGTCCTCCCGGGGGCGATCTCTCCCCTTGCAACCTAGCAATTACTAAAGAAAAAGATTGAGAAAAAAAATATGTGCATAGTAACAGCAACTATATGGATTACAATCCATATAATTTACTTTGAACGCAGCCTGAATTCAATTTAGTAGCTCTCTCGGGCTTAAAAAAGCTTTCCACAGGTTTATGGAAACAATTTCTTGGTGAGATGACTGTTTTAATAAGCTTCTTTGTTAAGGGGTAGCAAGCAGGAGAAATGGTTTTTATAGTTTGTTGAATATAACTTAAGCGACTTTTTGGCCTCGCACTAATTTCACGGTATTTGATTGAGTAGTTTTTATACCATTGTGTGAGGCACGAATAAATGTTTTTCTTTTTTTATTTCTTTTAGTTGCCCTTTGTTTTGCAGGCCCTCGCGGGCCTGAAAAGCAAAGGGCAACGACTCAATTGAAGATTAGATTTTGCAGCCCTATAAACCTCCTTCTGGGGCCAAGAGTTGATGCGAAGGCGGAACACCCGGACCCTAAAATTAAGGCAAGAAGGAACGGTGAGTCGTTTAGTCAGTAAAAGTCTAACACTGCTTCCCGTTCTGCCCAAGAGCAGGATTCGTCATTAGATAAATTTTAATTTATTTATTTTTTATCTTCTTCTTCTATTTAAGTTGTGAACAATGGGCTGGTCATCACCACATTTATTTTTGAGGCGGGAAAACAGAATAACCTTTTCCGTTGAAGCACCACGATTATTTTATAATACGCAATTTAATTTACGATACCTTTAAAAGAATGTACATTTTTTTGGTATCGGTTTATTCGAGTGGTGTAAACCAATATGCAAAAAGTATACATAGTGCATATTTAATACTGCTTTTGAAAGCCTCTCGGGGATTATCGCAGCTGGGTATTTTTAAACGTTATTGAAATCTGAAAAGCTTGCAATGTATATTTATTTACATAGTAGAATTGGTACATACCTACTACATCAACTGACTGTCCTGTTAGTCTAGCGGTTTAACCTTGACTGACCTTGACTGCCTGGTCGATCATGGATTTTTTTTATGTAAGGCAAAAATCATCCAATGTCGAATTCCGCTCTTGGGCGGAGCGGGAAACAGTGTCAGACTATTACTGACTAAAAGCCCCACCCCGTTTCTTTCCTGCCCTTCGCACTGGAGCCAAGCTTTCATTTCAGAAAGAGACCCTGGGCCCCAGTAGGCTTAGGCCCTACTCTACGAGCCTTCTTATGGTAGGCAAAAATCATCGAATGACTAATCCCGCCCTTGGCTATCGGGAGAGTGTCAGACTTCTACTGACTAAACGACCAACCATTCCTTCCTGCCTTAATTTCAGGGCTCCAGTGTTCCGCTTTCGCATCAACCCTTGGCTCCAGAAGGCTTCGACCCTATTGCGTGGGCCCCTACAGTTGCTGACAACTCCTTGAGGCGCATGGGAACAGTGCGCGCCGTCGTAATATTAGTATGAACGTTTATCAGCCTTTTAGTACTGTTAACATACATATAAAGCTCTGTTTACTTTGGGACTCGATAGCTTTATGTAAAAGTTATGGAAAAAACCCAACAACAGTTTGAGTTAAGCATTTACGAAACAAATTTTTTCGTCAAAACGCAAAAGTTTTCCAAACTTCTCCTTAAGTAAGTCCCTTATTAAAATAACAGCATTCTACATAAGGGATGTAATATTTCACCCCCCGCTGAGATTATCAACAGGTGTGTTAACCTGGTGGGGTGGGATGGTCATCAAGTTAGCCATTATTTTAGAAAAATGAATTTGGTTTATTGACTAACGTATTTTCCTTAGCAAGGCTAGTGGTGGTAATGGTGAATGGAAATAGTCGACAATCGTCGTAAAAAAGGTTAAAACATCATGTAACTAGAATAATCCACGCCTTTATGGTTATCAAGAAAAAAAAATAGTTGAAATTTAAAACGCGCTTAGGTTGTATGTTTTTAACAAATTATTAGTTATCCTAATTGTATGGGCATTAATGACATTGGACCGACCCATCGTACCTCCCTGCCTTAGTTCCAAAGGCCCCGGTGTTTCGCTTTCACATCAACCCTTGGCCCCAGAAGGCTTCAAATTTCCCCTACAGTTGCTGACAACTCCTAAAGGCGCGCGGTTACAGTGCGCGCCGTCGACGACTTGAGTTTGGTCCAGACGGTTACCGGATGGCGAACTACCCATTGCGCGCCATCCGCAAGCCCGCTGAGTACAAGACAGTGTATTCTAAAATTATGTCTAATGATAATTTATACACCAAAAGACCCTTTGAAAACTCTAGAGTTTCCAGGTAGCCACATATAACTACGTCATATCGTGGGTGGTCACTCAAAGCCTTTTCCTTCCAAGAATACCTTGCGATGTGGGCGGTATATTATTTTACTACTTCCAATTCTACACCAGGTAATTTGGTAGGGTTTTGTTTGGACTCAACCTAATCGTGCGAATCCCGTTTGGTTAGCTGCGTGATTGGCTATCTAAACAAACCCACATACAAGTAGAAAGTTGATAGTCCTTGATACCTGGATACAAGCAGGCTAGAGAGGCCTTGCCGTAATTAAACAAGTCTAAAATCAGGAGCCAGAGGCAGCCTACACCTGGTAGCGGGGACCATCATCGGATACTGCACTCTAAGCAAATGTTTCTCCAAATCTGTCTTACGGATAGTCCCCTATGCAGCGCATGCATGTAGATGGAGGAAACAGTTGTGTATCTGCTTCTTGAGTATCCAGCTGTAACCGAAATAGACACGTGCCCTAATTCATTAAACCCCAAAAGAACACCGGTGTCCGCACTCCTATTGTCTTTTAATTGTGTCTGTAATTACGGTAGTCGAAAGGTTCACTGAATTCCACTAAGATGGCGTGAAGAATCGGGTATAAGGGCATTATTAAATTTTTTATTTTAAAGTTATGCATTAAAATTGTATACTAAGCTACCTATACATAAAACTTATATATACCTACGACATTTTCCACAACATGCTAATTAAATAGGAGTTATACTAACAAACATTAACGTAGACATTGTAGACAAACATGCAAGTAAGAAGAGAGAAGAGAGAATTATATAAATATAGAACTAACTACATAGTTTATAGTTTTTTGTAGTTTCACAAACAAGCCTTTTATTACAAGCCCTTTAATTTTTGAGCAGGAACAAAGAAGTCAATGTCTTCACAGATGTATGTGATATTGAATGACTAAATCTAAAAAACTAAGACTTGTACCGCATTGGGTAATGAGAGAGTGTATATCAAACTTTTACTGACTGATGCCTGGAATATTGGACGGCCACAACACCTTAGAACAAACCACAGCTTGCCAATATAACAAGTAACACTACAAAAGAATATGACAAAAATTAAAAATGCAAGATGCAGTGGATCCGTACCGCATCACTTAATCATGTAAAAATGTTGGAGGAATGTTAACGCTTGCCTCCAGTGGACTAGTTCAGAACTTGTGGAACAGTTTACAGGGAGAGTTCATTAAGAACGTCGTTACTTTGTGTTATGGCCCAATTTATAAGCGAAAGCGGGATAGACTAATTAGACTGTTTTTATAAGCTTTTATCTAGTTTCACCTGTCCCGATGTTTGTGATGTTTGTCAAATTTTGTAAATTAAATTTGATTCTCTTCCCGGTTATAGATTGAGCTGAAATTTTGTATGCGTGTGTCAATCAGATTACAATGCAAAATTAAAATGTGAAGAAGTTAATTTAATGATAGAACCGAAAAGTGGGCACAAAGACTCGGTAATAAAACGACACAACCATATCGAGTTTGGGCTCGTGTGATTCGTCTTGTCGAGTAAAAAAAAAACGCGCTATAAAAGCTTGCTATGAAAACAATATTTTCATTGAGAATTTTTTTTTTTGATGAATAAAATTATCCAGTCGAAATTGGAGACGGACACTACTGGTGGTGACGGACCCATGAATGGGAGGGGAGGGAGTAGAGTGTTCCCCTCTTGCGGGGAACAGAGCGCTCACCACACCCTCCACAAGCTGAGGCCGAAGACTGAGTCAGCGTGGGTAATTTAGAGTGGTGTAAATTTCTTATAGTTTTTGTGGCTATATTAGATGCCAAAAATATTCAAAATATACTAGTATACTGAAATGCATGGTCTGCGGAAACTTTTGAATAAGTTTATGAGACCCTAGAATGCAAGGAAAAATCATAATCATCATCATCATCATTTGAGCCGAAAGACGTCCCCTGTTGGACATAGGCCGCCCCCAAGCATAGCCACAGCGACTGGTCTTGTGCGTCTCGCGTTTATCGGCATCCAGCAACCAGGGACAAATATGGGTTTTAGTTAGTTTGACATCTTGATGATCAAGATGTCAAACTAAAGGTTTTGAGTTGTAGAAGTCATTTGAAGTTTATCCATTAAAATAAAAACTCTTATATAAGGTTTTTAACAGCGAAGTTGCCGTATAATTATGCTGTTTTTGAATGCACATGCTTAAGTTCTTATTGCACCTCAAAATAAGAACTAGATTTTTATTATTTTTTAATGGATTCTATTTATAAATATATTTTTTCAAGTATAAACAGAATATTCTATAATAGATATGAGGTAATAAAGTAAAATTGATGATCTCCTGCTCGTAATAAAAAAATATTTATTGGAATCCTTAAATGTCAATGACGTAGTTCTGGGGAACAAAGAATGTTTTTTTTTTGAACCAGATTGAAAACATCCTTTATTTTTGAAGTCGATCAAAATCTATAATAAAATAGCTCAATTACTGCTCATACATTTATAAGATTGTTTCCTATCTTTATTCATTTTAGGGAACAATCATATAATATGAACTTTGAAATTAGTCTGAAATAAATCTTTTTTTAGGGTTCCGTCCCTTAAAATAAAATAACGGAACCTGTAATGACTTCCCATCAGTTCTTACCGCTGATCTCCTACATCAATACCACCAATATCACAGAAGAAATACTTCACTTTCTATAAGTAAGGAAATGAAGTTCCACCCACTCGGGACTCGTTTAGACTTCGCTGTAATTGGACTTAACTTGGCATTGTTTGATGCCAGTTTTGAAGTACTCCTGTTTAGACTTCGGACAGTTTTGTCGCTGATTTATACGACTTTCTAATTGTTTTCAACCGCGATTGATTTTGGCGAGGATGCAGTGGAATCACTTTAAAGTTTGAAGCAGAAATTTTAAATTTTTAAGATTTTGTCTGACGATGCCTTCGTCTGCCACTTTCGTGACCCATTACAAACACAGAGCAGTGGTGGCCAAGAGGTAAAGGCCCTGACTTACGAGTTGAAGCTCACCGGTTTAAACCAAGCCAGGAGCATTACTTTGTGTAACTTATTTCATCACCGCTGCTCTCAAAGGTGAAGGAAAACATCGTGTGGAAACCAGCATGTCCTGAACCAAAAATTTGAAGCAATGCAACTTTCACTAATCCGCACTAGACCCGCGTGTTGGATTAGGGCCCATTTCCTCTCCTAGAGAGGAGGCCTGTGTCCCAACAGTGCGAACATTAAAAAGGCCAATGATGATTACAAACACAGTTTCAATAAGGAGCTGCTTTACTGGACATACATCACCTCTTATGGCTGATTCATATTGGTGGCGTGAATCTAAGCGCGTATTTATGCCATGATTAAACCCCGCACCCCGCGTAAACCATCCATATTCACCTTTACGCCTGTTTATGGCACACTGCTTCACGGCACTAATCTGGAACTGTCATTAATGCTCCTGCAGAACCATCTGCAAATTCTAGGATTTATATGAAGCCACAGCTAAATAGGTTGCCAAATACTTATCAGAAATAAAAAGTAATCCGAGACACGATAAACAGATGACACACTAAAAGTATAAAAAGAATACGCCTGTAATAATTTGCATAGCAATTCGGTTTCTAGCTGGTGGTCACTATATTAAAAATTTTGTAGGTGACACGGAATTTCAGTGTTCCATCACAAAAATTTCAAATTTCAATCATCATCTTTTTAATCTACAACGTCATTATTCAACCCGATTTCCTCACCTAGGTACTGATTCAATCGAACGTTTGTTGTTTAAAAGTTCTTTCGACGAAACTTTCTCTGTCTACCGTAAATAAAAAAACGAAATAATAATATATATTTTTTATATTTTGTACTGAAATATTTATAAATATAATTGATGTTAATAATAATTTAATAAACGAAATGAAAAAAAAATGTTGCAAATACGTAAATATAATAAGTGAAACCAAGACTCCCGAACTATGTCACGAGCCCATATTTCAGAAGTTAGTGACTTCTTCCATTTTCTTTGTAGGATAGCATAGCATAGAGCCAGCCTCTTAATGTTCCCACTGTTGAGGCTCAGGCCACCTCTCTAGGAGAGGGAATGAGCCGTAATCAACCACGAGGGTCCAGTGTTGGTTGGTGAAAGTCACATGTCTTCGATTTTTTGGTTCTAGGATATTAGTATTCATGCCGGTTTCCTCACGACATATTTTCTTTCACCGTTTTGAGAGCAGTGGTGATAAAATGAATTAGGTACCTGGCTAGGTTTGAACTCACGACCTTACAACTCGTAAGTCGGGGCCTTTTCTACTCGGTCATCATTGTTTACATTTTTTTTTGTAAAATAATTTTGAAGTAATTGAATAATAAACCATGAATCATGAAATTAAATTAACGAAAATATGTTTATTGTTAAACCTTGACAAAATTAAATTTTCAGTAAATTTCTGTTCTGTGTTGGGTTTTTATTATTTTTCTGTGATTATATTAGCTATTAAGGCATATAAAACAACAAAACTTCTTTAAGTGATGAGGCTCTTAGATTTGAGATCAAAATGTTTCCTAAAAACGTAATAGTGAAGATCATCATTGAAGAGTCAAATATAATAAGTAAACAAGCTCTCAAATATACCGAATTGTAAGACGATGAGGAAAATTATATCAGCAAAATTTTGATTGTTGTGTAACTGTTTCAGAATCTACTATTATTTGCTTCGGCCTGTATCACTTTCTATAACTTAAACTCAATATTGACAACGATATTGCTAATTCACCGAATCAAAGTACACAATATTTTGGGATCATCCCAATATTCTTGACCTAAACAAGTTTCAAGGGTCGTATTTTGTTTTGATCTGGTCACGCACAAAATAACCTTCGATCTATCGTATGTTGAAGATGGTCTGACCTCGACCCGATGTTGGTAACTTTACGTGACCAACGCTAACGTTAGGGACAAGAAGTTTCACCAATTGATAGACTTATTTGTCAGTGTTTCGACATTCCTTTTTGATTAGTTTTGGCTCTATTTTTGTCGGTTATTGTGGTGGTATTTGTTGTTTTATTTATTGTTAATAGATTTACGCTTGACTTCTATCTTACCTGATGGAAAGCGATGATGTGATCGACGATGGAGCGCGCTTACCTTGAAGTAAGAATAACCTATTCACTCTAGACTTAAATATTCCAGGGTTGTAGCCATTTCTCTTAGATATTTTAACATTTTAGGTCAATGTAAAAAAAGTGCTAAAGTTAAAAACTGCTTATAGTACCTACTCGGAAAATAAATTTAGCTATTTGCTTTGTTGTTGGTCGCTTATGTTGCAAATTCATTCATTCTCAAGGGAATCAAAATGCATAGGGTACTTACTTCTGGGGCCAAGGGTTGATGCCAAAGCGGAACACCGGGGCCATGGAACTAAGATAGAAAGGAACGGTGGATCGTTTAGTCAGTAGAAGTCTGACACTGTCTCCCGCTACGCCCAAAGGCGGGATTCGTCATTCGATGATTTTTTTCCTCCATAAAAAAAATGGGTACTTCCCTTTGAGCTAGAATCCAGAAATTTGGTAACGTCTTATAGCTCGAGTATAGGAAAAAATCTAAGAACTGTGAATTTAAAGTTTTGACACGAAAAAAAAAACATTTCTTAGAATTCGAAAAAAATCTTCCTATCTGAATTAAGGCTGGCGAACGGCGAGCAATGGGTAGTTTGCTGTCCACCCATCCGGTGACCGTCCGGACTGAACCCAAGTCGTCGACGGCGCGCACTGTTCCCGCGCGTCTAAAGGAGTAGTCAGCAATTACTATAGAGGCCCAGCAGGGTCGAAGCCTTCAGGGGCCAAGTAGTATATCCGCAAGACCACGCCTACGGTGGCAGGAAATCGGGATCGGAGACACGGCGACAGCGACTACGGCGCGAGCGCCGTTGCCTTTGCCTGATGCGTTCGGCCTCCTCTTTTGCTAGCATCTGCTGAACAGGCGTTGCCTTGAAAGTTTTGGCTTTCAGATGTTATTATAGCGTTCAGTTTGGTTCACAGTTACACTGAAACTATAATCCATTTATGATAACCAGAATTGCACTACTAATTCTTTTGTTTGCCTTTACGAGCATGAAATTAATCAGTGATCGTATTTCACGCGTTCCGTCTTGAGATTTAATGTTAGTTTGTTTGTCTCTTTGGCGATGGCTCTTAGATATGTGAACAGATTCTACAGTGTGTGCTATTTAGTTTTATTTTTAGCTATAAGTGCAGGCAAGTCCATTACCTACTAATCATCAGTCGTAATATTAGTAGATAGCGAATGGAAATAATAATAACGTAGTTAGGTATTCGAACAAATGCACTCCATCTAAAACTTTTATGATTCGTAAAAAAAATGTTCATTAAGGAAACAAATTAAAATTGATACCGGAATATTTAAAGCATGTTATTTATTTTAAATTAAAGCCCTGTTATGTTAAAATGAATGAGAATAGATTACGTAGTATGCGAGTAAATATTTTCTATGTTTTACTAAAAGGGTACTACTTCAAGATGAAGTTGAAATAAAATTCAAATTTTTATCGATTTGTAGAATGCCGTGGTGGATTACGGCCCATTCTCTCTTGTAGAAAGAAAGCCTGTGTTCAAGCGGGAACATTAAAAAGGCTGATGATGATGATGATGTAGAATGTCTCTAGTGAGGTATATTTCTGCGTAAAAAGCATAAGATATAAACGCTCTGTTAGATTAGTCACAGTAATTAATTTAATGAACTTCAATTTTCAGTAGCCGATACATCCCTTGAGTATTACAATGACAATCAGGAACCTCAAAGATCAGTAGGTCATATAATCATAGAAGACTGTGGGACCACAGCTATGAGACACCAGTGCTATCGAAAATGTGGGAAAAATATTGCGTGCTTGTTGAACAATTGTTTCTGTCTTAAACTCAGGGGTTTAAACGTAGCAGAAGATGGTCAGAAAAGTCAGGAAGGTAAGAAAGAAGGTACATATAAGTATGTTGCGGTCGTTTTCGATTGCGTGAGTATTTAGAGTTCAGGCCCTAAGCCAAATACTTCGAACTGCCAACTTGATGAAATAGATGGCTGGATAGTATTTTCTTGCTTCTCTAGGAAAGCGATAAGATAATAGGGGTGGCTTGTAAGCTTAACAATAAAATAGTACTGTTGCTTCCAAAGCTATGAAGCTATAATCTTTGGCGTCACATAAGAACTAATCCAGCTTTGCGCAATTAAAGTCCTCTGAGTGATCTACTGGGCAGTAGCCCATCAGACAACACACCCGTCTGGTCGGAGGATCGGAGATTTGACTTTATTTTCTGTTCCGTATACGTCCAAAAGTTACTTAACTAAAGTTAAACTTACTGGGTTTTACAATAAAATGAAACGGGGAAAAAAGTATTTTGGAATAATTTTCGGTGAAACATAATCGAATATATACGAGTATTTATTTCGAATCATAACGTTTCGAAGTTAATATTCTCAATCATTTTGTCTTAAAAAATATTAACACATTTTCACACCTTTCAATTTTAGAAGAAGATGTAACAGAAGAAAAATCTTATGAAGAAGAAAATTTAGAGCCAAAAATGTTTTACGATGATGAGGAGGACGAACAAGAACCCCGTAAGGCCAAACGTTTAGATACCTATCTTTTTGCCCGACTACGGCAAAGCGAAAGGAACCCTACTTTGACTCTGTGCCTTTTATTGTTTCTTTGCTAAAGAATGCTATCTTCGGCTAATAATTTCACCCGCGTGAAGGTAAAAAAATATCTCAAGAGAAAATATGACATGTCCTTTTTCTAGACATGGTTAAGTCAAGCGCCAAACATCTAAATCCGTTTGTGCGAGAAGGATTAGTACCTAAATATACACACAAACTTTCGCTTATTAATATAAATCTTGTGAGGAAGCTAGACATGACTCTGCCTTATGCTAACCGAACAGGCCTACCTATAGTCACTATTTTTATATGTTTTTTGTCCTCAATGTTTCAAAGAGATATTATTTATATGTATTTTGTCAAATATCTAATTTACATTTTTCACTGTAAGAGAAAATAGTCATATCTTTCATCATAATATTCATTACTCTCAATCAAATATTTATATTGATTGGTGTTTTAAATTGTGCATCTGTTTTTTTTTTAAGTTTTTCGTGCACTAACAGTCTCAAATCTATCTTTTATAACATCTCTGGATGATGTATATTTTTACTGATCCTCCTTTGCGAAAAGAAATATTTTATTTATTTATTTATTTATTTAAACTTCATGTACAATAGTGGTACATAGGCGGACTTAATGCTACAAGGCATTATCTACCAGTCAACCTTTGGATTAAAAAATACAACACTGTGGTAGGTGTGCAAAATAAATAAAGAAGAGATATTTTAAATAGATTGTAATATAAATTAAGTGACTGATATAATAATAAAATACGTAGGTATATATGCTAAGATTATAAACTAATAAATACTATGATAAATATCAAATATGAAATAATTAAAATTATGACAATTATTATGACGAAGACTGGCACATTGAAATCTCAATTGAATCATTGAAATGATTCAGTTACAAAAAAAAAACAATTACGAAAGCTTGTTTTCCGTTGTTTCCTGTTCGCCCACGTTCCGGAATACTCAATTTCCTGATAAATCGATACCGACGTCCAGACTTGATTGAATGAAAACTATCAATTTCAATCAATTAACACGTTAATTAACAAAGTACTTAACACAATACAGAGGATTGTGGGGTACTTTATGTTACTCTGTGTTTTGGTTTCATTGATAAACAATGTTTGATTGGTTACAGGTTCTTTTCTTAAAGAAATATTAATGACTAGTTGCCCTCACGGTTTTCACCATGTAGTCATATTTTATGACTTCCTAGATAAATGGTCATCATTATGAATTTTTAAATAATGCAGCATATGCTGAGTCTTTTTGGCCTTGCACATATTTCGTACTTTTTTTCTTCTTTTATTTTTAGTTTATTTGATTGTGTGAGGCACAAATAAACGTTTTCCTTTCTTTCTTTCTTTCTTTATGAATATCTTAGAATGTTATGTATGGTCTCTTAGGAACGTTTTCCCGTAACTATTACGGTTAAGGTATCTGTCCTTACCGACCTGTCTCAAAATCTACCTTTTATATCAACTAGCGACCCGTCCTAGCTTCACTTGGGTACTGATATTAAAGAATTTATGCATGTATTATACACATAAACCTTCCTCTTAAACCACTCAATCTATTTAAAAAAACTGCATCAAAATCCGTTGCGTACTTTTAAAGATATAAGCATATATAGGGACGCGCAACTTTGTTTTATACTATGTAATGATAAGCCTGTTGCCACTTAAAAACTATTCTGCGCCATAATACATCTGAAATAAACTATCGGGTATATGTCCAACCAGGCTTAACATCCGTCTGGTCAGAATATCCTTCCTTTCATATGTTTATATATAAAATATAAACATATTTTCTTTCTCTTTCTTTCTTTTTCTTTCTTTCTTTCCACAGAGGTATACGGGGCTTAACACCTTTTCCCGCATAACTCTAAAAGCTTATTCAGATTTTTGTAATATATTTGTTCTTTTGATAAGTTTTAAAAAATATTTTATACAATTTCATGACCAGTATACAACTACAAAGAAATAGAAGAACAACCATTAGCAGTCAGAAGACACCACATCGCTCATTTTTGCCCAAATTTAGGCAAAGCCAGGGCTTGTATCAGAAAATGTATGAAGCAAGGCGTATCAGCGTTTTGCGGAAAAGATCACGTTTGTTACTGCAGTCATAAATATCAAAACACACACGGTCAACCGAAGATAGACCCCCAAATGGTACATAATCAATTCAGAGACTTGTACGAGAAATATTTTGGAAGAGACAGAAAGAAGCTCCACAGAAGTCACAAATACACGAAAAATTAATTGACATCGACCAATATTTTACTAAAATAATACCATTTGTTAAATAAAATCAAGTATATAAAAAAAAAACAAGTTTTCGTTGAAAATATTTTTTTTTTTCATTATAATCTTTTATAGCTCCGTATATAGAGGTATATTTTCTATTTCTTTGTAATTAATATTCATCAAGACCTTTCCGAAAAGTACAAACACGTTAGAGCCCTCTTAGAGTTCTCTCCTCCGCCATCTTCCAGTTCCATAATCAGAACCTGGTTACCATCTAGCACTAAAATGCTCGTCAAGACTAATCACAAATGAGCCCAAACTCGATGGGTTTGTGTCGTGTAATTACCAAGTTATCACCCACCTTGCGGTTTCACCATCAGACCAGTTCTCTGTCCTAATTATTATTTATTTATTTTACAATTTTTGTACACACAAACATACAAAGGAGATACAGAAACAAAGAAAAAATAGTACAAAGGTACTGCTTATTTCTAATAGAAATTTCTTCCAGCAGACCTGCGAAAGGAGAGACTAGAAGAAATGTAGACAACACGTGTGTAGAAAGACAGAGGAGTTTAAGAAATCTGAGATTAAAATAATAAAGACATAAACTATACATACAAAAAATATTTTTCATGGTCATCTAATTTATCAAGCATGACAAATTACAGCTCAATTTAATCACAAACCTCGGGACAGGTGAAACTAAAACAAAGCTTTATTAAATCACATAGGGTTTAAACAGTAATATCTTACTAATATTATAAATGCGAAAGTTACGATGTTTGGATGTTTGTTACTCAATCACGCCAAAACGGCTGGACGGATCTGGATGAAATTTGGCACAGGCATAGGATACACTCCGGAATAGGACATAGGCTACTTTCTATCCCGGAAACCCCAACCTCAACCCCAATACCACGCGGGCGAAGAAGCGGTCAAAAGCTAGTTTTACTATAATTACGGCCGTAAGTCCTCTCTTTGAAGAGTGGCTGTCGTCCTCACTTTCAGCATAACACAAGCGTCACCAGACATATTGGCCGCCCGGAGGATGCAATGGAGGTGTATCTTTCTTGGGCGGAGCACCTCCGTGTCTTCATATTGGTGATCGGCAACGGCGACTTCTCAGAACGGGCCCTGGTACAAGCCATGGTTCATCGGTTGTCGTCCGCAAGTTTTCGCCTACGGTGATTTACGTACGATAATCATTACCTGGGATATAGAACAACAACGTACCATCGAATACACTTCCGCCAGACCACTGCTAAGTTCATAATTGCTTGGACATGAAACGAAATTTTCAAAGGTTTGGTTTGGCATCATGACGCAAGATTAGACAGAAATGACCGCCATAGTACGTTTTCCAGATACTGAAGACCTAGTGAAGGTCATGTGAATCTGATGGAAGCAGGACGTACATGACGCCATTTTGCCGTCTCTTTGGGGAAGCCTATGTCCAGCAGTGTACGTTTTGGCTGTAATAACAATGATGAGCAGATCTTCCGAAGCAGGATTCAAGCGAAATTTTTTTAAGAGATCAGACAGAAATAACCGCAACAGTACGTCTAATACATGACTTTCTAACCCGCAAACTTACGTTCTACAATACATCAAACTTTTTACTATCTATAGCTTCGCCGTACGAGCAGCAGATGCGTTTCAACGTGAGTAATGACGGCACGAGTTTAATTTATACGAGCTGATGAATAATTTGAGGCTATCAAGTTTGGAATGATGCGCCAGGGAAAGCGAGGTTGCTGAAGTTAAGAGGATACGTGAGGTGTTAAACTTGTACTTGAGGTTTCTGGAAAAGCAGAAAGGAAACTATTGTTTAAAAATAAAATAAGAAACTCCGACGCAAAATAAGCTATGAAAATGATGCAAAAAAACTAGTTGTAATTTTTGTGTATAAAAATTATTTAGTTGTTCGTTAGTCTCGCTAAAACTCCAGAACGGCTGAACTGATTAGGCCAATTTTGATCTTGAATTATTCGCTCATGGTAGGTTTAAACTATAGATATGTCAAACAGTAAATGGTGTGAACGAAAAAAAAAATTTTCACAACAGGGGAACAAAGTTTGCTGGGATAGATAGTAAGTTGATAAATTACTCCTTCAGCCTTTAAACTTCATTAAAAGAGTATTTATATAAATATATATTTTAAAGATGAGCAACACTGAGTCGAAAACAATGCTGGTTTACCTCATACCTATGGACCAGCCAATGTTTGTAAACAAATGCCGTTGAGTATGAATGAAGAAATTGTTTGTAGTGATTACCTTCTTAAGTTGTTTAACCCTCAGCATACAATACACTGAACCGTTATGACCCCTGACCTTAAATAATAATAAACAAAATATATGTACCTAAATATAGTCTAGTCCCCACCGTCTAGTCCCAAGTTAAGCAGAGTTTATGTTATGAGTACTAGACAACTGGTATTTCTAAATACATACATATTATAGATAAATTACACCCAGACACAGACAAAATCATCGTGCTCATCACACAAACACTTGTCCTGGTTGGGAATCGAACCCACGACCTCTGGCATAACCGTCAGGGTCACTACTAGACTAACAGACCAGTCATTAAATGCGCAGTAAATAGGCGATTTATTCAATTAACACCAAAGGGTTCTTGTCAAAGGCTACTACTTGGGAGTCTTGTATATCTTAGTAACATTAACTACAATATGGGCAGTTTAGCACCGGTTGTCCATCTCCACACGTATGCTCTTTACGATGCCTATATAGTCCACTAAACACTAGACAACAGGACCAGTAAAGCAAGGCCCAATTAAACTAACCCTAAAGGTACTCTAAGATCTGTAATTGTTATGGTTGTACGTAGTACTTAGTAGTTGGTTTGTTAGTTCTAAAGCAACTGCATTTGACTCAAACCTTAATGTGTTTATCTCCAACAGTCAAATGTACCATTCTGTTTGTTGTTTTGAACTGGCTAACAGCTTACTAGTGATTACTAGGAAGTAAGGTAAGCTTGGAAAGTTTTGTAGGTATATTATAAGTTAGGCTTGCGGATGGCGAGCAATGGGTCGTCTGGTAACAGTCTAGACCAGGGATGGCCAACTTAATTGGGCACACGGTCTACTGTCTACTAACAAGACTCTGCAAGATCTACCAATTACAAAATCAGTTTATTTCTATTTAATATCGGGGACTATACTGAGCTAGACAACGTTTCATGGATTTTTGCCCAGAATGGAGGGAGGCCTTTGCCCAGCAGTGGAACAGTGTGGGCTAGAAATATAATAAATAATAATAATTATTATTTACGTACGAATGGTAAAAAAAAACTATCGAATTGCGAGGCGAGGTAAATTGGGTAAAGTAAGGAAAAGAACGAAGCGAACTCAAAACCATCAACTACCATGATTTTCTTTTGACAAAGAAAAAATTACGAGATGATGCGGTATGATGTCTTGCTAGCCCAAAAATAAATTCATAATTGGTTGTTAAGATCGACTGGATTAACTGCTGAGATCGACTAGTCGATCGCGATCGACCGGTTGGCCACCCCTAGTCTAGACCAAGCCAAGTCGTCGACGGCGCGCTCTGTTCCCGTTGTTGTTGGCGTTGTCAGCAAAATCGTAGGGACTCTGCAAAAGGGTTGAAGCTTGCTGGGGCCCTCTGAGGTTTCTTTTTGAAAGGAAGGCTTAGACCCAGTGCGAAAGGCAAAGAAGGAACGAGGTGAGGTGTTTACACTGTTTTCTGCTCCGCCCAAGAGCGGGATTCGTCATTGTATGATTCTTGACCACCATAAAAAAAATTTGGTACTTAATACTAAAAGTCACCGGGCAAAATCTTTTTTGGGATTACCAAAAAGATTTAAAATTATACACCATAGAACTTCAAAATAATCATAGAAATTACCAAGTAAAAATAAATTAATGTTAGATTGGAAATGTTTTCGAATCGTCCTAATAGAACTTCTTATTTAGGCAAATTGTAATTGCCTTTTCGAAATACTTGTTTCTAGTTTTGTAAGAAACCGATTTTTTTCTGTAATAATATAACGTTTAGTATGATGTCATGAATTTCAAACAACTTACTCAAAACCATCAAATTAATGTTATAAAAACCTAAACGGTAATAACGACTTTCTAAAATTAAATCATTAACCCTTGGGTATACCCCTGCTATTACCGATTAGGAAGTATATATACATATAGCAGAGTAATGATATTGTACCATTTTATCGTAATACGCTGGTTAATGATGCAATTTGAATATGGAACCTTGAGGAGAATCCCGACGTACGGCAAGTATCCACCCTTACGTTGTTGAAAAATGTACGTCGTGTAAGCGTCACCGATTGCTTCACTGCTGACCATCAGTTGGGATCCTGCACTAGTTTATGTCTATAAAAAAAAACGCGCATAGCGTGATGTTATATAGCCTTCCTCGAAAAATGGACTATCCAACACAATTTTTTTAAATTCGAAACTAGAGTTCCAGAGATTACCCCCTACGTACAAACAATATTTACCTCTAGACGGCGTTGTGTGATAGTTGTCGAATATTATTATTATTCCCCCAAAAGTTTCTCCTTTTTTGTCCTTGCCAGGAACCGAACATTCATTAGAATTCAAACAAAATAGTAAATAAATCCTCTAAATGTACTAACAAAACCCCACATCCTTCATATTAGCATTAACATTGTGTTCAAGCAACTCGAGTGGCCTATTGTTCCAAGCTACAAACAAACTTATATAATTTTACAGTTCACGAAAACCTTATTTTCAGGGAATGGGGTTGATTTTACTTTGTGGATTGGTGTTGATAAGTTGGTAAAGAGAGACATGGGGCAAAGGCAGGATGATTTGATTATACATTCGGTTTTCACCCTGAAATCTATTGTTATTTTTCTCTTTTACTGTGTACCAATATGTATTTCGTTTATTTCTTTGAGTGGGTTTCATCCACAGTTCTCATCAGTTCTTGACGCGATACATTTGACGACCAAAATTGAACGGCTAAATGGGTTTTTTTATGGTGGGAAAAATCATCGAATAACTCCCGCTCTTGGGCAGAGCGGGAGACAGTGTCAGACTTCTGCTGACTAAACGACCCACCGTTCCTTCTTGCCTTAGTTCCAGAGCCCCGGTGTTCCGCTTTCACATCAACCCTTGGCTTCAGAAGGCGGACAATCCTGCTAGGCCCCTAAATAGAATTAATGTTGGTGATGTGTATAATATTTATTGTGTACATGTATTGTGTACTAAGTAAATGTATGTGAGTCACCCACATGTATGTTTACTTAAGACCATTTTCTGCTATCACGCTGGCGAAGCTGCTGGAAACTACTAGTTCCTTAAAAAATGGGTCCAGCCTCCCCTAGCCAAGTTTCGTTTAGCGTGAACGCTTGTAGTTGGCTACGCCTCCAATTCCTTTGTTCTGACAACATGACTGAGCGTTTAGATGACGTCAAAACAAAAGAAATGGGGGCGTGGCCGAAGTTTCATCGTTCACGCTAAACGGAACGATTGTGACTTGGCTAGACGGACAGGGCTTTACTAAAACGCGTTAAAACATAGGGTGTGTGAGCGAGAAAGAGGTATGGAACTATATATTTTATATAATATTTATATTTCCACCCCTTTAACAATTTCGGTGGCGCGCTCTGTTCCCACGTGCCTCAAGGAGTTGTCAGCAAACCGTAGCAAACAAGGTTGCAGATTCCTGGGGCAAAAGGTTTGTGTCTGAAAGGAAAACCCTGGCCTTAGTAAGTATATATGGCAACGTAGGAACGCCGTAGGTTGTTTAGTCAGTAAGAGTCTGATACTATTTCTTGCTACGCCTAAGGACGAGACTCGTCATTGGATGGTATTTACCAACAATAAAAAAGCATGAACTCAAAATCATTTATTTCAAATAGACTATTTACAGGCACTTTTGAAATGTCAAAATTGAAGCTAATTTGCACGTTCTAAGTCCTCTATGGAGAAGAACGTGCAAGAAACTCCATGGGCACTTTTTTTTAATAAAATTTATATATTTACATATTACTTGGTTACAAATTTACGTTGCTTCTATTATGCGAGCACGATGTAGCGGTATTTAACAAAAAGTAAAATAACAATAAAAAAAAGAATTTCAATAAGCATAGCTGGAATATTACATCATTTCGAAAAGTTATGTGTTCAAACAAGCATTATATCAGAAAAAGTGATCAAAAGAAAAATACACAATAATAAGAAATCGGTCGGTCTTCAGTGCAGAAAATCGAATGTTCTGAGAAATGATGAAGAAAAAGCATTGCATAAACATACTAGCTTTTATCAACGGCTTCGCCCGCAAACATAAAATATAGCCTACGTCACTCAGGAGTAAAGCAGCTTTCTATTGTTGCTATTTTTTTCCAGTCGGACTAGTAGTTTCAGAGATTACCTCCTACAAACAAAAAAACAAACATTACCTCTTTATTATATTAGTGTAGATTATTATATTAGTGTAGATTATTATATTAGTGTAGATTACCTCTTTACTATATTAGTGTAGATTATGCCCCCAAACAGTATTTAAACTAAAAATGCGCTGATATCTGTTCATCATCGTTATTACAGCCACCGCTGAACATACGCTTCCCAAAGTGTCGCCAAAATGACGTCATCTGCATCCCGCTACCATCAGATTCACACGACCTTCACTAGGTCATTTCTGAGCACAAAAGAAAATTCGCTTGAACCTTGCGACACGGCGCCATACCAAACATTTGAAGTTTTCGTTTCAAGTGCATGCAAAAATGAGCTTAACGGTAATCTGGTGTTAGTGTCTTTGACGGTACTTACGTAGGTAAAGATCTGATTACTTATGTCCCGACAAAAGCTATTATTAAAGGGGATAAATATAATGACCACCATAAAATGCTTTGATACCCTTAATTTTGTAACCAAAAATATCTACTTAACACCAGAAAAATAAAGTCTAAAATTGTAATAGTACCAGCTATTTTAGTCACGACTCCACTTTAAATTGTATTCGACCACCAAAAATAGTAAATGATCACCAAATATAGTAAATGATCACCAAATCTTGACGAGCAAATTAATGTGTTATTTCTACCTAAATAAATCACTGTGATTGCCGTAAAATGTAGGCTTATTATCAAATAAGCCTACATTTTACGGCAATCGCGCGCGAGAGGTCGCCGCCGCCGATCACCCCCACGAGGACACGGCGATGCTCTTCTCAAGCAGGGCACACCTCCACCGTGTGCTCCACCGTGTCACCTTGCCACACAGTGGCGACACCCGGACGTAACCTACGGCTCGGGTGGATTCCACCTTCAGATTCAAACTTTCTGTATTTGTATCAAAATGTGTAATTATTATTTACATAAATCGGATAACGAAATGTAATTTTTGCATGCATTTTAAATTGAAATGTGGTTAATAATTTGGTTTTATTATCTTTGCGTTAACAATGATTTTTTTGGACTTAGTTTACTTAAACAGGATAGCAAGATGTAAAAACTTTGTTTATAATTTTATATTAAAACGCTGGTATAATTTTGGTGATCATTTACTACTTTTGGTGATCATTTACTACTTTTGGTGATCATTTACTACTTTTGGTGATCATTTACTACTTTTGGGATAACAATGGTTTATTTGGGCTCATTTTATTTAAATGGGACAGCAGGATGTAAAAACTTTGGTTATAATTTTACTTTAAAATGTTGATTTAATTTTGGTGATCATTTACTATTTTTGGGTTAACCATGATTTATTTGGAGTCATTTTGCTTAAATAGGATAGAAAAGTGTAAAACTTTGGTTATAATTTTACATTAAAATGCGAGTTTCATTTTGGTGATCATTTACTATTTTTGTCTGCTACTTGTTACTATATTTGGTGGTAAGTTAAACATAAGCCATTATTAAATACATGCACGCATTATACATACAAACCTTCCCATTGAATTACTCTATCTTAAAAAAAACCGCCTCAAAATCCGTAGTTTTAAAGATAGAAGCATACATAGGGACAGCGGGAAGTGACTTTGTTTTATACAATGAACCCGCGTCATTAAAGCTTTTTATGAAAAATATATTTTCTTTGAATAATTGTTCAACATACATTATTGTGTCTGTATTTTCAAATGCTGCCTCTATTTGCCTATACCAAGTATCGAATGTGAAATTTTGGACCAAAATATCGGTGTATACAAGAAATGTTTCAATGCATGTTTCCAATACCAGGAATATACCAAGGCTTGCTAGTACAATGGACAAAATCCGTTCGTTTCGTCCAGTTATTGTTTTGTTGTGTATGCATGTGCCTGTGTTACATTTTCTGATTTGGTTGTACGAATTTTCGGTTCCAGTAAGAGTACAACCAATAGAATCTTGCTGTATGTAGCTGTTGTTATTTTAGTTTAATAAAAGCATAAGTAAATAAAATGTAAGGATTGACATCTAATGAGGTTAGTTTTTCGTTGGTTTCTCCCTCACAGTACTCGGGAGTTAATTATACACTGTTAAATGTTGATCCTTTTTATTAAAATTTAGCGATAAAATTGCATCATGACAACGAGCTCCAGGTTGGTGTACATTACATTACTATGCTCTCGTATAGTAGTTTAGTTTTTTCTAAACTCTAACGTTAGCGTTTAAAAAAAAAAATATTCCATAAAGTGTGTCTGATTAGTGACCATCAGAGAGGCTGGTCAAACAAAATATGTGTATAATATGTTGTGCACTGTTTAATACCTCTTCGCAAAAATTTACTACTTATAATTTGATATTTCTCACTTTTGCATTAAAAAAAATTAAGTTTTACTTCCCACTATCCAAGTTCTCATAATGTTGATTTTGTTTAAACCATTATATTTTACGTAATGTTGAGTCATACAATTATATATTTGGTACCTGTTTGCTATCTTACCTCCTTTTATAAAAACTCCTATAATGAAAACGTTTTTTCTTTTCATAATAATTGCTAACAATGTTTGCCCAGGCGCTTAGTGTTTTATGAGTTCTTTCTTGATCTTGATGAATCACAATATAGATAAGTTATTTAATTTTATAATTACATATTGCTTTCCTAAGAATAAATGCGACATATTAATTAAAATTAATTACTTTTTATAGGAGTTTTCCTGGGCAGGACAGCCAAGTCTCAATGCAATACAGTCCCACGGGTCGTTGTTCAAAGTTAAGCCACGTTTGCAGATGGTCGATTTTTGATGGGTGATCACCCATAAAAAATCGAGTTCTAGAACCAAATCGATGTCCTAGAACCAAAAATTCGAAGACATGTGACATCCATCAATCCACACTGGGTCCGGATTATGGCCCATACCCTCTCCTAGAGAGGAGGCCTGTGTCCCAGCAGTGAGAACATTAAAAAGGCTCCGTTGATGACTCAATTGAATGTGCAGCTGCATCCGACTTCAACAAAGTCCTAAAAAGGCTGGGAGTTTGATTGATAGTGCCATAAAAACACGGACACCCCAATCCACCCAACTTGATTGCACAGTGCCCATTTTGTTTTACACGAAATTCCAAATGCAATTTAATATCTGACAGACCCATACATCTTGAATGAAACGTAAGAATAATGTCTGACGTTGCTGACAGACCCTCTAATTCCACCCGAAGCTGCAGGGATCCTTTTGGTCGAGTTGTCAAGAACATTAATAAGCTCACGTAACTCACCTAGTATAAATTGACCTGTGATGAAGAGGGGAGAGTTTAAATTGTTTCAATGTTTAAAATATTATTAGGAGTGGGTATTTTGAAAAAGCGTAATTTTCTTTTTAAAAGATACTTAAGTTGTAGTGATAATCTAAAGTCACATTTTAGTAAAACCCATTTACAGTTATATACAACTTGTATCTAGAACAGTGCATCAAATAAAGTTTAGTTGTAAAAACAAGTCAAACAATTAAATACTTAAAATATGTGTAATGTTCTTTCTATATTGTATTTAAATAATCATACTCAATATACTGTAATAACAACATAATCCCGATTAATCAAGAATTTATCAAAATAGATAATTATAAATAAAAAAATCCTAAAAAAATCAAGAATTCTTTCAGAATAAAAAAAATATCTATTTCAAAATAATGGCAATTGATTTAGAGCCGACTTAGGTACATTCAATTAATTCATTATTTTTTTAATTGGATGTACCTAAGTCGGCTCTCGGCTCAGTCTATAATGACAAAGCAATAATAAATAAGCAAAATTTATATTGAACGCCACAGCACTAAAGTAAAAAAAAAATATTATTGCATTTTTTTTAACAATAATTATTATTGCTGTCAACAAATTTGCTTGTCTATTTTTCCTGGTTTTCCCTACCAGTAAAATATCAATAATAATATATTATAATAGCTTTCAAGTGAAAAACTATAATTAAGGTATACACCATACCTTTGTTGCCTACTGTGCAGTGTGCGGTAGAAATGCCAAGATACACTGGCCGCCTCTCAGTTGCGAACAGGGAACCCTGTGTCAATATGATCGTGTCTGTGTTTCTACGTGTTAGAGGAATATGGATAATAATGACATCAAGGAGAGTTTATATAGAAGGGGGACATTGTTATACATAGTTATGGATAAAGAACAATGGGTCGTTGCTAGCATGTTTTATCTTCATTACATACATTACTTAGTGTAATTTATTTCATCAACATTGCTCTCAAAACGGTGAAGAAAAATATCGTGTGGAAACCGACATGGCCTAAAACCAAAAATTAGAAGACGTGTGACATGCACCAACCCGCATTGGGTCATCGTGGTGGATTACAGATTACTTATTGGTTATGTATCATCATCATCATCATCATCATCTCAGCGCCAGTCCCGGTTGCTACCTTGGCTTTTTATTAGTTATGTATTGCATATATGTACCTAAATAGTACACCATGAACTTCCTACTTATCTTATTTCCTTCTTTGTCAAATCGATCCAAAGATTATATCATTAAAAATTGCTTTTAATGATAAGACGGCCCCTTGTGATACCCTATTAATTTTAAGTTCCTATTGTTATTTTATTTTTGGTGCACAATAAAGAATATATCTGTCTACTTATTACGGCCCATTCTCTCACGTAGAAAGGAGGCCTGACTTCCAACAGTTGGAACATTATAAGGTTGTTGCTATGCTATTTAATAAATTACAACTACTTCGTTGGAATATACATATATAACAATGTTCATTGATATATTCTCTATTGACTAATCTATTCAGCTTATTCAACGCTAGTTTTTGTCAGCGGCTTCGCCCGCGTACATAAAATATAGCCTATGTCACTCAGGAGTAAAGCACCTTTCTATTGTTGCTAAAATTTTTCCGATCGGACCAGTAGTTCCAGAGATTACCTCCTACAAACAAAAAAATAAAAAAACAAACTTTACCTCTTTATTATATTAGTGTAGATGTAATATTCAGCAGTCCTGATTTGAAAGAATATCTTTACATCCAGTTTATTTCATTCACCTTTTTAATGTAATACTAAACCTTGTTTATGTGTGTATAGATGAGGGAAGTTTCATGTTAAGTTTGCAGATATGCTGTGTTCCCCTCTTTCTATCGACCCTCTAATATCACTCAATCAATCACTGCATGTTTGATTCCAAAGAGTAACAACGACTTTAAGCATGTCTATATAGACACGGAGAAGTGGTGGCCGAGCGGTAACGACCCCGACTTACGAGTCATAAGTCGCGGGTTCAAACCCAGCCAGGCGCATTACTTTGTGTAATTTATTTCATCACCACTGCTCTCAAAACGGTGAAGGAAAACATCGTGAGGAAACCGGCATGTCCTAGAACCAAAAATTCGAAGACATGTGACATCCACCAATCCGCACTAGGCCCGCGTGGTGGATTATGGCCCATTCCCTCTCGTAGAGGGAGGAGGCCTGTGTCCCTGCAGTGGGAACATTAAAAGGCTGATGATGATGATGATGATGATGTAGACATACACCGAATGTCATAGCACAAATGTACAGAATCTCACACTCTAGAAACATGTTCCCAATTTTCTGGAGTTTGACATTTTAAGTTGTCTAATTATAGTCTAGGATTAAAAAACGAACTATAGACATGCATCTATGTTCTACAATTTTTTTTTATTGTTTATTGGTTTGAGCTTGACGGCTATATACCTGAGTAGATTAAGACACATCAACATAATAATATCTAACACAGTTATAATGATGTTCAAAATTTGTTTTGTTTGAAAGTATCGATTTAATTCGAAAACTTTTCGATACGAGTCCTTGTGAACTTATTCGGATTGTTGAAAACCTTATCTTCGGAGTTATCGAAACGTTCATTTGTTTGTGCTATTAAATACTCATTATCACTATCGTTTTGCAGACAACAGACATCCACTGTTTGACTTAGGCCTTCCCAAGTCCCCACAATGAGTGGTCTTGAGCGTCTCGCATCCATTGGATTCGCGTGATACTCACCAGGTCATCAGTCACCTTGTGGGAGATCTATTCGAACTCTAGATTTTATTTAATTTTTAAGGTTAGAAAAGTCATCTAATGACAAATCCCGCCCTTGGGTGGGATGGGGAACAGTGTCAAACTCCTACTAACTAAACGATTGATCCCAGGGTAAGAAATTACTTTCAGAAACCGGACCGGGGCCCCAGTAGGCTTCGGTCCTGCAATTCGCCTCTTCATTTGCTGACAACTCCTTGAGGCGCGCGGGTACAGAGCGCACCGTCGACGACTTGGCTTCGTCCGAACTGTTACCAGACGACCGGACGGTGAGCTACCCATTGCTCACCGTCCACAAGCCCGCACCTACGGTATCGGGCGGATATCAGTATCAGAATCCCGGCGGCGTCTGAGAAGTTATTTGATGATTTATCATATCAAAAAAAGGTATACTATCACTAAATTTTATTATACCATTGAGCTCGTGAGCAACACCACCGCACACATAATAACCACATACATAATATTTAAAAGTAATAAAACAAAATTAATTTGTATAATAATATTTTTAATAGATAAATACACCTCTCCACCCCTGGATTTACCTTACACAAGCAAAGCTCTTCTCACAAACACGAGCATCATTTCAACACAGCTTTGTAAACTAAAGAAAAAACAAACGTACGTTTACACTCAAAGCTTCCGTATACACAACCAGAAACGTCACCACCCCTACATCTGTTTACCTTCCTCAAACGTTACCTTAAGGATTTAACCTAATTAAAGTCTCTGTAAATTCAAAAACGAATGAAATTATCAGGTAGTACAAAGTAGCTACCCCAGCCGAGTCAATGAGCAAAATAAAACATAATTCATTTCAATAATTCACCGAAGAAACTTTGCCCTTTTTAGATGTCTCTTCCCTTCTTGCTATTGCAGACTCTTTCTAACGCATTGTGTTTACCAATAGCTTTATCTCGCTCCAATACGCGTGAAGTATTGCTAACTTTAATGTTATCTCCTTTCTATGCATTTTTTTGGATAACGAATTGGCTTTTTAGTCTAGTGCGTGGAAAATTTTTGATGAACTTACTGTGTACTTAAAAAGACCAATTTTTTTTTTATTACTCAAGCTGATATTCGTTCAATAAAAGTTAAGTTTCTGCACATATCAAATGCGTGTTTACTTATCTTGAGAATTCAAAACTGATTGAATTTTTTCAAAGTTCTGAGAATTCTAAACCGTTGGGAAACAAAAAAGAAACCTATAGCGTATCTGTTTCATTTTTATAAATAATTTAACAGGGGATTATGTTGTGAGAGAACACTCCGAACACCCGATATAAAATGCTAATAAAAATAAATAAAATAATAAGTCCCCCGAAACCCCTTAATCCTGTGCGTTGTAAAATAATCTCAAAAATCCAAGTTGAGCACACTCCCATTTCGCGCAGCCTCACTTCGATTGGCTACGGATCCCTCGTAGCTCGTAGCAACGTGAGGCTGTCGTACGGGAGACCCGCTACGGAGCGGACGTTGCTACGGCGTAGCATTCAAAAGGGGACCTTGACACGATTGTCACACCCCGAATTTCGTTTATCTTCTCGAATAATTCGATTTAAATTATAAACTGTGTGCTATTTCTCGTGGAGTACAGTGTACAATGTATCCGTACACTTTCGGCCAAATTGAATGATACCTTTCACTTTCCAGTGTTTGTTTAGTGTGTGTGGACATTGACTATTCGAGGTGTTTGCACGTGGAGTTAGTTGTACGTAAGGTGAGTACTGGTTTTCCATTCAACATTTTTCAATGAAAAATATTGTTATTTACATTTCCACAGCTAAATAACTTTTGAAATTCGCAGATTCATTAATAAAAACTTACCATAATATTTTTATGTATACCGCTTTCGTAGAGTACGTGATAAAAATATTAAACGGAAAATCTCACAAAAAGGGACCTCAAAAACAAGGTTTATAATGTCTGAATAATTTGGTTTGGTGTGCCCCAAAAAACATCAGACATGGTTCCTAATAAATAAATTATAATATTTTTTTCATACTGAACAAAGATAGTATTATATTTGCATTATTATATATTATATTTACTGAAGGAAATTCTAAACAGACTACGACAAAAGCTCAGAAATGCTCCTGTTTTTGTGCGACGTCGCCGACCGCATCGTCACTTAATATCAAGTGAGATAGTGGTCAAACGTAAGCTTAATTGGAGTAAAAAATATTGCTTTTCTTCTGAGGGAGAAAAAGAGATTTTCTTTTACGTATAACATTAAAGAAATGGTCTTTATTTCTTGAGAAGAGGATTGTGTAATTTATATGTAAATAAACTTGGAATTCGACTAAGATGTTTCAGATGTTTGGTTATTTGTACCTAAATAAATCTTTGGTACCTATTATTTAAACAAATGGGTCATTATTTTTGGATCCATTGATTTAGCTTTTTGTTACCATCTACGAGTATAATATCGTTTCGATACAGTTGGAGGACTATTATTTAAATGAACATATTTCCATAAAAAACAAGTGCACTCAGAGATATATCGTGTTTTATAGGTGACACATATATTTTGTTACGTAAGTATAAAGGATAGTCTCTCGGAAATTGCGCGGGAATGAGATTTGATACTTTTCTTTTCTCTTGAAATTTATTGTCATCAATAAACCTATAAAGTAGTGATAACTTTAAAACTGTGAAAACTCTCATTAACATACAGGAGCAATAGAAACAAAAATTCGAAGACGTGTGACATCCACCAACCCGCACTGGGCCCACGTGGTGGATTACGGCTCCAGCTGTGGGAACATTAAAAAGGGTGATGATGATACAGGAGCAATGAGATATACTACTCTTATGTGACTGAACTGATTGACATATCAACGCACAATCGATACTACCGGGACTAGAAGAGCAAGATTTTGCACAACGCTTCATTTTATGGTAAGCAAACATAGATCTGTCATCAAAATTATCAAAGAAAAAATGAGTTGTCGAGATAGGAGCGTTAAAATACTAACAACCTGCTCTGAGACCAACACATCTAAACATACACCAAAAAGAAATGAAGAAATGAATGAATCAAAACAGATGTTTTTGAAACAGTTCGATCACAAATATAGTGACATGAGATTTTTCTCTATTACATAGTTAACTAAACCTTATTCTAGGTGAAAATGAATAGGATAGAAAAAATGGTTTCGAGTTACGTTTAAAAACACCTTTATTTCTAAACAATACTGATTACAAGAGGCTATGTGATCACGGGTAGCGCTAATATCAATTGTCAAGGGAAACATTTTAATGGTTTTATTGTCAGTACATTTTAAATATCTCCTAACAAAAAGCTTTCGAGAAACGGTTTAATTGTTTGACTTTATCGCAAAAATCATATAATGACAAGTCCCGCTCTCGAGCGGAGCGGGAAATAGTATTAGACTTTTACTGACTAAAAAACTCCATTCCTTCTTAGCCCTCATACCGGGTTCGGACCTTCCTTTCAGAAACCGGACAGGGGCCTTAGTAGGCTTCGGCTCTGTAGTTGGGCCTCCATTTGCTGACAACTCCTTGAGACGCGCGGGAGCAGTGTGCGCCGTGAATGCCTAGGCTAGGTCTGAACGACTACCAGACGCGCGAACGGCGAGCTACCCATTACTCACCGTCTGCAAGCCCGCGGTGGGTGGAAATCGGGATCGGGATCCCGGCGGCGCCTGGGGCATGAGTACAGTTGCCTTATGCGGTCAGCCTCGTCCTTTGCTAGCAAGGAGCTCAGGGTTCGACCTAAATAAACCAAGGGATGAAAGTAACCTAACTTTTCATATGTAGGTAGGCGTCATCTACGATCAAGGTGGTCTAGACACACTAATGGGGTTAATGCCACTGTTACGTCATTATCCTTACCTTTTAGTTTCTGACCTACAGATGAATTAAGCCTAAAGTACCTACAAGTATTTTTCGGTAGGTAAACACTTTTAAAAGGTACATTATTTTCGCTCTTGTACAGTAAGTGCTTTTTGCTTTTTTTCTTTATTGCTGGGCTTGCTCGCTTGAAATATTTTTGCGAGTCAATTTCGTTGGTACTGTGAGTAGCGTACTTCAAAATTTATTATTTAGTGTTGATCTTTTAATCCAATATACTTGACTAGCCTTCAGCTTGCGGCTTAGCCCGCGTGAAAGTAAGGTTCACCACATAAACTTTAGACCCCATTACATCCCTTTAGGAGCTGAAATTTGAAAAAACCCTTTCTTAGCGTTCGCCTACGTCATAAAAGGAAGTCTTGTGCAAAGTTTTACACTTCTAGTCCCAGTAGTTTCGACTGTGCGTTGTTATGTCAGTCAGTTTCTCCTATATATATAGATTATTGGATGATTGTTTCATATTGAAATTGGATCAAATAGATTTGATGATACTCGCAAGAGAACCAAGGTGTATACACACAAAACAAGACAAGGTGCATAGCACAAAGAATCGCCAAACGTGTTTTCTTGGAGCTCAAGACCTTAGGGTTATAAATGGATTCTACTGTTTTTATTGTAATTTTTTAAGGGTGAAAATTATCCAATAACTTTTCTATCGAATAAAACCAAACCTATGTCTATCAGTTGCTCTCCTGCGTGAGGAGGACTACGGCTTTCAGAGGCTCTCCGCGGTCCTTACTAGCGGGAATCCGCGTTACTGCTTCGCATAAGGAGGCGACCGCCAGCCATTTTTGTTCGCCCGGACCAAAGCTCGAACCGAGTCTTTGCGTGAGAAGTCGCTGTCGACGATTGCCTCCACTTCTATGGAATCTTAACAATAACAATGCAAATCACTTATTATAATGCGTGCAATATGCACATGGGAGGCATTTTTATGCATTTTGTAATTTTCTACATGCAGAGTAAATCGTGCATACGTGTGACAATAACAACAAAAAAAATCATTAATAGATCAAGTATACATTTTTTAACACATATCTTTATTTGATTAAGTTCTATTCTTGAGCAAAATATTCCTGCCACATGAATACCAGCGGTTTCAAGCCAATAGTGCAATGCCCGAGGCTCAAACATACGACATCTCCCTCGCCAGTCCGGCGTCCTAACCAATTTATAACCATTTAAGCTCTGGGGAGTACTAAGGACAAATAGAGCTTTGCCTTTATCAAAGTTGGTAGTTGACGAACCTAAGTTTATATATTGCGTTGTGGTGAAGGTCAGACGGCGGGGCAGCTTATCCGCCATGTGCGTAATTCATTAATAACTTACACCACAAACATACTGGACAGCCTGTTGGCTAAAATACAATGTGGTCGAGTTAAAAGGGCTCTTCTCCATTTGTCTGTCGTCAACGTGGATATAAAAGCTTGTTGTTTCATCCAATGCTATGTTCGATAAAGAGGCAACGCGAAAAAAAGGAGATAACCAATTAACGTTCTGCTGGGATGCGGTACTCAAGTATTTCTAAAACTTTACCAGTACTATGTGAAATTGGATAAAATTCTCGTCCTTCAGAATCTAGATGAAATGTTTTCTACATATAATATATAAATGTATAGGTATACATAGATATATATCCGATCCGATTGCCGTCCGATCTTCTGGTAACCTGAGCGCCTTAAGGAGTTGTCAGCAAACCCTGAGTAGGGACCCTGCAGAAGAGTGCGTCTGAAAAGAAGGCTCGGCTCTGGCATAAATGCAACGGGGTTAGTCAATTAAAGTCTGACTGCATTTCCCGCTCTGCCCTAGGGCGGGATTTGACATTGAAAGATTTTACCTATCATATAAAAAAAAAAACACAAAAAACGGTGTATGTTTCATGAGAGTCTGGTTGTGAATTCAACTTAGGACTAAAATTTACAGTCATTCTAAAAACTTTAGTAAGATTGGATAGAGCATGTTAAGTCGATCGAAAAAGTTATATCTCCAAAAATCTTCTGTTGAAGAGATTATCAAAAATTAACACAAATACTCAAGCAAGAAAATATTAAATCTCAAAATCATAATCGGCTACAATAATTTTATCTAGAACTTTATGAATTCGATAAATTTTTAGCCTTCATAAATAACCCTAAAGAAAAAGACGGTAGTCCAATATTTTTCCTTTGCCCTCCACAAATGACCCTAAGAATATTATCACAGCTTCGCACAACGAACCTAAGTAAATAGCAAAGGATATATGACATATATACCAAATACGAAAGTATGAGAAACCAAAAAAATAAGAAAGAGGTCATATAAGGTCAAAGGTGAATTTGTTTTTGTAGCACAAATATTGCTGGCCTCTATCGAATGACGAATCAAGGAGTTCTCATAAGATCGTAATAATTCTTTGATTTCTTTCCTGGAAATAAGATTTTCTTGTATGACTTCTAACGAAGGTTGTTGATATATGAACTGACTATTAATGAGGATATTGTTAATGCCAATTTGTAGGATTGAATAAATTTTGCAAATAAATGTTTCTCTAAGAAACAGAAAGCAAGAAAAACTTTTTATTTACGAGAAATGACGCAATCTTAAATATCATTACATAGTATAAAACAAAGTTGCTTATGCCCTATGTATGCTTATATCTTTAAAAGTGCGCAAAGGATTTTGATGTGGTTTTTTTTAATAGATAGAATGATTTAAGAGGAAGGTTTATGTGCATAATACATGCATAATATATTCAATATCAATACCCGTGCGAAGGTGGGCCGGGTCTCTAGTTAAAATATAAAAACAAAAAAAAATCTATCACAATTTTAAATGATATGTTTAATAAGAAATGTAATTAATACCTTCCTACTTTGACAAGCAATTCAATCATTAATTCAAGTTTCTACCGACAAAACTTAGGTTTTCCTGGCAAATCTTACGACGTGCCATAATTGGGAATTTAACAGTTATATAATAGAAGTAAGTTTAAACGGTTAAATGGGTCAGTAGACATTCAGCCCGACTAAAAGCAATTTCTTGTTAATTACAACGACTAAACGCATACTTTGTAATTAGCAAGACTGGTAATTGAAAAGAATGGCAGTAGTGGAGCTTTACGAGCTATAGTTGTTATGGAACCTGTTTATTCCGAGGAAATTATCAAGTTACTACTCTTGCTCTGAGGTTGGGCGAGAGCGTCAGATATTTATTGATTAAGCTCCACATGTGTTTTTTGACGATCGTTTTTTTAGGGTAGATAAAAATCTTCCAATGACGAAATGAAATGTTACTAATTCACAGTAACTATGTGGCTGACTTGGTATATGGTGCTGGAGACGTACCTGTGTTACTCCTAATATCTGAGAAGAATGATGATGACCTGAGAGAATTATTCATGTGGATTTCTGCGCGTTGTACTCCTATCACGGGCAGTGGTTCACACGGACCATAGTATAAAGAGAAGGGCAGTAGGCTATCTCCGGCCCAATCCGCGATATAATTGCCTACTGTCTTAGGGTTGTCACTTTTAGCAAAGTTTTAATTCAGTGCCTATAAATTGGCAAGGGTCGGGAAGTTGTATTTTTTACTTATATAATAAAAATAAAAAACTGGTTTAAAAAAAAAAAACGTTTTTTTTGCGATATAAACAGCCGTATCTGTTTTATTCATTAACTTAAAAGTTTCGTTTTTTCACAGCTATGGGAGCATGGGGAGCATATAGGGACTATGGTTTTAATATCAACTAGATACATCACGCATTCTCGAGATAAAGGGTCTTAACAGACAGACATACAGATAGACGAAGGGACAACGAACTGATTCTATCTGAATAAATAAATAAATAAGGGTACCGTTTTTTCCTTTTGAGGTACGGAACCCTAAAAATAAATAAAGTGACTAAAATATTATAATTAAAAGAATCACAACATTAAAAACGCCTATCTCTTAGACTATAATAGAATTTGTTGTTATGATTCGAACTTTGTTGTTATGATTCGAAATTTGTAAATCGATTTTCTAACTGTAAGTTGGTGCGAAACTAAAGTAACTGAGAAATCGGCATAACCAAACGTAAACAAAGCAATAGCAGCAAATCAATTGACAGATCAAAAGTAGAAATTAAGTCTACCTACCTACTTCCTCTGTGTGATAGAAAACTAATACAAAAAAAAAGTAAGTAGGTATCTCAAAATCAAGTAAAAATAATATGCTAGAATGAGTGACTAGCTTAGGTACCTTTTTTGTTCAATAGGTAATCTGAACAGAGACAATTCTAGAATCGATGAATTGTTAAGACACCCAAACACACAGCAATACGTTCTCCTGCGACTATCAGACATTTCGTTTTGATTTGGCGGTGCCGGAAAGCAGTGACGCGCGAAACTCGTATAGTGTTAGCCCCGACTGGCGCACTGAGAAACGAGTCGAGATTTTGTTACAGTGTGCGTGCGTCGACGCGTAGATACTATGGCGCACACATACAAGCCGCGCGCGATGCGTTTGTATGAAGATAAAATACTTCCCTTCTCTTTATACTATGCACGGACGATTCTCTTAGGTATTCACTCGGCATCGGACAGCGTCTATCACCCATAGTGCAGTCGCGCATTTTGACCTTCTTCGGTCATGTATCTCGTCGTGGTAATGACTCCTTAGAGCATCTCGTCATGTGGTAGATTTTTTTTTAATGGTAGGTAAAAATCATCAAATGACGAATTCCAATCTTGGACGGAGCGGGAAACAGTGTCAGACTCTTACTGACCAAAGAACCTACCCCGTTCCTCCCTTGCCTTATTCCCAGGCCCTGGTGTTACGCTTTGGGAGATGACTGTTGTAGCGGAAAGGTTGTGTTGAGGGGAACGCGAACCGGAAGTTATTTTTTTTTATAGTAGGTAGAATTCATCGAAATAATGTCAGATTTTTACTGACTTAACGACCTCTTCCTTCTTTGCCTAGGTCCCAGAGCCCCGATAGGACGCGTTCACATTATCCCATGGCCCCAGGAGGCTTCGACTCAGCTGGGCCCCTACAGTTTGACAGCTCCTTGACGCGTCCTTCTCTAGGGTAGAACGGAAGGGTGTATTAGATTTTTGTCAGCCAAAAGTCTGACACGTTCCGTCACGTATCTTTCAGTTACCACTTATGTTCCTGAATAGAATAGACGCCGCTTCAACTTTATTTTATTTAATGGTTCTACAAAACAATTTTTACCAGCATTCCATACGGTTTCTCACTCTTATTACATTACGCATTCATACGGTGGATATTACGCATGTACATGTAAAGGGGCTTGGTAAAAGATGATAGAGGAAATGCGATCAATCAAATCTTCCTTCGCATCTCTCCGAGCAACTTTAAGACGGAGTGATTGCCAACAATCAGGGAATTAATTGATTCCTTCCGCTCTGAGCAACGTCATCTATTATGTCGTTATGAAAATAATTGATGATATTGCTCATTCAAGTGTTTTTAGGATAAAATATTGCCTTCAGCGTAATTATTTATAATTGAATTGTGATTGTGACCCCATTAACTGACCTGGCTGCCTTCCGGGGTAATAGTAATAACAGTAATAGCTTTTATTAACATTTAATATTCATTTAATTATTTTAAATGTAATTTTATTTAACAATTGTATCTTTTGGAATCGGTACAGATGGTTGCTTCGTTTTGGGACAAAAATTGAAGAATGGTTTTGAATTTCCACTGAATAGTAATATGGACCCACTATACATTTAGTCGCAAGCTTCTTTTAGTAGCTTCCCTAATGTAATAGTAGGAAATTATCCCAAGGAAACATACGGCTAGTATAAAAATCCCTATGATTTACGCTAAGCCCACCATACTACCTGTAAACATCAACATCAACAGTTATTCTAAAATGTCAAAAAAGGTACACTGTTATCATACAAGAAGAAATATTTCATTCTTCCAATTAAAGCTAACAACAAACTCCTCAAAACGGTTAAAAACAATCTCTTCAAATGTAATAACAGAACACTTATCTTAACAATAAACGCGAACCACTCTACCCAATTTGAAGACCCGCAAGCTAGCTTCAAAGGAAAAAAATCTTATGTAAATAAGAATATTTTCCTTACAAACATCATCAACGGTACAAAATGTGCATCCCCTATTTGGTTTTCTCCCTTTTGAGGTAAGGTAAACTGAAGACGATTAAAAATTCAAGTCGTTTGAATGTCGTGTGTCTCTTGACCTAGAAAATGGTTTCTTTGGGGGACAAAGGAGATTGGATTGGAATTCTCTAGGTAGTACAAGACATGTATTACGTATGTTCTTTGTGGAGCTTCGACTGCAGAGCAATTGTGTAGTTTTATGTTTGTTAGAAGTTAGATGAAGTCTTACTAAAGAATTTTTATGATAACACTTTTTAGCACAATTTATTTATTTTTTAACACTTCATGCACATAAAGGTATAAAGGTAGACAGAACCTTTCGACAGTTAAAAGACAGTGCAGTGTGCGGACCGGTGTCCTCTTGGGGCTCAATGAATTAATGCCTGAAGTATTTCCTACCAGTCACCATCTTAAATATTATGTAGAAAAAAAAAAAAAACTTATTAGCCCGTTGGAAATCAGGTCATTGATGGCGCTAGTTTTTTTCAACAGCCTCAAGAAGATGATCGCAAAACCAAAGCAGAGTCGATGATCGCTATGGCCGTGATTTTCGAAAGATCTATACCGTGGTACTGGAATGCAAACAGTTACTAAAGGACACAAGTGGGTTTTTGACAGTAAAAGTCTGACTCTGTCTTGTGCTTCACTCACACACATTTAATAATATCCCACCTTATAAAACCCACTAGATATTCAACACACTCAATAATTCCCACACCGTCGTTCTAAGTATCCCAAAGTAAAGACTGTGGGTTTGTTCGAAAGTCTCTGAACCGCAATAGAATACAGCGGGTTTTAGTTCTGTAAAAGTATTCACGCACGACGAACCGTAGACTTCCCGAATTCCCTTATTGACGCCCTGACAAACCTTAAATGCCTAATCAGTTTTTGGAGAAAGATGGGGTGGTCGCAATAAGAACATCAGAGATTATGGCCGCCATGGCTCACGCACGACGGTCAGCATAAGACTTAGTGCGGAAACCATACTCAGACATAACATAACATCTGTAAAAGTCTAACACTCCCTCTCATTCCCCACCAAGAACATAGAAACAGCAGCATCAGCCTTCTGATGTTCCCACTGTAACTCAGACCTTCTCCCTAGGGGAGAGAATGGGCCGTAATACACGCGGGTCCAGTACGGGGTTAGTGGATGTCTTCGAATTTTTAGTTTTAGGATATGCCGGTTTCCCCACAATGTTTTCTTTCACCATTTTGACCCATAACGAGAAGAGATATTTAAAGATTTCCCACGTAAAAACTTATAGTTTAAATGATAAATATGTTACTATTTTTGCCTAAAATCTGCCTCGAAGTTTCGAATCAAGATAACTGCCATATTGGTGGCCTGTATAGCATATACTATGTTACGTAACAACCAGATGAATATCAAAACGGATGCATGTGGAATGCGGATATCGACTTCGTTACTTTGTTGTGGATATTGTAACAGATTCTAACGAAGTAAAAAAGCACTCCCTAGAGAGCTGGAGAGCTACTATGAGTTCGCGATTCATTTTCCGGCCTAAACTGAACTTTTAAAGAGGGCTTTTCAGAATCAGTGCTTAACTGAATCAATTCCAATATTATTTATTAAAAAAAAAGTTTATAAATAGCACACATCCGACTCTACGTACAACAGAGGTCACGGTAGGTCATTCGGTACCAACGCACAACTGGATGCGGGAGCAAAACCACTCCTCAGTGGCCTGAGTGACCCGATGACCATGTATTTGTGCGAACAACTAGGGAACAAAAATATATAACTTCGTGATTTTTCATAATACAGTTATGTAATTTTGTACTTACGTAAATTCTTTATGTAAAAATATTATATACGTGTTTCGGGTTTTACATATTCTAAAACTCACGTTGTATAGGGTGTTCTTATGACCTATCCTCCTTTCTCAGTCGCATGACTGACATTTTAACACGTCATGGTAAGTTCCTAGCTCAGCTCATCTAATTTAATTACTTTTGTTTACACATAAACTTATTTTTCTTTAATCTTTAAAATATTTGTTTCGAATAAAATAAGACAAATTTTAACATAATTCGAAAACATCCATCAATTTTAATCTCTAAGTTATTTGTGTTCTGAAATAAGTAGTTTATTAAATTTTATTTATAGCAAGAAAGACCCTCCGCCTACGTGTAATTTTTCCGATGTCTAAAACATATTTCGTGAATGGCCACTGACAGAAATATTATACTCTATATATAGAAAGAAAGAGAAGTAAATGATATTGTAGCCTGTACACTATTTTGATGAGTTATACTACCGTAAAGTTTAATCCAAAACTGTTCAGCCATTAAATCCACACACACATCTGTATAAATTCTTACCTTTATTCTTAAAAAGAGATATTGTTCTTTATGTTAAGCGTGCGCATACCATAGAGAACCATATCTCTTGAAACTGTTTTTTTTAATTCGTGATAGTCGCCTTAAGTCCTGTTCACATAAGTACACGGCGATGCTTTGCGGAGACATTTCCACCTGTATCCTGCGGGCGGTCCGTACATTAGCAACCAGGTGTTTCTTCCGCCTGAATCAAGTGCAGAAATCTTCCGAAATTAGACTCCTCGCTCACGGGGGACTTTTTGTAGCGATGTTGTAGCGCGTTTGCATCGATACTCTCGCAATGCTGTAGCGCGTTAGTAGGACGTTATCATCTTTTTTATAGAGCTTCGCTATCGCTTACAAAACGCGCGACAGTATGGCTACAAAAGGTCGCCGAGATCGAGGAACCTTACCATGTCCAGCGTAGATCAGTGTTATACGGAATGTGAGGATACCGTGACGGCTGTCCAGTCACTCCTCAAAGAGGAGTTTGTCGCCATATTATGGCGTATCCTATGTTTGAGTTTTTTGGAATAGTCATCATCAGTACTATACTGCGCAATAAAATATTTCCCATTGAAAACATATTTATGTTCGTTTTAACACTTTATCCTTTCAAACTTTGATACAGATGAACATCTAAAATGAAACATTTGGTCCCCAAACCTTTATGTCATCCCTAGTAACATAAAGTCATATAATGGAACAGTTGATATACGAGTATTATTTCGATGCTCTAAAGGTAAAATTAGGGAGAAAAATAAGGAACAATGTACTTGGTTCCAAAACAAAAATCGCAGTCGTAGACAACTCAGCTGTCAAACCAAAATAGAGCAAGCTACGTCTGCTGCAAGTCACCACGATTTTGAATGAAGGCTGGACTGACTGGATTCCGAACAGCAGGAATCGATGACGCGTTAGGCCCAGAAGAAGATTGTGTGACCAGTTGGACTTCTGCCTAAAAGATTGGACAGAGGTTCATATTTACCTGCTTAAGGGCAGAGAAGAGTGGAAGAATGGAAGGGATGCCTTTGTTTTGCTGTGGGACATAATAGGCTCATCCTTTTTTCTTCTCGATGTATTCCGTTTCTATCAAAGTATTTTGGGCCGAGTACGTTGCCATGTTTATAGCGGTATTAGTAGCGTTTTTTTAGCCCTCCAAGGTGCATTTGTAGGTACATTTTAGGCACTCTAATAGATGGGTCATTGTTTAGTCTGGAGCACCGCACTCGCACTGGGCGAACAGGCTCGTAATAATAACAGTAAAATTCATACAGAAACATTGTTATTTTTGTAAACAAGAGCTAATTAAAATTTTCCTGAAAAGAAAAAGTTTGTTTATGGAACTCAAAGTAGCCTTTACCTCAGTGGCATTCTAAAATAGTTTATATTTCACCGTGTTACGGTAGATTTTTCAGTAAGAACAAAACTTTTGTGTAAGTGCTTTCACCTTGGCTCGGCTTATTGTGAATTTTTGGAAACAATCCCCTCTAGACTGTCCTCAATTTAAGTGCGTTTGAGAGATATCAAACAGAAATGGCCGAAATATATAAGATTAGGTTGAAATAGGACCGAAGTATTGACATTTTATCGTAAAGTCTTATTTAAGTAGTTTTCGTTTTATTCTAGCAATTTTTGTTATTAGAAGCTTTAAAATATTAGGATTGAATGCGCAGTACGTTTGTCAAGTCTTTTTTTTTGAGTTTCGTATTATTTATATTAATTCATTAAATAACTTCTCCTGCTTTGGGTGCTACGAGACAGAGAGAGTATTAGGTTTTTGCTGACTAAAATTATACCAATATTCTTTCTTTATCTTGCATTCCTGGACTTCGAGTTTTCCTTTCGATAGTCAACCCAACACAACAACAGACAAGCCTTCTGGGCCCCTACATTTTTTTACAGAGCAAAGATTTCTCTATAAAGGAAGGAACTAAACCCACTGTAGCACCTTTTTTGAAGTCTTCCCACTCTGGGTGAGGGAATGTCAGACATTTACAGACAAAAATTCAACCGTGATTATTCGTTTTTGCATACTAGGAGCCGTGTTCGAACAATCGCATAGCCTTGGAGTTTAAATGTACGACAATAAGCTGTCAGCAGCCAAAAAAGTTTCAAATTCGAAAAGTAAACAGATAAAATTACAACTCCTTCAACCTTCAAATGCTCGCGTCACGAAAACAACTGAACATTGCCATGAAAGTAAGGGTTTACTTAGCAGACACGTAAAAAATTCAAAACCCAACATGAATATAAACTTGTGGCTTAACTATAAAACTGGTAGTGGCCGGGCCGTAGGGCTTATATTAATATGGTGGCCTTCGTCAAAGACGACAGCGATTGACATGGGTACATTGATTCCTGTTTCAATGTGGGACTTTTTTTGCTGTACTATGTTTTCGGTTTTGGGTACATATCAATTGATTTATTTATTATACTAAAAGGTTCCTGTATCATTTACGCATGAATTTAAAATGTCGTACTAAGAGTAATGGTCACCCAGTGGTAACGGCAACGACGAAAGCTTGCACAGAATTACACTTTGCTATGTTTCATGTATTTCATCACCATAGGAGCTGTCAAAATGTGCATGTCCTAGAACAAACTATTGAAGATATAAAATCCTTCAAAAGTTCAGCGTCGTAGATTACGGGTTTTTCTTTCTTATTGAGACAGGGGTCTGAGTCTTAGCAGAAACATTGTGAAGCTGATTACACTTATGTTTGTAATTTAGACATGTATTTAAAAGAAACTTTAGTAATTCTTGCACACTCATCTCCTTAGGAAGATACAACTGGTTTAGTTTTTTTTAATAACCAAACCTAGAAGATTTTTTTGTCAAATTATATCATATTGGTACTTGACTGCAATTCTATCTGATGGTAAGCAATAATGCTTTGATAAACCTCTTCACTAATTGGGACTTAGTAACTTCTCACCACCCATAAGCTACGAGAGTAGGGCATTTATTCTCCAGGAAAAATACGACACATGCATTAGACTAATAGGTACCCACTTTTCCCGCAACCCTTATTTTTCGTCTCCTTAAACAAAAATAAGTCAAGCAAGGATATTTACTGCTGACGATTGCAACTCGCGTTGAAAAAGACTTGGGGGCCCAAAAAACCGGCTTCGTGAGATTTTAGAAACCGCTCGGTTTGTAAGCCGATGTCGTTACTAGATTTCGGGTTTTGTATATAGAGGGGCTGGGTATTTTTCGAGTATTTTTTTGGATCTGCTTGGTATAATTTTGTTTAGTTTTGTTTTGAATTCTAATAGTATTCATTCTGCTCTGGGCTCATATTAACTATTTTGTTTCTTTTTTGCTTTCGTGTATTAAGAATCTTTTAACGATACTTCTTCAATTAACGCAGCATCATATCGTTACGCAGTTATGAGTTAGCAAAAAATAACATACTATAACACGAAAAACTGTAACAATAAGACTCGCCAGATGCCTACAAAACGGCACTCAAAGAGAACAATAGCACTTAATTAATTTTCTTTTAGGTTAACATAAAAGAGGATGGAAAAGAATAGGATAGCGGTCTGAACACAGACATTTGGAGAAAAGCGGATTTAAAGCGCTGCAAAATTATTTGGACAAGGAAACATGCCAAACCAAATCTTATGACCATAATCTTAAGGTCTTTGGACATGTAAGAGGGTGGAGACCACTATTACACTGGGATCGAATGTAAGGAATGTCTAGAGGATACGTTGGCCGTAATTATGGGTAGGCACGAAGTAGGCTTGGGCATATTTTCCTTGTTGGTGCTTGGTAATAGCGCAGTCTTTAAATAGTTTGGAGCCCACTGAGTTAGTTAAGTGACAATAACGCGCGATATTTTGGTACTTTAATGGGGTTTCGAAGTTTAAACGGTTCTTGAAGGGCGTTGTTATTGTAGGGTTAAGTACTTGTCTAATGGCCAAGATTGACAGATGAGTGGTCTTTGGCGAGTAAGGGTTTGTTTTGTGTGTACTGTCTCAAGCCAGAATGAAAATAGTATCTGACTGATATCAATTACGAATATAAGTTTTTTTTTTTCAAGATTGCTAATATTAGGATTTGTGGACTACTTGCTTGTGATACTAAAACTATAAACATAATTAAGCTTGAATGAATGTCTATATTTTTATTTCTTCTTTTTTGTTTAATAGATGATGTTTATTTGAACATTAAATAATCTTATAATTGATGTTCAACCTGTTGTGTCTATTGTTTCAAATTACTAGTACTTATTTGTTTAATGTTACATTTTTACTATGAAATTCTTATCAATTCTTTTTTAAGGCGTGATAGGGCTTATGTTATGTTTGAAGCCATTTAGGGATTTTAAAGAAAGAACTGGGTTCATAAGTTAATGATAGATCCCTTGGGATATTTATTTACCATTACGCGAGTGAATCTATTGGAAACAGTATCAATAAACCTTTATCCACAGTTTGTCTATAATCGGCACGGAATACCAAATGAAGCTAGCTGCAATGTGTTTTTTAGATATATAATATGTACAAATGTAACCAATAAACCAACCAAATATAACAAAAGACATAATCGAACCATCAATCACTTTATATCATTAAAGATCTTTTGACAACCTCCTCAAGTTACCATAAAAGAAACTTAGAATATTTGTATACAATTGAAAAACTTTATCCATATTGAAACTTCGACGCTCATAACGATATAAGCTCCTCGTTCTGATACAAGCATGTAACTTGAAGAAGAAACTAAACGTAACTTGAACTTTCTCGCACACGTAGGTTGTAATAGAAAAATGTAATATTACAAACGAGATGTGAATAGATGTGTGTTTGACTATTATTTGTTCATGTTCAAATTTCAAAACGAAAACAGATGGGTTGTGACACTTTAGGGGAGGTCTAAATACAGTAGTGGACGTTTTTGGTTTGGATCACAAGTTTTCATCTTGTTCTATAATACATGGGGTCTAGGCTACCTGTTTTCTTCTTGTCTTATGGTATTGAGGACCTGTGCTATCGTTTCTTCTTCACCGATAATACTTTGAGTCTGTGTTACACATTTTTTCTTCTGCCATGAAATTTGGGGTTTGTGCTGCTCATTTTAGTCTTACTCTTGTAATGATTTCGCTATCATGATTTTTTAAAATAATTCATCAATGTCTGATCACAAATAAAAATTGCTATTTGGTACAAAGTGCCGTGTTTCTTTTTTTTTGCGACTTTAATTTCCCAAATAAGTCTACTTGGAATATTGTTGTTAACGAAATCTAAGTTTGTTTATCAAACTAATTTCAGCTTTAATTTGGGATTTTTTTAAAATTTTGAACATTTTCATTTAGTATAACCTACGTATACAACAATTCAACAACAATTTTATATCAAAATAGTTTTATGAAACTCTCAAGAAAACCAGAACAAATCTCTATATTTTCCCCTCATGTATAGAAAACAAATCAAAGTTTAAAATCTCGGCAGCTATTTTGAGGCAGGATGTAACAAACATTAGAAGTTAGCGAGCGACGGCGACACCGTTTCATTTCAAGTGTGGCTGGGTCTGTGCTGCGTTTGAATTTATACTAGTAGATTTGTGACCTACTTGCTTGTTTACTGTACGAGTTCTTTTCGTCCTTCAAATGTCCCTTTAGGCTTGTTAGTTGTTTGGGTCCTTTCAGGTATATTAGCATGTTTATTTTAAAAACTAGGTCTGTTTGTTATGGTAACAGTGAGAAAGTGAGGTGATAATAATTTTATTAAAGACTTGAATTAAAATTTTATTACACATTTTTATTTTATTTTTTTAATTACCATAACACTGCATGCTTTAAATACTAATACATGATCTAATGATATTGATAAGATGAGAAAATGCTGTGTTTAGAAGATACATTTTCAATCAATCTATAGGTTTTTTTTGTTCTATTCCTGTATTTCAGACAAAATGTAGTACATACAATCAGTAAAAAAAATTCTTACTATCAAAGAACTGTATTTTTATAAACTAATACATTATAAATGATATTGATGAGATGATAAAATATTGTGTTTTGGCAAAACTTAAATTTGTAATCAATCAACAAAGAGTTTCTTTTTTCTGTGTGAATATTATAAAGAAAATATAAAAAGTCATTCATCGATCGTGTTTTTTATAAAAATACACAGTTGGGTACGCTCGTAACCACTTCTAGTGTTTTAGCAGAAGACAGTAAACATACCATACTAAACGATCCTCGGAATCAGGAATTTATGTTCAAAATGCGCAAGTTGGTATTGCAAACTGCACTTTTGCTACATTTTTACGTGTTACTCTCAAAATACGAGTGCGATATAAATTTTACATTTTAATTCCAGTGTAGGTGTTTGTTAATAAACGTAAAATAAATAACTGGCTACATAAACTTTTAAAAATGGGTTTTCAGCACTGCGGAAAACTGTTCTAGTTCCTGTTTTTTCTACGGATCAGAACTTCGAGTGGAATTAACAGGAATAGTAATTTAAAGTCCGTGCTCAGGACTGTCTTGTTGTTATGTTTTTTTTTTGCTTGTTCCAGTTGTGTTTTTATGTCCAGATAAAATGGGTTTGGCTTAAGACTGAATGGACTCTGAGCTTGGTTGTTTGTATTGTTTTTTTTTTTTTAATCTATGAGACAAGAAAAATGTTCATGTTTATTTTTTTAAATGTTTAAAACATTACTTTAACATTTTGTAATTACCGACACAATTTAAGAATAATAGGTATATGTGAGAACGCCGGCGCTCGAAGATCAACAGTTTAATACGATTAATATATTTAAGATTGCATTAGAAAACTCTTTTCAAATAAACTTACTCGAAAACACCGCTCTTATACCTATCGCTTTAATAAAACAGTTTTCTGTTTTTCGCACTTATGTAGAAAAGTGTGCGAGCTCACTGCCACCTCAATTTATTATACACTTCTCATCAAAAAAATCGAAACACCTTGCAAGTTTACGTTTTGTCAGGATTATCAGAAAAATGTGTACATTTAGGAATAAATGTTAAATGTCGTTTAATAGTGAGTAATATGAGCTTATCAAATCTTAATGTTAATGTTCTAAATTTAAATGAATTTTTCATAGGTTTCGTATTTTGTTAAATGAGTCATTTTTATTCCGTATGGAGTATAAAGGAAATGGATAAAACAACACACGTAAATGAAAAAAAAAAAGCTAAAAAACGTTTATTTAATAACTTGTATTCCCTCCCCGAGCTCTAATTACTGCTTCCATACGGTTCTTCATCGATCGGATGAGAGTCACGATCACATGCTGTGGTATATTGTCCCATTCCTCTTGGATTGCATCTTGCAGCTGGCTAAGTGTTTCTGGGGCAGGATCTCTTGCTCGAATTCGTCTCTTTAATTCATCCCATAGATGTTCAATGGGATTCATGTCCGGGCTTCTTGCTGGCCATTCCATAATAGAGATATCGACTTCGTTAAGATAATCTCGTACGACGCCCGCGGTGTGAGCCCTAGCATTGTCGTGCATGAATATGAAGCCGTTGCCAATAAAATGTGCATAGGGCATCACATGAGGCTCGAGACACTCTTCGACGTACCGATGATAGTTTAGTGCAGGCAGACGTGGCCCAGACACGAAAGCAAGCTCTGTCTTACCGTCGGCGCTGATTCCTCCCCAAACCGTCCACGAACCGCCACCATAGCTGACCTTTTCTTCAATGCAGCATTGTGCATAGCGTTCTCCGTCTCTTCTGTAGACCTTGTTCCTTCCGTCGTTACCATACAGCATAATTTTACACTCATCAGAAAAGAGAACTTTGCTCCACTGTAGGTATGACCAATTTAGGTGCTCACGTGCAAAGTTAAGGCGCGCTCTTCGATGGTCTGCAGTTAATTTCGGCCCATTTGCTGGCTTATGCGGTACCAGTCCACGATCCTTCAACCTTCTTCTAATTGTAGAGTCACTTACAGCCACCCTTCGTACAACACGAAGCCGCTGCTGCAGTTGAAAAGCGTTAAGGCGTCGATTTCTTAAAGAAGTTGTTACAATAAATCGATCATCTCGCTCAGAAGTGACCCGATTCCTGCCAGATCCTGAACGGCGCGTGAACAAACCAGTCTCCCGATAACGTTTATAGACTCTATGAACAGATGACAGGCTTAGATGCAGTCTTGCAGCCACAACACGCTGACTAAGGCCAGAATCCAGCAATGCCACAACTTGGGCGGCTTCTGTGGGCGAAGTATCCATACGTTTTAGAAAAAAAACCTTTTTTCAGACGTCCCAAAGTCACAGTATTGAAATAAAAAACAAAAAGTTTAAGGATAGGCGCCAATTTTTAGTTTTTAAACGCTAAATGTACTCCAACCCTAAACACACATTTGTCTCAAAACAGTGATTCATTTCGTTTATAAGATAAACAAATGAAATTCTAATTTTGAATTTAGAATTTTCGCTTATTACTGTAATGGCCAAACTGCCAGCTATAATATATGTATTTTTTTTCATCGTATGAATTCTTTTTTGTGTTAAATTCGGACAGAAACAATGAAAACGGAAGTGTTTCGATTTTTTTGATGAGAAGTTTATATCGTATCAAACCGGGCGCTAAACCCCCACGAGTGTAGGGCGCACGTTAAACCCCGTTTAAATATTATATTCGTAAGCGTATTGAAATACGTCGCTTAATACACTGCCACGTGTGATTTGATACACGTGGAGTTGTAGTGACAAATGCAGGTCTCTGATGGATCCGAAAGTTGCATTTATCACTGCAGCTTTCGGATTCATAAAACCCTCACCAACAGCTCGGGTGAATTTTGCCTCGGTCGCAAAAACAAACTTTCTCCACTTTTATAAAATTATATTACTCTGCATATAATATTATTACTCTAACGTGATAGTTTAGTAGGTATATTCTGTGATCTAGGACAGCAAGCCTGTGGGGCATAAGCTTTCCATGTAAATTTTCGCTATGATCATTTTCTAAATCCTTCATCCGACATTGTAGTAACATGACATGCGAGTATTACCATCTATTTCCATAACGCTTAACATTTAGGTTAGAAGCAAATTCATGTTTCTGAAACTAAATTCTCGCATAATCATTGATCTGCTAAAATGTTCTCAATAACTTGCTGTTTAGAGTTCCTATTACCATGTTCATTGTATTGAAAGACTATTTTCGAATGTTTACTATGAAAAAAGGATCCACTAAATCCCCTAATCACCACTGACAAACGGATTGTGTGCTAAGTAAAAGGTCTATTTTGCTTTTTTCGTTGTCTTTGTCTAAGAAATCGGACGCTTCGGTTAATTTTCTTGTCATAATACGTCACTTTTTACGACAATCTCTTACTTCAATAAGAGGACAATAGGTACTGGTTTATTTTTGAAGAACTGGCAGTAAAGTATTAGTAAATTAGTTTACTTAAAACCTAAATAATTGCACATTGTAGCAATGGTAGCAGCGTATTGATCTCTTTTCAACTGCATGTTTTGGAGCGTAGAAGGTAGCATACCTGGAGAGCATATAAGTTAAAAAACAGCTCGCGACTTAACTGCCAACACATCCAAGTATCACACTTTGTTAAGTAGTTTTTTAAGGTTGGAATCATCCTATAACTTCTCTTACTTTGAATGAAGCTCAGGCGTGTTAGACTTTTATTGATTAAAACAACATCTGAATCTTTCAGTTGCTCTTTGTGTTTCCTTTTCAGAAATTCCTCGAGGTTCTAGCTAGCGGGCATCGGCTCTGCAAGACCCTTACGGTTTGCTGACATATTTTTGAAGCGTGAACGTGACGAGTCTGTCCGGTTGATTACAGGATGACCGGACAGGAACCTACCCATTGGCAGTATCATCTCGACGGCTAAGGCGTGACACTTAGCTAAGTTGTAGCTATACCCACCAACTTGAACCCGAATACGGTTTAAAAACTTCCAGTACAAACTGAACATTTTCCTTCACGATTTTCACACAGTACAAAATGTTTAACAAAAAGTCACCAAGGATCTATTCACCACTTCAAGTAAAAAGAGCCTGATAAATCACTGTTTCATAGTTGAACAAGCTACAATGTAGTTTTACAAAGCCAAGGTCTACGAATAAAGAAGTTAGACGCTGTAAATTACTAACTCCAACTATAAACAACATTTTTGAACAGATTTTAAAGCCGTTTCTTAGGAAACTTTACTAGAGTGTCACATTGTTGTAGCGATACTGGCTTTTTGTCTTGCTTTAGGGATGTGTAGGGAAGTCCTAGTTGTACGTTTGACTTTAGTAATATACTAGTAAAATGTATTTTGAGGCACGTTAATTCACTTACATTCTAATTAAAGTTATAAAGAGATAATTTAAAGTGAACAGTTATCTGCATAGTCTCTCGGTAATGCGTTTTTATTATAATATTAGTTATCATCATCATCAGCCTTTTAATGTTCCCACTGCAGGGGCACAGGCCTCCTCTCTCTAGGAGAGGGAATGGGCCATAATCACCACGCGGGCCCAGTGCGGATTGGTGGATGTCACATGTCTTCGAATATTAGTTATATAATTTATTAATGAATGTTCTGCTAACGAATCATCATTTAGATACATCTATAATTTCACTATCACTTTAAATAGTTTCACAGTTTTGTTAAAGTTAATTTTGGCTTTAAATGCCAGCGAATAACCATCTAACTCCAGTTTACTATTCAAAATCGAATATTCTACTCTGTCCCGATATCAGATCAAGTTGGCCTCATTATGAAAACTATGAATAGATTTCTCAGAAGCTATATTATTATGTTGAACGTCAAGTTATTGTATTAATAAATAAAAGTAAATTTGGTTTAAATTGACGCAAATTAAATCTTAGTTTTTAATTATACTGGTATTACAGATAACAAAAAAAGAGCAATCAAAAGAAACCTGATAAATAACCAGTTTATAATAAAGAATAGACTTAAGTGTAGGCGTAGTTCTAGACAGAAGTTAATTAAAAATATTTTTGAGTAAAGCAACAAAAGAGTTCCAGATAAGACTTAAGGCTTTGAATTCTTACATCATACAATAAGGCAACTTATCTAGACAGAGAGCTTTTTCTTAGCAATGCATAGCACCTTTTTCCTGTCTAATGATAAAGCTTATCAGTACTATAGGGTATATCACAATAAAATAATAAATTAAAAGGCACTGGCATATATTTTGAAAAGACTGCTTCAAGGCTCAATGTTGGGGCCAGTTCGTTTTCAAAATTGTCTCGACACATCAGACAATGTACTTGCACGTTTCTTACTCTATAAAACTCAACTATTTGTATAGATAGCTTCGTTTAGCAAGAAACTTGACAAATTGGTTACTGCAGCTTCCTATAAATCGTTCAGACGTCAACGCTGGCGCGATGGCCGACCACTTTGGCACAAAAACCGATTTTCCACGGACTTTGTGTAAAGAAAGCTATATCGAAGCGTATTACGTGTGGGTTAAGTGAGGAGAGGCCATAAATCTGCATTTTGCTTAATTTATTGGATGATATATAACTTTTGAAAGTAGGTTAGAAGATATTTTCAAAGTTCTTTTAACCCCTTGAGCACCGATTGTGCATAAGTTTGTACAATTTAATGACTATAAACAATTCTTAATTGCTTATTTAGTCTATACCCCACGTTTTTTTTTCCTTATTTAGTCTATACCCCACGTTTTTTTATTTATTTAGTCTATACCCCACGTCATTCACGTCGAGGGGTTTATTTTTTATTTTACTTGTAGCTAGAAGGAAAGTCGTCCTGAAAACACCCAAGATTCTTGAGTGAATCTGAGTTATTTTTAGGTAAGCGTGTAGATGAAGGTTCATCTAACACGATGTATATCATCAAGTGGCATAGAGTTCAAACATGAGTCTTTAATTTTTTCGAAAAGTTAATCTTAAATATATGCTATTGTAGAAACAATAAATCATATCTAGATATTTCAAGATTGCTGCTTGAGGCATTTTTAGAAAACAGTATGTGAGTTATAATAGAATAATTTAATGAAAAGCTGTGTCAAATATTAAGAAAACATTAAACAAATAGTTCTGCACCACACCACACGTCTTTGAAACTTCTCATACTCTGCAAACTCGTAACAAATTCCAACACAATTCCGAACAAAAGCACTAGATAACAAACAATTACAACGTTTTCGTGCGCGCACCCTAATCTGAGCGTTCGTTTGTACGGCATTATTCTACTCTGTAACATAACCCTCGAATTTGGGAGGATCAGAGGTTTCGGGAGCTTCCATTGTTTTTGGAGACTAAAGACCCACTAATTGTCTAATATGTACATCTATTGAATGAGGTTACAAAGCAGATAAACGGTAAATTAGGAATAGATGTAAGTATGAATAAAGAGTTGAATAATTTCAGCGTCGCTTTGAATGCCAATACAAAAGCTAACTAGTTTAAAGAATTCTAGAAAGAAGTTGAAGACAAAGGAAATTGTACTGGGTAAAGACAGAGAATTTTTGTCTTGGAAGTTAACGACTGACAATAGAGATAAAGTCAGGTAATGTTAAATCGCTGACTGTACTAAAACTTTGTACCAGTAATATTACAGGTATAATTTTACACATTTATAAGACATACCTACATGTTACTGTCCTACTGCCGGACGTAGTAAGACTCAATACTGTTTAAAAAAAATATAAATAAAGATAATCTAGAAAACGAAAAATATGTCGACTAGCTACTACCATAGTTAGCCTGCCTTTAAAAGCGAATCGAAGAAAATAAGTTAGGAATTACGACGGATCTAAGTGGCAAACCAGCACTTTCTAAATACTATCACGTAGCTACGATTGCTCTCAATGCACCTAATGAAGATACCGCTTCCAACATCCAATTTTTCCAGTCTTGTAAAAACAGTCAATTGGAAGAAGAAAAAAATAACTTGAATTCCAAATACTTCAGCCATTTTGTGAGCTGACAAACAGAATAAATTGACTGAACAGACAAATATTTAGCCTCCCTACGACTCTAACGACTGCATTTTCATAAGAAAAAGACCAATAGCTCATTTAATGGCCAATTGGCACACTCCTGCTTATTGTTCCATTATTAATATTTTCTTTTCTCTCACTAAATTGCCTTGCTTCAGCGAAATGTTTTGGAAAAGGTTCTTGATTAGCCTCGTGATTTTCTTTGTACGTCCTTTGTGAGAAAGTTTTTTCTTCAGTTCATTTGGATTTAAAAATGGCGTAAGTTGTCGTCCTTTTTGTGTTGGAGAATTTTTGTGAGGTAGCCTTTGTCAAAGAGCCTTGTAGCGTTTGACTCAAAAGATGTTTGAGAATGCGGAAATATTTCTGAATTTCAATTTATTACAGCAACCCTTACATCAATCAGACTTAAAACCTCATCAGTTCAAACTGTATTCATCCAAATCGTTTGCTTAACTCTAATGAGACACTCATTACCATTGTCCCTGTGGTCCCAACAAAACGCGTGTGTTTAATAGATGGTACCCAAACGATTATCGTTTTGTATAACATAAAAACTTTTCGCTCTCCACTCCACTGCACATGTCCTTATGTTAAACACAAATTGTGTGTCCACCTGCCGCGGGTTAATTGGAATCTTTATACGAAAATATTTGTCCCTTCAGACCCTTCGATACCAAATAACGCTGACCTCTTCAATGTCCTAGTTTCTGAAAACTTACAACAAAATCTGAGGGCGTTCAGAGATCTCATTATACTAGCCAGTGACCCTTCCGCTTGCCTTGATTAACGTTTCCTTGCTTTTGTGTGTAACGTACCAGTTAATATGAATTAATAAGATTTTCTATTCGTTCCATGCAGAGGAGGTGCACTCATACGGGAATTTTATCGGGCCCGTATAATGTTTCGCTTTTTTTTGAATGTAACAATTTAATGATATTCCGCATGGAACCTTCTAACTTCCAAAATTATTCGTGAAAATATTTCTGTATATATGAAATGTAAGACTGTTGAAGAACTTGTGGAATTTAATCAGGGTTATGACTTAATTTTATTATATTAGATTATATTACATCGATTGTTTCTAAACAAAGCTATGAATAAACAATTTCTTTGTCAATCCACTGAGGAAAAAAAGTATCACAAAAGCACACCTTGTCTTTATTTTCCTTGAAAGACGAATTTCTTATTCACCGTATCCGAATTCCCGTCACGAATTTGCCAATGACGTTTCTTCAATACTTCGACCGAGTGTTTTCTCTCCCATTTATTATTTTCCGTTTGTCTTTAGCCACCACTCTTGGCTTGTACGCACAGGTTCGAAAAGTAATTTCCATTGGCCTTCTAAGCGATATCGCTGTTTTTAGAAAACTCAGTGCCAACAATTCGCGGTGTTTTTTCTTTTTCGCTTTCCGATATAAAATTCTGATCGTTCACGTGTTTACTTAGAAAATGAGAGTGTTTTCGGCGCGTTTTTGTTTTGGCTTAGCACCGTATCGTAGGGAAGTTTGGATACAATATCTGAACATTTAAGTGTGAAATTGGTATTGGATACTCCCAATCCTTTTTTGTATAGCATCTGTTTTTGGCAACAATTTCTTTTACCAATCTACTTCTTTACCTTTATGCACTTTAAGTTTTGATAATATCTCTAATAAAAGAGTATAGCCTGCATTGCCATTTTAGATAAAAACGTCTTTATCACAACTGTATTTTGTTTGTAAGCTGGCAACAAATTGATGTTTAAAACTAGTCTCGTACGTAGGCGATTAGAAGAATGCAGGGTCCCTTATTTGTTAGCGGAAGTTGTAAGAATCGATTGAGACGGATGAGCAGATATGTGAGGCGTATTTGTTCGTCTCTTTGCTAAGTGATCCTTCTTATGTGTGTCTCATTTATCTTTTCCATTTGGAAGATTTGTTTTGATGTATTTATTTTTTGTTTCAACGGAAGTAACTATGAAATTATTTCCGTTGTCGATTTTTTGTAGTAAATGTTAACATTAGACTCATCAATCAAGGTTTCATCATGTTATTGTTCAATATGGACTAGGCTCAAGTCGACAGTGAGTTGTCGACGTGCACCTCAAACAGGTATCTGACTGGGTCTACAGGGTTTGACTGGATCTAACTGGTTCTGACAAAATCTGGCAGGGACTGACAGAGCCGCAGCCTGTCAAAGCTGAGGGATTGCTTGAAATAGTCACCATGACTTTAGAATACAAAAGAGACCTAAAGACATGCAATTGCTCCCACTCAAAATAGAAAGATTTAATTATGGTTTCTCTTTATTCCAAATAGGGTGTTTCACGTTTTTATTTCATCTACTATTTCGCTTCTCTGTGTGAAATGTCGAAATAATACCTAACACACGTCACAACCATAGCCGTTTGCAAATAAGTACATACATATACGGCCCCACGTGGACACTAATGGACAGGGATCCCTGTGGCTTTATTTTTAATCAAATCCATTCCACGCCTGTCCATGTTTATTATTCGAGCACACTCTGCAATAGAATTAAGTCTGCCATCATTTAAAGTAGGTTTTTTTTTAATTCTGCAAATGAATCATTCCTCGGCGTCGTTTGTATTGTTGTTTTTTTTTTGTTTTTGTTAAGGTATACCTAGTGGTTGTTAACAACAGTTAACGTTGGCAGATATTGTTCAGTGGTTTTGTATTGTTTGTCTATTAGAATTTCTATGATATTGATTTTTAGTGATCGTTCTATTTTTGTTTACATGATAGTATACATTTAATTATTAGTGATCTTTGCCTTTTATATATTTAGTGTAAACATTTCGACCGTTATATCAATGTAGGCAGCTTTATATTTTCTATTTGGTAAATCACAAAAAACAACCTTAAAATTAAACCGATCAAATAACATAAAATTATAATCAAAGCTAAAGTTTGATATCTCAAGAAGACCAGTCGACTTAGCTATTTTAAAATGAATGAACGAATCACAATAAAACGTAGGATCTTTTATTTTTTTTCTTACTTCGCTTGGCATAAAACAGCTATGAAACAAAACCATTTAGACCAGTGCAAATAGCTTTTGAAAGGGACTTAAATAGTAGTAGAATGAAACCCATTGGAAAAGGAAGATAATATAGCAAAAATTTAAGGAAAAATAAATTACGGTCGATCTGAGGTCGGGAAGTGGATGGGTGTGCGCTTTTAAGGGGATAAAATGGTTTATCTCTAATTCCGGCAAAACTACTGGTTTTATGGAAAAATGTCTAATAGCAAACTTGTAGGTCATAGAAAGATCTACCACTTTTGTATTTACACTTTTTCACATAGCCTCAAAATCTATGTGAAAAGTTAAAAAAACCGAGTTTTTGAATTTAATTTTTATCTCCTTTAAAAATTACTTTTTTTTCACAAACTTTGGTAAGAAGTTTCCTTTTCATGTCCCAAACTTGCTATAATTTTTTTAATTAAAAATATTCACAGTTGCTCTTTATTTTGACTTAACATCGAAAAAACAGCCTATTTTTCAATCGAAAAATCTCACGTAAAAATATGTGATTTTTTAAAAAAGTTTATTGGCTTCTTATTCATTAGAATCTTTATTTTTTGATGGTGTAAAAAAATATATACATTACTATAGTATTTTTTTTCAGAAAATGCAAAAAACTAAAAAATCTCCAATCAGAAATTTCTTTTGTTTAATCATTATTAGCGACCCGCTCCAGCTGCGCGCGTGTGCAAAGGTGATATATTATACCTATAAACCTTCCTCTGGAATCATTCTATCTATTAAAAAAAACCGTATCAAAATCCGTTGCGAAGTTTTTTGCTTTTAAAGATCTAAGCATACACATGGATAAGCAACTTTGTTTTATACTATGCAATGATGTACTGAGGTATTTATTAAATTTTTTATAAAAGATTTAAAGGGTATTTCATGTAGGAAATGTGATTGCTGCTATTTTATGCGGTAAAAACGTTGTCTTATTAAATTTTAGCTTCGTTTAACCAGTCAACGTTATTTATATTCATTACATATGTTTAAATAATATAATCTTGCCTCATATATTTTATCTTACATTCTAATCATTTATTAGTTTTTACCATTGGTTTTTGTCTCTTTGATAGCATTTCTTTATGGTTAAATTCGAAAAACTTACTTACTTATGATTCAGATGATGAAATTCATCATCTGAATCATTAACTTCCTCGTAGGTTTGTTCTTCCACATTGGAGCATTATGTAAGCATACGCAATTGCAGCAGCCACATTTCCAACATGAAATCCCCTTTAAATCTTATAAAAAATTTAATAAACACTTCAGTACATTATTACATAGTATAAAACAAAGTTGCTTATCCCTGTGTATGCTTAGATCTTTAAAAGTTCGCAACGGATTTTGATGCGGTTTTTTTAAATAGATAGAATGATTCCAGAGGAAGGTTTACAGGTATAATATATCACCTTTGCACCCCTGCGAAGCTGGAGCGGGTCGCTAATAATGATTAAACAAAAGAAATTTCTAATTTGAGTTTTTTTAGTTTTTCGCATTTTCTGAGAAAATTTACTATAGTAATGTATATATTTTTTTACACCATCAAAAAGTAAAAATTTCAAGGAATAAGAAGCCAACAAACGTTTTTAAAAAATCACATATTTTTACGTGAGATTTTTCGATTGAAAAATAGTCTATTTTTTCGATGTTCAGTCAAAATAAAGAGCTACAGTGAATATTTTAAATCAAAAAAATTAGGGTAAGTTTGGGACATTAAAAGGTAACTTTTCACAAAGATTTGTGAAAAAAAAGTGATTTTTAAAGAAGATAAAAAATAAAAACTAGAAACACAGTTTTTTGGACTTTTCACATAGATTTTGAAGTTATGTCAAAAAAGTGTAAATACAAAAGTGGTAGATCTTTTTATGATCTACAAGTTTGCCATTTGAATGTTTCTCCTAGAACCAGTAGTTTTGCCGGAATTAGAGATAAACCATTTTTTCCCCTTAAAAGCGCACACCCATCCACTTCCCGACCTCAGATCGACCGTAATTTATTTTTCCTTAAATTTTTGCTATATTATCTTCCTTTTCCAATGGGTTTCATTCTACTACTATTTGGGTCCACTTTTTATCGTTAACGATGCTATTTGCACTGGACTAATTCGCATAGTGGAATAATAAATAACATTTTGAATACAGTAATTTATGCGAAGCTCCAAAAGTAGCGGCGCCTAGCACGACCTACTTTTGTTCAACAAAATATTGTGAGACAATGTTTATGTAGTCATGAAGATAGGTATTTCTGAGTACTCTGCAACTTAATCAACTTGTTTGATATTAAATTTTTTTTGGCACTGATTTAAAGGAGCAGTTGTAAATAGCGGTTTTGGTAAGTTAAAAAATATAAATGGGATGTTTAATAACTAGTTCAGCAGTTAAAGCTAAGCAGTAAAATAAACAAAAATGAGTAATAAAAAATAATAAAACTGATCGGTGAATACAAAATTGAGCAGAAAAATAATTAAATGGGCAGTAAAAATGAATGAATGGGCAGTTACGTGTGGGCAGTAATAAATCAGAATTTGTCGGAAAGAAATCTCATTCTAAGCAATTCTATAAATAATGAGGTTGTAAATTATTGTTGAGATAATAATATAGCGGTGTGACAAACGGGCAGGGACAGATAGACGAAGTCGCACCATAAGGGTTCCTTTTTTTAACCGACTTCAAAAAAAGGAGATGGTTCTCAATTCGGTTGTATTTTTATTTTTTATTTTTTTCACTATTTTCATTGTCACTATCCGATTGAAGCAATGGCACGACAGAAGCGTTTAATTGCGATGTACTTGGTACATTGCAGTCAGTAACGATATTTTCCTCCATAATAATGAGAAATCAGGACAATTATGGCATTAATTAACAATAACAACAAAATATTGATAACAACAATGCACTCGCACGCATAATAATACGAAAACGAATGCAAGAATTCAAAACATGAGCTCACGCGAACAATTACCAACCCTGTAATTGGTCGCTTCCGCCACCCGCGCTATAAGCTCCGCCCAACTAACGAACATTTGACCTCTCTTTTCAATGAAATTGAGTTCGGGTGTCACCGCTCGCTATGATCTGCCGATCTATTTATCGATCTGCCCATTCCATCATTTTTACTGCCCATTTAGTTATTGGACAGCTCAATCATTTTTAGATATTGACATTGTATGATAAAATAACCGACAAGTTGTTTTTTTTTTACTGTCCATGTTTTACTGTCGCAATAATTAATGAACTGCCATTAAATTAAATAACTGCTCAATATGTTTTTGAACTGATCATAATAACATCTCAAATATTTAAATAACTGCTCAAAAAATTAGTTCCCGTTTTTTTTTAAATAATCTTGGTGTAGCTTATGAACTTGTGGACATGATACTTTTTGGATTCTACATTCATTTAATCGATAGCTGCTTTTTATAATCGCACTGGCAGGACGCGTGAGAGAACTGGCATCTTCTCAGTGTCAGTACCAGGACCAGGGTAACTGGTCCTGACAACCAGCTACGGTAAGCGTGGATTTGCTGTCGACGAGCAATGGAAGGCTCACAATTTCATTGTCCAGTAGCCTTCTAAACCGAGTTCAAATCTTTGACGCTCCATCCTGGAGCAAAAGTCATTCACATATTCATTTCCAGCCTTACAAAAAAACTTAAAAAACCAACAGTAAAAGAAATACACCTACCATATTGTCTCTTCACCACCCTAGGCTGACTGGCAGAGAATGCCTAAGGCATTAAGTCCGCCTTTGTACCTTGTGTTGCATGAAGATTAAATAAATAAATAAATACATACAAAAGTAACATATGTACGAGTAATAATATATATTTAACTACTCACTTTTTATGCAGAGTTAAGTACACAAAATAATATACCCGTAAAAACTACTGCGCAACTTATAGAAAAGTTTAATTAAATCAGTGAATTAAAAATCCCATCACGTAGTCTTTTTAACAATAAAAACAAACCTTAGACAGTCGTTAAAAAGTGCACCTCAATAATAAAAACAAAACCGCATAAAGCCACTGTACCCGTACATCAGAAATTCAATTATTTTTCACTGCGCAGAAAAAAGAGATCCTTTCGGAATGTTAAACTAACATCACTAAACCGAGATGGAGGATAATCCTAATAACGTCTGACATTTTCATATTTCCATTCCGTTTTTCTCTGCGAACTAATTTACGTACATCCTTTTGATGGTAACATCTAACGTTCACAGCGCTAAATGGGAAAGCAAATTTGTTTAGCCGAAAGCATTACTCCAGCCATTTCGGTTTCCAATGCTGACCGGATGATATTCTTTTTATTCTTGGAAGAGACTCACCTGCAGAAATTTTAAACTGGTTGGAAGGCAGAGTTGGATCGGAAAGGACAGCTATTATTGGTTTATCGTGGGACGTGGTTAGTAACCTTTCATTTGTTTATTTGGACCCTGGCTGCCGGTATTTGGCTGCTGGCGAATCTACCACTGTAATTGGAGACTGGAAAGAAAGAAATAAAAATCTACTGAAGAGACAAGGCAAGAAGAATACGTTAAGAGGACTGTAGACTTTAGTAATTGGATGAAGAAAAGGAATAACATGAAGTTGCAATAAAAGGGAGGTGCAATCAATTTGCAGCTGTATGCTAAAGACTTTTAAGTCTATTTCGATTTGCTTTCAAGCTAGTTGCTACATCAACGAACTGTAGTTTTATTAGAAGCTAACACCAAGCTGCAAGACTAAGTCACTTCAGATAGCCACGGAATAATAAAATTCAGTCCATCAAAAAATGTAATTTTAAAATGACCGTTTTTATCAAACGAAATTGAGTAAATAGATGCAGGTGGGCTGTGAATAATTGATTTGTTTCTGTTATACCAAATAATCCGGGGAGTGTACAATTGAATTATAAATGGCCACCCGAGTATCTACATTCGCCTGTTCACCCTGTTTGCTAAATGTGTTTTGTTTATCGAGTTTACGTTTTGTAAAAAGTGTGCTTCAATTCGGTAATAAAGGGTTAAAATATTGTTAATCATGTTTTGGTTCGGTTTTAATTTCTGTAGGTTCTTGTTTTGGTAAGGAAAAATTATCCAACAATCATCTCTTGGGTGGAGCGAAAAATAATGTCAGACTTTTACTGACTAAAAACCCACCCGTTCCTATATTGACTTATACTAGGGCTATAGCCTTCTTTTCAGACCTGAACCCTTGGCTCCTGTAGGCTTGACCCTTCTGCAGGGTTGTGCTGCCGGTTTTTCAATATTTTCTAGAACCATAGTTTTCCTTTTCGAAAATTCTCCTTGCACGATATATTTACACAAGCCATCTAAAAACAGCACTTTCGCAATCAAGAATTCAAAAAGCGTTTTCCGTACCCACAATCTCATTCTAATATAAAACAGATGAGACGATGCGATATATTGAAGACAATCGGATATAAACGCAAATGTCGTCTAAATATGCAAACGACCACCAGAGAAACGCGGAGCCGCGCGCCATTTTTCAATCGTACGCGAGTCGGCGTACTTAATCGTTTCAGCCTACAGATTAACTTTTTGTCAAAATACTTGGAGATTTTTGTTTCGTGATTTTTTTGGTTCACTTAAATTGAGATTGTGAATATATTTCCTTCTTTTGAGGTTACTGTTGGTAATTAAATTAAGATTTTTGATTAACATAAAGGCCTAGCAGACATACACGATATGATTATTCAACAGCGCCGTATCGAAAATGACTGTCCGAGGTTAGTCCCGTCGGTGTAAACATTTAGCCATAAAGGACGAGTATCACCCTCTAAAGTGGGTTATGTGGTAACATTAATCATTTATACCGCTAAAATATACATTTAAGACATGAATTCGTAATACTTAGGTATTACGAAGGTTAGCTAGGTAAGTTTAAATTCCATCCAGACTTTGCAAACAATAATCCCAATCAAAAATAATTCAAAACACGAACTAGTAAAGAAGTAAGACTGATCAAAAAACCAATCGATACTATTTCATAATCAGCTCGAACCACAAAGGACTACAAGAAAAAGAACCCTAATTTGAATATCAAACTTATTCACTTTGAATAATATCAATTCCAAAGTATCAAAGTTACTCGCGGAAAAGTATATTTTTTATATTTTATTTTTCACCAACAGTAGAGCAATCAATCGCGGGTCTGGCAGACGTCTGCACAGCGCAAAAGAAATGTCAATAAACGACAAGAAAATTTATCTTTTCCTTGCGGAAATTGAAATTTCGACCTCCGGCCGTCAAGTGGGGGTTGTCACCACAAATGTACTGGTTAAAAGGGAAGATTAAGCCTTCTATATTGATTTTTATGACTAACTAAATAGCTTTTTGAAGAGGAAATTGTAAATGGTTAAAGAATGAAATTGGATGACCAGCTTTTAAGTATCTTATAGTAGTGACAAGTACCAAGGAGGTACTCAATATATAACTAACAGGTATTATACTTAAAGACTATCAAAAATTTTGCTTCCACCAATTCCAGGACCACAATTTTCTCTAAGCTCTGCGATCCCATCGCAATCTATTGGTCACAGTCCAATACAGAGTCCACCTCGTACGAAGAAATATATTCATAGTTACAGTAACGCCACAATTTATTTGCTCATTCAACGGAATCCGACCGTAGCATTATCATAACTAAAGGGCAAGGCACAAAAATTTTCCCATTCGATTTTGGGTCCGTTTTACAGAAGTCGGCGGGACCCAAGTCCCCTTAGCCATAAAAGTTATTTTACATTGATCGCGACTTTCCACAAAATTGAATTTGCACAGAAATTCTTTCTATACCTAAGTTTATTTTGAGGTTAACAACGTGTGGGGGTCCATTGAATTTGATGGACTTAACTTTATTCAAATGTTATGCTCTTATTTAAATATTTTTCAAATAATATGCGAGGTTGTGGTCGTCTGGCGGTTTTTAGAAACCAGTTAGATGAAAAAGGTTGTATAGATGTTTCTATTGCATTTAACATTACAAAACATAATAAGTTTTATAACATACCCATTGCTGGGACGCAAGCCTCCTATCTAGGAGAAAGAATCAGTCATAATCCGCCACCCTGGCCCAGTACTGATTACTGGAGGTCACATGTCTTGTCTTCGAATTGTTGGTTCCAGGACTTACCGGTTTCCTGACGATATTTTCTTTCACCGTTTTGAGAGCAGTGGCTCTCAAAACGGTGAAAGAAAATATATATATATAAATATTTTCTTTCACCGTTTTGAGAGCAGTGGCTCTCAAAACGGTGAAAGAAAATATCGTCAAATTTATAGTATCACCACTGTGATACTATAAATTACACAAAGTAATTGTACTTGGCTAGGCTTGAACACTGCTTCCCTATTCAACCTTTTTCAATACCTTCAGCGTATTTAATTATTAAAATATATTTTTTCTGAGATTATTTTTCAGCAAGCAGCAAACCTGAATTGAGGAATTTATTTGCTAATTGTCTGCCCCTTTGTCCCAAGTTTGGTCACCACTATCATTCCACTCAAAATGTAATGACCAATGTTGGCTACACTTCAGCATACTCCACAGTCGGTTCCTTTGTCCCAAGGTTGGTCACCCTACTTGAAGCGTAATGTCCAATGTTGGCTACACTTCAGCGTACTCCGTACTACTCCAGATCCAGACAAGAGGCCTATCAAAGCTGTTTGTAGTCTGTCAGTTGATATTGGAGTGTGAATAGCGACGCTTGAGTACATGATCTATAGGGGACAATTAGTATTAGTAGGCTACGTATGTAGCAGGGTATTTGCTATATTCTGTTACTTTTAAGATTATGATAAATTAATGTCTTATAAAGGTGTTTTTGGTTTATTTCTGCGCTATTTAGCATCGAATTCCAAAATTAAAATAATCCAATTTTTTTTTTTTATTTGGAAGCAAATGCTTTTACAAACGGCCTGGATTATCAACTTTTATCAGATTAAACATCATAACATTTGAAACCGAGGTAATTATTTACATAATATATGTACTCGTTGCCGATACATATGTATCATGTAGTCATGCTTGATTTGTCAATGTAAATATTAAAATCACTACAATTCTTGTGAGTTACTTCAATTCAAAATCTATACCGGTTGTTAAAAAATGATATCCTAAGATAAGAAATGTAAGAGAAATAAATAAATAATTATCTGCTCGAGAATCTCATCTTTTTCCGGAATTAAGTTAAAAACAAACCCTAAGCTTTAGCCCTTAAATATTTATTTATTCATATTATCATTATTTCAGGGCTAAACCCATAAATATTTATTTTATGATTTACTAGCTTTTGTCAGCGGCTTCGCCCGCGTACATAAAATATAGTCTATGTCACTCAGTGGTAAAGCAGCTTTCTATTGTTGCTAATTTTTTTCTAATCGGACCAGTAGTTCCAGAGATTACCTCCTACAAACAAAAAAAACAAACTTTACCTCTTTATTATATTAGTGACTAGCTTTTGCCCGCGGCTTCGCCCGCGTACATAAAATATAGCCTATGTCACTCAGGAGTAAAGCAGCTTTCTATTGTTGCTAAAATTTCTCCAATCGGACCAGTAGTTCCAGAGATTACCTCCTACAAACAAAAAAACAAAAAAACAAACTTTACTTCTTTATTATATTAGTGTAGATATCCTAAGATAAGAAATGTAAGAGAAATAAATAAATAATCATCTGCTCGAGAATCTCATCTTTTTCCGGAATTAAGTTAAAAACAAACCCTAAGCTTTAGCCCTTAAATATTTATTTATTCATATTATCATTATTTCAGGGCTAAACCCTTAAATATTTATTTTATGATTTACTAGCTTTTGTCAGCGACTTTGCCCGCGTACATAAAATATAGTCTATGTCACTCAGTGGTAAAGCAGCTTTCTATTGTTGTTAAATTTTTTCCAATCGGACCAGTAGTTCCAGAGATTACCTCCTACAAACAAAAAAACAAAGAAACAAAAAAACAAACTTTACCTCTTTATTATATTAGTGTAGATTACTAAAGTAAAAATATAACTGAGTATTTTGTGAATATTTATTTCAAGTCCCTTCCTGTTGCCATTATTGATTGCCCCACTTTAATATATTTTTTGGTACCTATTTGTTGTAATATGCGGCTGTAAAAACACATAATTTATGAAAATTTCACCAGTCTAACTATTGCGGATCTTGAGATACTGCCTGGTGACAGACAGCGAAGTCTTAGTAATAGTGTCTTGTTTTTACCCTTTGGGCTATAAAGAACCACTAAAGTACTTTTAGCTACAAAACGTAGTACCATTGGCCACTGCGATAACCGGAGGGCGACAGCGGCTTGTGGGGAGCGGGGGACGAGGAGTCGAGCGCCGTCGTCGCCGCTGCTAACACGTACCACCATTCATTTTTGCGAAGCAGTAATGCTAGCAAAGAAGGAAGCTGACCGCATATGGCAACGGCGCTCATGCCCCAGACGCCACAGGGATTCCATATCCATAGGCGCAGGTTGGCGGACGGCGAGCAATGGGTAGCTCGCCGTCCGGTCATCTGGTAATCGTCCAGACCAAGCCTAGTGATCGACAGCGCGCGCGAATTGTCAGCAAACCGTAGGGACCCTGCAGAAGGGTCGAAGCCAACTGGGACTGAGGGTTCGTGTCTGAAAGGAAGGCTAGTATATATGGAGACATAGGCACGGGATAGGTTGTTCAGTTAGTAAGAGTCTGACACTGTCTCCCACTCTCTTCAAGGGCGGGATTCATCATTGGAGGATTTTTATCTACCATAAAAAAAACCACCATTTATTTCACTTCACTCATACGACACGGACCAATAACGCTCGTTCTTATAGTCCAATACACAAACCTACCTATATTTACAGTCTGCTATTTTATTTCTACTAACTCCGAGTATCACCAACAAGTACTCTGTCATCATCATCTTCTTCTTGCCATTGTCCCGTTTTATTTGGGGTCGACGCAATATGTTTTTTTCTTCCATTCTGTCCTGTCAACCGTCACGCTATCACTAACTCCTCTGTCTTCCATATCACTTCTCACACAATCCATCCATATCTTCTTTGGTCTCCCTCCCCCTTTCCTTCCATCCACATTTATACTCATGACTTTTTTTGTAACATGCGTTTCATCCCTCCTTTTTACATGGCCATACCAAGACAAACGGTTCCCTCTCAACTCTCAACAAGTACTCTGTAATCTTTTAAAATTCTGCTGACTTCCTATAAGAGATAAGTAAGCTACGCTTACGCCTCTCACTTGTACTAAGATTTGTGGCTTTACTGACCTCTTCCAGTATCGAATGAAAGATTTATGGAGGTCGACATCCACTCTTTACACAAAGCCGGGGTCACAAAGTATGTATGTGCCCCGGGCTAAACATGTATCTTATTGATTTGTTTATGTATAAGGTCATCAAGATCATAAGTAAATAGATATATTCTGTAAATATATTGATTGCATAGCAAATAGAAAAAGAATTTATTGATTGGTATATCAAATAGTGTTGATTTTTAGTTAAGCAAAGCAATTCTATTAGAAACGTACCTTTGGCCTTGTTTTGCTAGTGTAGTATTTTTTTTTCAACCGAAACTCTGTGTTTGACAATATCTAACAAATGTGATTGTAGTAACAATTGATGATCTTTTAAAAACATTAATTTAATGATAAAATATTAATTTAATATTTTATAAAAATCCTAAGGTAAGTTACCGGTAGCATGACGTGTGACATCTGAATGGGAGAAGAAAACGTATTGCATCGATCCCAAATAATATGGAAAAAGAGAAAGAAGATGATAACTTTATAAAATTCGTAGTGTGGAGCCACCAACCACACTAGGAATTACTTCTGGTCGTAGATGCATTCTCAAACAATCTTGTTTTGCCCGGAACAAATATTTGTTCTGTTGATGAACTGTTAGCTGTTGGTCATACAATATAATTTATTGATATCCACACAGGCACCGGACCTGATTATAATGCAGGCTTGCGAATGGCGAACAATGGGTAGCTTGCCATCCGGTCGTCTCGTTACCAGAGGTCCAGACTAAGCCAGGTTGTCGCCGGCGCTCTCTATTCCTACGTCATGGAGTTGTCAGCAAATGTAGAGGCCCAACTGCAGTGCAGCGTAAAGCTTACTGGGGCCCCCATCCAGTTTCTGAAAGGAAGGTCCGACCCCGGTATGAGGGTTAAGAAGGAATGGGGTGGCTCGTTTAGTCAGTAAAAGTCTGACACTGTTTACCGCTCCGCCCAAGGTCGGGATTCGTGATGATTTTTCCCACCACAAAAAAAAAACCTGACTATACACAGCGCAGCAGTCAATCTCTAAAATGATGCCTACAGACATTTTAAACGATCTACTAGACCTTGAAAATCTATAAAGTTGGCAGCCGTTGATGCATCGAGCAGTTCTAGAGGGTTTTAACCTTGGATCATCTTAGTTGATAAGTCTTCAGCTCAAAGTCAATGAGTCTAGATTAAGATTATCTTTTTCCCTACTTGACGTTTTGTCAGTATCAATTCACCGAGTATTTAGTTTTTAATTCCGAAAGAGTTGGGTTGTTTTCCTATGAATTTGCATAAAAGAAATTCGAATATGTTTGAAGTATGTAATATGAGAGCATATAAATCGAGTTAGCATTCATTGACAAGCTTTGTTGCGGTAGTCAATTATACTCATAGTCATCAGCCTTTTTTTAATATTTCCACTGCTAGGAATTAGACCTCTTCTCGAGGAAAGGGAAGGAAATGAAATGTGATGTATGTCACATGTCTATACATTTTTGGTACTAAAATATGCTAGTTTCCTCACGATGTTTTCCTTCATCGTTTTTAATCAAAACTTAAATGAACTTTGATCCATTTTACAAAAGTCACGGTTGTTTTGACAATGATTCTATATATTATCCAGTATTGTACATTTCAGTAGCAAAACTATACGAAATTTATTTTAACCACTAAACTTGACATAAAAAAAAAATTGCCACAAATCCAATCCATTTCGGAGTTTTTAGCAATCATTATTTAGTGCCTCTTTTTGTAACCTCAAACATTCAAGTCAGTAAAACATTGAGATCTGAATAAACAATACCAGTTTATTCATTTCATTTTCCCAGCGTTTCTACCACCACTTAAAAATTCTAGCTATAAAAACACAGACCTATTTTATTCTCCAGGTAGGGGACATTTCAAACGAGAGTGACACTGGTCCCTCAAGTGTCTTATATTTGTTCAAAACTTTCTAAAGCCTCATCTAGACTAGGCAGGTCTAGATAATATTCATCGGGTGCCTAATGGAAATATGAATTATTCTGTCGCAAGCACTGGGGTGGACTCTCGTAATAGAATAGTTGAAGGCAACGTTGCTTTCAAAGTCATTGCCGTCAGTCAAATGTCTATAGTTTGGCAGTTGCTCTGAAAAATATTATAGTGACCATTTGTTGAATTTATATTTGTTTCGGTAAAGTAGGCGGTTTTAAAAAGGAAAAACAGTTCCAGTAAATTTAGTTAGGCCAATTTCTGAGCGAAAAAAAAATCATACTATGTGCGCAATTCCAGTGGTCGATGTTTTCAGAGCCAATCGCATTTTTTTTTTGCGGCGGGACATTAAATAATTTTTCCGAAATGAGAAAGCGTATCAGACTTTTATTAATTGTCATAATAATAGTTTATTTGTTCGAAAAACTTACAGATACACACAGTTAAATAGGAAACAAAGTAAAGTTAAAATAAAAATAATAATAGCTGGTACAAAATCATCTATACATATAATAAAACAGTAACGAAAGAAAAACTGTACATTGAGAATTTTCTGGAAAAAATTAGTGGGTTTTGTTAGAAAAACGTAACTGATGACAAAAAGTGACTTTTTAGAATTTTTGTCTGTTTGTCTGTGCCTATGGTACGGGTTGGCGCCAAAACTACTGGATAGATTGATTTGAAATTCAGCAAAAATGTTCCTTGTAAACCAAGGAAGGCTTTAGGCTACATATTATCACGCCGTAAGTTATGGGAGGTAAGCAATATTGAATTTAAATGGTGCAATGGATGCAAGGGTGTAACTTTTTTTTCCGTGGGCCGATCGACTCAAAACATCGCATAAACATTACTCTAAATTAGTTATCCGGGATGCCATATTTATTTTTTCAGTAGTATCCCCAGTGCAAGATTTAGGGGATGTTAAAGTTTGTATGGGAGAATCTTATTGCTTGGGTTAATTAACTTGAAACTTGGCACGTAAACTTATTTAGGTAAATAATAAAAAATTCTATTATTAGTTTTTCAAAACATCGTAATTTGGTCAAAAAAACATAGTTTAATGAATATTAGTAGTATAAAGACAATTTTAAAACAGCGCCATCTATGAGATTACACAAAAATCAAATCAAGTTACATTTTGACTCTTTTTGGAAATGAATAATTTTTTGACCATGTTGGCAAGGTTAGCAGTTAGTTATTCTTAAAATTCATAGATGGTAGTGCGCATTTTCTTCATAAAAGTCGTATAATTCGTTTTGACAAATTTAAGTTTCAAAAAACCCTCAAAATCTCACGACATAGGTCGTGTTCAAGATTTCATAGTCTCTTACCGCGCAGGTCGAATTTACTCACAACTGGAAATAAAAAATGAAAAAAAAAAACAAGCCCAAACAGAGCAAATGTTACTTATTTATTTTTAGGGAAATATCTTAGGTAGTGGTTGGTTCCTTTTACGAAAAAATGTGGGTTAATACATAATTTAAAAAAATAGTTTATCTCTTTAATGGTGTAACGGCGTTCTCCATGTTTATATGAAATGTCTTATTCTTATTCTAACGGTCTAACGGATTTATTTTGCAACGCAATCTAATCTTTCAATGTTATATACGTACAACGACATCTACTGACTCAAATTAGTACAAACGAAAATATTACATTAACAAAATAATATTATTTTTATCTTTCGACTACCGTAATTACAGACACAATTAAACGACAACAGTGATATGGAAATTTGTGTCCTCTTGGGACTTAACTAAAGAGTTTTACGAATAATCTATACATATAGGTAATTATAATAAAATCGTAGGAAAGTCAAAACTGTTCATTAAACATTTTTTTAAAAGAATACTTGGGAAGTGATCTACAATCGATATCGAAGCCAAAAATATACATAGTTTTTAGAATTTTTGTCTGTTTGTCTGTATGTATGTCCAGGCTAAACTCAAAAACTTACTTGGATATATATTTATACAAACTGCATGGATTATCTTAAAATTTTGCTTGAATAAAGGATAGGCCAACATATAGGCTACATATTATCACGCTATCACTTACGGGGGAGGAGTTGTGAGTACTTATTTTTCATACGCATTCTGTGACAGTGTTTAATCTAACGACGCATATTTAAATGTTGTTGTTGAGTAAGTCATGCTATTATCTGGCTTTACACTATAAATACTACGACATTTAAGTAACTTGGGCAGAGAAACAGTTGAATGTAGTAGCATATAGCAAATTTTAAAACAGCGCCATCTATTTGATTCCATAAAAATCAAATTCTTCCTAAACGTGGTATCGTATATTATATTTTTTTTTATTTTTTTTTTATTATGAGGTGTACAATAAAGCTTATAAGCTTTTTTTTGTGCATAATGTGGACAGAATATACAAATACAAAATCGCACAATGCAATATATAGGGCAGGGTATAGTTCGTTTTGAAAAATTCAAGTTCCAAAAAACCCTCAAAATCTTGAGCAGAGTTGAGCAAGACTATAAAAAAAAATGCGGTGTTACGTATTACAAAAAAAATATGTTCATTAAAATATCGCCATCATCTGTCTGAAGATTTTGTGCGAGCTTTGAGGCGTGCTTCTTTTTTTATGGTAGGTGAAAATCATCGAATGACGAAACCCGCACTTGTGCGGAGCGGGAGACCAGTATCAGACTCTTACTGACTAAAAAAAAACCTACCCTGTACCTTCCTTGCCTTATTCGTAGAGTCGTGGTAACAGTTTGCATCATCCTAGGCTCCAGGCGGCTTCGACCCTGAAGGGCCCGTACAGTTTGCTGACAACTCCTTGAGGCGCGCGGGAACGGTGCGCGCCGTTGACGACTTGGACTCGGCCTGGACAGTGACCAGACGACCGGAAGGCGAGCTACCCATTGCTTACCGTCCGCGAGTCAGTGTCTACGGTTGCTGGATATCGGCAGGATCGCGGCGGCGACGTCTACGGCGAGGGCGCTGTTGCCTTTGCCTTATGCGGTCGGCCTCCTCCTTTACGAGCATTACTGCTTCGCAGAAGGAGGCGACCGCCTGCCGTTCCTCTTCGTTGCGGACCATGGCCTGAACCAGGGCCCGGCGCGAGAGGTCGCCGCCGCCGATCACCCCCACGAGGACACGGCGATGCTCTTTCCAAGCAGGGCACACCTCCACCGTGTGCTCCACCGTGTCCTCCAGGCTCGCCTCACAGTGGCGACGCCCGGACGTCTCTTCCGCACGAATCCGGTGCAGGAATCTCCCGAACTTCCCATGTCCGGTGAGAACCTGCGTCATGCGGAAGGTGAGTTGAGGCGTGCTACTGGAGACGAAATCGATGTAACTGATGATCGTGTGCTGAACACCTGTCTCAGTTCACTTCAAGATGTGGACATTTCTATCGGCGGCAATCCACTGATCTAATATGGATTACTAGCTCCCCAATCGTCACCGCATCAAGACTATAGAAATCGAGAGTATAACGCTGAGACAGAGTTCTCTTCAGAGCAAAAACAGATTTATGACATCGTCCTTGAAAGCGTTGTGCAAAACCAGGGCAAAATGTTTTTCTTAAGTTGCTCCTGTTGGAACAGGAAAAACATGGCATACTTGCAGAGGTCAGGAGGCAAGGCAATATTGCTATTGCTGTCGCGTCGTTGGGAATTGCTGCCACACTGCTTCCGGGTGGCAAGACAGGACAAGCCATGTTCAAATTCCCGTCGATTTAGAGAGCGTCAAAACGCCTGTTTGTGGTGTATCACGTAACGGCGATAAGGGACACGTGCTTAAGGATTGCTCTTTGATCGTATGGGATGAACGTATTATGGCCAATAGGAAGGCAGTTGAGGCCGAGGACAGAACCCTGCAGGACATCCGCGGCAACGAACATTTGATGGGTGGTGTCACAGTTTGTTCAGTGGCGATTTCAGGCAAACGCTTCCCGTTTGCTACGTTGAAACCTTGGCTCCGATCCTGTTGGGCTCCTACAGTTGCTGCCGACTGCTGGAGGCTCAGGGAATAGTACGCGCCGTCGACGACTATCAAATGGGTGGACAAAGAGCTACCCATTGCTTGGTAGTCGCAAGCCCGCGCCTACTGTGGCCGTAAATCGGAATTGGAGACACGGCGGCGGTAGCTGCGGCTTGAGCGCCTTTGCTTTTGCCTGATGCAGTCGACCCCCTTTTTTAGCCGCTAGCATTACTGCTTCGCAGAAGGAGGCGACCGCCTGCCACTCTTCTTTGCTCCGGATCATGGCCTCTGCCAAAGTCCGCTGCAAGTCAAAGCCCACTGCGAGAGAGGTGGACAGGAGGTGCTTCCAAAGTCTCTCGATAGAGCGTTCGCCAGCTTAGAAGAATTCATTTGCTGTGTATACGGGGACAACAGTCATTTACCGCACCAGCAGAATTTCTTGGGTGTGTGAGCGGGCCATTTTGATATCCAAAAATGATCAGGCTGCAGCAATTAACGAATACGTTCTCTCGGAAATTAAGGGAAATGCAGTGATCCATACCTCAATAGACACTGTCGTCGAGCAAGATGACGCTACACATTATCCCGTGGAATTTCTGAACTCCCAGCCAGCAAGAGGACTTCAAGCGCATTCAAGAGAACGAGTCAAGAGTCCCGATTATGCATTTTCGGAATTACCTATCTCCTCCAAGGTAGTGTAATGAGACCCGTCTTAAAGTCATCTCGCTGCACAGACACATCAAAACATTGAAGCAAAAATTCTTACGGTTTATGGCAAAGTCGAGGCAGTATGTCATGTGTCATCCACCAAACCATATTGGAATCGCGTGGTGGATTATGGTTCATTCCCTCTCCTAGAAATGAGGACTGTGTCCCAGCAGTGGGAACTTTATAAGGCTGATGCAATGCTATTTTAAAAGTTGTTTACTTATAATGCTATGCCATCTGATATACACTGATCATACACTGCCATCTTAGGTTTTTTTGGTGCTGTAGAGCCTTCACGCAGACAACGTCGCGGATAGCAGCTAGTAAGATATATAGGTAAATCTAAATCAAAGGTCAAATATTGATTTACAACATAAAACAAAAACTTGTTTTTTGTTTTGATTCGTTTTTTGCGTTCAAAGTGACGCTTACTTGATTCGTTTTTTGCGTTCAAAGTGACGCTTACTCTTTTAAACACTACCAATAGCCGCAGTCAACAGCATAACCTAACTTGTGTGTAGTCGATGACGTTTCAATAATTTATTTCCAGAAGACGGGCACTTGACTGCGCAAATAATGTTAATAAACTTCGAAGCGTAATTTCATCTCTAAAGTATGTAAACGAGTTATTTATTACTATTTTGAACAAGCTTAGTTTACGAGCAACAAACGCGAAATAATTGACTCTCAAATGAAATTGACTTGTTACATAATGAAGTAACATACAAATATATCATTTTATATTTATGACGAACTGAATAATTCAATTTATAGGCTCTGTCAACGTAATTTCGTTTTAAATTCCATCTATTTTAAAATTTGTATTAAAATCTCATTTTTGTCTTTATCACGCCTGATGGTAAGCGATGATGTGGTCGCTGGAGCTCGCTTACCTAGAAGTGACAGTTCCCCTCTTGGATACTCTTTGAGGTGAGCGAAGACGCGGCATCGGAATTAGACGCCGTGTCTCTGCTTACCTCCCTAAGGCTGAAACACCTGATAACCTATTCTGTACCAGCTGGACACTGGACTGTCGCGGGTAGGCTAGGAACGGGTCCCAGAGTCGACAGCAATTGAACCACCCTGGCTCTCTGTCTCCCCGAAGGATGATAACAGTTTCCAGTGGGATCAGACGCGTAATTTGCCCTCTCCCCTTAGAATATGTAAGGCAAACTAAGCTTGCTTGGTGAAGTATTACTCACTTTTAAGTTAAAAACATCTAAATTACAGCTATCAGGAAACACAAAGATTGGACTGGTCCAATCTTTGTGTTTAGATTGGACTGGACCCAGAAGTATTTATCGGATCTTTTCATTTAGTTGTCAACCAGCACAATGGGAAAAACCAAGACAGGATTTTTCAACAATTATTAGGACAGTTGTTCCTATGTTATGAGGCTCATACTTTCCTTGGGTGTCTACCTGTAGTTGGCCAAAAACACAACAAATTTCAATTGAGATTATATCTCCGCACTCTAACACCTAAAAGTAAACGAAAATTAATATTACAGCAGTGTAAATTTCAACACAAAGGTCTGTTTAATAAGACCTTGCCTCATTAAGGGTTAAATTCTAAATATTCATACGTATAACACTGTTAAATTCAGAAGACTATTAAGTTCTCCTTAAATTAATAACAGTGTGTTGTACTTCATTTAGGCGTGTATTCAATGTGTTGATGTAAATTATGTGTTTGGTACGTGGGTTTAGGTATTATAAATGTTTTCAATGGTGTAAGGCTTGGTTGGTACAGATTATGTTTCATACCTATAGGTAATTAACGTAGATTGGGATATTATATCATTGTAACGTAATTTGGCGTTATTTTGATTTAAGTTATTGTAAACTAATCTCTTTGTAATTTTCAATGTTTTATGATAAGTACGACCTTAAATGTTTTTAATTACGTGCGGGTCTCTTTACATCTGCGGGATTGACCCATCATGATCATCATTTCAGCCGATCATTTGTGCTGGACATAGGCCTCCCCCAAACGCCGCCACAAAGACCGGTCCTGTGCATCTTGCATCCATCGGATTCCAACGACCCAGATCAACAATTTCACGCAGTATGAGAAATGTTTGCCTACGATCTAGTTTTCTGCGGACTACTGTCTATTGTGGTTGTTTACAAGGCTCCACATAGGGCTGCTTAGGATATTACGCCTCTACCCAAATGAGTATTCCACACATTACAATAAACACTTGTATGAATAGAACATTTCTGGTGGTTACGCGTGCGGGGCAATACCACATGCGGTGTTTTTTATGAAATGGCGTTTGATCTAATGACGAATCCCGCCCATGGGCGCAGCAGGAAACAGTGTCAGAAACTTTGCCTTTCGGACTCTAAACCGGGGCCCCAGTAGGCTTCGGACCTGACCCTTAAGGTGTAAACCTGACTTAACCTATAGGGTTAAGTCAGTGAAATTAATTGATTTAATATCATTTGCTTGTCATGAAGACATATATAGTGGTGATCAAGGCAAAAGAATTATGGCCTGAAGGATCGACAAACTTAAGTAGCAACAGAACCAATTGTCGATGGAGCCAAAATTTTCAGGAGTCCATGTACCTGAAGACGCAACGTTGTAAGCCTACTGTCAAGGTGGACTGATGGCCTGATATCGCGGGATAATTTGAGGAATATTAGAGTTCCATATCCAGCTGGAGACATTTTTCCTGCGTAATACACACCTTTGTAAAAATGTTTTACCAATGTTAACAATTTTCACCCAATGTTTACTATTTTCACTCAATGTTAACAATCTGACATTTCTAGCTACATTTTCCCACTAAAGATAACGAACCAATAAAATATAATACCTCTTACTTTGGTTACAAATTAATTTAAGGTAAAGAAAACCTACAAAAATCTTTCCTTATTCCTTATCAAAACATTGAATAATTAGGGAACATTTTGATATACATCTTTATTATATTCTGAGTAATTACTTTTATTGGTTTTATAATAAATGTTCCTGAGGGCTTGACATTTATGTTTCACCTCTTGTAAATACTTATTAAAATGTAAGTCATAAATGATTAGTATTTTTTTATTCGTTTATTATAATGCCTTACCATTTTGTTATTGGCATTGTTTAAGCAAACGGGCAGTCAGACGGTGCTCTCGGTCGAATACTCGGTACGTATGAACGCTTATCTTGCTTACATCACTTTCTCGGCCGAGCTACATTCTACTGTCTCGCCCTTTTAGTCGGTAGGTACATGTGATCATGGCATTAAGGAGAAATTAAAACAAGTGTGGACAATAATTTGTGACATGATTTACTAATGTGCCACATCCCAATTTGTTCACCCATTTGAGCGTCAAGGTGTAACAAACATAACTACGCAAACATGGAAACATAAACTTTTGTGTTTTTACTATTAATTTAACCTCACGAGCTTCTAGTTTCTGTCGATTTTAAAAAAATATATATTTTTGTAGATAAAGCGTACTTTTTTACTTTCAAACCACTTTCTTTGGGAACCACTGCTATAGATAGCCATCAGTGGTGCAACTATTTGCAGAACAGAGTACCTACAGTTGGTACACTATCCCCATGACATACTGTCGATTTATAACATTGCTTGAGCTGTGATTTTTTTATTTTTTAATATAAGTTTGACACTACCTTTCACTGTTCATTATCATTTCAGCTAAAACATCCACTGTTAGACATAGGCCTTAAGGGTTTTTTTTTATGGTGGGAAAAATCATCTAATGACGAATCCCTCCCTTGGGCCGCCACAATGAACAGTCCTATGCGTCTTTTATCCATCTGATTTCTATAACCCTTACCAGACCATCGGTCCACTTTGTAAGAGGCCTTCCAATGCTACGTCTTCCGCTACGGTATGATGATTTTTCACCCTCAATAAACGCCTTTTCATCTGCTCTTCACACGTTTTAACTTAAGTACCCTCTCGAATCTACTATACTAGCTACTACAGCAACAAGATTACCGGTCTTACAATTCCTTATGTTTGTATTTTACTCGGCAGTCCGTTCGCAAACCCGAGAGTCTCTTCAACAGCATTGTATGAAAGCTTAAAGTTCTCCTTTTTACCGCACTGCGATATTTTTAGGTAGAAGATTTTATTTTCTGTGTTTGTCGCAATGTTTGCGGTGGAGATTGGCTAAACAGATTGGTGGCGATGGCTGTAAATCGCGGAAAATAAGAGCAGAGGGTTTAGTTATGTTTTAAAATCAGATACGAAGATTAATTTCTGTGACACTCCTGTTAATAAAAGTTCTAAATATTTAGATTAGAAATTCTTCAGTATAGAAGTGTCCTAGAAGTGCTTGCTTGACATTTTATTAAAATTGTCTTTTTGCTTTGCAGTAATTTACTTTGTAAGTGTTCCATTTCTGTCATTTTTATTTTATTATTGGGAATGTGGGGACTATATGTATTACTTTTCCTTTTTTGTAATTTTAGCATAATGTCTAACGGTTTTGAGTATTTGATGTCCATTCAAATATCCTTTCTTTGGTATTGTTCATCAAGTCGTTGAAATCCTTAGTAGTCCTAAGTTTGAGCTACACGAATACTGACAAATGCTGGTACTGACTAGACAGGTTCACTCAAATCTGTATGGTTGTGTGGAAAAAAAATGACGTGTAACAGTGTTCTTTATAAACCTATTTAAAAAATAAATATAATTTGGGTTGGCTTAGAGCGCTGGTGGCCGAGTAGTAATCGGGGGACTTACTCGATGTAGGTCATGTGTTTAAACCCAGCAAGCTGCAATACTTTGTGTATTTTACCACCACTGTTTTGAAGGTAAAATAACATGAGGGAACCGGCATGTCCTAGAACCAAAAATTCGAAGACGTGACATCCACCAATCCACACTGGGCCCGTGTGGTGGATTTCGGCCTATTCTGGAATTACAGGATTAGGGGCCACCCCCAAGTGCCGCCTCAATGGGCGGTGCTGTATGTCCCACATTCATCGGATTCCCACGGCCTTCTCTGTATGATCACTATTATATTCTATATATTTATTTAAGATCAGTTTAATTTGTGGCCATAAAAGAACATTCGATTTCTTTTTCTTAAAAAAAGTTACAAATCCTCCAAAACGTTTCACATAAACACCTACCATATTCCATCTTTGACGGATTACTAAGAAAAAGCAACACAGAGAGCGTTGGAAATAAAATATTCTTTCAAACACGGCGCGTAGAAAAGGCTGTGCCAGTAAAAATTCTTGTTCGCATGCATTTGGCGGGAGTTGCTGGTATCATCCCGGTTTAGAGGCAGGCGCTTTGCAGAAATACATTACGAGGGGCACGGTACATTAGGCGTGGAGATTTCTAGATAGCTAGAGATTGTAATGGGATTTAAAAGGCTGTGAGGAAAAGAGATTACTAAAAATAATTGTTAAGTATCAATAAGTATGCATAAATGGATAGTCACTGTGAAAACAAGATCAAAATTGATTGACAAACTAATGAGATATAACAATTTTTAAGAAATATATTATTGTCTCTCTTATTAAAATGCTATATTCTATTGTGACCTAAGAGGCGTTATGGACATTGACGTTAGAGTCGATTTTGGAATTCCTTTGAAGTTAGAATAGGTTAGCTTCATCATACAGTCTTATTAGTAGACCTCAGAAAATAACTATTTAATTTAGGTTTAGATTGGACTATATTTTCAAAAATGTGGGATATAAATCATGTTTTATTTAAAAACAAGAATGTCTATGCCATAATATTTTATATTCGTAAAAAATTTGGTTTACTATGTTCAGTCCAAATCAGAAGTAGTTTCTTAAATATAGAAAGCAAAATAATTTTATGTTATTCGGTATCTTACCTATCGGTTTATGTGTCAAACATATCTATGTTTATTAATTGTTTATCAATGTGAATTTTAGAATGCTAACCATAAATATCAAGTCAGAAGTTATGCACATAATAATATACTTAGGGGAATATGCTGGTATCATCAAGCCCTGAAGCAAATGGGTTTCAAAACACATTAAAGGGAAAGAGAGGCACATTTAAAAGGGTGCATGCACAAATTGAGATACATGTAGATAAACATTTGATAGAAGGATGTTTGCAAATGAACGAAACTTGTAAATTTAAAGACGGGCTGATCAAAAATTTTTATGTTCCTTTAATACTGAACAGTAGGGTAGATTTTGGCTCCCAAGGTATGAATGTATATGGTTGAATGAATTTAAATGAAATGTGGCACACATATAGTCCATAAATTAAAACATTGAATCCGGACACAAAAATAGTTTTTATAAAATCCAGTAAATTCACAAACAGCAATCTCGTACATACATAAATGTCAAAAAACTACGAATAGTGCCATGTTTACCGCATGTTTTTTAAATTCCCACTACCACACACACGAGTGCCGTAATGTACCATTCTCTCTAGCAGAAACACATTAGGCGATATAACGGTACATTAGGCAAGGTGCAGATGCGCGGTAACTCGGCAGCAGAGCTATTTTCATGTGATAAGGGTACATACACATACGGTGCGGTTCGCCCCTTAAATTTATTACAACGGAAGGTGTGCAAAAAGAAATGCTTAAAATGAATTATGAATCCTGTTTTGTTTTCTTTGTTGGTGCATGCAGAGTGTGTGGAATTAAAGTAATGTTATGATGATATATTTGTTATGATTGCAACCGAGTATGTTGCCTCTTTGTTACTACACACATTGGAACGAACAAGTTATAATAATGGTGTGTAACAAATAGACCTACATTCTGTCAGATATAGTGAGTAGTTGAGTTTAAAAATAAAAATTAGGCAGAAACATCGTGATTACCATTGCTTTCAATAAAAACAAATTAGAATAAAAGCAAAAAAAATAATATAGAAATAAAGACATCAAGGATTAATGACAATCGTAAAAAAAAAACCAAATAGGTACCACTACCAACACCGAGACTCAAACCCATGAAGTAATGCTTACACCTACTACCAAAAGGCTGAATTGCTAGTAGGTAATCTTCAAAAAAGAGAAAATGAAATCTGTCATATCATATTTCCATACCTCAGAGGTTACCCTGTCACTTAAACCTGACATTATTCTCAAAAAGGTCGACTAAAACGTAGACATTACGAAGAAACATGACAGACAGACTTTTAAATGGAAGAAAGACTCACAAAAATGAACGTAAAGTAAAAGATAAAGGATTTGTGGCTATGCTGGGACTACGATGAAACATTCATACATATTTAAAGGGACCACAAGTTCAGACGTTGATTTTCGATATAACAAAGACCTTCGATAGGGTCTGATACAAGGTAGTAACATTAGTAATGAATATTGTATTAGTTCTACGAGTTTTGGCTCCATTTTGGAAATATTGAAGACTGTGACGATGTTGTTTGATGATTGTCTGTTGAGTTGTATTGTTATTGTAGGAAAGGTTATTGGATTACAAAGCAACTCGCTGTTCTTGATCTATATCAACTAATTCTTATGTAACATTTATGTTATAATCAAATTTTGCGGAAACCAATACGTACATTACATTTTCATCGTCGGCATTTTTAATGTTCCTACTGCTAGGACACAGGCCTCCTCTCTAAGAGAGGGAATAGGCCATTTTCCACCAAGCACATGTCTTCGAAATTTCGGTTCTAGGACATGCCGGTTTCCATTGTTCATAATATTATTCGTGATTACAGTAACCGTTTAACTACCAAATTACTCAGAGAAGAACAATCCGTTTTGTTTTTCTTTGAAAAACTCATTCTTGATTTAAATTGTTTTTAGTAGCACTATTTACATTGCGATAGGACAAACTGCTGTTCGGAATTCTGAAAACCACTTTAAATTATAAGTTGGTATAGCTGCAAAGGTCTTTTCAATTAAATGCTCCCAAAGGCCATAAAAAAACTTATAATGACTTTCCTATGTTAAGTTTTCCCAACACGTCGTTACAGCATCCAACCTTTTTATTACCTCTCTTTTTTTTCTCCCTGTCTCTTTCTATTTATTCGGGGTAATAAAATACCTCTTACATTTCATGACGTGCGCAGGAATTCAATATCTCAATCTTGATAAAATAGTGCGGTATTGGGTGTAGATGTGGTGTTAGATTTGCGTGTAAGATCTCCCAGGCTTTATTATTGGACATGTTGGGTTATCTCGGGAATGGAAATGGAATATTTAGAAAAGGGTGTCCAGTTGTTAGTTTGTTCGTTGAATATTTGCACGAGTAAAAATCACAGAGGGTAAAAATGTTTGAAAGTCGATGTTAGTTTTAACAGTGTACGTTAATGAAGTCAAATCACGTTGTGAAGTAAAAGTAGAAGATAATTACAACAACTTTAAATTTTGAAACAGACGCAATACCTATATAGTATTATACAGTTGGTTTGAATAACTTAATAATGCAATACAGTACAGCAAACAGCTTTTCTCCAAAAAATAGCCATATAAAAATTCGTAACAACCATTTTCTGGAGCGATTCTATCTTTAGAATATCTTTATAACCCAAGCTCACATTTCTACCATTTTAGGCGTTGGAATATTCTTCACAATCTCGGCATAACTTTGTGTCGAGAACACGACATATTCATAATTCCTTTATCTTCAACGCGACCTTTCATAAAGAGGCATTCACGGAGAACGTTCGATGATTGCAAATGAATGTTTTGTTATCCTTCTCTCACTCCAATTTTGGGAAGTGAGTGAAAGGGACAGCTATAAGTGATATTGTTTCATATAGAATCGATTCAGAATCTATGTTGGAATTTTCTTTTTACGCATTTTGGAGGCGTTATTTCCTTGTTTGGAATCGGTTCGGATACTTCTTGGAAGTCTCTTTCAGTAATCAATATACACGATATATAAATATATGGAACGATGTGTTCAAATTAAAAAAAAAAGTGAATATAGTAACATCACTAGTATAGTACTAGGGTACTGGTCAAAGCCAAGGCTACCATTACTAATGCAGCCTTGAGGGATCTAATGTGAGAAGATATAAAATATTTACGCTAGATTCAACCAATAAACACGTTATAAATTCGTTCAATAGGAAATGTAGTAGAAAGAGAAATTTGAAATGGTATTGTTGAAGGCCGATATTGAAATATTTTTATCGATATTGTATCTATAGGGTTGACAGAAATAAAGATGATACTACGGATAAGATAGTACCCGATATGGATTTTAAAATACTGTAGCCTTATTAGTAAATGTTCGGATAAATTTCTTATAAAATAATCCTATTTATGAATTCCAACGTTGAATTAAGATATTCTTATTCCGACAAAAGAGCGGTGGAGCCGGGAGTTTTCCACTAAATAAAATATTTTGGATAAAGTAGGTAAAACTTTCCTAAATGCGTATGATATGGAACCGCTACGGCCTACTATTTCATATGCTTTTAAATTAGAGCTATTTATATTCAGAGAGCGGACGAAAACATTCTCCAAAGCCGTGACACTCCAACCACTTTTATTATTTATTTCATGTGTAACATCACCCAGAGAATTTCCAATGATATTCAAAGACTACGCAGTGTACACTTTTGATTATCACAGTATCGCACCAATATAATAATGATTTAAGTTTGTATGTCTGTGTTTGGTTTATGTTTGCTAATTTTTCACGCATATGTTCAACCAACGCATATGTGTACCAAAAGCAGAGGATTTTGTGAGACTACGGAAAAGTGAATCTTATAACTAAACCATTTCAAAATGAAATACACAACACGCATTTTGCAAGCTGAACCATGGTCGAGCATCAAGTTTGGACATTTATTTCGTTTTGCAATATGTGGTATAGTCATCAGATTATTTTTTCAGTAGTCTCAGAAAATGCTCTGTTCTTTGTGTGCGCTATGACTATAGCACATATATAAATGTTGCACAAAGGTCTTTTCATAATGTTGAATTTTGTGGTCTATCATGTCTTCGAATAGCGCACAATATCTTCTCTTGGGATAATTTTCTTCTTTCGCGATGGCAAAGTCACCAGTAGAAACTAGTACTACAATATGTTTATTGAATTTCGTTGGTTCTATATATAAGATTTACTTGGAATTTATTCTAGGCTGTCTACAGTTTCTTTGTCAATTTTCGTTTGGGACGTGAGACCTTTTCTAAGTAGTTGGTCTGGTATATTTTACGTATATTTCATCTTTAGTATTAGAAAAATTCTCAGGGCACCATAGTTTGAGGCCCAACTTTATTAACTTTTCTTTGAATCGTATGATCTGTTGGGAATACAAAATAAACTACATTGTAATGCCAACTGTTGAATTATAGCAAAATCTGTATTAAACTCTAGTAATCTGTACTAACCCCAAGTGAATGCTAGCTACCTTCTCGTATTGTGTTGTTTATAATTATGGTATTCAAAAGGTTAAATCAAGTTATAGCAACGCAATCTTCAGGTACTCGCTTGTAGGTTTTTTTTCGATAACTTTATATCATCAAACAATGTTTTAGATTTAAATCATTTTCGCATGACAAAACTTCAATCTATCATTAATTAGGTCATAGAACTTATATAATGTGTCAGCCGTCTATGCATTCTGTGAATCTACATCATAACTAATATCGTTGATAAACATTCAAGTCCTAATTACAAAACTTTCTACCACAATAATTTAGAAACTTAAACTTCGAGCTGAATTTAATATATAACTAAATAATTTAGCTTCTAAACAGTTTGTGTGCCTGAAGTTGTAGTTTGTCTAATTTAGGGTTGCAACTGAAAATTGGCTGAAACTACACGCAGTCTGGCTGTCTTCCCAAACGCAACGAGCCTACTAACTAGGCAGTGTTGTCGTGTGGTGTTTGTAATACATGGGCTTATGTACTTAGCTATGAGCAGATTCGTTGTTAGTTTGTTTATGGAAACGGAATTCATCTTGGAAGCTTTTGTTGGTAGATTTATATAAGGATCAGTGTATTTTGTAATGAATAATGGTAATATCTGATTTTAATATAGTAGGATGCATTTATGTAATATTGAAAATGTAATTTAAGCATGAAACGGAATTCATCTTGAAGCTTTTGTTGGATATTAGGATCAGTCTATTTAGTAACTAATAATGGTAATAATCTAATTTTAATATGGTAAGATGCATTTTTTCAATATTGAAAAAATTAAGATAAGCGTGTAAGATACTGTTCCAGCTGCACTCAGTTAAACTAGTACTTGATCTAAGCATAGCTGGAAAAAGCGCAGGCAAGTATTTTGATACACTACACAATACACTTTCTGACTCCAACCAATGATTTTCTACGAATGTAATTGATGTATTATTTATTTATAATTTGTTGTACATTGCATATATTTAAAATATAGGACAAATACTATTCAAAATAATGACCACCCATTGTAGGGCGGTCTTATCGCACAGGGAAATCACTTACAGACAAGATTTGGATCGATTGAGCAAAAGGAAATAGATTTAAAGTGTAAATCTCGGGATGTTTAGATATTTGTTTATCAATGACGCCTTAGCGAGTAATGGAATGGAATTCGGAACACAAGTAGATCATGCCCTGGATATACATGTTAAACATACAATACTTTTATCTTTTTTGCAAGTTCCTGTGTGATTATTGTCAAATGTCATACGGACAAAGGCGGTAGAAAAGGGTACCTACATTATTAAGTTGAAAGTAAAGAAGATGATCATGTTGCTACAGTGTTTTGCAAGTCTAGTTATATTTGGATCCTATATGATTATTTACTTTTAAAGCTTCTTGAAGCAAAAATGCTTACAGGATTCTTAAGATATTGATCTTCTAATGGTATCTGGCAAAGCTCTTGAATAGAAAGCAGTAGTGAAAGCCTCATACATCAATATCGAGATTAGTTTTATTAAGGTTAATCTCTCAAAGATCTTCTTTCAATGTCGGACAATAATTTTATTGGCAATTGAGGCGTAACAAGCAAATCTATCGGAAGAAGCCTTCACATACACAGACTGACCCAAATTTTCCTTTTGCTAAGGCTTTTTCGATGGTCTAAGTAATAGGCTTCCATTTAGCTTCCAAAAAAACAAGAAACATGTATCCATCTAAAATCTTGTCGAGAGAGATAGATGTATTTGTTTAAAATTTTCTAACAATTTTGACATTGTTCTCATAATTACGATAAATTGTTATTTAGAAAATTATATTAGATTACATTCGTTTTTCTCATTCAAATTTATTTTGAAAAGTTTTTTATATTATGATTACCAAGCTTGGGTTTGAGCACTCTCTTCATCGCTGATATGATCGCTATCAGCTGAGATGATGATGAGCAACTTACCTGATGGAAATATAAGCGACGGCGTTAGTAGTACCTATATGATCACTACTAGTATTTACCTATTCACTATTTACTCATAAATTAAAGTTCTCTAATTTTTACCGCGAAAAAATTAAGCATGGTAACTTTTGAACACTTGTGTACGCACAACACGGTTTATATCGTTTATTTTTTGTAACTGTTTTCTTTTCTTTATTTTAGTAATAAGTATTGTTTGTTGTTGTAGAAACACAATGTAGTTTATGACAGATGCCATAGATAAAATAGGTAATTTAATTGAGACCAAGGCAACTGGCATATGTGGCTTTTCAGCCTAGCATCTATGGTACAACATATAAAACAGATTGTAATTTTACGTTGTGTTTTGGGCAAAATAAACACTTTTTCTTTCTTTTCTTTCTTTCTTTCTTTGTGTATTGTTATAAGCTAACAGATTTTTCAGTTTATACTTTTCTTACGATCTATTTATATTACTTAAATATTTTATTGCTTAGGTAGAATTTTTATTCAATCAGAGTGTATATCGTGTCAATTGAAAAGAAAAAAGAAATGAAAAAAAAGAATGTTTAGTTTTCCCCAAAATAGACGCACATAATACAATAATCTGTCAGTCAAATGTGAACGAGGTATTAATGTATTTCACTATAGACACTAGGCAGAATACAAGTTGCCTTGGTCTCAGTTTGTTCCAATTGCCTTAGTCTCAATTGCACTTTTTTACGCTTTAAGCTCATACCTTAGACCCAGCTTAAAGCGTGTATTGTTTGGTACGATACAAATCCCTATTGGGACTAGTCTCATAGACAGTGCATTGTGCACTATTTGAGTATCTGACTATATGTGTGAGCAAATCTATCGGAACTGAATGCTCGGGGTGAATAAAATAGGAGATTGTTAGATGTGTTGATTTGATCAGTTCTTGGTTTTATTGTGTACTGTCACAGAAATGGTTTCTCATGGATAACATCTATGTCTATCCCCCTGTATTATTTTTGGTCCTTACGATCCATCCTAAGGTTGTCTGGTAGATATCGCTGTCAGCGATAAGACCACCATATTGTACCCATAGATTTAAGTTTTGTATAAGTTCTGTTACTTTTTGGTGTAGTTACAATAATGTTAAATCTATCTATATATCTCAAAATGACTGTTATGTGACAAGGGATAAGGCAGAATATACACTAAATGTGAACGATATCTCCTGTTCTGGTTTTACTAGATAGTTTGAACGACAGACATCAGATTATCACAAACGTTGTACCGTAAAATAGTGTCAGATCTACAAAAAAAATTGAACAATGTTATAGTAAAGATTTACAGCGTACCCTAAACTGGACTTGGCACAAGTAGGAAATACATACTTTTGTGGTTTTATTTTATGTTTTAATAATGTTTCTTCGTAAGTTGTGTGCAAAAAAATAATTTTCTAATATTTACTGCTAAAAACAGGTTTTAATGTAGGTACTATACAAAAATAAGCTTTTTGACAATTTTTGAAGATTTATTTTCTGAGATCTAGCTAGAAAGGAATAGTTTTAAAAAGTTTGTTCTCATGGTTTTTTAGCCTTTCGTTTTTTTAGATATTTTTATTGGTTTTGGCAGTCTAATTAAATAGTGTGCATAAATAAAAAAGTAACTTAACATAATGTTATTCTCATAACCGTTTTAATGACCATTGTGTTCCTGCATAAAGCTCTCATTCCAACCAAGTTCTTAATTTATTCCAAGATGCTTACTTTAAGAGGAAGTTCAGCATTTTGTCATTTTACAGAATAAATTTTCATCATTTATGAACAAATTCAAATTTACGGTTGAAGAGTTTACCTAACTACTTAAAAAAATGACTTACTCTAGGAATATTGCTACACTGTGAGTGCAATGAAAAACATGTAAACTCACGTACCTACATAAGACTTTCAGACCAAGTATAAATAACTGTAGATAGAGACAAATATTTGCTTCACATTGGAACTAAACCCACAACACGCAGCGTAGCAGCCAGAATGGATACAAACTTATTAGATCTGTCGAATATCTCAGTCTTGAGTTCGTTATGAAGTTGTGATTATTATAAAAGTTCGAAACATTTTCTATACAAACTTTTTTTGTGAATATCTTTTTTTCTGCCTAAATGAAACGAATTACTTAAATAAATAAAGTTTTGGACAAATATTTTTTGGAGGCCGTGTTTGTTCTAGACACCTGAATGAAAAAATAAAACTTCTTTTGACACACCTATTGTAATCTTTTTTTTTTCCAAAGGTAAATTTAGTACTAACTAATTTTAACTTTTGTTAAGTCTTTCTTTTGTTACTCCGATTTTTCTAATATCGATAAATTTTTGTCTCATGAACAAAAACTATGTTTTGACAACATTGGAATTACATTAACATAACTGTATATTTTTTGCTTCTTTTTTTATTTTGTGAAATCTATAACAAATTGTTACGTCAGATGGGGTTTTCCTTAAAAAAAGATCATTGTACACACAAATACCAACAACTTTTACTATGAGACCAGCCCAAAAAACACGAAAAAAAAACCCGCTGCTCCATACATTTTGTCGAGTTATGTGAATATAAATCTATGGAGCAGCGGGTTTTATTTTTCGTGATTTTTGGGTTCGTCACATATTAAAAGTTGTTAGTTAATCATTACTCTACTACTTTACCACATGTTTAAGTATAGGTCAATAATACCAGTCATCCTATATATTGTGAATTTTTTCTCTGGGTATTGAGACGGCATCTCTCTGACGCGTTAAAAACAGTTTAATAAATAGCCTTTTAAGCATTTAAATAACCAAAACCTAATTATTTAAAATTCAAACTCTAATATTGAGCTTGTTCAAGAGAAACCAAGCAGAAATCTTAATCTTCTATTCAATTCTACCGATTAAAGCACAAAGAAAATAAATTCAATGTGAAATTAGAAGCTAATACGGTTTTAAGGGACAGCGGGGCGTGAGGAAGGGTCCCATATTTTTATATTAGCCCTTGAATATTGGACGAACGAAATTAGGGAAACTGAGGAAACTCGAACCGTCGTAAACTGAGGCATAACAAGGAGCACAGAAGATCGAATTGAATTGAAAATCGTAACGAAGTCGGTCATGTATAATGTTTAGATGTACCTTTGGATGTACCTTTCGAATACTGTAATTACAGACGCAATTAAAAGACTATAGGTGTGCGGACACCTGTTCTAGAAAAATATCTCAGCTGCCCGGATGGTCCGGTGACCATGTATTTATGTGAATAACCATGAAAAAAGCTTATAACTTTGTGATTTTTCATGATAAAGTTATAAAATTTTGTACATAAATCTTTACATAAAAATACTAAAGACGAGTTTCGCATATACTAAAAAAGGTTGTATATATTCGCCCTCCACATCCGCTTCCGTCGATCGCCTTGACAGGTGTCAAATACGTCATGTCACTTGAGACTCCCTCACTGCCTTACTTACTTTACTGGCATTTTTTTTTATAACTATGTCAAAGGAGAAACTGACCGATTGGCATTTTAACGCTTAGGCGTTACTACTGCGCCTAGGAACGTAAAATTTTGCACAAGGCTTCTTTAAGGATGTAAGCGAGCATTAAGAGAAGGGGCTGAAAAAAAGGAATTTGGTTTATATGAAAAATCTGCCAGTATAAAGTTAGCACAAACAATAACTTAAGTAAATAAAAAGATTTATCATTTGGAAATTTTGTGGATTTTATAGAATTTATAGGATAAAAGTACTAAACCAAACCCTTCAAGTCAAACCTTCCTTTTATCCCAACCAACTCTAGCTTTTATCTCCACAATGAATGATGTAGCTTTCTAATTTAAAAAAAAACAAATAATACTTTCTCATACTCGTATATTTAAACACCGTTGACAATAAATTTACTTACACACAAACCCCTATATTTTCATTTAATTCCTCCATATCAGTTTCTCTTACAATTACTAAAACAATAATTTCCTGGCGCGATATTTTCATACCATTTCCAAACAACTAATTTCTCATAATTTATTTCTCTTCTGTTAAAGAAATTTCGACCTTAAAACTTTGATATAAGGTAGAAAAAACGTATGAGGGGTAATAACGTTTGTTAACATAAGAAGCGCCGATATAAAAGATTTACGGGGGTCGAATGTGGACCCTTTAAACAAGGGGTTGTAAAAGAACAACGGTGTGGCGTTTGTAAGTGTTAGTCCGTATAAATCGCGTCCATAAAACACTATGTGTAAGTGTAGGGCTCAAATAAAAACACCATGCTGGCGATGCATATCTTTTTATAAGCTTGAAAAAGAAAATGACGTGTTATGGCGGCTCCGGAATGGCCGTGAAACTCCATAAATAGGCGTGAACGTGAATTTGGACGGTTTTCGGGGGGGTTCGCGGGGGGACTTGACTAGTTTATTCATGGCGCGAATTCACGCATGACTTCACGGCACTAGTGTGGAACCGCCATAGGTAATACTGTAAACAATCTACTAACAAAGCTATAAATCTGTAGTTTTAGTTTGTATAATAATTTATAAAAACAGAAAAAAAAAACGAACGCTCATGATACAATTTAATATTACAGAAACTCAGAAGAGTAGTTTTAGTTGTGAACGAAAATTGTGAAAATTACATAAAAAATACACTACTTCACTACACTCTTAGTAGTGAAGTAGTGTATTTTTTATGTAATTTTTTATTGCTATAGTTTTATAATATAATAAAATACACAAAACAGTAATACAATAATAATACAATTAATTTTAAGCAAAGTACTAAGGGACACAGTCTTTGTTACTAATTAGTAGGGGATCCGAAACTCCTTTTCCTTGAAGGTCTCAGGGTGGGTGCAAGGAAAACTCACCGAGAAAAACCCGGATAGAAATACACTTTTTCAAAAACAATAAATTAATATTATTGCTGTTGAAACAATAAAAATATTATTGTTTTCAAACTCTAACTATTCAAAGGAGATAGTACATCAAAGCGAAAACGGTTGAGCAGGTCATTTATACCCTTGAGTGAACAAATATACAAACTGACTTCCTAGAAGATACTAGTACAGAAATGCCAACAGCTTTGGTCTTGTCCATCTTAGCGTTTTCACTTCAATATAGTGTTTCGCTTTAGTAACGAACGGTGAGAGTCCTTATTAGCAAGCTTGCTTGTTTGATTTAGATTCTGGTATGAAACACAGTCTACTGATACTTCATAAACCCAGTGAAATTATATAGTTGAAATAGTTTGTATGCTTAAGATTAGATAAAAATGCTTACCATGGTGGGATTGCAGTCAAGCACTAGTTGATATCATCATCATTACTTCACTTGAAGAAAATGCACTATCTACACTAATATAATAAAGAAGTAAAGTTTGTTTTTTTGTTTGTAGGAGGTAATCTCTGGAACTACTGGTCCGATTGGAAAAATTTTAGCAACAATAGAAAGCTGCTTTACTCCTGAGTGACATAGGCTATATTTTATGTACGCGGGCGAAGCCGCTGACAAAAGCTAGTTTTATATAAATTTAATAAAAATGAATGGGATCCACTAGAGCTGCGGACTTATTTAAAAGAATTAATCTTTCGATCTTGTAATTACAGACACAATTAAAGAACAATATGTGTGCGAACGCCGTCGTTCCATTGGGGGTTAATGAATTAACATTGAGGTGTATAGGTGAGCCTTCGAAGGCAAAAGGCAATTAGAAGAACACATGTTTGGGTTTCAGTTAATACAACAAAGACTCTCCTTTTCTCTCCACAACAGCAGAGAAAGTTATTTTATAATAATAATAGTTCACCCCATCAAAACTTACTATCAGGTGAAATAGAGTTTTGAGGTTAAACGTAAGCCAATCAATTATTAACTACGTTAATATTACAAAGGCGTCTATGTTAAATGCTCTTTTAAGTTCATGATCCTGTTCAGTCAGGATTTAACGAGATTTGACACATGGGAAGAACATGGTCTGGAATGTACGTAATATAAGATATTTAGTATCCTTGATCAAAGGATAAACTTGTATTTAATGAAAATCATCATCAGCATTGTATTTGCAAAAGCGAAGCTACAATGTGAAAATACAAAAAAGTAAAGAAATTCGAAAGGAAATAGAAATAAAATATAATAAAAATTGAGCAAGTATTTATTACAGAGCATAAAAAAAGAATCTCGTACAAAAATTTAAAACTCGTAATGAAATCTGAATTCACAAGGAACCGTTGAATTCCAATCGAATTGTTCAACAAAAAGAAAATTGCCTTTGCCGAATCGGAAACGACTTTTTTCTGATCATTAAACCTAAGGCAGGCCTCCCAATATTATATCTCATTGTGCAAATAACAATTTCAATTATAATGGTGTTTATTCAGAAAGAGAAATATGATAGGCTATTACTTCATTTGTTCCCTAGTCTAACTGTAAGCTCATTTGAATGGTTTAATAGATGGAAATATAAATTACTTATTCAATGAAACGGTGGTTGTGGATGACGAGCAACAGCCAGCTCGCCGTTAAATCGTCTAGTAACTCCAGACCAAGCCCAGTCGTCGACAGCATGCATTGTTCCGGCGCCTCAAAGAGTTGTCAGTAAACCGTAGGGACCTTGCAGATTTGTCGAAACCAACTCAGGCCAAGGGTTCATGTCTGAATGGGAGGCTCTGGCCCTGGTATATATGCCAACATAAGAAAGGGGTAGATTGTTCAGTCAGTAAGAGTCTGACACTGTTTCCCGCACCACCCAAGGGCAGGATTCGTCATTGGACGATTTTTACTTACCATAAAAAAAAAAACTTATTCAATGAAACTGTTGGCAGGAAAATACTCGCTTCTTTTGTTCGTATTTAGATCTCGTCTACGTCAAGTTGAGACAAAAATAAGACATTCTTCAAGAATTAAGACAAGACAAGGACATATTTCAAGAATGATGTCAGTTTGTTACGCAGCTAAAAATAAACATTTTATGTAATTTTATCTATTACTGGCAAGGACTCAAAACATTTAAGTACCTACAATGCGTTCCAAATAAGAATAGGATCGATTGCCATGTTGTGACGTCACGTCATACTGTCGAATTGACGAAATAGTAGTGTAGGGTGAGAATAACAAGAAAATTTTAATAATTCATTTATTTAAGAATGGTTAGCGAAAAAGTTTTATCAGAGTGCAGTTCTTTAATTAATTCTCATCTCTGCGTCACTGTGTGAAGTGTCTTTTTTATGGTAGGTAAAAATCATCCAATGACTAATCCCGCTCCTGAGTGGAGCGGGAAACAGTGTCAAACTCTTACTGACTAAACAACCTACCCCGTTCCTCCCTTGTCTTATTTGCAGAGCCCCGGTAACACTTTCGCACCAACCCTCGGCTCCAGTAGTGAATATTGAATTTTTTTTGTTTTTTTTTTTTTTGCTAATTATGCATTTCAGCTAATTAATTTAATATTAATAACAAAGTTTTCGCTTTACTTACAGTTAACTCAGACTTGACAGAGAAATAAAAACCCACGCAAATGAGTTTTCTTTTCTAACCGTACTTTTCACTTTACATTTGACAGATCAAGGTTATTGAGCAGTATTTTTCCTAGTCTTATTTGGAACGCGTAGTAGATATAGTTTTATATAATAAAAATATCCCAAGGGAACATACCTCTAAGATAAAAGGTTCTATGTGTTTATTAAAGGTTCTTGTGTTGTTTTGTATTTAGAAATATATAAGTATGTTTATCAATTGTCTAGTACTCATAACACAAGCACTGCTTAGCTTGCGACTAGATGGCGTTGTGTGATAGTTGTGAACATATCATTATTATTATTATTTTATTTATTATTCCAAGACATGGTCTATTTACGTACCAAGTTTCAGCAATAGTGTTTAGCCATTTGAGCATGAAGAAGTAAAAACCACACAAACACACAGACTTTTGGCTTTATAATATACTAGCTTTTGCCAGCGGCTTCGCCTGCGCGAAGTGCAGTTTGACGGAAATTAGCACTGTAAGTTTTAAAACTTTTGATAGACGACAATGCCGATGAAGCGCTGCAGTGGACTTTTGTATTAACTTTTCAGTATTTTGACAAATAGTTTCTATGAATGTGCTTGTCTATCCCTAGGATATAAGCCGATGATCCTGCCTAATAAATTCATTTGTCCATTTTAAGAACAATATTTCATAAAAACAATACATTTACACCCTCAAAGCTAAAGGAGTAAAACAATCAATATATCTTGCCTTCATGAATAATTCAAAATGTTCTAAAAGGGATCAGTTCGCAAAGTAACTCTCCGAAGAAAAACATAATTTATACTGAGAATACAAAGTATACGAGTACATGTACAAAAGTATATAAGACACGATAAGAAATAAATGAGGGAGAGGAACAAGAGAAACTTAGTATGTTTTTAATTAGAGATTATTGTAATAATACTGTAAAGGTGAAGGTTTGCTTGGCTGTAATGCGAGATGGTAGTTAAGACGTATGGGAAACTGAATGCAAAGTCCTGTAGTTAAAGGATTTTTTTGTTGTAAAGAAGGATTCATTGAGGGCAAAAGAAGGAATTGGGTGGGTTTTTAGTCAGTAAAAGTGACACTGTCTCTCGCTCCGTCCATGGGCGGGAAATGTCATTGGATGATTTTTACAACCATAAAAAAAAAAAAAAACAAAAAAACATGGATAGACTAAGTACAGTCTGATAGAATAAGACAGTATTTTAAAATATTTATCATCTCTAGAGTATATTTCTTTATAAATTTTCAAGCGAGCAAAGTCGCTGGAAGAAACTTACATTAATTAATGTTTCTCTAAATTAAGTTTACGTAAATAAATACGCTGGTAGTCATAATAGAATGAAAACTTGATTACTTTTCGTCTTCATTAAAGACAAGTAATTTTTAATCGAAACAGAAAATTTATCTATGTATATCTATGTTCTATAATAAGGAGAAACTGACTGACTGACATATCAACGCACAGCCGAAACTACTGGGACTAGGAGCGTGAAATTTTGCACAGGACTTCATTTTATGACGTAGGCGAACACTAAGAAAGGATTTAAAACTCGCTTTGAAAGCTTTGCTATCTGTCAAGCTTGAACATTGTCTCGATTTTTGTTTTTTTTTAAGGTTTTTTTTTTTATTATAAGTTCGTGCTTGACCGCCATATCTGACCTTTTTTTTTATGGTAGGTAAAAATCATCCAATGACGAGTCCCGCTCTTGGGCGGAGCGGAAAACAAGTGTCAGACTCTTACTGACTAAACAACCTACCCCGTTCCTACATCGCTATACATACCAGGGCCAGAGCCTTCCTTTTCAGACACAAACCCGTGGCCCCGATTGGCTTCGACCCTTCTGCAGGGTCCCTACGGTTGCTGACAACTCCTTGAGGCGCGCGGGAACAGTGCGCGCCGTCGACGACTGGGCTTGGTCCGGACGATTACCAGACGACCGGACGGCGAGCTACCCAATGCTCACCGTCCGCAAGCCCGCGCCTACGGTGGCCGGAAGTCAGGATCGGAATCGCGGCGGCGTCTGGGGCGCAAACGCCGTTGCCTTATGAGGTCCGCCTCCTCCTTTGCTAGCATTACTGCTTCGCAGAAGGAGGCGACCGCCTGCCAGTCCTCCTCACTCCGAACCATGGCTTCTACCAAGGCCCGGCGCGAGAGATCGCCGCCACCGATCGCTCCCACGAGGACACAGCGATGCTCTGCCCAAGCGGGGCACACCTCAACCGTGTGCTCCACCGTGTCCTCCGGGCGGTCCACACAGTGGCGACACCCGGGCGTCTCTTCCGCACGAATCCGATGTAGGTACCTCCCGAACTTACCATGTCCGGTGAGGACCTGCGTCATGCGGAAAGTGAGAACGCCGTGAGTTCTTTCCAGCCACGCCTCAAGGAGGGGCATTACCGCCATAATCATGGCGTGCCCAGCACTGGGTTGCGATAGCCGCTGACGCCATTTCGCCATCACAAGATCCCGCCGGAGCTCTCTCCGCCACGCCTTGACATGCTCAGGCAGCGGACTTTCGCCCCGGCGTTGCACTTCCATGCGCAGATCGTGCATGCGTGCAAGGACTGTTGCCTCCAGATCCCATGGTGGCAGGCCAGCAAGGAGGCTCGCCGCTTCACGGGAAATCGTACGGTACCCCCGGATCACTCGTATAGCCATGACCCTCTGGCATGCGTTCAGTTGGGCCCTCGGCTGCTGCTGCAGCGTCGGCGCCCACACCGGCGCCCCGTAAAGGGCCATGGACCGAACGATTCCTGCGTAGAGCCTCCGGCAGGGGGCGTCTGGTCCCCCAAGGTTTGGCAGGAGCCGCTTAAGGGCAGCACCCGTCCGATTCAGCTTGGGAGCCAGACGTCGGAAATGCTCCTTGAAATTCCACCGGCGCCATATCTGACCTCTTACCTAGAAGTAACCTCCTTATTCACTCTTGGCTCAAAGATTCCCAGATTGTAGCCATCAGGAAACACAGACTCACCAAAAAATCATTTTTATTGTTGGTAGATTAAAGCAAGTATGTGTTTTCTTAGTCTACAAAAAAAAAAACAATGACAGGTTTAAAAATGCTTTGTTTAGCCTAAATTCTAAAGTAAATCTCAGTCGCCAAGCAATCACAATTTTAAACCATCTCAAGTTCCTTCAAGCGTTAGCTTAGCATTTCGAGAATGCTGATAGCGAGGCTCTTCGCACGCCATCAGGCACCTCACAATCAAAAACATTCCGGTCACGTGTTCTAGAAAGCGTCAACTCCAGGCCATGAACGGTCCCCTCAATTCAAACTGCTTAATGAAGTTACACCGGGATCGACGGAACGCCTTCGAAATATCTAACATGGAACTGCATGGATTTGCACCGTCAATTGTTTTGTTTAGAATATTGTCTGTGTAGTATATTTATGCTTCTTTTACATAGCCTATGCTTTCTCGCTGTTTTTTATAACATATTATAATAGACAACTAGAAGGCTACAAGCTTGCCTAAAAGTAACCTATTCACTCTTGTCTTGCGACCCCTTGGCTTGCGGACGGCGAGCAAAGGGTAACTCGCCGTCCGGTCGTCTGGTAACAGTCCGGATCAAGGCACGCTCTGTTCACGCGTGCCTTAAGGAGTTGTCAGCAAATGGAGAGGCCCAACCTGGTGGGATGAAGTCTACTGGGGCTCCGGTCCAGTTTCTGAAAAGAAGGTCCGACCTTCGAACGAGGGTTAAGAAGGGATAGGGTGTGAGTTTAGTCAGTAAAAGTCTGACACTGTTTCTCGCACCACCCAAGGGTGGGATTCGTCATTAGATGATATTTCCCACCATAAAAAAGACTAGCCATCACAAAACAAAGACTCCGGCAGGGAATTCCACTACTTAGCTGTACGCATAATAAATGTGTTCCCAAAACGCTTTGTACGTGTGGGTGACAAAAATTCTTCCAGCTAGGTATTCTTTTTAGAGTCAACCTGAACCAGCTCTTGCAAAAGTCGTCTAAGTTGACTGCTTACACTGATTTCCGCTCCGTCCAAGGGCGGGATTCATTATTAGATAATTTTTCCCCCCATAATAAAAGTCATTCGTTGCTCACATCGTCTAGAAAAAGTGTTTGAGGTATGTGTCCAGATTATTCTGCCCCGTCTTTCTAGGCCTACCTCAATAGTGCTTTTCCTCTGTAGTAATGCATTGCGGGACAGCGCTCTCAGGTGGCTGACATGACAACCATTATCCAAAAAAGTAAAATTATTTTATTTAAATTTTCGAAACCAGTTTAAGAAACAAACTGAATGTTCACTGACATTAAATTTCACAAGTATAAGGTTCACAGGGCTTTTCAAGACTTATGTATGTAAATAATTGTAGAAGAAATGTATCGCCAGCTGATCCAACGCCCATAATTTAGATGTCAAGCGAAAAAGTTGTAAGAATCGTTACAGCTTATTCTGATTTCTTTGTAAGCTTGGGATTTCGTGGAAATGTCTTCACAAAGAAAGGTATTCCGTGAGTTAAGTTTTCAATTCTTTTTTCTTTGTACAAAAGTAACGGTAGGTATAATACGCGGCCAATAAGTTGAACCCAAATCGAAGAATGGCACAGCGGAGGCCGCGCGTAGCTATAAAAATGACGGCCATTTTGGATCAACATAAATGTGTCGTATAATACTGGGGCCATGGGTTTGCTCCTGAAAGAAAAGTCCGGAGTCTTGGAACACAAGGCTAAGAAGGAACATATGTTTTAGTAAGTAAAAGTCTGACTTACCCTTACACCCCGCCCTAGAGCGAGAGAAGCCACGTAAAAAAAGCTAAAGCGGTTTGATGATACTGTAATGGGTCAGTTTGGTGTATTATTAAAATCGTGCGGATTTCATCAGGCATGCGGTATTGTTCCGCATGCGATGTGGCTTCCCAGGATCACGCCCAGCGTCCCGCGTGGGTATTGCACGCATTCTAATAAATACGTGGAACCCCCGCAAATGTCCTTTCCTTCTTGTATGAATAAAATAATTAACAAATAATTAATTTTAATGTGTGTACAAAAATTATAAAATAAATAAATAAGTGGACATTTGCGGGTGAATCCCGCATGCGTGATGAAATCCGCACGATATTAAAAACTGCCTAAGTTAAAGGTCATCTACAAGAAAGATTCTTTACCTTTTTCTTTCAACTATAAACCCAAACTTTCGATGGATAGAACAAAAATATAATAAGTAACAATATATTTTTTACACCATCCAAAACGTGCGAAGTTCCTTCCCGTAGTCGCCATTTTTTCCCATCGTTTTTATCGTTTTCCGCCTGTCGGACTAGAATCGTAAAGTGTGAATGTTTTTCTTACTGAACACCTTTTCCTCAATGTTATTTTTCATGGCAATACTAGAAGAAGGAAATCTTCGTCAGCGAAATAAACCTCAACTCTTTTTGTTCCTTTAAGTTTCTTGTAGCTCAAGTAGTACTAATTTAGAAACTGCTCCGCTTTTGTTTATAGCTCCGTTTGTTTCCCCTAATAGAGCTTTTGTAGTAATAAAAACAATAGTTGTGTAGTTTAAAGTAGTTCTAATTTTATTCGAGTTTACAATGTATATAAGTACTACTGAAACTTGTTCGAGATGAGTCAGTTCGAATGACTACAAAGTTACGGATTCGTTACTTTGTCTATCACGTACTTCATCTTTAGCAAAATCTACTGCCAATGAATTGAGTTGCAGAAATGCTCTAAAAAGTTGCCACCTGAACTTGCCATTTTTGGTGAAGACTTGCGTTAGACGGAAGGTGAAGACGCAGTGACGCCTCCCAAACAAGTCATCTAGTGCGATTTTAATCAGTAAAGTTTGATAGCATGAGATGTCTTCAGATGATTTCCCACAAAAGAAGGGTAAAGGCAGTTAGATGAATCAATATTACTAATCAATAACGTAATTTGCATCTGTATACCTTGATTAATGCGAAACGAGCGAGACAAAGCTCTGTACTGAATACTCGATACATATGAATTGCTTGGTTGCGCTTATCTTTACAACTCTCTTATAATTATCACAATACAGACAGTAAAATGCAACATTTTATTAACATATTTTTTTTCATTTTTTTGCAGCATTTTTTTGCATAATGATCAGTTGAAAACAGGTGAATTTGGCGTAGATGTGAGACACATATGCCTCTCTCGCTATAGGATGGCGTGAGAGGGCGTATTTTTACTGATACGCCAGCATTATTTAACCGCCAGTTTCCTCCTCCTAAATCCTTCCAGATTCCCTACTGGGGCTAGTATCGGTTTCTGAAAGGTAAATTCGGGCCCATTATGAAAAGCAACAATGGAAGAGGACTGAATTTTTAGTTAGTAAAAGTCTGACATTTTTTTTTTATTGTGAAATTATGCACAAGTCTTTTATGACAGAAGTGAGCACTAAGAGAGGTTTTTCTAAAATTCACCCTATAAAAGGATGAAACCGGGTTCAAAGGTTTCTACATAGAGACCTACTTTCGCGCAGAAAAAGTCGTTGGCAGAAGCTAGGACCAAATAATAAAATAAAACCTAAGAAACACCTAGCTACTATCCTGGCGATAAAATCAAACAGTAAAAACAACCCTGATCTCAAATGAAAATGAAACGACCGTCAAAATGACTGATCAAACTTTCATCATCATCATCAGCCTAGCGTAAGTCCCGGTTGCTACCTTGGCTTTCACCTCGGTGCCCGGGGTCCGCTTTCCTGCCTAATCTTCTCCACTTCGCTCGGTCTTTTGCGTCCTCTGCCTTAAGCCCATTAGCACGCATATCGTCCCTTACGACGTCGATCCAACGCCTCTTAGGCCTACCTCGTTTTCCGGGTCCCGGCGGAGGCGGCATGGCGAGGCATCTGTTACCCACGTAGTCTGCCGGTTTTCGTAAAACGTGGCCATACCAGCGTAAGCGACCCTCCTGCAGTATATCCGCTATGTCACGGACCTGAAGGCTGCCCCGGATGCGGGAGTTCTTAATGCGGTCTTTCCGCGAAACTCCAGACATCCAGCGCAGCATATTCATTTCCGTGACACGCAGGCTTTGCTTATGTCGCTCAAGTACAGGCCACGCTTCACTGCCATACAGAAGGACAGGCCTAATGATGGTCTTATAGACCTGTCCTTTGAGCCTAACCGGCATTTTGGGGTCACAGATAACCCCCGCCACCTCACGCCATTTCGCCCAGGCCGCCGAGATACGTGAGTCGACGTCGCAATCGACGTCCCCGGACTCGTGGAGCACCGATCCCAAGTACCTGACCTGTTCCGTGCGCTCAACTGTGTCTTCGCCAATGCGAACAGGAGCAGCGTTAGTTGTGTTACAGGCCAAGTACTCGGTCTTCGCCGCATTAATCTTCAGACCGCCGTTTTCCAGCGATTCCTTCCACGCTGCCACACGTCGAACCAAGCGCCCACTGTCCGAGTCCGCCAGCGCGATGTCGTCTGCATACATGAGCAGCCACGGCGGCTGCTCATGTAAGTCCCTGATGGTGGAGGACAACACGTCCAGCACCACGCTGAACAGAAACGGACTAAGGACAGAGCCCTGGTGAACTCCGACGGTGATGGGGAAGGGTTTCGTATCGCCAACAGCGGTCCGAACCACAGAACCGGAGTCTCGGTACATGTCTCGGATGATGTCAACATAGGTCTCGGGCACTCCTTTGGATCTCAGCGCCCACCAGATCACATCACGGGGGACACAGTCGAAAGCCTTCTGCATGTCTAGGAACAAGAGGTGCAGAGGCGTATTCTTCGATCTGTATCCTTCCATGGTAACCCTTAGGGCAAAGATGGGGTCCATGGCGCCATGGCCTGGTCGAAACCCATATTGACATCCCGAGACGGTGCACTCCTGCCGGATCCGAGAGTCAATCACCCGCTCGAAGAGCTTCATGGTGTGGGACATAACCTTAATCCCACGGTAGTCGCCACACTCCTGCACCGATCCCTTGCCTTTGAAGACTGGAGTGATAATACTCAGTCTCCATTGACTCGGGATCTTTCCGGTGAGGAGCATGCGGTTAAATAGGTGGGTTAAGATGCCCACACCACGAGGTCCCATCGCCTTCCAGGCTTCAATAGGGACTCCGTCGGCACCGACAGCTTTCCGGTTCTTCATGCGGCGAAGAGCCACATGCACTTCTTCAGGCGTAACCGGGGGCACAAGTCCCTGATTTGGAGGGAGAACCGGAGACAGCACCTCTTTGTGCTGCTTGTTCAGCAGCTCGTGGAAGTACGAGCGCCATCTCTCCTTCACCGCGAGGTCCTCGCATAACAGATTGCCGTCAGGGTCTCTTACACAGCGGCACTTAGTGATATCCAGTGCCGCTTTGACCCTGGAACGTGCCAACTTATAAATGAGCTTTTGCCCCTCAGACGTTTCCAACTTATCATAAAGTGGCTGTAAGTGGTCTCGTCTGGCTCTGGCTACGGCCCTCTTGGCGGCACGTTTTGCAGCTCTGTATGCGTCGCGGTCTTCGGGAGATTTGGAAGCTTGCCACGTTTTGAAGAGAGCTTTCTTCTCTCTGATCTCCCTCTGGACTGTGTCATCCCACCACCAAGTCTCCTTGTCACACTTGCGGCCGCCCCTGGACAAGCCGAGCACCGACTTTGCCGCTTTAGTGATGGCAACCTGAATCCTGTCCCAGTGGCTTTGCACCGGTTCGCCATCGGTTCCGTCGCACTTATCGCCGATGGCCGACGCGAACGACTGGGACGTGGCTTCATCCAGTCGCCACCACCGTATTCGGCGTTGTTGGCGCTCAACAAACTTGACCCTAGGCTTGACGCGCAAGTCCATGACAAGGAGACGGTGTTGTGCAGTGAGACTCTCGCCGGGTATGACCTTGCAGTTGGCCACCTTACTGATGTGGTGCCTCCGTGTGAGTAAGAAATCGATTTGGGTAGCGTACCTCCCGCTCTTGTAGGTAATCAGGTGTTCGGGCTTCTTTTTGAAGAACGTGTTCACGATGGCAAGGCCGGCAGCCGCACACGTTTGGAGGATAGTCTCCCCTTCAACGTTACGGCTACCGTATCCAAAGCCACCGTGAACATGCTCAAAGTCCTTGCACCTGTCACCCACATGACCGTTCAGATCACCACCCAAAACGATTCCCTGCGACAACGGGATGCCACGAAGCACCCCACCGAGTTGATCCCAGAACGCAGCCTTTTCAGTGTCGCTGCAACCGACCTGAGGTGCGTAGGCACTTATCAAGTGGGTTACAACCCCGTCAATAAGCACACCTACGACCACAAGCCGATCACTGTAGCGTTTCACCTCCAGGACTGCGTCTTGAAACTCCTCGGAGAGTACAACGGCCACCCCGTTCTCCCCACCGGCTGCACCCGTGTAGATCAGCTTGTAGCCATTCCCGATGAGCCGGGACCTGCGGCCTTTCCACCGAGTCTCCTGCAGGAATGCCACGGCCACCTTTCGCCTGAGAAGTACATCGGCTAACTCTCTCGCGCGTCCGGTCAGCGTGCCAATGTTGAGGCTGGCGAAGCGGATTTTCCGGGTTGGGGCTCGCGTCTTTGGCCGTGTTCGCCCCATACACGGTAGCCCTTGCCCACTTGCCACAGGAGTCGGGCGAATCTCCTGCGCGCCGTTTTGCGGCGGCGCCCTATCCGTGGCAACATTCTTCCTTCTCTTGACCATTTTTTAGTGGCTATTTGTGGCCTCTACAGGAGCGACTGCCGTCTGACCTCCCAACCCTAAAAGGGAAAGCCAGCGCCAGAGCCTCATCTGCTGTTCGGCAGGTGCCCCAACTTGCAGGGGAGGTTGACTTGGGCCCCGAAGATCGTGGTGGGGCCCCATATGCACCCAATCAAACTTTCATACTACCCAATATTTGAGGCTAAGAACTTCATAACAGCAGGAATCTATAAAACCTTATCAACCCTTGGAGGTCTGTAAGTCGATCCTGATTACATTTTGTTCCCACCACTCCGTCATCTAAGTTTGCTACCGCAAAAACTTTTTTACTTTATTACGTTTACAAGTTTCATATCGTACTGATTGCTCTATAGAATTGTTGAATTGTATTAAATATGAAAATATTTCTTCTTCTTACTTCCCTCCCCTCGTTTATCGTCGGACTATTATCGTCCTCTAGCTATTTCTATTACAACGACTGTTTATTGTCATTTTTTTTATTGTTTAGTGACCATAGTGTCTAGCTGTTTCATCGCTTCTAGACGATATTTTATCGTTTCACGTTAGTTTGTCGTTTGCACATCTATAGGTTGCAACAACGGTAGGGAAAGAAAAACAGAACATTATTTTATTTAGCATACAGATGCTAACATGTGCATGACACACTGTAGAAACAACATTTTGAAACTGAAGATTAAAATAAAACATTAACACATGATGAATCTCTAATAAAAACAAGTTTATAATGAAAATATTTTTTTTTTCATAACAAGCTTTTATAGCAGCGGTCTATAATTATATAATTAAAACTCGTCAAGACGATTCACACGAGTCCAAACTCGACGTGGTTGTGCCGTTTAATTACATCGTTCCTATGGCTACCTCGTGATTCCATCATCAGATCAGCTCCATGTCATCATAATATTGCATTGTCATGCGATTTACACCGGCATGTAAAATTTCAGCTCAATCGGAAACCGGGAAGTGGATCAAATTTAAGTTGCAAGATTTGATTACAGAACGACAGACAACGGGACAGGTGAAACTAAATAAAAGCTTGTAAAAAAGATTAAATAACTCGGATGGGTTATTTTCGGTACAATCATAACACTCCTTGTTGCACTCACAATATATTTTATTATAAACCATCCCGAAGAAAAAAAAATTACATGCATGTTAAATAAGTGCGTAGTATTTGGGAAAAGAACTATGAAATTGAAGTTCCAAATATGAATTTGTGTATGCCTATCCTTTGGGAACGACAAACCGATATTTTGCGGACCAACGATCGTGATATAAAAAACAATCGTGTTCAATCCACCTTTGAATAAAGTATGGCTGCTTTACTTCTCATTCTGGTTCAGTAGTCCATGAAATCAAATATTTAGATAATATTTTTTAAGGATTGTATTGGGTGTAACAAAACTGAAAATGCTTTGTTCCTTACGATATACTGGGTACCTTAACTCAGTTACCACACACTGCTGCACTTGTCAAATCCTTGGGTCAAAAAACCGACAGGCCAGAAACTTGGCATCGTTCAATCTTGTCAGTTTTCTGATTTCGGGGAGTATACATCTGAATTCATAACTATATACCGTCAAAAGGCTCTATCACCGGTATACCAGACGTACACCGGAGCACTACCGGTACCACTAGTGCTCATACACACACATTCATTATACGTACAACTAAGGAGTGTGATTCTCTGCCAAGATTCGTGTTTTTTAATAGTTACAACTTAAGGATCTTTAAGTCAAGTGAATAGATTACTTCTAGGCAAGCGTGTTTCATCATCGACTACATCATTGCCCATCATCAGATGAGAATAGTGATCAAAAACCTCTATGGTCTTTCAATTTTCAATTACAAAACCCCTTTTTATATTCTAGAACATTCATCTCTACAAACTTTGCCCAAAGTTATCACTTCAATGGTGAATAGCGATAATATATAGCACGTTGTATTATGAATTATGCATCCGCCAGAAGACGGCAAGCCTTATTAAACCGCCAGTAACCCCGGGCTTACAACCCCGCTGTAACCTATAACGTTGAAATTTATTGGCTAATTTTCCTAGCACCAAAAATCGTAATTACACGTCCATAAAACGTGATAAAAACTGACAGATTTATTAGTACTTTAATTAAACTGTGAGTTATTAGAGATGGTGGCACGCAGTGATGGCATGTAGCATGTTTTAAAGATGTTTAGGTTAATGAGTCGTGCTAATATAATGATTAGGTGTATCATAAAACTCCAAATGTTATCCAAAAGTAAGAATGACAGCAATATGAACAAAAGTAAGATCAGTAGAATAACACAAATGCTCTCAGTAGTAACTGCGGGCAGAGTACACGTCGGTAATAGAACAGATGGTCGAAGGAGCCGAAAGGTGTGCAAGAAATGCAAGAAGCATGAACAGTCTTTGATGTGACGTATTTATTTGAAATGATGATGATTGTGATGACAATAACACAACAACAAAAGGTAGAATGCAATTACGACGATGACGAAGAAAAAGTAACAAAACATAGAATCAAACACACACACACACACCCTTATAAAAAAAATAAGTAGAATGCCAGAAGATTACATTAGAATTGATTGTTTAGATCATACCGTGGATCATCGATAACACGTCGTATCAAGTGTCTAATATTAGCACTAAAATAAAACCAATGTTATTTTCAATCGACCTCATCCAAATCTAACTGAAGAAAACCAAAAACATTACGATGCAGGTTTATAAACTTACATTCGACGAAAACAACGTGTTTAGAATTTCTTCAACCCTATTACCGAAAGACAAAGCGTAATTTGGTTTATCTCGACAAAGTTACTTTGCACTTTAAAAACGAATACGAAACCGAAAATTAAAGTGAAAATGGGACCTCAAGAACCGCAAAACCGAAGTTTGCTAGCGTTCAATGAAATCCGGGTATTCTTTTTTTGTATTCTCTTTAAAGCTGGAGCAATATCGGGGTGAATTTAAATTTTTCACTCGGTGAGCAAATCTTTATTGACACGGCTAAGCTGATATCGCCCGAAGCAATGTTCGGTGCAAAACTAGTACTCGCCGTTATTGTATGAATACAATATTTTAAAAGAAAAACGATATCTACGTTTATATTTCTTGCATTGTCTGCCTTTTCATTTGATGCTCCAATTAAATGCAGTGTTTGTATTTATTTATTTTTCTGATCAAATGTATGTTGATACCTGTCAATTCTTTATAATTCTTATTCTGTTTTGTTAGCTGCTGCTAGTGTCTTCACTAACGTCAAATTTGAAGATTTTTAAAAGGAAACATACTCCCTGAAAAAAATGATTGAAGAACATGAGTCTGTGTACCAAATTTCATCAGTAGTATAAAATATACAGCCAGCATTCTACTAGTGAAAGAATTTTTAAAAACAACAATACAAATGTATCATCTTTATAATATTACTATAATATGACATTTTGGTGAAATAAAGAAAGCTAATTAATGTGACGCAAGAGAATTCAAGCTAACATTATTTTATGAATAAAAAAAGAACAAAATTATTATTCACAGGTTCGTCTAACGATCTAACTTGATGGTAAGCAATGATGTGGTAGACGATGTAACACGACTGCATAGAAAGTAACCAATTTACTTTTCACTTAAAGATTAGGACGTCATTAGGAAAAACAGATTTTGAATAAATTCCACTCCTTAGCTGTATGCGCAATGTATGTGTTCCCAAAACCGTTATGAGTGAGATAGTTACCATTAAAGGATAGCACATCACTGTACCTTTCAGTGGTTCAATGATAGAAAGGATTTAGGTGAACTTAGTAATAATTATTAAAACTACATTATCATAATTTCGAACTCTTTAATTTACTAATGGATGGACCGTTAATATAGAATGAACGTAAATTACTTATTACTCATATTAAATTTTAATATCAATATTAAAGTAAGCACCAAAAATTTTATGTTCGTCGAATCGAGGGCTTGAGGGCTTGTAATAAATCTATCACCCCTGCTACTTCTGTTTGTTTAAATATGAACTTTAAGGTTCTGGATTTTAGGTTAATTTCTCTTTATGAATAAGGTTTTAACAGACCAATTAGGCATTGATGAGTGCTCTTGCATTTAAACAAGTATCTACGAATCGAGATTTAAATTAAACTGGTAAATATTCGTATAAGTATTGAGTTGAGTTGAGTATTCTGGGTTCATTCCATTGTATTGCATCAGCCTTATGATGTTCCCACTACTGTTCCTTCTCTCTAGGAAAGGAATAGGTTGCAATCCATACGGGCCCGGTGCGGGTTGATGGATGTCACATGTCTTTGAATTTTTCGGTTCTATTACGTGTCGGTTTCCTCACGATGTTTTCCTTTATTTTTTATTGTTTGAAAAAAAAAAACCTCCCATTTTGAGAGCAGTGGTGATGAAATAAATTAGCCTGACTGGGTTTGAACCCGCGATCTACAACTCGTAAGTCGGAGCCTTTACCACACGGCCACCACTGTTCTCCCTCTGCGTAATTGATAACAATAGCTATTTCTTTTTTTCTTGTTGGCTCTGCTTCGCGGGACACATTTTTTATAGTTTTGTGAGTGTATAACGTATCTATTTATTAGAATATCATTGGTTTACTCTAACTATGAACAAAATCCAAAAAAAATGCTTAAACCCAAAAAGCTTCACGCATCCGCTTCAAAACGATCTCGAATTAAATTAGGTAAAATTCGCAAAAGCAAAGGAATCGCGAAACAATTTCTTAAAGAGCTTAATAAATATCTCTGTAAAGTTCGCAACTTACTGTTCACTGTTTAATATCTACTAATTCATATTTCAGGTAAGATCCAGACGGTTTCCAGCAAGTTCCTCTCGACTATTTCAAACTTTCTGTGAGTCCGATTGTATACTTTCATAACATTATTAAATTGCATGCATTCATAGTCATACAGTCCAAAGTACTTACTGATATTACTCTACTTTAGCATATTACTTTGCGTTATTTGAAAATACTGCGGGCCATTGAAATGAAAACATTTGAAAATGGAATGATATATTCGTTTGAGTATGTCATTCCATTTTACAACGGTTTTTTTTTTTGAAAATGGAATTATATATTCAATATGCGTTTATATATTGAATATATCATTCCATTTTCAAAATGTTTTCGCGTGTCATGTCAGCAGATGTTTGTCTGGTATTACGCTTCTAGAAAACGGTTTTTATTTAAAAAAGCCATCTCGTTGAAACTGATGCGATCTTATATTTGAAAGTTTTCGTCTTCAATATTCTAAAATTCTGAAAATATTTTTTAGACTTTGACAGTTTCAAATCATAAAACTTGTCTGTTCTAGGAATCCTTTACGAGCATATTTTGAACATCTAGTTTAAAATATTCTGATTAAAGGTTTCTGTCAGGACAAGGAGGCTGCTAACAGCTTCGCTTCGGAATAAACTAGTATTTTCTTTGCTATTCCAGGATATTTTCTTTTCTTGTATCTAGTTTAAGCACATTTATCGCAAATAAATGATTGATTGAATCGAAATCTGTTTAGCCGTTCGCGTGTGAAGAAGTAACAAATATATGTAATTATATAATTATACTCATTATATTTGCTACGCGTCTATTTACCTTATTAGCTCATATACCCCATAGTAGGGTTTACAATTTTGGCATAACTCTCATGTGCCGAATCTAAGCTGCTTTCATTCAGATATTTTTTATGTGTGAAATCACCCATGATTTTTTCCACTTTTGTGGTCGAGCGGGTCTGCCATATTTTACTGACTTAAACGCACCCGTATGTTTCCTCATTGCCTTATGTTCCAGGATCCTGAGATTCTCTTTCGAAATTTCCAGGAGGACTCTAGTGTTACCTTTCGAAATACCCTCGATCCTACTGGCTTCGGCCCTGTAGAGTCCCTAAAGTTTTACCGAAATCTCTTTAAAGCACGCGTGGAATACGTTACTACGACGCCGACATCTCGGGCTCGGTCCGGACGGTCACCGGACAGCCGAATTCAGGTCATGAAGTTACAATATGAAATTCATATTTTGTAACTACATACTACTAATAGCCTTGTCAAATAATTTTACCACATATAGGTTATCTAAATACCAAATCCAAAACCGAATTTTCCTCTACACAAAACACAATTAACTAACGAACTCGTTTCGGCTAACTTTATTAGTCCATTCTCTCACAAATATTAATGACCGAGTAGAGTCAAAATGCATACATTTTCTCGGCCTCCATAGTATTATTATACCTACGAGTACGTAGCGGGCAGTAAGCCAAAATAGATACAAAGTTAGTAATTGCTTAGGAAGCCGTTTACATGAAATTTGCTCATAGAAAATTATGTTTGAATATCATAGTAAACAAGTTTTTATGGTAGGTATATCTTTAGAATTATAAGTAACTAGCGACCCGCCCCAACTTCGCACGGTTATTGATATTGAATATATTATGTATGCATTATTATTATACACAAAAAACTTCCTCTTGAATCACTCTATCTATTAAAACAACCGCATCAAAATCCGTTGCGTACTATTAAAGATCTGAGCATACATAGGTACAGAGGTAAGCAACTTTGTTTTATACTATGTGATGATGACATATTATACGTAGAGTTCCGTACGCACTTAACGGACCCAATTCTCCAGAATTTTTTTTTTTTGAGATTGTGTCAGGTTTTTACAGATTAGAAACCCATCCCGTTCCTTGTTTGCCTTAGCACCATGGCCCTAGTATGTACTTTCATATTTACCTATGGTCCTAAGAGGTTTCGACCCTGCACAGTTTTCTGACTACTCCTTGAGCCACGGGAACAGTACGCATCGTCGATGACTTGGGCTGGGTCTGGATAGTTATCGGACGGTCGGTCAGCAAGCTACCCATTTCTCGCAAAACGTAATACATAGTATAATCAACCTTTTCATGTTACCACTACTGGTGCCCAAGCCTCCTCTATAGGAGAGGGAATAGGCTGTAATCTTCCACGCGGGCCCAGTTCGTGTTAGTGGATGTCACATGTCTTCAAATATCACAAATATAACTCTCAATAAATCAAGATGAAGACAGTACATTTTAACGTCAATAAGAAACGATGAGATCTTCTCGAATCAATCAGAAGCTATCAGAAAACACAGATCCTGGCAGGGAATTCCGTTCCTAGGCTGTATGCATAATAATTGTATTCCCAAAATCTTTGTACCTAAGGGTGGGATGTCCACTATGTACTGGAGGAGCAACGCCGTATCTACAGATGTAATCGTCCGATGATAGAACGGATTAGATGGAATTTGGTTTAATATGAAACTAGCCTTCTGCCAGCGGCTTCACCCGCCTAATAGTAGGGTTCTCCATACAAACTTTAGACCCCATTACATCTCTTTAGCAGCTGAATTTTGAAAAACCCTTTCTCAGTGTTCGCTTACGTCATAAAAGGAACTCTTGTGCAAAATTTAACACTCCTAGGCCCTGTAGTTTTGGCTATGAGTTGATATGTCAGTCAGTCAGTTTCTCCTTTTATATATATACTCATAGATTTCGTATCGGGATTACTTATATCATCATCATCATCAGCCTTTTTAATGTTCCCGCTGCAGGGACACAGGCCTCCTCTCTAAGAGAGGAAATGGGCCGTAATCTACCACGCGGGCCCAGTGCGGGTTGGTGTATGTCACATGTCTTCGAATTTTTGGTTCTAGGACATGCCGGTTTCCTCACGATGTTTTCCTTCACCGTTTTGAGAGCAGTGGTCATGAAATAAATTACACAAAGTAATGCGCCTGGCTGGGTTTGAACCCGCGACCTACTACACGCAAGTCGGGGCCGTTACCACTCGGCCACCACTGCTCTCATTAGAGATAGCTAGGATTACTTACGTTCTGAATTAACTAAACAAATAGGCTATGGTTTATAATGTGGACAGGTTCTAAGTTCCCTCAAGTGGTGCACTCGCTCACTACGATCCCCTAATTCAGTCCACCAGGGGACTACACAGCATTCGATGTTCCACCACAATACCAAATCGATCGACGAATTTGTGTCTATGTTATGCCAAACACTGACGTAAATTTCCTTTTGTAAAATAAGTTTGATGTAGATAAAAATACCGACAGCTTTGAAGAATGAATAAAAACTAAATTTGTGATATGACAACTATACATAAGAGTTTTATAAAGACAAAAATATTATAGACAAAAGTACACCCAGACACAGAACAAATGATCATGCTCATCACACAAACATTAAATTTGTAATCCAACCTTTTTTTTTTTTTTTTTTTTTTTTTTTTCGTGGTGGAAATCCTCATGGATGTCCTCCACCCTGGGGTAGGTGGAGGGGTCTGTCAGACTCTTACTGACTAAAACCACCCCGGTGTTCCCTCGTACACTTTTGTCGGAGGCTACGGGCGCAGTTTGACTTCCGCTGCCCCAGACTAGTGCTGACCCAAACCACATGGTTCTCCTCACAAATTGGAGAGAGCTCTCCTATACGTCTCAGAGAGGCGCGCGTGGAACACTACGCGCCACCATCTCGGGTCCAGATTGATAGGCCAACGGATGTCCCCTAATCCGTCGGCCTTGGACCTTTTTAAGGGGGTTGGAAGAGGGCATTATCTGCCCTTCTTCGACGCCTGGTACGGGGCGGGAGAGAACTCTTCTCTCTTTCCCTTTCCGCAGCTTCCTTCTGCGAGATGACATATTCGCAGAAGGTGATCATCGCTTCCCATGATTCTGCCTTGCCAAGCATGGAGCGAACCACGGCCGGCAGAGACAGGTCGCTACCGATTTCCGAGACGAGGACACGACGCTGCTCCTCCCATGCGACACACTCAGCTAGCGTATGCCACGCCGTGTCCTCAAGGCAGTGGGTGCAATGATGGCACCGTGCATCCGGCTCCCTGTTTATGCTGCTCAAAAACTTCCCAAAGCAGCCATGCCCCGAAAGCAATTGCGTCGCCCGAAATGTCAGAGAGCCGTGCTTCCTCCAGAGCCAGTCTTCAAGCACCGGTCGAACCGCTTCGATGGTTTTGAAACCAGCGGTAGGGTGCAAGAGCCTTTCTCGCCATTCCGTCACCAAAACTTGACGGAGTTCTGAACGGTACTGAGTGATCTGGTTATGTACTAATGTCTCACCTCGAAGTTTTGCTTCTTCGCGCCATCGGTGAAGTGTCGCCAGTAATTTTGCCTCCAAGTCCCAGGGTGCGGATCCAGCCAAAACGCAAGCCGCCTCGTAGGAGATCGTGCGATACCCTCTAATGACTCTGATAGCCATTGCTCTCTGCGGTTTACGCAGTGTTGCGATATGACGGGCCGTCAAGTCAGTGGCCCACACTGGGGCTCCGTACATGGCTATAGATCGCACGATCCCTACATATAACCGCCTACAGGCGGTGCTTGGCCCCCCCAAATTGGGAAGCAGCGTTGATAAAGCTCCCGCTGCACCCATCAACTTAGGCACCAACCGCTGGAAGTGAGGGCCAAAGTCCCATCGGCTGTCGAGCACCAATCCAAGGTATTTCATGGTTGACTCGACAGTGATTCTGGTCCCTCCGACCACAATGTGTAATCCTGGCGGCAGGGCTCGTCGGGGACCATGGAAAGCGATGGCCTCCGACTTGTCGAGGGACACTTCTAAACCCAAGCGCCGAATGCGACTTACAACCTGTGAGACCGCAGCTGTAGCCAGCAACACTGTCTCCCTGTATGAACTTCCCCGAGCCATAACCAGTGTATCGTCTGCATAACACACAAGGTTCGTCCCCGGTAGGAGCTCACCTCTCAATACCCAATCGTATCCGATGTTCCACAAAGGTGGGCCGAGAACGGAACCCTGTGGAACACCGCACGATATTTCGCGCTGGCCTCTACCATCGCGTCCAGTGTAGGTAACACTCCTACCTGCCAGATAGGCTCCAATAATGTGACAGAGGTAGAGAGGCACCCGATGGTAACGTAACCCCTCCTTGATGCTGCTCCAGGGCAAGGTGTTAAACGCATTGGAGATGTCCAAAGATACCGCCAGTAACACCTCGCCTCGAGACACTGCTTCCTCTGCGAGGACTCTCACCTTCATTATGGCGTCAATGGTAGAGCGCCCATGCCGAAATCCAAACTGGTTGTCGTCAAGGTTGGGTCCATCCCTGCACAAGTGCCCGATGAGGCGAGCCGCGATTATCCGCTCGAATAGTTTTCCCAGCTCGTCCAGCAGCACTATGGGCCGATAAGCAGACGGTGAGTCGGCAGGGCGCCCTGCTTTCTTAAGCAGAACCAAACGACCTGCTTTCCACTTAGTGGGAAACTGGCCCCGCTCTAGGCACGCAGAGAAAAGTCCTCTCAATGAGGGTTCTAGTTCCTTGAGGGCAAGAACAAGAGCACGACCAGGAATACCATCAGGTCCTGGAGCAGTGTTTTTAGCCCGGAGTCGCATCACGGCCGCCCTCATCTCTGGCTGAGTCACTTCAGGGACACTTACACTCTCTTCTTCTTCAGACTCTGAATTTGCAGATGGAGTCATCAATGGTGGCTCATGCTCTGCTCTCGTAGGGAAGAGGACTGAGACCACATTTTCTAACAGCTGCGGCTCTAGACCCTCCGTCAGTGGGGAGGCCCGGGGCCGCAATTTTCCTCGAACTGTACGGTATGGGCGCCCCCAAGGATTTCCGTCAAGAGTTGCCAACAATTCTTCCCTACATTTCGTCTTTGACTCACTGATGGCCAACCACAAAGTCTTCTGCGCCGTGCGGTACACCTCATACAGAGCGGCCTCCTGTTCTGGATCCCGTTGACGTCTCCTCCGGTAACGCGTGTACGGGCGTCTAGCGGCCACACATGCGACACGAAGCTCTGCAATTTCTGCAGACCACCAATACACTCCACGCCTTGCAAACTGTGTATGGACGCGAGGCATGGCCGCATCACAGATTTGTGTCATCGCATCACCAAACCACTGCGCCTCTTCTTCAACGTCGATGACTATCGTTGACCCCCGTATCCAAGCTTGCACAATAGCAGCCTCTTCGAGTGCTTCTTTGTCAAGCCTCTTTAGAGCCCAGCGTGGACTTTCTCTTTGCTGGCCCAATCTGCTGGGGCAACTTGACGTTGTAACCTGAGTGGAGACGTCAAAACGTATGTATCGGTGATCCGATAATGTTTCCACCTCCGTAACAACATGCCAACCACGAACGCGTTGCGCAATAGCGGGGCTAGCGAACGAGACGTCCACTATTGACCCACCTCGCTTCCGTACGCACGTATAAACCGAGCCCTGATTTAAGACGGCCAGACCCGTTGTGAAAGCCCAATCTTCCAACACCTCACCTCTGGGATCAGTGACAGGAGATCCCCAAGTCGAAGATTTGGCATTAAGATCCCCGAGTAGAAGTACAGGGCGAGGTTGGTAGCGGCCTACAGCAGCTCCTAATTGAATTAGAAAGCTCTCGAAGTCAGTAAGACTCTTGTTGGGCGAAAAATAAGCCCCTATGGTGACTATGCCATTGACGAGAGCGGCAACCCACCCGTGACCTCGGGATATTTCGGCAAGGGTATCGCCAATGATGGCAACTAAACCGTCAAGGTCCCCTACCCAGTTATCTCGGCAAGGGACGAAATAAGGCTCAGCGACAACCGCCACATGAATCGACCACTGTACCATGCTCTGAAGTAAGAGATCCTGAGCTCTGGTGCAGTGGTTGATATTTGCCTGAAGAAAATGAAGTTGTGCCATTACTATCACTCCATTTCTTCGGTATCTCCTCCTTCCACGGGCTGTGAGGGGACCGTAGAAATACTAGGCCGTTTGGGGGGTGCGAATTCCCCGGCAGTCTTTGTCCACCGTTTACTCTTCTTCTTGGGAGCGTCGCAGGAATTCCCGCCAAGTCTGTGCGTCGCAGGTTTTCCTACAGCTGCACAAAGGCTGCAATTTGGTTCCTCGGAGCATTGTGCTGCCTTGTGGCCCGGTCGACTGCAGCGATAGCAAAGATCGCTGCGGTCAATTTCAGCAGAGCACTGTGCACGAACATGTCCCTTTTCAAGGCATCGGTAGCACTGCATAGCTCTAGGTGGCAGGAGCCTCACTCTCGCCGACACCCATCCCACCAGAAGTCGCCTACCATCCGTGACCTGCTTCGCCGCGGCAACTGGACATCGCAGCCAGATGGTGCCAAACCCGCCAGTGCTGAATCTTATATCCCCAGCTTTGATGTTTTCAGGTAGACATCCGCCACTACGGGCAATGGCTGCTACTACCTCCTCGCGGGTGACCGAGTCGTCAAGCCCATCAACGCGCACCTCAGCCATTTTCATGGGCCGGTACACCCGGACTTCTTCTGGATTAAGAACGTCCCGAAGCTTGGCAGCTAGATCATCCGCCCTCTCGTTACAAGTAGCGCCGGATAGTTCGTACATTTTGGCTCCCGTGGCTGCCGTTTTGAATCGGAAACCAGCTGGAGTGCCAAAATCAGCAAACTTGAGCTTATCCTTTGCTTCCTCTAAAATCGTCTTATACGTGACACCCCGTTTCTCAGCTTCAGGTTGCAATGTCACAACAACCGCCGCAGAGCGCGGGACACGAATTTTAGGCGGTAACTGGCCGTTCCAAGCCCGCCCCTTCGGTTCAGATGCCGTCCTACCCTTACGGCCACTCTTCCGTCTCTTTTTTCGGCTCATGGCCGTCGTCCAGGCATTGGAACCGGATGCGGTCGCAGCAGGTAGCAAATCTGTGTAGGGAGTTCCACGGCTCAGATCCACTGGCTGCTTTGCCCCCTCTGCCAGTTTTTCGGCTCCATCTACGGGCTTCTTTGGTCTCGGTGTGCGCTTTTTGGTATCCCCTGCCAAGGTTTGTGATCCCGTAGATGCCGTTCTACGCGTCTTCGAAGAATGATTGGACTCTAGGGAAGGCCATGTCGTTGCCTCCTTAGATTTTCGATTATCAGCTGCGAGTGGGGGCCGAAGGACTTCCGCTGAAACCTGCTGCCGACAGAAATCCACTTTTAAAGCAACAACCTCTTTTTGGAGATCCTCCATCCTGGATTTAAGACGGTTGTTTTCCTCCTGCAGCTTTTTAACCTCCTCTGATGTCGTACGATCAAGGAGGACTTGTACTGCCTCCTTAATACCTTCCGCTGCCTCCTTCAGAGCACGCGTGAAAGTACCCTTTAGGTTGCCTGACTTAGTAGCCACTTTCATGACCACGTCCACACCATCCATTATTTGGCGGTTCAAAGCAGCCGCCGTCAGTCCTCCTGTGGTAGCGGCGGCCTCAGACCGTCTTACTCTAGCCAACCGGGACATTTCTTCGACCTCTTCATTCGCTATAGCTTTACGGCCTTCCCTCTTCGCTGCATTAAGCTCCGCCTTCGTGCTTATTAGTGAAGAGTGGTACTCTGTATCACTACGCGTCACTTGTACACTCCTGTCAGAGTCACTCACATCGATGGCTGCCGATGCATCAAGACGCTTTAGAAAGCATCCTCGAGTGACACGTGCAGGAATGGGTGACCCTGAAAGTGTTGCGCGCCCTCTTCCTCTCCTCCCTGTCGGAACCTTCGCAGCTCGGAGATTCTCCTCGCTCGAGGACAAGCTTACCGACAGCGTCAGGTCTGACTTCTCTGTACGCGAGCGCTTCCTCCAAAATTTGGGGGTAGCGGTAGCGTTAACACCGCGCCCGCCTAACCCTATGTCGGGCGTTTTAAAACTAAAATCAGTAATGTCTTCAAAAGACTGAGATTGGGAGCCTCCTCGGCTCTTGTTGCCATCGGCAAGCGGAAGACAGTCGTTGCCCCCCCCAGAATACGAGGGGCTTGACGCTTCCAAAGGAAGCGTGGTGGATTCTCCAACTGCGGAGCAGCTGGTACCACCCTGGGGTAATATATTTGCGCCTGTCTGTTGTTCCATATTGTTTTCCTTTGAAGGGTGTGGTCCCTAACTTTTTTTTTGTTTTTTTTTTTTTTTCTTTCCTCCTCTCTTCCTACCTTGAGAAATTAGGATCTCCCTCCACAGCTTCTTTACAGTCATATCTGATAAACAGTGACAAAAACCCTCCCATCACGTTTACTCTCCAAAAGCTCGAAGAGTAAACTCCGCACACCGTCTCCTAACGGAGTGCCCTTCGCGTGTGTCCCTCTTAGTCTGGTCTCTCACTTGGACCTTTCCGGCATGAGTAACTCTACCCGGCAAAGCCCCAAGATCATTGAGACGCACAAGCCCCACCACGACGACAACGTGGAGACACCTTCGGTGGGGAACCTAACTCAACCTAATCACTAGACCAACAGGTCAGTCAGTCATAGACTGCAGATCATAGTAAAACCTACTTCTACCATGCAAACATACATTGTAAGCTCTTCAGTATTCAATAACATCTGAAAAATACACAGTTCCGATAATCCCCGAGAGGCTCTCAAAAGCAATATTGAATATGCAATATTGATATCATTTCACACCACTCGAATAAACCGATACTAAGAAATTTACATTCTTTTAAAGATATCACAAACTTTATTGCAAAGATGTATAAGCGAGGTAGGTGTTTTCAAACTTTGTTCAAAGTGAAGAAAATACGCGGGTGCTGAAGCGGGAACGATATATCAAATATACATATAGAACTGCTGAATCTTTAGACAGACTTTAACTTAGATACATACGCGATTATTACGTTACTGAATAATTGCTGTTCGTTAGTCTTGCTAAACTAACTCTACAACAGCAGAACCGATTTGGTTAATTTTGGTCTTGAAATACTCGCAAAAATTCAAGAAAGGTTTAAACGGTAAGAAAATTTTGTTTATCTTTATTAGGCGGTATGAAGTTTGCCGTAGTAGCTAATACCTAATAAGTTACAAAATATACCTCAAATAACCGGAATAAATAACTAACTTCAAAATTCGACAAAGTGGGCTCATCAATAGTAATAAAACTATGAAAAACAAAATGAAATTTCACATATTTAAATATCCTACAGGGTTAAATATTCCAAACATTAAAAGCCCAGGCAGCTATAACACATCCATTGAGACAACATATTAATTTTAAGCTCCTACTTGTATTTATAGTGTGCTTACAATCAAAAGTTTATATATCTATCTATTACCCTCTAATGTCCACCACAAGAACCCACCATGCACTGTGGTCACCCAACGCTGCTTCTAACTTTCTCGCCTGCGCTCATACACCCTAGACAAGTCCTAAAAAGATTCAACCGTGTGAAGAAGAATATACTTTTCAGCGCCATATAACCTTTGGCGCACTTAAGTATATTGCTCTTATTAAATATTGATACGTTAAACGTATGAGCTTTTAGGCATGTTTTAGTATGAATGATGTACATACATTTACATATTTTAGGGACGTGTGTTAGATGTTAAGAAATTAATTTTAAACGGTTATGTGTTTAAAAGGATTAAAAGTTTAGTCTTTCTTGTTACGTAATTTGTTTGATGAAATTAAATCTTGAAATTTAATTTGATTATACAATTAAAATAATATATAAACTAGGATGATTATTATGAATCAAAAAATGATTTATTTTTTGATAAATTTAACGTTTGGAATCTTACCTATCGCACATATGGGCACGCCATAATTTCGGCGGTAAGTCCCCTCTTTGAGGCGTGGCTTGAAAGATCTCACGGCGTACTCACCTTCCGTATGACGCAGGTTCTGACCGGACATGGCAAGTTTGGGAGGTTCCTGCACCGAATTCGTGAGGAAGCAACGCCCGGGTGTCGCCACTGTGCGGAACGCCCGGAGGACACGGTAGAGCACACGGTAGAGGTGTGCCCCGCGTGGGAAGAGCATCGCCTTGTTCTCGTGGAGGCGATCGGAGGCGGCGATCTCTCGCGACGGGCCTTGGTAGAGGCCATGGTCCGGAGCGAGGAAGAGTGGCAGGCGGTCGCGTCCTTCTGCGAAGCAGTAATGTTAGCAAAAGAGGAGGCCGACCGTATCAGGCAAAGGCAACGTCGCTCACGCCACAGCCGTCGCCGCCGTGACTCCGATCCCGATTTTCGGCCACCGTAGACGAGGGCTTGCGGACGGCGAGCCATGGGTAACTCGCTGTCCGCCTATCCGGTAAGTGTCCGGACCGAGCCCAAGTCGTCGACGGCGCGCACTGTTCCCGCGCGCCTCAAGGAGTTGTCAGCAACTGTAGGGGCCCGGCAGGGTTGAAGCCTTCTGGGGCCTTGGATTGATGCGAAAGCGGAACACCGGGGCCCTGGAACTAAGGCAGGAAGGAAAGGTGGGTCGTTTAGTCAGTAGAAGTCTGACACAGTCTCCCGCTCCGCCAAAGAGCGGGATTCGTCATTTGATGATTTTTCCCACCATAAAAAAAAAAAAAAAAAAAAACCTATCGCACATAAATATACTCGTATATGGAAGAAGAGGATATTTTGATGATTTAGAGAAATATCCACTACATAGAAAATGTTTTATAACTCAATTTACTGCCTACACAAAACCGTGTTCACCCAAACATAAAAGATATAGCACAGAACTCAGTCCTAAATACGTAAACCTTTCTCCAAATACGAATCCCAAACTTTCGTCCTTATTTAACTTTGTATATCCTTACTCAAAATGTACGTGAGGATATTTCTTATTTCTTCAATCTCACGGGTACGATCCAAATTTTCGTTGTTCAAAATGTGAAGGAAAAGCAAATCGTTGGTATTTTAAATTTGTTATCAGTACGTGATTGAACGCTTAGGCAAATTCCCGATAGATTTCTTGGAAGTTTGATTTAACACGTAAAAGATCAAAGGGTAACAAGTTAGACGTTCACGATATACGAAGAAGCTATACAGAAGGTTATTACAACAAGAACAAATCCAAAAATCGGTGTACGTAAGTGCGAACGAATAAAGGTGGACACAGTAAAGCTTTTCGCCTACATGTCCGTTCAAATTTTGCGGAGTACGGTCTGTCCAGTTTTGTTAGGCTTTTTAAATTTGACAATTTTTATTTCAGATTTTTCATGTATTGGTTTTCGCATCGTCTGCCTGGCCTCGTATAGCGACCGGACTAACTATTAGTAATATTGCAATAGTTTTTAGAAGACTGATTCATTCATTATTGTTATTTCATTAGAATTTAAGATTTTTAGGTACCTACTTGATGAGATTACGTTGTTTTACTTTTTAAAAAATCCATCGTATTATCACCTACTAAGGTCCAGGGTCTCTTTTTGAAAAGAAGTTTTGGCCCCAGTGCGAAAGGCAAAGAAGGAACGAGGTGGGGTGTTCAGTCAGTAAGAGTCTGACACTGTTTTTTTCTTCATTGGATGATTGTTGCCTACCATAAAAAAACCTTCGTATTATCATCGCATACAGACAGATATGTGAACAAAGGGCAATCTTCAACAAATACTAGTTGCGTAGTAGCTATATTACGTATAGTATTTGTACTATGTGTCTCTGCATTCTCGGCATTGTAGTGCATGTATAACTTCATGTGTTAATAGCACTATGTACCTTTAATAACCGTTCATTAGTTACGACTTCATCTTGACTTTACTCATACGGTTGGTTACTACCAACCGTATGCATGATACTTCATGCTCACACAAACGTCTAGCTGGTTGTAGAGCTGAATGGTGCTACCGTATGAATCATGTTTGTAGATGCCGCGCTATCAGTTGGTTATGGTCATCATCATCTTTTATATTTTGGACTTTTTTACTTGTTCATCTTTCTACATCGTTTCCACATTTTATAATATTCAGCCATAATTTTTTAATTATTGGTTTGAAATAGTGTCCTTGGAGAATCACTTTAGAATGTGTCGAATCTTTTGTATGCCTGAGTGAACTTGATCATTTAAAATTACCTGTAAATGGTTTAATAGAAATGAGTTTAGTTTCCCAGAGTTGACCTTTTGTACTATCTGTCAAATAAGTTTAAACTTCTTCCTCGGTGAAAGCGTCGATACGTCTTATAGTTTTGTTGAGAACGAATGTAAATATTTTCTCACCGTAGTTTGCTGAATTTGCTGTTAAAGGGTTTCTAAAACTATTCAATTTGATTGAAGAATCTATTTGTTCTTTGTAAAAGCTTATGAAGATGTACATATGCTATTGATTGGCATTTTCACATCTTTTTTACGAAGGTAATATTTTGAGGGTTTGCTGAGACAAAACTCATTGTTAAGCTCGTCTTTACACAAAAATTGTTCAATCACTGTACAATTAAATTGTCAATTCTAGTACGAAAGCGAGCTTAACCAAATTAACATAGTACCTACCTACTTTGTTTCGTTAGTATGTAAAATTAAAAATTAAAAAATTTTGGCTCTAATAGTCATATTTATAAACAAGTAAAACTAATTACTTACTTGAGCAGAAGTAACTACATAAGTAAAATTATTTTATATAGTTAAGAAAATTGAAATATTAAATGGAAATTTCTGACCACAAATAATGGACTAATCCATTATTGCAAAATAAATTATTTCAAAAGAAATTACTTAGCAACAAGTAATTACATCTTTATGAATAAGGGTGTAAGAAATAGCTTAGCCATTGGAATTAGAATGAAATTAGGAACCATAATTAGATCTTTACTTATTAGGATTCTACACGGTAATCTGATGTTTAATTCCACCCACGAACCACATACATATGCCTTTAATTCCTTTTAGTAACAGTATCAGACGGCCAGTCTATTGAGAAGCACTCGGCCCGAATATTCGATTTGATAGGCTTTATGTTGGTCCGCCCTCACCAATTATGCGTCCGTATACTCTACCGTGAAGCTTATAGAATCGAATGTCTGGACCCCTCCCCCCTTTCCCCCTTAAATCTGAACTGACTGGCCTGTTGGTTTAGGTCTGTAGCTCCGATAGCTAAGCCGGAGGTCGTAAGTTCGATTCCCACCCAAGGTAAATATTTGTGTGCTGAGCACGATAATTTTTTTTTGTCTGGATGTAATTACTTTGCTAAGATTAGAACTAGATGATGTTGTGTGAAAGTAGTCGGTTACTATTTTTGTTATTGTTTATTAATAATTAGATATGACTAAGCAGTAACCATCAAAGAGTTTGATTATCTTGGTATTGTGAAAGAAAATTGTATTAATGAGGTGGCGAAATTGGCCTTTGATTGTGGTATACAACCGCCATGACGAAACATGTTTTCACCTTTGTTTGTCATTTTCCACAGGTGTTGATGCCGAATATTGGAACAAAGGCCTTATGAGATTTTTTATGAGTGGAAAAATCATTAAATGACTTCCACCCTTGAGCGGAGCGGCAAGGTTCCGCACTGGACGTATTAATTTCCATGTTTGTATAACAATCAGTCTACGTAATTAAAAACAACAACAAATAAGTTGAAATTGATGCTGTGGTTACGCAGACCCCCCTACTTCAATTGAGACCTAAAATACTGCGCATTCAAGTTCGACCACCATGATGGTGAGCAATGGGTAGCTCGCCGTCCTGTCGTCTGGTAATAGTCCAGACTGAGTCCAAGTCATCGACGACGCGCTCTGTTCCTGCGCGCCTCAAGGAGTTGTCAAATATGTAGAGGCCTAACTGCAGGGCTGAAGACCCGGATTGAAGACTGGGACCCCGGTCCGGTTTCTGAAAGGAAGGTCCGACCCCGGTATGAAGGTTAACAAGGGATTGGGTGGGTCGTTTAGTCAGTAAGAGACACTGGTTTACCTCTCCGCCCAAGGGCGGGCTTCGGCATTGAATGATTTTTCCCACCACAAAAAAAAACCACCATGATGGTTCAACATGTGTGCTGAGGATTATGCTAGTAGTAGCAATGTATCAGTGTCGGTATATGTGTGTGACAAGCGAAAACATCGCAGTCACTTGTTTGTGGTTGATCGTGGCGCGCGGTGGCGTGTTCCGACGCTGTGAAGTGTTTACCCATCGGGGATGTGTAAATATAAAAAAACAGTCAAGTACGAGTCGGACTCACGCACCAAGTTTACCAAGGTACTAAGTTTATACGGCAAACTTGGTGCGTGCGTAAATAGTTCGTTTTCCGTTTTTTGAAAATGTTTTCGAATTACAAATAGTACATTGTTATACGAGGGATGAAAGAAAGTTATTTAGTCCCGAGAAATTTCTTGGCGACCGAGCGACAGCGAGGTCGCTAATAGTTCGAGGGACTAAATAACTCTTGAACCCGAGGTAAACACTGTGCTTTTCATTACGAATACGAGGAAAATAAAAATAATAATAAAAACCTGAGTCGTCGTCAAATGTCTTCGTATGTTTTTAGGTAGGCATATTTCTTTTGATTTAGGCGGTAAGCGGTTGTCTCCTCTTAAGAATCTTGCGTTAAATTTATAACTGAAGCTGATGAACTTATCGTGTTAATAAAAATTTCTTGTAATAGAGATTTAGCAAAATGTAAACAAAACTATACATCTCAAAAAAAAAGGAAGATCAAATCGGCCACAGATTATAGACAGTCTACCATTTACCCGCCAATTCTTTTTTTCAGTGTTCGGCTCCCTGGCTTTTCAGTCAATAGTTTTCATTTTCTCATTGTAAAAATGGGTCTGGTCAACATTTTTCTCAAACATATATTAGTTTTAATGAAATAATTGAAAATAAATTAAAATAAAGTCATTAAAAAAAGTATTCTTAAATTATTTCTATTTCTATGTCATTTTAATTCGGTATAAAGTTTCGGGTCACGGTTCAATAGAAATGTCAAAATAGAACTACTTTTTTTTTAATATTTGCTGTCTAAATATTAAAAAAACAACTGTCAGTTGTAAAGTAAAACTCCCTAGGGAGTAAAAGTACTTCTTCCAACCCTGTCCGCAGGCAACTTTACACCTACTTTCAGAGTATGAGTAATGAAAAAGTTTTTTTTTTTGTGCCATAACTAAAACTTTATTTAAATCGGACATAACTTTATGCTAAATTTCAGAAGTTTAAGTCCATAGACTAAGAATTTGAGTACCCTTAAGGTTTTTGATTTCGTAACGATTTTCCAAAAATGTGCCTTTAAATGGTATATAAACAGCCATATCTTAGATTGTATTGATTTAGTCGTTGAACTTTTTCTCTCCTACTTCCCCAAGTTGAAATTAATATCGAACACTCAGGTCTGCTCCCCAGCAGACCTTATTAATAAAAAAATATATAATTCCGTACGTTCTTGAGAAAGGAGGTCTTAACAGATGGCCATAATTATGGATAGATCGATATAACGGATGGACAGATGGACCATAAAGTTATTCTATAAGGGTTGGATAGACAGACGAACAACTAAATGATCGTATAAGAGTTTCGTTTTTTCATACGACGGAACCCTAAAAATATGAAAAACCCCAACGTCAGTACGTCGTGTCCACTAGGTGTACATGCCGTGACGGACCCTCTTCTATGTACTGTGGTGATCACCGGAGTGGTTTCAGTGAAGTTGGAGTCACACTATTCCCTTACCTTCACCTTACATATACCTATAGAAAACCCTTCTGATGGTTTTCTCCCGAAACAAAAAGGATGTCCAGCAAATATTCGTAAGCATTGGCAATACAGACACATCTACCATCGATGGCCATCTTGTTTGGGCTAACTTCATGTCATTAAAAAATGTGGAAGGGACACTAGTCCCTTCCACATTAAGTAAGTAACAGCTTTTTACTTTAGTAAAAAGCTGTTACTTTCCATAGATAAACTTATAACGAGTTTAAAAGTAAACAAATTCAACTGTATAATAATCTAATTCCGGATAATGCAAGTTAGCTAAAAAAATGTTTACGTAGAAATTTTTGCGAAGCCCCCAAGGCCAGTAGCGTTAAACCTGCTAATAAATACAAAAATATTTCGAGGAAAACGGTTTGCTGTTTTTCGAGTTTCGTAACACATAATAGAAAGTAAGCAAAGGTTTTGGAACATTTAATTGGTTACGTTAAGAGTCTTGGACTCCCTAACGTTGAAACTTCAAAGAATATAAAAGGTGGTTCGTTAACTTTTAGATTTTATTCCGTTGAGAATATAATAAAGAGAACGGAAGTAAAAATTGCGTTTCTTATAGCCCAGAGCTCTTGTTTTTCTTGAAATTTAAAATAACGAAAATTACATTTTATTTTAATAGCTTTCAATTTCTTGTAAAGATTTTTTTTGTTCTGTTGTAAGATCCGTACTTAAAACCAAAACACAAAATCTTGTTAATAAAGATGATATCAATTTTAATCTTGGTCAATACAAACATTAGAGAGCAGTGGTGGCCGAGTGGTAACGGCCCCGACTTACGAGATGTAGGTCGCGGGTTCAAACCCAGCCAGGCGCATTACTTTGTGTAATTTATTTCATCACCACTGCTCTTAAAACGGTGAAGGAAAACATCGTGAGGAAACCGGCATGTCCTAGAATCAAAAATTCGAAGACATGTGACATCCACCAATCCGCACTGGGCCCGCGTGGTGGATTATGGCCCATTCCCTCTCCTAGAGAGAGGAGGCCTGTGTCCCAGCAGTGGGAACATTAAAAAGGCTGATGATGAATACAAACATCATGTTGGCCAAGGTTAACACCAACCAATAAGGCAGTAACATGGCTAATACAATAGAAAAAAAAAACAATTTATTTGATAGAAACGCAGCAAAAACAAAGTATGAAATAAAAATAATACAGAATGAGACAGTTTACTTAAACTGAGCGTGTTCAGTTTATACAGAAAAAGGGTTACCATCTCACCAAAAAAATTACTCATGATTAGAAAAATAAACATCAAAATCATACCAAAAGAAAAACCGTGGAAAATCAATGTATAATAATTAGAAAGGGACCCACAAAATAGTATTATTCAGGGCGCGATCTCCAAAACTTAATTGAAATGCGTAAATACATGGGGTTGCTTTGGAACCCTCCCTAACTTTCATTAAAATCGTTTGTCGCTCCCATATACCCTCTGGTTGGTTTCTGAGCCTGCTTTGATTTTGTAATGTGTTTATTACCTTTGTAATATTGCCGTCACTCATTTCTACTTTTTCTTTTTTGTCGTGACATTCTCGATAGGTATCGTGATCATAAGTGAATTCTATATGGTCTTTTAATTTTGATTTGTCTTGTAATTTTTTTCTACTTCTTCTTGCACACTACACATGCTAAAGAGTCTACTTTCAGCAGGCTTAATCAGTTCATCATTGCCTTCCTCATCTTTTAATGCCCTCCAGTTTGCCTGTCACTATGAGATGAGATGGATGTTTTTGCTCATTTGTAATGAACTGAGTTATACTTTGTTCTGTTTTAGTTGATGCACTTTCGATTTGGACGGAGGTTTTGTCAGTAACGTTAGTTTTACGGTTGGTTTGTATGTGACCCTCTTTTTTACTTTGAGTTGTTTTGTTATGTACTAATTATATTATTTTACTTTTTATTATTTTGTTATTATTGTATGACTTGTAAGAATCCCTTACCAATAAATTACTATGATTATGTTGCGACTGTTGTAACTTTTTTAAATCATCACTTTTCAAGCAACCAAACAATACCCCGCTTACAAGTCCGTGTATATGTCATGTATGCAATCCAAAATGTTCATTCAAAACTTCGCCATTTTGTAGCTATAGATTCATAGACAACGGGAAATATGGAATTCCAAATTTCATCAAAAATTTTCGTCCTTTTTGAACCACGTGTCAATATTCGGTTGGAGAAACCAAAGGCTTTGTTCTCGAATTCACTGTGCGTATCGGTATGCGTATAATATACTAGTGGTCGTCCTGTGGGAGTGTCGATAAATATGTATGTACTGGGATAGACGGCTCGGCACCTGGGGTTGCCATAATTGCGTATCTGGCCCAAATTATACATATTTATTTTTGATTGAATCCGTTTGTTTTGTTTGAATACGATACATGACAAGTCAATTGTTGAGTTCGTTTTCGCGAGCGTGAAGCAAATATAGATACTATGTACTTTTGTTCTTTTTTTACATTGTGTGTGTAGCCGTTGTGCTATGTCAGTCTCGAATAAAAGTTTTTTTAATTCTATTCTATTCTGTTTGGAATTGAGTGACAGAATGTTGGTATATTTATTGGTTTCACAAGGGATTTAAAGTTTTTTACAGCTAAAGCTTTATCTAGCTTTTTTGACTCTCATTAGTTATTTTTATCTCATGCCTGTTACAAAATATGTTATTATGAATATATAGCTGGGCATGTATAATGTTCATTTGTGAATTAATTTTAATAGCACCGGCGAAATTTTCGATTATTTGTTGAAACAATATTATGGTGCTCTGCCATTAATTCAGGTATATTTCGCTCTTTAGATTAAAAACATCATTTTATTAAATGAGGAAATTGAAATCAGAAACTATCGTCAGTTATTAATATCTCAGAAATATTCTGTAAAGTCTGATATTTCTATCTGTCCAGTCACATTTAATAAATGGATGTTATGATATAAATACCAAACGTCAAAGCTTGGATAAGCCGAAAGGAGACGGGACCGAAGCTAAAGTAAAAGAAAAAAATCTTTTCTTTGTGATGAAGATTTCAATTTAATGTTGGGATTCATATTTTCTGTAAATCTAGTATAACTTAGTCTTATTTTTCTTTCGAACTAAAACTGATTTGATCTGTCTATACAAATAAATACGAATACCTTAACATATTACTATAAGTCAAGAAGCAAAAATGTAAGAAGGAAAGTTTTTAAACTATGTCTTCAAATCTCAGGAAGGTTTATATGAAGAAAATTCTAGGAGTTTTCTCGGAAAACTGTTGTATACAAAGTTTCTTTATTACATTCAAAATCTTCTTAGTTGTCAAAAAAAAAAGGTTTTACTGTGCTAGAAAATCATCTAATGACTGCTCCAGCTGCAGAAGTGGCTTCAATACTGAACACACTCTGGGCAGCCCCAATAGCACCTTGCTTGTTGTGGCTGGAAGGCGAGATTGTAACTCGTACACTGTCTTGATTTATGATTAAACGAATACCATAATTAGAGACATAATAGAAAGACAATAGGTGTAGGAAAACCGGCGATCGCTCGGGGCTCAAGAGTTTAAATAATAACATTGGATAATGATATTTACTAACCTGATAGGTCTGTGTTAACTGTTTAATGAAATAAATTATTTATTATTTTCAAACATATTTAACATATTTTTAAATATTTTCTAAAAATTAAAAAGAAAAACATTTTGACATATCAAAATAGTATCCCACCGGTATCAGGAGCAGGGTCCATGCTACGGTCGAGGCTCCAGAGAATGGAACCTCCTGACAATACGAGCCGTGTCTAGGAGTACCGCTTTCTGAATCAAACCGTTGATCCAGCCGCCTAACGCGAGCCTCCTAAGGTGTTGGTCAAGGCTCTCGGCTATTAAGCCGTTGGCATTATTATTATTATTTACATGTCGCTGAGACGGTCTCACTTGGGAGAAGCTTATGTCAACTGTTCCCGACTTTTGGGCTGAAGTGATGATGATGGCAAGTAGCTAAATGTTAAAGAAAACACGTAACTCAAATCACAAATATAATACCTAATAATGTACCTACTAACATTATTATTCAGAAATTTATTACTCATCCACAAAATTAATTTCCATTCTGAAACATAAATGTACGGGTATTGTAATCAGGCATGTAAGGCCTGTGCTTACGCAAGCTTATTATTTTAATGTGACATGTATGAAATATAGCGCTTTTATCTCCACTGATATAATTTGTCGGGGAATTGTTACTGCTGGTGTTTTATGATACGGAATTATTGTCTCGCCATTAACTAGTGTATTATGAAGTAATGGGTACCTTTATTAGAATATGTAGGTAGTATTAATGGCTGAGATTTATTTATTTCGTACAGCGTAATAGTCATTAATACTAAATTAAATTAAACCTTTCACTCTGTCTTCTCACAGAACCGTTAACTTTCTAATAATTTCGTCTTCCATTCGTCAGCGAACAAGTCTCCACGAGCTCGTTGAGCATAGCATATGCGGTATAGGGGAGGTGGATTGAGCTACAGTGCCACAAAATGGGACATTAAATAATTTATGCTTTCTAGATATATTTATTTCAGAAATCCACTTAAATAGACATACAAAGTTTCATTCAAATTAGTCTAGCCATTTAGGGAGATTTAGGTGTATTTTTAACACAATAATTATATGTATAACATAATAAAAGCATATGCTCAAAGTAGTATATTCAAAATCGATCGATTTCTAGGAAAGCGGACTCATTATTGACTCTCTTTGCTTAACATCGGGTGAGTTAGTGGTCTTACCTTAAAAGATGTCTTAAAATAGAAAGTATCGAAACGAAATAACAGTTTTGACATTTATATTTCTTTGGATCCTTCGGAGTTGAATCGGTAATCTCTTCCAGTACAGAACCACTCAAACCACAACATTTATTTTACTCTTCCCAATATCGGAAACTCAAATTCGAAGATACGAAACCTTTCATCATAACTAGTCCGTCCATACGCTAGTAATAGGTACAGTCGGGCTCCCAATAACTGCACTCTCTCGTTCTCCGAACGGATGCCGAATAAGCAGAAATTCTGTCCAATTTCCCGGTCTGTCATATTTATTGGCCCTCCGATCCGTTCGACGGAAACGCTGAGTGTATGTCCGATCGTAAACCAGTGCAGGATTAACGAACTCACTGTTCAACAAATTACTGGACGTGAGTGTACTTTTGATGTTTGATTAAGTTTGGGAATTTTTGATGAACATTAAAAAGCAACAATAGATTTTAAATGTCGCGCACTTTTCACGTCTGAATTTTATATAGCATACCGTTGCATAGCATCAACCTGATAATGTTCCCACTGCTGGAACTTAGGCTTGCTTTCTAGTAGAGGATTTTTTTATACTGACGTGTCATTTATATTATGAATATACCAATTGGTTTGCATTTATATGAATGTATACTAGGATATCTTGTATCCTGGTGTAACGACCTCAATGACGTCACACGAAACTTCGAAATACTTCATCGCTCAGTTAGAGTTCTTCGTGCAAATTGATCACATAACAGCAATCCATCGGGCAGTTGCCAACACCAGACATAACTCTCGTCTGATTGGGAGGTTTTGGCTTTTCAACTGAGGTTCACAATCCTTTTTTCTCGGTTCCGCATACTTTTAAACTGGATTAATATATTAGCTATAATATATAAATATGGGAACTACTTCTTGAACTGGGCAGGAACTAAAAATTTAGAAGCAAATAACGCTTTGCCTCAAACTAAAAATCAAATTATGAGATTAATCTTTGTTCATTAACTGTAAGATATTTTACTTCAAAATGTGTACGATCGGCATGAGTCAGGAATTATCAAATTGACAAACGATGACCACTCATTAACAACATTATCCAAATCAGCAAACGGGTATTGATTTACTGAAGCGACCGATACAAAGACAGTTATAACCAACAATAACAGAAGCATTTCTTGTAAACAACCAACACTTTTGTCTTCGAAGGAAACAAAGGACTCGATTAAAAGTCACCAACTAAACAGAGTTATTAAGATAAGACACAGTGCTGTTAAAAATTGCTTCCGTAAGATAGCAGCGGCATAAACTGGGCCTTTGTGGCTTGAGAAAACTTGAACCATGGTCCAAGTTGTAGACTCATAACAGAAGCTTACAAAAGCTAGATATTTTGTTAACCTCAAGGATATGTGAGAAGTTTTATGGCTACATTTGTTATTACATAGTTGTTTGTTGCTCGTATCTTTTGGTTTATTCAGAGAATTTGTGGTGCAAAAATATTGTTGGCCTTTTTTGGTTTCCATAGTAGTTCCATATTCATTACTTCTTTCTCTGCGGCATTCATTAGACTGATCTGTATACATCTGTTCATGTTAGAAATTTTTATTTGATGTTAGCTTAATTTTGCTTCATTTGTCAAACGCTCTTTGATATTTACGTAAAAATTTATCTCGTCTATTGAATTTTAGACGTTCACTTTAAATTTCAAGTTTCAAAACAAAATCTTTATAGCCAACGGTGTAAAGTCTACATTTATTACAAAATGTACCTCTTCTATAATATCTTCCAACGTTAAAAGCGCTACTAAATTTAAATTTATAACCACTTCTATTCAGACACGTTAACGCTTGTATATTACGTCACACTGTACTGAGAAGTTGCCTGCAGCTATTGGCAATTATAGCAGCCTATCGCACTTCAAAGAGATGGGAAGACGGCGAAACGTGAAGCTTTTCACACGTTGGAGGCATTAGCACGATAAACAGATGGTGATGATGGACCTTTGCAAGTGGACTAAGTAGGACATAATTATAGTAATATTATGGACGATGATAATATTCCTACGGTTATTTTGTTTGAAGTTTTACAATAAATTCGTGATTGTAAGATACTGTATACTATTGACACCAATTACAAAATTGTCTAATAAGAGGTGATTACTAGTCGTTAGGTGATAGGATACTTTGCAATCAGCAAACCTCAAATCAATCAGACCTATTTTGATATATATATATCCTTTTTGTTTAAAATTAATACTCCAACGTTGGTCATATAGAATTAATATAGTTATGGCTTGATGATAAACTTCCAAGATATGGAACAGAACTCTTCATAGGATCATATTAAAACTGACTTAACAAGTGAAATTGATTTTTGGTACATGAGTCCATGACTAACTGAAGAAAAAAAGCAAAAGGATACATCCAAATGATTTAATGAAGCCGAAAAAGTATAAATTAATAATTTCTCTTATAAATCAAAGTAACCGAACCGTATACTGTACCTACTAATTGGCAATGCATCCTCAGAACTATATAAAACCAAGCCGCACAAAAAGGGCAAAACAAGAAGATTACAAAATAACTCTAATGAAAAGTTACTGCTCTGTGCCTCACATATTAAAAACCAAAAAACAATACTTGAAGGCGCGAATTAAGAAGATAAAGTTATTGTTTGCAGTTATTGTTTCATCAATTCTCCGTATAGTAATTGTTCACTCAATGGAACGGATACGGTCACTTTCGTTATTCATCAGCCAATCAGAAGCCGAGGCCTGCATCGCGGTATCAACATTGTCGCAGCGATTTGTATGTAAGATCTGAGTTTGTTCACACACTCGGGGAGTCCGTTGTTACTGAGAAGACCGGCAGTGGCGAGGGCCGGACAATTCTCGCTAGTCCACGCAAATTGATAAATTCATGTTTCGTAGAGCGGCCCTGTTTCTAGAGTTGTAAGATTTCAAAAAATGCGAATGACTGAACGCTAACAGAAACCTCTCTTCTTCATCAAGTAGCAAGATTGACTTCCTTTTGCATTTTTTTTTAAACTTTATATTTCTGCTATATTTTTTGCTGGCGACAGCCAATGACTATAATTAAAATTTTGTGAGGGGACATATTGGACAGGCATACAGTGTGATCAAAGTAATATTTACTTATTTGGTTATTGTTATATTGATATTTTTATTTTAATCTAGAAGTAGATAAAACCCAGCTGAGTGAAGCTAACTTACCTTAGCTTAATTTAAGTGTGTGACTTACACAGGTGTAACTCAAAAGTCTGTCTAACATAAGTAGGGCTAACTAAGATATATCTACCGCATGCTCTGAAATTGATTCAGCATCTGATAGGTAATTATTTTGTGAGGAGATTTGAATTTTATTAATTTCAATTTATTCTTTGATGTGGCAACACTTGTACACATTTATGTCTCATACATTATTGTTGATCAAGTTGCGACTATTAAACTGGAAATATCAAGATATCTCATATTGAAGATTGTTATTTTGTATTTTTAATTTATTTGTTGTACTTTATTGTACATCATTACTACCACACAAAAAAAAATTAAACATAATAAGTGTAGATATTGATAAATCTATGAGTTTAATATTCGTGGTATAAGAAAGGTTTAGCAACAACAATTTGTAGTCAGAAAAATGTTGTCTTTGTTGTTATGCTTTAGAAAACGTAAAGAAAAGAACAATGCATTCAAGCATTTTTTTTTTAAACTAATGTAAAGAAACTACAAGTAGAAAGAAAGTCAGACATAGGACGCAGACGGGCACCTCTAGAGAATTTCAGTGCAAGGCGCAATATATTACTGTATTTGAAAATTAATACGTTACAGAATTTTTACGCTTTTGTTTTATGTAACTTAGTTAATAAAGAGTTAGGTTGCTCATGCTCATAGAGGTGTAAATTAATATTAGTAAGTTGTTTTGTGTTGGATTTTGATTTAGTCGAGTTGCTTAGTTATTAAACCATTTTATATTTTAGATTTGATAGTTTAGGTGTCTTCAAAACTAGAGTGTCAAAGTGAATGTGTATTACTGTAATTAAAGTAGTACGAAGCGTACTAGTTTCATCACCATCATCATGTCAGCTGAGCGACGCCCACAGCTGGGCATAGGCCTCCCCCAAGGATCTCCACAACGATCGGTCCTGTGCTGTCCGCATCCAGCGGCTTCTCGCGACCTTCACCAGATCATCGGTCCACCTTGTAGGGTACTAGTTTATTGATCATCAATTATTATCATCAATAATTGTATTGCTGTTTACAGTCAGGTGGAATCGCAGTTAAGCACTTAATCAATCAATTGAAAAAGAACTTTGCAGACTTTACACCGTCTGTGGGCGTCAAGTCTTACACATTTCCGTTCAAAGGGGAAGATTTAATGACCAGGCGGGTTTTTGTATGATCCAAGCAACTGTTCGATAGTTCATTTCGGGCTGTTGATTGTGTTCTGATTGCTCGGAGAACTTTATACTTGTAACTAGCTTTTGTCCGCGGCTTCGCCCGCGTACATAAAATATAGCCTATGTCACTCAGGAATAAAGCAGCTTTCTATTGTTGCTAAATTTTTTCCAATCGGACCAGTAGTTCCAGAGATTACCTCCTACAAACAAAAAAACAAAAAAATAAAAAAACAAACTTTAACTCTTTATTATATTAGTGTAGATTAGTGTAGGTAATGCAATTTTTTCTTTAAGCTCCTATGGCGCACCACATAAGTAGATATCGCTAAAATATTACTCTTGGTAATCACACTGTGTTTACTGCTAAGTAATCACAAACACATGAGTCGATCTTTAAGGTTAAGCTACTCTTGAAGAATTCATTTTATGGAATGGTAACCTCTAAGCATCCATACCAAATAGAGACTCTCTTGAAAACTTGCCTTGAAAAGCACATTAAGACTTAGTCATTAAGCTTTAGTCATAATTCGACTATGACAGCCTCATTACAACTAACACTTGTGCGCTACGCTAGATACTATAAAAAAAACTTTTTACAAAAAAAAACCGCCTTCAAAAAAAGCCAAACGATAAAAGTTCCTACACTAAAAAGTTGAAAATAAAAATTTGAATTGCTGTAAAGAAACTTAATTTATAGGTAAACTTATTTGACATTAATATTTTGCAAATATTTAAAATTTATTACTTCTTTTTGGAGTCGGAAATAGGCAATATCTGCATATAAAATAAAGTTGCTAAATTACAGCTGTTTTAACTAGAGGCTAACCCCATATATAGTTGTTGCAAAAATCACTTTTCAAAGCCACGATAACTCTTTCAAAAATCCCCTAATATCCTCTCCCTTAGATCATAAGTTATCTCCAGGGATTGTTATAAGCTCTTGCCAATCATCAATGTATATTTTTTCTTTATTCAATAGAGATTACATTACTTTCCTTGATCTTTATTCTTTTTTGTAATTTCATATACTGCTTAGTTCTGTAAATCCTTCTTAAATTTTTCAATCTTTCAAAATCGTCATCATCATTTCAGCCTGAAGACGACTATTTTTACATGTGACACAGTCATAGCTGCGTCTTGCATTCATCGGATTCTCACGACCCTCACTAGGTCATTCGATCTGAGTATTATAATCAAAATTATATATTATGTAACTTAGGCATAACAGCACAAATTGTGTGATTGTTCTGATTAAATACACTGGTCTAACTAAGAGAGGCTTGAAAGGGAAAAACAGAAGTCTTTGCCTAGCAGTCCAAAATGAGGTATGAAAAGAACAAAATTTACATACTTTAAAATTATTATAGTTCTTGATGCAATAGAAAAGGTTACGTACCTATATTACAGATACATATTGATTTTGAACTGCAACATAAACAAGTTTCTAATTAGCTAACTGTTAGACAAAAATGTATTATGGAAGGGAATGTAGATAGGTACATACACACAACACATATGCCATTAGAAAAAAATCTAATCTACAGATCTTCTTCTTTTTAACGACCTATTTGCATTTTATTGAATGAACTCTTTTATTTTAGAAATATTTGTTGTCTTTAAGTATATCTTAGGATACGGGAAGTGAAACATCTTCGAGATTTAGAGCAAAACTGTGCGAAACATCTTTCAATGCACCAAACTTTTTCTTCAAAACATATTTTCAGTCCAACACAAACTACTAAAACTTCTAAACCCAAAAATAACTTATTTAGTGCCAAAGTAAATATCTTCAAAGTCCACAACTCCAACTTCTATACTGCATTAAGTTTTCACCATATTCCTAGCATAACCTAATTAATTACTTCACCTAACTAGTCTGACAACTGGTTGGGAGATTAACCCTGTAAGATTGTCCACAGAGACTAAAATGTCTGTATCTCTTGGGGACCAATCAAACGTCCGGAATGGAGAACGGAGTTTGTTAGACTGCAAACTAAAGCAAGTACTCCTTGGTTATTCTGTCTACCTGGTAACTTGAATGGGCTTGCGTCAATATTTGATGGATTTGTGAAGTTGATGGGTTTGGTAATTAGTGCTTGGTTGTAGTTGTTATAGGTATTATTTAATTAAATACTGATATTTGTGTAGTGTCACGCACCTTTGTTTTTAGGGTTACGTACTATTGGAGACAATCGTGCCTGATCACTAAAAACTATTTTCGCTTGACTCTTGAGACACGGCATCAAACCAAACCTTTGAAGTTTTCGTTTCGAGTACCAGCAAAAATGAACTTAGGAGTGGTCAGATTGGAGATACCCAAAAAGTAAAAACAGGACACTATTGATAGCAATAAAAAAAAAGTGATAGCACTTTGCTATTCCTCTGTCAGTCACAAGGCTGTGTCTCATAAACCGTGATAGCTAAACAGTTGAAATTGTTTTTTTTTTTCGCCGGTAGCAAAACCGTCGTATGTGACTACAACTCGCACTTGACCGGTTTTTCTTCTTGGGTTAACAAAGGCTTGTCCAATATACAATGTAACATAGGTAGACTATTCTTATATTCATAGACATAGGACCATAGTTCAATATAACCCTCAATTCCTGTAACTGCCAACGACATCAATAAATAACGTAACCCTCCCAAGAAGCCTTCTAACATCAATTACCGTATAAATCTAGGCCTCATGTTTACATTCACCTCTCTCTCGATAGCCATAGCTCGTAGTCACAGAATAGGTAGACACAGAAGTACTACAGAAGGCTTAATAAGTGGCATAATAATTATGCTGCCTATTATCCTAGTAGGTACCTTAGTTGAGTTTTTGAAGACTAAGACTATAAATATAATAATAATAATAATGTGATAGGGCTACACGACCAGCTGTGCCAGCTTGGCAGTGCAGGATAGAGCGTCGGATTGGAGAGGCTAGAGTACTCATCGGCAAGCTTATCTGCTTCAGGGAGGGCAACACTCGCCCTAGGGTGATGCGCTTTGTGAGGCGGGCGTTCACGGGGATTGATATTAATCCTCGAGATTATCTGCCCCGCGTCACAGAGCGTATCGACTTCCTGAAGCAGAGGATCTGCGCATGGGCAAACCGTATACGCCGGTACAAGCGGCGTGTGGAGCGGTATTCTCAGAATCGCTCATTCCGAAGCAACGAAAGGTGGGTCTATAGGACTTGGGAGCGACCCGACCAAGATGAGACTGATACTCGCCTGCCGGATGATGACGCCATGAGTTCATTTTGGCGCAGCATCTGGTCGGCGCCTGTCAGTCACATCGAGGGTGACTGGATTCGAGAGGTTGAGTGTGCATGCGATCGTTTACCAGAAATGGGGGCAATTACCATCAGCCCCCAAGATGTTGCCCGTGCAGTCCGTCCGTTGCCTAATTGGAAATCTCCAGGGCCGGACGGGCTGCACAATTTCTGGGTAAAATGGTTCAAAGGGTCGCATGCTCGCTTGGCATCTCAGTTCCAGTCTGCCTTAGAGTCAGGGTCGCTACCCCAGTTCCTAACGACAGGAATAACCCACCTGCTCCACAAATTCGGAAGTACTGCGGAACCTAAAAATTATAGACCGATCACTTGTTTACCGACGGTCTATAAAGTTCTTACATCTATTCTGAGAGCTAAAATCAATAGTCATATTGAAACAAATTCTATCATGTCTGCCTCTCAGAATGGATGTAGGAACGGGTCCCGCGGTACTAAGGAGCTGCTCCTCATCGATATGGCCATTAGCCAACAGGTTCGACGTTCTCGAAAAAGTCTGTCGGCATGTTGGATAGATTATAAGAAGGCCTATGACTCTGTTCCTCATACGTGGCTCATGAGGGTGCTAGAGCTGTATAAAATTGATGCAACTCTGCGCACCTTCTTGATGTCATGTATGAGGCAATGGAGGACAGTCCTTCACTATCCAGGATGTCGACAGATTTTGGAAAACAGCGAACCAATAAGGATTGAGCGTGGCATATTCCAAGGCGACAGTCTGAGTCCACTGTGGTTTTGTCTAGCCCTGAATCCTCTAAGCACACTGCTGGAGAATTCAGGTCTAGGCTACAGGTTGAAGAGAGGTGGTCAGGTTATATCTCACCTCCTTTACATGGATGACTTGAAGCTATTTGCCCCCAACAATCTGCAGCTGATGGAGCTACTGAAAGTCACTGAAACCTTCAGTAGTGCCATCAGGATGGAGTTTGGTGTGGACAAATGTGCAGTCATGCATGTAAAGCGAGGGGAGGTTGTGGAATCCGTGGATACGCAACTCACGGATTCCATAAACCTAAGATCCCTTTCTCCAACCGAAACCTATAAGTATTTGGGTATGTCGGAAGCGTTAGGCATCAATGCTGATGACGTGAAACAGTCGTTGAGGGAACGTTTCTTCGGCCGCCTGAACAAAGTACTCAACAGTCTTTTATCAGGCGGGAACAAGGTGCGCGCTTTCAACGGCTGGGTCATGCCGGTGTTGATGTACTCTTTCGGCATACTCAAATGGACTCAGACAGAACTTGACGCCTTGGATAGGAGGGTCCGCACGCTGCTTACCGCAAATCGGATGCATCACCCACGATCATCGGTGATGAGACTGTATATCCCGCGGAAGTGTGGGGGTCGTGGCTTCTTAAATGCTAAGACCCTGCACAACCGCGAGGTATGCAGTCTCAGGGAATATTTCCTAGAAACCGACGTGGGTATGCATCGTGATGTGGTAGCGGTGGACAAGGGCCTCACTCCGCTCTCCTTGGCTAACGAGAACTGGCGCAAACCTGTGGTACTGGATACTAATGACCGTAGGGAAGTATGGCAGAGCAAGGAGCTTCACGGGCGTTTTTACCGGGCCTTACATGGGCCCGATGTAGACTTTTTAGCGTCCGTATCCTGGCTGCGTTTTGGTGACCTTTTCGGGGAAACCGAAGGTTTTGTCTTTGCGATAATGGACGAAGTTATGATGACGAACAACTACCGGAAATATATTGTGAAGGACGGTACGGTTGACATCTGTCGGGCATGCCACCGGCCCGGGGAATCAATCCGACATATTATTTCTGGATGTTCTCATCTGGCTAACGGAGATTATTTGCATAGACACAACCTTGTAGCCAGGATCATCCACCAGCAACTTGCTCTTAAATACAACCTTGTGGAATCAGAAGTACCGTACTATAGGTATGTGCCCGACCCAGTTCTCGACAATGGCAATATCACATTGTATTGGGACCGATCTATCATCACTGACAGGACTATTGTTGCCAATAAGCCTGACATAGTGGTGATAGATCGTCTGGAGCGTCGCACAATGATTGTTGATATAGCGGTCCCTCATGACGAGAACCTCGTGAAGGCTGAGAAAGATAAACAAACTAAATATCTTGACTTGGCTCGCGAGGTTGTTGACATGTGGGAAGTGGACACAGCAGTCATTGTGCCGATAGTTGTGACGGCCAATGGCTTAATAGCCAAGAGCCTCGACCAACATCTGAGGAGGCTCTCGTTAGGCAGCTGGATCAAGGGCCTGATTCAGAAGGCAGTACTCCTGGACACGGCGCGTATTGTCCGGAGGTTCCTCTCTCAGGAGCCCTGACCACCGGTAGCTTGGACCCTGTTCCCGATGCCGGTGGGCTACTATTTTTTATATTTTTAAATGTTTGTGTGTGATGTTTTTTTTTTATATATAAATATTTAAAAATGTAACGAATATGAAAAATGAATAAATAAACGATATAATAATAATAAATTTATTTCAGACCATGTTAAAAGACAAATTGATCCATATTTATGTTAGTAAGTACTTAAGAACTATGTTAGTAAACCACAAATAAAATAGAAAAATAGCATCATTTTGAGACATGGAGCGCAATCCAATGTCTCAGAAACGGACTGTCTAGTCTGTCCGCTATTACTCTTAGAATGCTGTTGGAGCTTGCTCGTACACGGTGCAACAATGAGGCCGCCCTCTTCCTCAAGACAACCGACACAATCGCTTTATTCTTTTTAGTAGTCATCATCATCATTATTATGAGTATATTAGAGGAAGTTTGAAAGTAGTGTTTGTGACTGAAAATTTGAAGGGGAACCGTTTCTCTTGGTATGGTCATGTAAAAAGGACGGATGAAATGCATGTTGCAAAAAAAGACATGAGTATAAATGTGGATGGATGGAGAGGGAGACCAAAGAAAATATGGATCATTCCATCCATTGACCAGTGAGAAGTGTATTTAGGGTCGGCGCAATATGTTTTTTCTTCCATTCTGTCCTGTAACCCGTCACGCTGCCACTAACTCTTCTTTACAATTCAATAGTTTAGTATAATAATTATCTTTTTCCAAGATATCATCAGAAGCAGTATTTTGACTGCAAACTTTGGATCATAAAGATCCGGAAAGTTAGTGAGACATAGTTTGTATTGAAGATTAATGTGTGATCCGTGCAAAATAATAATATTCAGCTGCATTTGGTTAAGCAGAAAGAAAACTGAAGCGCAAGACAATAAAGAGGTTTTCATGTGCTTGCAGCTGACAAGCAACGAGTAGCTCTTTGTCCGGCAGTCCAGACCTTGGCAAAGTCGTCAATAGTGCAGATTGTTCCACGCGTAAAACCGTTGCAGCAGGGCTGAAGCCTACTGAGGCCATTGGTCACCTTCTGAAAATGGAGATTTGTGGTTATAGAACGCAAGGGTACTGTAAGAAAAAGTCTGATATGCCCAGCTGTTGCTACACTCTAAAGCAAAAAAAGCATCAATTGAAGAATATACCTGGTTGATAATAGGTCGGTTTCAAACAACATTTATAGATACGTCTACAGAAAAAAAAACAACATAGCGACTGGCATTTATTACAGAAAGTTTGAGATCTGCGATCGTGTCGCATCGTCTATTTTCGCACGTTATCGGAAGTCGACCCTCTGCACTAATCTACTCCTTGGCCATAGACGATGGAGCAAACAAACAATCGGTGCCTAACGAACCCCAATTAGCTTTGGGCCGATCCGTGTATGGCCGTGCGTATGAAGTTATAAACTCCTGTTTGTTTTACTATAGTTTCTTAGGAGCCGTCGAAGTTTTCTATAAGCAGTAATAGCCTGAAGGAAGTAATAGGGTTATTTAGTTAACTGAGGTCAAGTAGAGTGTTTGAGATTGGTCGGTCTGCTGCGTGGTACTACGGCAGTTTTGATGCGATTTTTATATTAATGACTAGCTTTTGTCAGTGATTGCTGCAAACAAAAAAGTACTTTAATATTGTTCTAGTTCAGCTCAGGCAAGCTTTAAAATATTTCAAGATATTTTGTGCGAAGGAAACCACTGGAAGAGTTTTTTTTATGGTAGGTAAAAAATAATCGCACTGGGAAAACTACTAGTATTAGTAGTTTGCCCAGTCAAATAATATGGGGATGCAACTAACGCTACATTGGCATCGTATCAGTAATAGTAACGCACACCCTAGTGAGTTTATAACGATTTATCTAGAACTAGCGACCCACCCCAGCTTCACATGGGTGCAATGCTGATATTAAATAATGTATTATACCTATAAACCTCCCTCTTGAATCACTCTATCTATTAAAAAAAACCGCATCAAAATCCGTTACGTAGTTTTAAAGATTTAAGCATACATATAGACAGGAAGCGACTTTGTTTTATACTTTGTAAAGATGTATGTAGAATTTACAAAAATATTTTATAGATTTAAAAAATCTATTTTAAAAACAGCTAAAATCATTTCAGTAACAATAATAAATCTTGAAATGTTCTATAACTGAATTTAGATTTGTATATTTATTAAACAATGATATTTCAGAATATCATAATGCTGTTATCGTGTTTATGTTTTAGTGTTAATTAATCCCTTGATGATAACAATACATCGAGTTCAACATTAACATAATGCACCAATTATTATGATGGATCACTAATTAATTTAGTTATTTCCCGTAGTATGAAAATAACATCATATTATCCAAATTTAGGTAGATTAGATATAAATAAAACTGGAGCACTTGTGCTCTTGCCAAGTCAGTATTATTAAAAAAAACTATTGATATAGTTACAAAATATTGATGTATTATTAGATATAAATTAAGTTGAACAGTCTTGGCTTCTATGCGATCTAAAATTCTTTACTATGGAAGAATTGCGTAGAGGGACTTGCGTGGGTTCCATCCAAAATAAATGTTTATTATTATCTCTTTTATTTATTTTTTAAACATATTAATTATATTTTTAAATATTTTCTTAAAAAACACATACAAAAAAAAAACATTTAAAAATATAAAAAACAGTAGTCTGCCGGTGTCGGGAGCAGGGTCCAAGCTACCGGTGGTTAGGGCTCCAGAGACAGGAACCTCCTCACAATACGAGCCGTGTCGAGGAATACTGCCTTCTGTATCAGGCCCTTAATCCAACCGCGCAACGACAGCTTCGACAGATGGTCGTCGAAGCTTTTGGCTATAAGGCCATTGGTGGTCACAACTATCGGCACAATGACAGCCGAGTCCACATCCCACATGTCGACAACCTCGTGTGCTAAGTCGAGATACTTGATTTGTTTCTCTTTCTCAGCTTTCACGAGATTTTCGTCATGTGGGATGGTGACATCGACTATCATTGCGCGGCGCGCTAATCGGTCTATCACCACTATATCCGGCTTATTGGCTACAATAGTCCGGTCAGTGATGATAGACCGATCCCAGTACAACGTGGCATGGTCATTTTCGAGAACTGGGTCGGGCACATGCCTGTAGTACGGCACTCAGAATCCACCAGGTTGTTCTTCAAAGCAAGTTGCTGATGAATAATCCTGGCTACTTGGTTGTGCCTGTGCAAGTACTCGCCGTTAGCCAAACGAGAACAACCAGAGATAATATGTCTGATAGACTCACCCGGACGATGGCATGCCCGACACACGTCCACCGTCCCGTCCTTCATTATATGTCTCCGATAGTTATTCGTTAAGATAACTTCGTCCATAATCGCACAACTTCGTCCATAATCGCACAAAGCATATTATTATTATTATTATCATTTATTTCAAGTTGTTCACTCATATAATGGTTAGTAACAATATTTACTTAAAACTATGTTAGTAACAATAATCAAAAGAAGAATTAGATTAATAAATTATCACATAGTTAATTAACATCATGTCAAATAATACAATCACAATAAAATAAATAATATACAGTAAAAATTGAGTCACAAACTACTTTCCTATCAACATACGCATCCATTTGTTTTGGAAAGGGCAATCTGGCCTAGCAGAAATCATTTGTTTATGTGATCCATGATATCATTTGATAAATGATATTATTTTTTTTACTTGTCATTTTTGTTATTAGTCACTTTAAACTAGAGCACCGGTGGCCGATGGGCGGTTCTTTATAGCTGCCTACTCCATGTTTCTTGGAAACAAACTCAGGGGTCAAATTCTCTATGAAAAAAAAAAGTTCATACAAAAACCACAAATCGTATGAGAACAATGCAGATTAGTCTTTTGAGACAACCATACAGATTTGAGGGAACCTATTAAGTCAATGGAAGCGTTTAACAGTATTCGTATGGCTGAACTATTTGCCCTGTGTCTGTCTGGTCGAAAATGTACAATACCGGTGAATATAACTCTAAAATACAATACACGCTTGCTTACGCTGCATCAGAGGTACCGCTAGGTACCCAGAATTGCATCATCATCTTCCTGCCCTTGTCCCGTTTTATTTGGGGTCGGCGCAATATGTCTTTTTCTTCCACTCTGTCCTGTCACCCGTCTCGCTATCACTAACTCCTCTTTCTTTCATATCACTTCTCACACAATCCATCCATGTTTTCTTTGGTCTCCCTCTCCCTCTCCATCCATCCACATGTATACTCATGGCTTTTTTTGTAACATGCGTTTCAGCCCGCCTTTTTACATGGCCATACCAAGACAGAATTGCATAATTATGTGTAAAATTACACACATGCTTTTACAAAAAGAAAAACATGGAAAATGTTAGATGCCATCGTAACGGTTGAGAGACCTTTTAAATACAGGGCTACTTTATTTCTTACATCAAACCACGACTACTTGTTGTCTAGCTTTTTCCTATCTCGTACATGCATTCATAAACCAACCCTAAATTCATTGACATAGAGTTGAATTACACTTTAATTACGTAGGTGGTGTTTACAACTAATATTAGCTATCTCCCTCACACGTTGTGGACAGAACAAACACAAACATTGAGTATTGAGCTAATCAAACATCGTAAGGGTTTATAGAGGCATGTTAGTCACCGTTTCCACGTTTAATGGTTACAGTTTATCAAGCCACTGTATTTTAAACGTTGTCTCTTAGTTAATAAGGTTAATTTTCACTTCTTGTTTCAGTACCTTCCATGGGGTGAACTTCCCGGTAGGAAATAGTTATAACGTTTATTTACTTATGCAGTCTGCAAATGTTGAGCAGGTAGCTTTATTTTGTTTAGAGATCTTAATTATAATTAAACAATTTATTTGTAATTTTCTTTTGAGGTAGTTAATTTATCATCTATCGTAATATCTCTCGCTCTAAAGCTAAGTGAGAGGTAATGTTAAATTTCAGTTACCCCTTACAACGGTTACCCTTTCATTTCCGTAGCCCTCGCGGGCATCGGCCCTACTGCCCCCTTTCGGTAATTTAGTTATAATGATATTTGTTTACGATACTGCTGCATGATACCTTGCGAGTTGGATAAGGTACAGTACGGCCGTCGGATCTGGACGCGTTAGGCTCTGCGAATTTTAGGTCCTGAAAATCGAACAAAATTAAATATATATATAAAAAAATATCAATAACAGGTTTTAACAGCAATAACAATTACAAATTGCATTTATTTGTTTAAATCATTCTCTACAACATGAATGCAGGATTATTATTTTTTTCTGCAGTATTTCTGATCATCATCATCATTATAATTTCAGTCGAAAGACGTCCACTATTGGACATAGTTCAGATACCTCCCCCAAACGTCGCCACAACGACCGGTCCCGTGCGTCTCTCATCCATCGGATTTCCAACCCTAGCCAGCTCATCAACCCGCCTTGTGGGAGGTCTTCCAACGCTATGTCTTATAGTAGTCGGTAATATTTCGGATAGTGCCGTAAAAAAAACCTGCCTTGCAAAATTGATCTCGGAATTGGACACATATTTACTGTATCCTTTCGCTGTATAAAATAAATATAAGTACTTAAATAGCTCTACCTAATTCTGACCTTCTGGTTATTACTCCTGTGTAATACCCAGCCTAATTCAGAAGGTTTAACTGGTCACTACAATATTTCTGTGGTTCACTAAGAAAAGCCTAAGTAAATACATAATCCCATGTTTATACATACAACCAATTTGTGGTTAAGCTGTGTTAACGGAATGTCACACTAATCTATGGACAACTATCCATTTAATTAGTACAAAGTAATTAAGGATTAGATTCAATGTTGACACTATGATGCATACATTATATTAAAATTTTATAGGTATTATTTCCGTAGCTTTGTTTAAACTTAACAAAATATTAATTTATAAATTCGGTCAGCCATGTATACCGTAAACAGTCTTTGATAATAGCTAAGTCATATTTAATAAGTTAAAGGAGACTGGGCACATTTGTATGGGAAGTGGTCTATGAACCAATAGCGACACTGTGATGGTACCTACTTATGTAGGGATACTTCAACTACACCCTTGTGTAAAGGTGCATCAAAATCTGACCCGGCAGTTTTGAGAAAAATAGTACTTTAGAATACACGTATTTTACAACAGTTTGTGATACTTTTTGTTCTGATTTTTAGTTATTTTCCTTATTTTTTTTTTGTTTTTTAATCTGTATCTATTTAATGAACAAAACAACGAAGAATCAAAGTAATGAATTACAAATAAATGAGGAACCTAGAACATAAAAATGCAAAAATAAAATCCGAATAAAGTACGCAAAATGGCAATGATTTTTAGATTCTATTATCATAGACGAACTATAAATAAAAATATATTATGTATAAAAAAGTTGTTTCATTGCCCTGATATACAATGTACATCAGGACAACTTGTACAGTCAAGATCACATCAAGTTTAACACCACCAGTGTAAGCTGAGCTCGCATTTGTACTGCGCGTCATAGAATACGGGGCCGGTCTAAAGTACTATTTTTCTCAAAACTGCCGGGTCAGATTTTGATGCACTTTTACACAAGGGTGTAGTTGAGGTATCCCTACATAAGTACCATAACAGTATTGCTATTGGTTCATAGACCACTTTCGCTCAGTCTCCTTTAACGACAGTGTAGTTATCAGTCAGCAAAATTCTTTGACTGAGAGTACTTTGTGTCAGTAAAATTCCGCGAAAGTATAGTTTTATGCCAGTGAAAGTCCATGGCAGTGTAGTTTTAAGTCAGTAAAAATCCTGGTTCTTTGTTAATAAAATTATTAGTCTATGTCAATTATAGTTCGTTACAGTGTAACTATATGTCAGTTAAATTTCGTGCTAGAATAGCACCGTGCCATTAAAACTCTGTGATGGTGTAAATCTGTGTCAGTAAAAGTCCAAAACAGTATATTTCTGCGCTAGTAAAAGTCCAAAACAGTATATTTCTGTGCTAGTAAAAGTCCAATACAGTATATTTCTGCGCTAATAAAAGTCCACGATAGTGTAGTTCTGTGTCAGTAAAATTCTACTAAAGTCTCTCTTTTAATTACAGCTTGAGGTAGTGTAATGTAGTGCTCTATATTTATAAAAATCCACCACAGTGAAGCTGCTTGTCAATAAAATTAGTAGTTAAATACTTCGAAACATTTCGTTCAGCTTATGTGCCTGTATTTTGAATACGCAGTAATAGATTTTCGGGTCTCAATAAAAATACCATGGCAACGGGACCAACATATTTGCCGAATACTATACTTACACCTTGGTAGGAGGTTGTTAACAAATTTTACTATAGGTAAGTCCGATAAAATCCCAAATTCCTTCAAATTGTACGAATAATTGGTACGTACTATTGGATCGCTTCATCGGAAAAATTCAGAAAATGGATCCAATAAATTCCTTCATGATACAATTTTTCAAATAACCCTTAAATTGATCCCGAACTCTGTACCCTTAGTATAATAAACAAGAAATGATATTCTATGGCGATCCCTATTCGCGTAACATGAAAATTAATAGAAACACAACTCCTAATAACAATATCGTCGAGGATTCGAGGAAGTTGGTAGGAAATCCCGTATCCTATTGTGTTAGAAGGCAGAATGTTAATTAGTGAATTAATGTCAGGGGTCGTTTCCTTCATGAATACCACCAACATTTGCTTAAAGTTACCCGTCTGATCCGGTGCAGTTGAATATTCTGCCTGTTCGGAGCCTCGTATTTGTTATTCTTTGGAATTGAAAACGTATCAATCTCCCTAGGCTTAGATAATCAAAAACTTGTAGTAATAGTTTTTATTAATTTTTATTAGGAACTTTATAATGATTGACAATGGCGTTCAGTCAAAGCCCCATTTGGATGGTTTTTTGAACACATTTATTGTCGATAATCGATAGAGCTACAACCTTCTTCTCTTTTGGTCGTCTTTAAGACATTTAGTCTTAGCTTACTTCTAGGCACGCTTGTTCCACTTTCGACTACATCATCACTTACCGTCAGGTAATAATTTAATTGATTAACTTGTCAAGGACTCATTTAAGTTACAATTAACACTTCTGTATTTATAGGTGCATTATTATAATTTTTAATGCACAATACATTCGTTAGCATCTACTGGAATATTATTTTGCCTATTAACTAACACAGAATGTAATAATAACGATTATTACTCATCAACCAGTATTACGAGTATCAATGGATGATTTAGTGCAATCACATTAATTAATTTCTGATAACAATCCATACTAATCCAATTATAACTACTAACTACTTGTGTAAATTATTTTCGCTCTGTATCTACAAATTCATATGAACTCAATAAATACATCAACATTTGATAAATAAACTTGCAGCGAGCATTCTGTGCTGTAATTTATTATCATCCGAAATCCCGTATCTATGTCGATCGTATCAATATATTACTGGACTGACAACCAACATTGATAGCTGGACGAATTTATGGCTTGATAAGGAGATATCTAATGGATTGGTCGCTGAAGACCCTTTTGGGACAAAGAGGGAAATTTTTGAAGAATTTTTTTTTCTTTAGACGAAGCTAATTTGGGACATTGATTATGGGCCCATAATAAACAATTATGATGGTCTAATGGACGATAATTGTATTGAAAAGGTCTGTTTGAAAAAGGGGGAAGTAACAATAGGATTCGTTTTCCTTAAATTTCTTAAAGATGTCACCAAAATTTCATTTACTATTCAGTAAAAAAAAATCTATGATTTTCAAAAGGATAGAAGAATGAGAAGATATAGAATTATTGATGAGGAAAACTCCGATTTTAAATGAAGATATTATTATATTGAAAGCAAAAGAAAACACTAATGGATATTACTATGAACGATGAAAGCAGGATGTTTTTATTTTATTATGAAACTAGATAGACATAAAAGCTTTGCAAGGCATACAATATTTATATAAAATTAATTTTTTTTCTTTCCGTCTGCTCTACTAGAAATTGTAGTGTAGTGCTTAGCGTAGACGATTGGCGTAAGTGAGACCAAATAATTAACAAAAATACTTTTAAACTGGTACAAACCTGTCGCATTTACTTCCTTCATCGTGATCATCAGCATTATTTTAGCCAGAAGACGTTGACTCTTGAACATAGGCGTCCCTAAGTGTGACTGCAATGAACAGTCCTCTACGTCTTGCATCCATCAGATTTCCGCAACCCTTACTTGGTCTCGATCTACCTTGTAGGATGCCTTTCAATGCTGCGTTTTCTGGTACATGGTTGCTATTCTAAAACCTTTTGTCTCCAATGGTCATCTACGCTGTAAGTAATATACCCTGCCCAATGCCACTTGAGTTCAGAGATTCTTGGTGCTTTGTCGGTAACTTTGGCACTCCTGCGGATATCCTCATTCTTGATTCGATCACACAAGGAAACTCCGAGCATGAGCTTTTCCGTTGCCTTTTTTGCTTCTTTAGTCCTCTGAAACATTTTCATAAGTGAGATGAAAAGCTAATCAACAGTTACTAATACGTATAAAATCAACGATGTTCGTACGCAACGGAGCGGGGGACGCTGTTACATAGCTAATCATGTTAGGGACGCATCCGCTTGCTCGCAGTAAAGTGATGCACATACATACATACGAATATGTCGATGATTTTATATGAAAACTGTTATGGATGAAAATATATTTTTTGGTAAATGTCGGCTGCCTTTTGTGTAACGTATATTTTTGATGGTGTCCCCGGAAATTGACGTAACAAAATAACGTTGTCACGGATACCTCTCAGGTCAGAAGCGTTTTGTAAATGTATATGCTCTTTGATAAAAGTGTGTGTGTGTTTATCATAAAAGCTTTGTTTATTTTAAGCTGCAAAAAATGAATGGATTGTCTGGTGTGCTGGTGTTATTAGTGTGTTACCTGGCGTATTAGTCTTTTTATTATGTTACGTTTGTTTAATTATTAGCGTTTGCTTGTTATGTTTGTATTATTCACAGAGCAGAACTCATGATACTTCTGAAAGTGTTTAATTTATAAGGTCATGTTTAGATTTCTCACCAAAATTTATTAAAAAAGCGTTTGCTAATTTTGATCATGTTGTTATGTTTAAAAATAAATTGACCGGTTAATTTAAATTGTATACGAATTTTACATGACAATTATGTTTTATAAGTTAGGTAACACATTCGAAAATACACACAATGAGTTTGTTTAAATGGAACGAAAATTGAAATTAAATACTACTTTAATCTGTAGAAAGTTTCTCACAACTGTGTACACCATGCTGTTTGGAATCCAATTACGTATTTGCATGTTTCAGTTTTAGTAGCTGAAACAGTTTTCAAATTGTATTCGACTCGAAGACAAAACGTGAGAGTAACGATACCGTTCCTTATGCATCGAAGCTGTGACACTAACATATTTAGCAGTGGTACCGTTGACACTAACAGATTTAGTGCTTGAACCACTTGCATTCTGCCTGCAAGAGAAATTGAGCTCAAAGACAAGATAGATAGAACTATCGATAAACATTTTGATGCCGCACATCCCTACATTACTATACAGGTGAGTGGTACTAAACATGCCCCGATAAGTAATATTGCCTTCCTGCCATCCGATTATATGGCACTCGATGAAATAGATGCCAGATTTTCGGGACCTCCCCAAACGAGTTTGATCTTTATCACCGTCCATTAGAACTGTTTTTTGAAGTAGAAAGTTTAGGGTTGACTTGCTATCAAATATTAATATTTGGGACAAGACGTAGTTTTAATATCATGTTGTTCAATACTGAACAACTTGTATAAGGAGATATTTTTTTCAATAGTTACTTTGTGATCGAAAGACTGTAAGATGGTTTGACTTTAGAAATTTATTTTTTTAGTTACTACAATAAAATAATTATTATGGTTTCTTATTACAGTTTGTGGCCTGGTGTTGTTATTTTGAAAACTAAAATATAAATATGGCATACAGCAACAGTAAAACAACTGCATAAAGCAGGTGTGGAAAATTTTATAGTAGTTAGTCAGAAATTGGGTCATACCCTGGAAACTCGTAGGTACAGTGAAGTTTTCAGAAACAAGTATATGACGTCAAACTTGTTACCGTGTGGAAATACCCAGGGAAACAGTAAACGTGGTATACGCAAATTTAAATAGATTTTGATTTTGAACTAAAAGCTAACGAAGCAACAACTTAGTTGAATAATTTCTAAAACGTAAGTTTATATTCACTTTAATGTAAAATACTGAAATTATTCAGAACTGAAATATATGTAAGAGGTTGCAGCTGCACTAAGGGTAAAGTAGATATGACATCAACATAATGTGATGGTTTTTATCTAGATTTATGTGAATGTCATTCACACCATAGTGTTTGGTAATGTGATTTTATTCATGCAGTAAATCTTCTTAGACAAAAAGAGTCTTGTCGAGTCGACTTAAGTATACGTCGTAATTTTGACAAAATCTATCAGTAAGAGGTACAGGTAGACGATACTTTTTGGCACAATTTTATGAATAATCATCTATCATGGTAAATCAGAGAAAAAGCGGTCAGGAAACAGATTAAAAAATGTATGGTTGCTCAAAGTTGTTATTCAAAACTGATTTCACTGTTGTCAACACCGTAAAACACCGTAAATAGACATGGAATGAGGAATATTTTTGATGTTACCGGTCAACAAAACTGACGATGCAGTCATTCAGAAAAAGCTTGTCCCATTTCTATATAACTGTAACCTATAAACTATATAAAGCTACATCAAACTGTAATAACATATTCCAGCGTCTCTAGCTTTATCTCATTTTATTCATTAAATCTTTGTCTACTATTGCAAATATAAATTCGACTTCAGTAGAATTCAAACCAAATTTTAACAAAGCTTTTAGTGGATAGCCAAATCCTGCAGACGAACGCAGCCAGACTATTGGCAAACATTTAGTTCAATCAGACCCAAATACATTTGGTAGATTGGAGAAGTCACTTCGAACCAATATGGTATTGAGATTGAAACTTAAGGTACGTCTGAATCCGACGATAATAATAAATTTTCAATTTATAATTCCAAAGTTAACTCTGTAATTTTAGACAAGATTATGTGAAAGGAAAACAAATTAAAAGATTAAGATTAAATTATTCAAGAAAGCCCCAAGCGTCCCTCCCTTATGAAGACTTTAGAATCTCCTGTCTTTTCCATGTCACCAACATTAACGTTACATGAATAATTTCATTTTCCTCATATTTGAAATATTTAATTAAATCTTGTGCATTTAATCACAAAATAATTATAATAGGTTGGTAACTTTAACATGTCGAAAAGTTTTTTTGACGACTTATTTTAGGTTGTTCCTAAGAAATGAGGAGTTTTTTATTTAATTTTTAAGTTTAGTGTATATGTCATAGTTAAAGTTCGATATGCAGTTTCTTCGCGGAATGACTGGTTAATCCTAGGTTAGGTTAGTTTATTTTTTCAAGTCAGACCTGAGGATTGACTAGTCAAACCTAAGAGCGCCGGAGCTTCGAGGATTGACTATAACATATACATTTTAAATGATAGTTAGCTAAGTTTGTATCTTTTAATCTTAACTAAACACATTACATTTATCAAATTAACGTCTGCGTAAACTTAGTTGTTATTTGTTTTATTTTTTTTTAGCCTTACATCAATTTAGTTTTATACCTGTTTTTAAGAATATTCATATTATTTTTTTTTTACCAAAAATTTTATGTATGAAACAACAAAATCTTTTCAACAAAAATATATAGGATGAAATCTAATTTCACAGAAGCACTAGGAACTAGGAAGTCTGCGTCCAGTATCACTGCATTAGTCCGGTTCTGTTCCAAGGAGACAAATGGTGTTTGTTCAACAAATTGACTTAAAGTTTGATACTTTACCTAACTCTTATGTGGATACACTTCAGTTCCGAGTAATGTCCGCTGTTTGAGCTATGTTCTAAATTACATTGCAAATGTTGAATCTGGCCAGAGAATTCTGTAGGATTGAATTTTTGGTAAATAGTCCCCGATATTTTCTGCTATTCGGCGAATTTAATTAAATTTTGAGATTTGTTAGCAGCGTTTTATATTCTTTAACTTACTTTATATATTTTCTTTGTGTTATGAATAAATCTGACCATTATTTATGTTATTGTAACATCTTGTTATTGTATTATGTATCATGTTTTTTTTTGTTGTTACCGTCTTTCTTATTTCAAATGAAGCTATTGCTTATCTTTTTTTTTCAGTGTGACATTGTCCATTGACTTTTCTTGCTCTCGGGTGTCCGCGTTATGGCGTACCAGAATGTTACTGACTAAAAACCACCTAGTGTCCTTTAGTTGTCCTTTGCGTTTTAAGATTCCGAAGCGACTCCCTATCTGAACACCACAATTTCCTAGCTGGAGCTTTAAGTTCAAACCAAACAGCGGAAGATTCAGCTGACTCGCCTTTAGCACGTACACTGCTAAAATTGTGACCATAATTGTCACAATTTCACATAATACACATTCTATGGTTATTCGAGTTATGGCGGTAATCTTGGTTCTTCTGCGGATATCTTTATTCTTGACGCAATCATGCAAAGAAACTCCGAACACATTCCTTTCCATTACCCTGTGAGTGACTTTAAGTCACCCGCAGAAAGGACAGAAACAACGTGATGACAATGAAATAATTCCAAACATCAAATGGAGACTCCTCATTAAATTGTGTTGTAATGAAACTGAAAACATTGGTAACATTAGTGTTGCCATGTCACCAAGCAATATTAGTTCTATAATAGTCGGGATATACTGTTGACGCGTTAGGTCGACATTTTCTAAAGCGTCAAGGGATTGACAAGGTAATTTTCTCGGCCCTTAGTTCAGTTTATTGGCCTTGCGGTTACAGAGACTATACAAGTAATCTATTTGAACAATGTTGATAAAGAGAATATGAAAACTGAAACTATGGAAGTATGTAAAGAGGTAAATTGGTTTGTTTATAGACTGGCCTTCAAAATTTAGTATTAGTTTAATATTAAAGAGAGATTTGCAGCAAAAAAAAACATGGTCTAAATTGAGGAGGAACGGTAGGCGGTCTCCTCCTTCAGTGAAGCAGTACTGCTAGTGAAGGAGGTGGCCTTACAAATGACATGAGGTTTTCTCACCATCCAGCCGCCGGTATATCTACTCCGATTACCAGCCAACGTAGACGTCTGTTTGCAGACGGCATGCATCGGGTAACTCATCGTCTGGCCGCAAAGTATCCATCACATCCAGACAGATCTCAAGTCGTAGATGGCGCGTAGTTCAAAATGATGTCAGCAAAACCGTAAAGGCCCAGCAAGGCTGAAGCCTACTTTGGGGGATCATAGGTTCGCTTTCGAAATGGAATCTTGGGGTCCAGAGAGAGAGAGAAGTGGCTGACATGGGAGAGGGAACAAGAGTTCTTGAGTAATTGTATATTATGGAGTAAAGAATAAAAAATAAAACTATCTGAAGAAGAAGAAGCTATAAATAATTATCTTGTGGCATGTTTAAACTGCGAACATTTTCGGCTCAGAGCTCCCTAGAGTGACATATGCAGACAAATTGCGATTTAACGGAAAATGTATGGTCTGTGTGGAATTGTGGATAATTAAGCAGCATCATATTGAATAAAGCACTGTCATAGTTACTAATTTGAGCTAGAATTATCGATACTCAATTTTACGTTGTGTGTTCTTAATTACTAATTAAATGTTTTGACAAAAATATATTTCAATTTGTCTCGGCGAAGAGAATCAAAAAAAAGATCGAATCCGCGACCTTTGCGTCTCTCAACCGGCACTCTAAATTACTGCACTAAACGGGTCGTCGGGTAATGAAAAAACGCCCATTCCTAAAAAGGCCATTACTGATCTATTTCTTGATGTCTATTCTCAGGGGTGCTCGGCACTCACTGTCTATTTTTTCATGGCCGCTCGAGTCCCCGAGCAACCCACGGAGAAGGCGCCCCTCGTTCCGCCAATTTATAAATTAATTAAGAAAATATTATACAACGTATTCGTAATTTCAATTTTTAAAATGAGAAAGGTCTTTGAAAAGAAACTAATTTGTCTGTCTTCTAAAGAAAACTATTAAGTATTCTTTTTATAGCGTTTTTATAGCCCAGGTGACTGCAATTAGATGCAGATGGGACCCTAATTTAATTTTAAGTAGAGACGTTGCTCTGCTTAACATTAAAATGAAAATATTTGTTTAGAATATGAATAGCTTGAATTTCTTGTTTGGTTTTTATTAAATTATTAGCTTCTGCTTGCGGCTTCGCCCGCGTGAAACTTAGTTTATCCATACAAACTTCCAACCCCCATTTTAACACCTTACGATTGGAGTTTCATATAATAATTATGTTCTCAGGGGATGTGTTACACCCTACAAGGAACCTACCTGCCAAATTGTAAGTTTGTAGGTGTATTTTGTGATTATTCAGTGAGTGGTATTTTGCTTTTTTTACATATAAAGATATCGATTTGAATCATATTCGAATTGCATAAAGTTTATTGTGTTTTGTTACGCTTACTTACGTTTCCGCACTAAGTCCTATGCGGATACATACGTGAGTAATGGCCGCCATAATCTTTAGTGGGTTTATTCGAACCAGCCCACCTCTCTCCAAAAACAAGGCTTTTCAGGTTTATTGTATTTAACAAAAAATACTTTTTCAGACAGATAAAGTAATTTTGAGATATTAAAGTTAAAATTCAACTTGAGACCAGGTGTGATAAAATGCCTGCCGCAAGATCTGTTACGAAAAATCTCGATAAAAGAATACAAGTGGCTTTACCACGCACAGTGTATTTTTTCCCCAAAAAATCGGACATGCCTTTTTTTTTGTGAAATCTTATACATAAATGTTTTATGTATTAATTAATAGAACACTCGTGCACCTATTTCTCATTATGGAGAAATAAAACCACTTTATTCTTTTTTATAGTGAAATAGTAAATCATCCATAACTTTTGAAATATTTCACAAATTTTCTTCTTGGTTTTTCTGATCCACAATAATCTCAAAACACATAATACTAATTGATTTATATATTTTTTAATTGAGTTTTAAGCGATTTATTTACAATTTAAGCATTTTTTATTTTATTTTTTTATGGTCGTATTTTCAATTATTTGGATTTTATTTTTCTTTAGAATTGTTAATAAAATGTGTTAGAAGCTTAGAAAAAAAAATCAGATCCAAATAATGAAGGATCTCTAACTTAGAGGCTTCTAAAGTTTTCTATGGTAATTATGGTTTTAGGGTTGTCAATATTTCTTTTGAAATTTATTTTATTTTGAATTAAAAAATGGTGGTTAGGGTAACAATTATTATTCTTCATCCTGATCGGCCGAAAGAATTTCTGTTATGTTGTCGCTATCGGTATGACCTTCAATAATTTCAATTTCATTTTCTGTTGCCGCCTCAAAATCGTCTTCAGCTGAGATTTCATACGGTTTCAGTAACTCCACTACCTTGGATGGTAAAGGCAAAGATTTGAGTTTTTTCAACCTATTCTGAAGCCTAATGTAGGAAATTTCTGGATCTGACGATTCCAGTGCCCTGTGAAATAGGTCCAACATTGTTTTTTCACGGTCGGATTTTCGGCTATGGTGTTCTCTGTCATAACGCCAGAACTTATTCCGCGCTTCACCGGCTTGTTCTGATAATAGACCCACTGGAAGAGCTGAGCTATTAATAATATCTTTGCCGTGAATGAGGATTTTGTGCATAGTTACTGTCATTGGGTACCAACCATATTCTGCCACGTATTTAGATGCTACGGTTTTGCAAAAATCTCCAAACTTATCAGCATCTACAGGTAGACTACAAGATAAGGTGACCAGAATCGTGTGAAGATCGTCCAACAACCACTGACTAAGGCCTAATATTTCTGCAAACACTGCACGATTTTGATCAGATAGAACGGTTCGGGCTGTGTTGCCGTCATTTGTTGTTCCAGCATTGGGTCTCACAACATCAACCAGCACTTTCAGTTCTTTTCGCACTCTCTCTTGCACACGTTTCTTTGTTTCCTCTACAGTGTTTGATTCCAGTGAACATTTGCTTACCCTCCATTTCTTAACAGGAAGCTTGTAGCCCAAATGAAGTAAAAACTCCAATACCCGAATCCATGCATGCAAGGGGCTTATTCCGTATTTGAAAACCGACACATCTATTGGCCGCGAATAAATAATATCTAATTTGTTGAATTGTGTAGAGGTTGCTTTGCAAAACGGACATTTAAGTTGAGAAGTAGTCTCTGTTATTGTATTCAGAACTTTGCCATCTATGCATGTCAAATACAGTTGTGGTTTTGCCCTTATTGTCTTCTTGTTAGATGTCGTTGCTTCTAATGTAGTTAAATCCTTAATTTGGTCATCTATCCACTTCTGTTCATTGAGTATTAAATCTTTCGTCTCTTTTCGATATTGGATATGAATCGGGCGGCAAAACCTGTATGATTGTGGAGTTGGGTTTAACCAAAGAACAAAGTCTTTTTTTGTTTTTATCCGCAATGGAATGAATGTAGTGGCAAATAAACTGTTTTCAGGGTCTTGATTATCAGAAAAATTTTGTTTATACAATGATTGACCCGAACTACCATCAAACCCCCAACTACCTTCAAAAATACAATCTACAGTATCAAGGTTTTTTTGTTCACAATATGCTGATATAATTTCGTCGCATGAGTGTACTAACCTTTGAAGAGTGTGAGAAAGTAAACTAGCTAATGGGACAAAGGCTTCTCTCTCTGTTACTTGAACTGCACTATCCGGATAACATTTTTGTTTTGCGTCGAATACTTTTTTATATGTAGGAAATGCTGGAAAACCTCTTGATTTTAAATCATGTTGCAAAAAATTGTATGTAGCTACTGTAAATTTTCTGTCTATAAATACTGCTAAAGCTTCCTCTGGAGAATAAGGACGGGGGTCTTCGCGAAGTTTGGTTGCTAGCTTAGTCGGTCGTGTTGGACTTTCAAGACAAGAATTTATAACAAATTGCAAATCTTTTGATGCATTGGTTTTTAATTTTTGACCTTTTGCTTCTAATGCACTAGAAACAGCTTTGATAACTTTTGCCGGTGGTTCACTTTCTAAAGAATACTGGAGTTCTTTGCACACCCTTCGTTTTTGTCTGCCACTAAGTGATTCATAGACCAAACATGAAGAAGTCGAAGGAATGGCATCGATTGTGGGCGACACGGCAATATCAAAAATATTTTGTTCAGGGACTATATGTAAATCTTGAACACTATGATTTGGATCAGTATTGGACTCTGAAATTTGTTGCTGATGATGAGGTGCAAATTCATATCTGTCAAGCGATTGGCTCATAATATTAATTTCAGAGTCAGGAATAACCACAGAGTCGGAAAGTGACGCATCTTGTAAAGTTGGATGTTCGCTAATTAAAAATTTATTCAAATCATTTTGTATCGATTCTTTAAGCCACGTGTTATTTCTTCTTTGCAAAAAAGGTCATATTATATTTACAGTTTTTGTAGAGGATTTCACATTTAGACGTGAATTTAGCTATTGCTTCTTTGAATCTTTTCTTATCATTGACATCAGTTTCGGAAAATCCTAAAATATTCAAAATAAGGTTTGACCTTTCTTGTAAAGGCAGGTCAGTAGGGCGAATTTTCAATCCCATTTCTTTTGATTTGGTGATCAACATCTTATAGGCATCGAGCCTACTAATTACGTCTCCTTGTGTACTTGCGAATACTCCCGGAGGATGAAGAGTACCGGCTGTGGCGTTATCCACAACTCCATCAACTGCCACTCGTGGACCAACATGAGGGTTGGCGCCCTCATGCCCTCCTTGCAGTAAGTCAGCCGGTCGGAGCCCGGACAGACATCCCTCAACAGGCCGGGTCAGGTCCTGTTGAGGCAAAGTGGCGCCATGGGTCTTTGACGGCTCCATGGTGCCTCACCCCCGTTCCTCCAGGAAATATGTGTTGGTGCAAGGTTTTAGCCGTAGCCTAACGAGGGCGGACCCCTTCCCTGAACCACATATCACCTTTCATTGGATTTTAAACTGAAGATTTTAAAACTTTATTTAATTACTAGCTTTTGCCCGCGGCTTCGCCCGCGTGGTATTGGGGTTGCCTAATAAGAAGTTGTATATCCCACGGGAACCTTATGTTTTCCAGGATAAAAAGTAACATATGTGCTATTATGAAGTATACGCTATCCTTGGGCCAAATTTCATACAGATTCATCAGGCCGTTTTGGCGTGATTGAGTAACCAAACCAAAATAAGAAGTTATATAAGGTGCTTTTAAAATATATGCCAGGCTTTTTGGGAGGTGTACTGTTGTGTTTATAGATTACAATAGTGAAGAGCTTTCGTGCCCAGGAACAGTTAATCCAGTTTGAGAAAATAAAGTAGTTAAATAAATATTGACTCTATTCTGCACAACGTGGTTCACAAATTACGCGCGATGTTTCTCTTCGTCAATGAAACAGCTGCTATCTCTTTCCATTCGTTCTACGAATGAAAACTAAAATCAGCTGACTAGCTTGTCCCTACCTAATTCACTAGGTACGCAATAATACGTAGGCAAACAAGTGTTTTAAAGTGCAATTACTTACCAGTAGTTACCAGTTACGATGATAAACTTCACATCACACTTAAACAGTTCAGTTTAAGTTAGTTTAAACAATAGGTACTTAGATTAACCTTTCGACTTTTGTAATTACAGACACAATTAAAGAACAAAACGCCGGCGTTCGCTTAGGGCTCAAAAGTGTAATATCAAATAACGATAAATTACAGGAACTTGGCGTATTTAAAAGTTATCCGACACCAACGTATTTAAAAGTTATTTACACACTCCCTACCGATTTTGAAACTGTTGCACAAGTCCATCTCTGCGTTGCACACAAATGGGTTTTCACTTTGTTCAATGTGTCCGTTTTACTGTTCACTTGGCTAAATGTTTTTAATAAAAACGCGCGCGATAATAATAAAACTAAATCCCGTGGCGGGCGGGAGGCGACTGGCAAGCGGGTGGTCGGCCAGCGCGTGCGGCGAACGGGGTAGTGCGCGCGGGGGCGGGAAGGGGGGGGGGGGGGTTGCTGTGCAGTAACGACCGAGTGGCCGGCGCGCAGGCGGCATTCGTTTGAAATGAATGACAATCGTAGTATGAATGGCGCCGGTGTTTTGCGGCGCGGAGCGGCAACAGCGTATCGTAATATCGTAACACCGGAGGATGGTTTTATGCGAAAAAAGAATAACACAAATTATCAACATTTTATCTTTACTATTGTACAGTGGCGAAGAGTCCATATAACACGATTCCCATCGGCTTCTCTTATAAAAATTTGTTCTACAGGTCAACGACCTTGTTAGTTCGTTCTATTGCTCATTTTACTTCCAATTTTTTAAATGCCTACAACTTTGAAATAAAAATGTCAAAATCTTAAGCCGAAAAATACCGAGTTCCCTTTGCAAACATCCAAATCCCATACAATGCATCTATCTCTTACTTTCCCATAAACTAAAACCTATTCTCTAAATCGTTCTGTCTCTTTTTAACTCGCAGAAAATTGTACCAAAATAAGCCGCTGCGCGCCGGGTTATTATGAGTAAAATAAATAATAATACGAGTAATGCACAGGTGTCCAGGTTCAAGACCATACCTACTCAGCGATGTCTATGCACGTGCAAACGAGACAGAAAAATTAATTCCTATTTGACTATAATGATTCAAAATGAGAATGAATTTAGCTGTTTATAATTCTTACTGGCGAATAATACATTTTATTTGGCAGGATTTTTTATACGATAAAATTGACATGGCGGCTAATTGTTTGGGTGGCGCGAATAATTCGATGTGTTGATATTGTTTTCTTGTCGTTTCTTATGTTTTTCAATATTGATGTGTGGTGAACCAGGTGAACTGTACATTTATTTTGTGTTTTGGATTGCGGACATCATTTTGAAATGACATTCATTCATGTAGACTGCTGTAATTAATAGATTTTTGATGTGCAACGCAATGTTAATCCTATTTTTTTGCATCATGGAGTGTGCTATATTAGGTAATTTGACTTTACGCTCCGGCTTCCCTTCAGAAAATATCCACCCTTCGCCACTGCTATTGTAATCTATAAACATAATACTATACTTCATAAAAAGCCTGGCATATATTTTAAAAGCACCTTATATATCCCACAGGAACCTTGTGTTTTTCCGGGATAAAAAGTTGCCTATGTCCTATTCCGGAGTGTATCCTATGCTTGTGCCAAATTTCATCCAGATCCGTCCAGCCGCTTTGGCGTGATTGAGTAACAAACATCCAAACATCCAAACATTGTAACTTTCGCATTCATAATATTCGTAAGATATATTTTTTTTTTATTGTTGTTGATATGTTTCAATAAGTAAATAAGACCAAGATAATTTATTCAGATAATATTATAAACTGCGTTGGAAAAACTGACATTTAAAAAAATTACTTCAAATATTATGTTTATTAAATTATGAGGCGACAACCCTATCCAGAAAAATCTGAATTTTAACAACTCCGAGATCCTGCATAATTAGGATCCAAGAATTTGTAGGATCATAAGCATAAATAAAAAGAACATTTCGATCCTAGTTACAAATCCAAATATGTAATAATATGGCGGTAAAAAAAAGAAAACATAAATTTACAAAATCAGCCATAAATCTGTTATCTTGAATAAATAAAGCCTAGATGTTTTTTGTTATAGGAGGGATTTTAAGACACTATTTAATGCCGTCAATAGATTCTTAAAAAGAAGTCAAACTTTTAAGTTATAACTGTTTCTATGGTTTTTCTGGAAACCATAGACATTTTTTTCAAGTACTAATTTTCAATATTTTATAGCAAAAGGGCAATCAGGAGTTTTCGTCTCGCATTTATAATCACAAATCCTATGAAATTAGATAGTAAAAATGCCATGTCCGATTTTTTGGGCGAAAAATACACTGTGCCACGGGCTCATATCACGATCCATTTACGACCTAAAGAGTTCAGCTCTTGATGGGATAAATTATAATTTTTGTCCAGCAGTATAGATTGAATTAAAAAAACGTAATAGCCTATTTAGATTGCCTATTGGCAAAAGTAACTAATTATGATGTTCCGTTCTAATTAAATTGTTTTAAGATCTTACCTTCGTTACGTTGGGTATTTTTCTTGCTTTAGACTGTTGACGCAGTTTATACATTGGGACACAATAGTTGCAGCGGTCTTTCCGTCGGATCATAATGTAGGTGTCTTCAAGGCTAAAGTGAATGGACTATTAATAAACCAGCCAGCACCACAACCATCAAGGTGTGATCGCAGTTAAGCCCTGGTTTATAATTATCATTAAAAAAAAAACACGTTTCTAGGCAACGATCAACATCGATCCACTCAGTCTGGTTCTGGCTCGCGGACGGTGAGCAATGGGTAGCTCGCCGTCCGGTCGTCTAGTAACTGTCCAGACCGAGTCCAAGTCGTCAACGGCGCGCACCGTTCCCGCGCGCCTCAAGGAGTTGTCAGCAAACTGTAGGGGCCCTTCAGGGTCGAAGCCTCCTGGAGCCTAGGGTGGTGCAAACTGTTACCTCGACTCTAGGAATAAGGCAAGGAAGGTACGGGGTAGGTTTTTTAGTCAGTAAGAGTCTGACACACTGGTCTCCCGCTCCGCCCAAGAGCGGGTTTCGTCATTCGATGATTTTCACCTACCATAAAAAAAAAACAGTCTGGTTGCATCATAAGGAAGCGCTTTCAAAATCGTTAAAAGATTGATTGCTCAATATCTAACAATGAAGGAAAACCGAAGACGAGACGAGGTTCGCTACTTATTATGCAACAGACGTAGGAGTAAAAAGCGTTGTATCAACAAAACGAAATGGATTAATAAGGGTGATTTTGGTATGGCAATTTGGCAATGCGCCTTCATTTTCAACGATGTTAGTAGAATATTTGGTATTACCGTTTTGATTCAATGTTATTAAGGCGTTCTTGTAATCAATAAAACAAATTTTCTGTTTAATATTTACAGGTTTTCAGTTACGATGACATATGGATAAATAGTTCCATTTCTCTAGTACCACCATGCAGGACCAGTGGAAGTTAGTAGACGACACGAATTTTCAAATTTTCATTGCCAGTTTCTTCACAATAATTTGTAGTCACGATGCACGTCATGATACGCTAGTAAATTTTACTACGTAGAGATGTTATAGTTAGAAAATTAACTTAGGATAAGCGCATTTTTTTTGTAACGATAGATGAAGAAATATATATATAAAAAATAATAATTTGAACTCTCCAGCCCCAAGCAAACGCCGACATTCGCACACCTATTGTCTTTTTATTATGCCTCTAATAAGGTATTCGACAGGCGAATCAATATTCTGCCCATTAAAAACTCCCGCATCCGGGGCAGCCTTCAGGTCCGTGACATAGCGGATAAACTGCAGGAGGGTCGCTTACGTCGGTATGGCCACGTTTTACGAAAACCGGCAGACTACGTGGGTAACAGATGCCTCGCCATGCCGCCTCCGCCGGGACCCGGAAAACGAGGAAGGCCTAAGAGGCGTTGAATCGACGTCGTAAGGGACGACATGCGTGCCAATGGGCTTAAGGCAGAGGACACGAAAGACCGAGCGAAGTGGAGGCGACTGTGTAGGAAAGCGGACCCCAGGCACCGAGGTGACAGCCAAGGTGAGCAACCGGGACGGTCGCTAAGATGATGATGATGATGAATCAATATTCTGCCTCGGATGGATAGTATTTTTGCATAAAGTGCTGTGATTATACATTCACAACATGAAGTCACAAGCACTTTGACCACGTGTTAGTCATGCGCGAACGGCGAGTGAACTTCAGTCCCATATGGAACCCGTACTATCCATAACAACACGGCGTCCGCCCATGGGTCACCTGATATCCACTGCTTGACATGTGGCATCTAACAAGATCACCTGCCGTCAACGAGTGGAAACTGGGTGACAAGGTGGTATGACCTTTGAAACACGATCTTTATTGTCTTGACGACCATATTAACTCTGCACTATACTAAAATTGCTACACATCCCGTCAAAACTACTGACTCATCAAAATATTTGCTAGACCAACTCCAACTACCTACATTGAAGTCATCAGGGACCGACGTTACACATTAAATCGCGACGCCGACAAAAGTTAAGTTAACAGCCATCTCCCGTAACAATAATATTGCTGGATATCGCATAAAGCTCTTGGGTTATGCGCACATTACTCCCACCGCACCACTGGGGTGCAAAGAGTGTGTACGGAGCGGTGTAGTTGGGTTGTTTAGTTAATTTTGCGAGCACTAGGCGAGTAGAACAGACGATTATGGAAGTGTCTTTGAATTCTTGGGAGCTTCTTGCTTAAAGATTTGAAAGAAATTATTTAACTTGTTTAAAGGCAGGTTAGAAACTAGAATATTTTGGTTTGATAAAGTTTTGAGCCGGGACATGGTTTATGAGTATATTTACGTTGGAATATTAAATTCATATTCTGAATATTTGTCATTGCTGTGTTATGTTTCAATGTTTGTAACAGGGCATAGCAACTCAAATTTTACCATAAACATGGCTGAAAAGTCTCTTATGTGCGTATGAAATGAAATGTTCTTGTTTAAATAATCTGTAGAACAAAAAAAATAGAACGATGTTAAAAAGAAAACACAAAATGTTGACAAATTTACCAGCCAGCAGCTTGTAAATAATTTTGTGTGTTATTTATTTAGGCTGAATAAACATGTTTTCCTTTTCTTCTTTATTAATGAATTGTGACTTAGAAATTGTACCTGTGCCCAAATATGAAACAATAAGCTAAGGAATAAAATTCCCTGCCAGAATTTGTGTTTTTTGATAGCTAGAGTGTTTGTTTTTTTAGGTGAAAAGGTTAATTAGTCTTTCGATTGATAGTTTATCGATAGACTTACAACTCGACTACTTATTTCATAAGTTTGTATTGTATGTTGTTAAGTGATCTATTTGTTTGTTGTTTATTAGTTTATGTTATGTAATTTTTGTTAGCCGGGCAGCGTCTTTCCGTCGAAGTTGGTTTGTGCTGAAAATCAGTGCTGGGGCTCTGTTTAACACAAGAGCCTCAGCTTTTTGCTGAGCACTGGCCGCTTTGCGTGGGTGTGTCGCATATTTTGCACTACATACTATAGTATATACTCGTATATATTGTATGCGCCATACTTTTTCGCAAATAAACTCTTTTTCTTTCTTTTTCTATACAAGCGCGCTCCATCGACGAGTCAATGTATGTTATGAATAAAGTTACTATTGACATCAACATCATCGCTTAGACAAAGTGGCCAAGCGAGAGTCCATCCAGAAAAAATCTATCATCTTTTCGCTCCAACTTTGCACCACCACCGCAACAAGCCCTTTCTGTAATTGGACACATTCAGATATGCAAAAAACCGTGCCTGTGTTCCAAATGGCCCCTTTTGAAAAATTTATGCCCTCCCGTTTGACGCGGCCCATGCCTCCTGGCGGCCATTTTTTTATTTAACCCAAATTAATGGCTGCCTTCGTACATCGATATTTCTTTTGAACTTTCTACAGTTGGATGAGGAAAACGTGTCGAACTTTCGTTTGAGGTTCTCCGCCATTTTTCATCGCAGTGAGAATGTAAAGTACCTAACAGGAAACTCTGCTGTAGGGAATCACTTTTCTCCAAAATGGTTTTTTTTTGCCTTGTTTTGGAGGTCATTACGGTTTGCAAGAAAGACAAATGAGTAACTTAGTTAGATGCCCTTCAATCAACAGAGTTATTGCGTCCCTGTCTTGCAAAGACATGCAAATTGCAGGGTTTGATTACGTCATTTTTGAAATATTCATGTTTTTATTTGCCTAGTAACAGTAGTAACAAAAATAAAAATAAAACTTAGGCATAAGCTTTTCACCAATAATAGGAACTTTTTCAAATGTAATCTAGCACAACGTTTGAAAAAGAGGCAACGGAAAATAAGAGAGAGACCTGGGGGGCTACTCTCTTTCTTCGAAAAACGAAGTTTCGATCGAAAATTCAATTGTTTCCTACCACGTGTCAGTTTAATTAGAGTCAGTGCAAAGGTGGCAACCAACCACAGCCACTAGTGGCTATCGATAGCGACTTAACACACTTTTATAAGAATGTTGTATACGACGCACCACACGTGTTGCCGGTGACCGCCACTCGCTACACCAGCGTCCGTGGCTTGCCACTTTCAGTCGCTACGGGCCACACAAAACGCCAACACCGCCACTGTCACGCTGCGACACCCAACGTACTATAACGACTAGACGTTCTACGTATCGCTCGCGTCACCATTCCAAACCACCATGCGCCAGCAAACTTTCCGTAACAGAGTCTATCATAAGATTTTGCAGCAGAGAATGGGTTTTACAATGTGGTGGTTTCCAAACACCAGTGGTTGTCGCTCGTTACTTATACCTACTGTTACAAATGGTCCGTTTGCGCCGAGCCTTAATTTCCGAAATTTCATGACAACGAAATTTCGAAGAAAGATAGTAGACGTCCTGACCACTTAGTTAATATTCGGTAATTACGTTATTTACTCGAATATTTCACAAAACTCATTCCCTAAAATACGTAATTTTTTTTAAATCTTAAAATTGGTTTTGGGTAAAATTTTCGTTGTTCAGAATGTCGTTTAGGTAAATGTGACGGAATTCTATTAAAATATATTTTGTTTAATATTTTTCGCTTATGAGTACCTACATTGTAAAGTGCAAAAAACTAAACAAAATAGAAAATTTTCTGAGGTCTTTACAAGATTAATTTCACACAAATTTACGTTTATAGAAGCCTAGATAATCATCTAAGATTCTAAAAAGCAATTGTCATCGTCATCAGCCTTTTTTTAATGTTTTAATGTTCCCACTTCTGGAACAAAGGCCTCATCTTTAGGCGGGGGAATAGGCCATAAACCACCCCGTGTTCCCAGTGCGGTTTGGTGGATGTCACATGTCTTCAAATTTTAATTCAGAGCAGTAGTGATAAAATAAATTACACAAAGTAATGCGCCTGGCTGGGTTTGAACCCGTGACCCAACTCGTAAGTCGGGGCAATTACTACTCGGCCCCCACTGCTCTAGAGCTAAAAGAGCGGTTGTATGGAACCGTATCTCAGGTCGCCGTTTTTAATAAACTTGTGAAAAGGTATACCTCAGGGCCAAAGTTGCCCCAATTTACACAAAACCAGTATACGCGGATTTTTTAAATCACCCTTTTATCAATAAAATTGTTAAGGTTTCAATATAAAAGTTTTTACTCGTGAAATTCTGAATAAAGTTATCTTCCTGGAAAACATCACAGCTTTAGTGTTCCGTTAAACTAACCCTTTCATCACTAGCTGAGTTATTCTCGGTACAATTTATATTAAAGTAGGGTTTAACGATAGCGACATTTGCAGGAAAAACTGAAATAAACAGAAAAATAAATTCCATTATTCCAATTCTACCGGCAAAAATGGGACTGAACAAATATTTTTAAATCTCACTAAACGAAAAAACAAATTCACGTAGTTTAATTTCAACAAATCCCGAATAGAGGTAGTCTTATAAACATAAATCTGCAGTACCCATTTCATAAATAGAAAATAAATTCAGGCGTCCAAAATAAATGCACAAATAAAGCACTATGCACTAAATCCCTGAGCTTTCCCGTAAAACTGAGGATTGGAACTAATCATGCGTCCACCTATACGGGTCAGGGGTCGCTCATACTTAATCGTGGTAATCCATTTGGCAGACAAGTTTTATACAACGACCATTTTAAGCAGAGCCTCCTAACCTCGCTGTTATCAAGCGTTCCACCAGCATGCGGGTAAAGCGATTTGTTGTGAGAGCTCCATATATCCTGGTCATGTTTTATCAGGCCGTAAATTTCTACGGATATCTAGCTAGACGTCAACCTTCGGACGGCTTTTGCAAAATTTTAGTGGGAAAAACGATTTCTTGTTGTATTTTCGGCGACGAAAAAATATTGAGCTTTATTTTTCTTGTAGGTTGGTAGTACCTTCGTATCAATGTGTAATGGGTTGTCTTCGGAATATTCAGGGTTTTGGTATATGATATATCAAGTTTGAGATAAGTAACGTGACACACAAAGTTCTAGTAAACTATTTGGTAAAAGAAATAGTTTAGATATCCTAGATCTCGATTTGTAGCTGCTACTGCTGTAAATATATTTCATGTATTTTTAAATAGTTCAGGATTTCTATGATTCCCGTGCATAAACGTAAGGATTAAAAAAAGTTTTAGTCTCTTGGTCACAACCGTAATTACTGCGCTCTACATATGTTCGATTCTTGGGTAAATGAAACAAAAAATTTGGTTTTCCTTCACAAGGGACTTGACTCGCGAGATACTTAAAAAAAAAATTATTTACAAAAACAAAAATATATTGGTAGAGTGCTCCAAAGGCGACCATCTCTCTTATATTTGGTATCCATGACAAAAGTTGGAACACCAAAATCTATCCTAAATCCCAGAAGAATAGATCCCATCACATAAATTTAGCAACAACGATTACTTTCCGAACTTCCCCTTCGATATATCAGCATTGAGTAAGATTTATATTTGATTAAAATCTTCTGTCTTGAGCCTACAGTATCATAATTAGTTTTTAATTATTTGATAAGATTCTAAACTTTTACTTTTACCTACTTACCATAATGACATCAAGGAGTTTCTTGGCGTTGTTCATGTTGTTAAAAGTTAGCACTAATAGACTTAAGGTGGCAAAACTGCAGCGGTGTGGGTCGGAAACTTTTACTGTGTCAATAATCTTTAATAATCAGTGAGCAACATAATAAACTTAAGTTGCAGAAATCGGGGAATAAATAGACGGGCAATCTCTCGCGCATGCCTGACAGGTGATTGAAAATCATCACGAGAAGATTGACGTGATTAAGATCGATTGTATTGAGGATGACTGCGTTGAGGTCGACTACGTTGATGATCTTATAATTTTCGTGGGGTAAACTTGGTCAGGAGTTGCTCAAGATATAGGAGATGTGGGAAAAGTAGGGAATTCAAAAGACTTGCGCAAAATCTTCGGAAGTATTTGAAAAGCTTTCAGTTTCTTGAATATTGAAACGTCATAAATTTTTGAGTAAATAAGTCGGGTCATACAACTGACCAATGTTAATTCATTCAGTCGTTCATTGCTGTGATGGACTGATTCGTAATAAAAAAATTACATTGACAAAACAGTATTTTAATTCTTTGACATTTGACACTTGATAAAATTCTTTCAGATGTTGCCATAGTATTGACACTGCAAATAGCTAGTTGCTCTGAGCAAAATATAAGTACTGCAAGCTAAATCCATATTTTTTTTATTTGAAGATATTGTAGAAAGACTAGACAGATCATATAAACTAAAATAATGTTATATGATAACATTAGAAGTTAATAAGTACCACTAAAATATAAAGTCAAAAGTTACACTGTATTTTATCTTGAAATGTAACAACTCGTACATTTGACATCGTAAAATCTTCAACAATGTAATGTTTAAGGATTTATTTCTGCACCAGTGAACTCAAATGCTACTTCTTGGATAGTTCTCGCAAAATTATCACTTGGATAAATCCATGTAAAAGCTATTGATGAAGAAATCTTTTATAAATGTTTAGGGATTTTTACTGAATCGTTAGATTTTTACTTGACTTAAATCTTGGTAAGAGACAAAGCAAAAAAAAAGCATTGAGCAGATGGTGGCTGAGTGGTAACAGTCCCGACTTGCAAACCCAGCCATGACTTTATTTTGTATAACTTATTTCATCACTACTAACTGCTCTCAAAACGGTGAAAAAAAAAAAATATCGTGAGGAAACTGGCATGCCCTAGAACCAAAAATTCGGAAACATGTGACATCCAATAACCCGCACTGGGCCCTCGTGGTGAATTACGGCCCATTCCCTCTTCTAAAGAAGAGGCTTGAACTGGCAACATTAATGCTAATACTTAAAGATACAACAGTAATGTTTGTTTTAGGTAGCCTGTATTCCTTTTAACGGTAAACGTAAGCTTATATAAAAATAGCTGTATGTTCCTGTTTTTTCTTAGTTTTTGTATGGCTGGTCAAACCAATTAATTATACAAACGATATATTTAGTTTTCAAACATTTCATCAAACACACTCGTAATGTACGAGTTACAAATACCTCAAAATTCAACATCAAATTGATATAGGATATCGGAAATTCTGTCAACTATTCCTGACACAATTGTTACGGTTGATTTCTGCGAATTCATGCTTTGTGTGTGATTGAAGACTATCCAGTATCAGCTTTGCATTACGAGTATGTTTCCAAAATCAAATTGGATTTCGAAATTGGAGTATTTAATTACTTATACAAACTTGTACAATGCTGCAAACTTATATCAATATTATATAAAAATCATCGCCAATTTTCAGTGGTGATTTCGTAACTGAAGAACGGACTCACCTATCCAAACCGAATGTTTAGGCTTTGTTCGGACTATTTAGTAGATGGTTTATGTGAAGTTTACAGAAAATCGGTCGAGCACTTCTTCATTTACCACATTTTCTGTTGCAGGGAGCAAAATCGCAGGCAAAAGCAAGTCTTTTATAATTTTATCTACACTAATATAATAAAGAGGTAAAGTTTGTTTTTTTATTTTTTTGTTTGTAGGAGGTAATCTCTGGAACAACTGGTCCGATTGGAAAAAATTTAGCAACAATAGAAAGCTGCTTTACTCCTGAGTGACATAGGCTATATTTTATGTACGCGGGCGAAGCCGCTGACAAAAGCTAGTGTGATATATTTTTATTACAATGTTTCCTGTTCTATAGATTTTGGTGACAATAACTATTGAGACGTTTCTGACCTTAGTTTTAAATTTGGCAAATCATGGAGTATGGCAATGCTTATTCTCTGCCCAAGATAAAAGCCAGCCCTTGGGTTACCGAAGTGTCATCGAATCATTTGGAAAGTTCATTAAACAATTTGTGGGCACTCAGATCGCGAGTTTCAACCCCAAACGGCTCGAAAACAAAACTACCAACAAGGTTTTATTGTATTTCCGTCGCTTGAGGTTCTCCGCAGCCGCAGCGGCACCACCGGCACAGCAAAATGAGCTACCAACATGAGAACAATTAAGCATGAACTATATTTCCAAGATATTCTGAAAATAGCATAGTATAGTACCGGTCTTATAATGTTTCCATTGCTGGGACTCAGGCCTGCTCTCTAGGAGAGGGAATGGCCCGTAATTTATCACACTAGCCTATTGCGGGCTGGTGGATGTTACATGTCCTCGAATTTTTATTTTTAGTAGGTACATGCCGGTTTCCTCACGATGTTTTCCTTCATCGTTTTGAGAGCTAAGGTGATGAAATAAATTATACGAAGTAAGGCTGGGTTTGAAACCGTGAAGTGCAAGTCAAAGCCTTTATTACTCGGCCACCTCTGCTCTTAAACACCAAATACATAACGATAAACCACCTCTAACAGGTCACTACTGTATGAAAATAATGTGGCACCTAACATAGAAATTCCATTTTTACTCACAGAGATCAACATAATCTCTTACTGGAAGCGGAGTGTGCATCAAAAACCGCAAAAAGGGTCCTCGTAACGCATTTTATACCTCGAAAGGGTGCGAAAATTAGTGTGTTTCACCGCACTAGTCATAGTCTAAAGTGGCGCTTATCTCTGCACGCGCGACAGATATAGGTACATAGAATAGAATGTATGGAATAGTGTTGTGGACGTGACCTCTGCGGTTTTCGGGGCTCGTTGGAGATTAGGTGCTAATTTTGTTAGTTGTTGGTTGTAGTGTTTTTGTTTTATGTAAGTTCTGCCGCATATTACAAGGTGGAAGATATCACACCATAATAATTAGGGGATATAAAGTTGTAAGTTTGTATGTGCGTTTGTTGCTCGTTTACACTCAAAACAGCTGAACAGACCGGTAGATCATGTCTTAGAATTGTTCAGTGTGATACTTTTATCCTGGTAGTAAATTATCTTGGGATGATTTTCTATTAAAAAGCGGGCGAGGCTGCTGGTAGCAGCTCGTTTCAAATAAAAAGTAACCATATAGCTTATTGCAAGAATAAATAAAACTTGTGTTTACAACACCGAGTTAAAAATTTATTAATTATTAATTATTATTTAAAAAAATAAATTATTTAACGTGTTGCAAATTAAATTTTGATGTCTTCAAGGCGAATAGGTTCTTAATAAATTCACGCGCTTCACCATTAACGATTGCATTACTGCTTTCCATCAGGTGTGATTTACAAACAAAAATTTTGAGATAGTTTTCATACAAAAACTGTTCCTAAAAATCTTGGAAGTTTTACTAAAAACATTTCTCTAGTTAAGTCCACATTGAAGCACCCTTAGCAATAAACCTTATATCATACAAATAACCAGCTTAAGAGCTCAAAACTTTACTCACTACTAAATATCAGTGCTAACGAACGCACCTGCCAACTGCGGCTGCCATAACCGTGATACAGGGTCGTATGTTTACGAGTAAAGTGTGAAACTTTGAATATACCACCGAGCTGGGCCGTATTACAAGCCCCAAGAGTATGTGGCCTAGTTTTTCGCTCCCACGTTAACAGGGCCAGTGTAGTTTTTAATTTTATTAAACTTTCGTAAGAACTAACATTCACACGTAGTTGAAATTTTTAGTGTTGAAAATGTTTTGGTACAACACTAGTTTATGTACGTGTGGTTGAGAGCTTTTGTTTTGTTTTTTTTCAGGGTAAATAAGTAGTGTTGGGTTTTTGTATTTTTGCCAAATATTTGGGTAATTGGGTCGGCCTGTGCATTGCAGTGTTACGCATTTTTTTTGTGTTGCTAATTAATTGTGTTTTGAGAACAGTAATGCGGTATTTTTTTAATTATCCAATTTTTCCTTTTATTATACGGTGCGGTATCCTAAAAAAACTCTATTATCATACGTAGGTTACGAACGTAGGTTACGTTCACCTTCTAGGACTGATGCGAAAGCGGAACTCCGGGGCATTGGAACTAAGGCAGGAAGAAACGGTGGGTCTTTTAGTCAGTAGAAGTCTGACACTGTCTCCCGCTCCACTCAAGGGCGGGATTCGTCATTCGATGATTTTTTCCACCATAAAAAAAAATAAAAATAAACCTACGTTCACGCTAATTAAGTTTGAACACTAAAATACTTGATGATGATGGCTTATTCATCAATAGATTTACGAATAAATTGCACCGTGTTTCGATAAATTTTAATCATAAAATTCCATTTCAAATTATTTGACGGTACATCAATATCGGAATATCGGATAGCGTTCCGTTCGCATAAAGAACAAAGTGGTACCACGCATATTTCACGGAATATTAATTGTAGAGTGCAGTACTATTGAAATACCTGATACTTCCCGTGATTAATAAAAAACTACAGCTTTACTATCTATAGCTTTTTTTATGGTCGAAAAAATGAATGAATGTCAGACTTCTACTGACTAAAAAACCCACCGTTACTTCTTGCCTTAGTTCCAGGGCATCGGTGTTCCGCTTTCGCATCAACCCTTGGCCCCAGAAGGTTTCGACCCTGCTGGGCCCCTACAGTTTGCTGACAACTCCTTGATGCACGCGGGAACGATGCGCGCCGTTGACGACTTGGGTTCAATTTGATGGTTTATCAGATGGGCAGACAGCGAGCTACCTATTGCTCGCTGTCCGGAAGCCCGAAAAATTCGCATTAACTGCGTCATTCAACGCGCTTCCAAATCGCATTCGCAATGAATCGGCCACCTATTAGCTACGTAAAAGATCAAGAAATAAAACTATGTCCTAATTTAGGCCATTCAGGTCAATTTTTTCAAATTCTCTTGGACAATTTTCATCCAAAAGCTTAGGCTTTGAGGCGTGATTAATTAAGATCCTAACAAATTTTCTTCAACCTTGCAATTAATCTGCGTAACCTTTTTCCAACTATTTTGAGGTCAGCAACCACTATAACCTATCTAACCTCTACAACTCAGTACTAGAGTAACACAATACATTTTGGTTCGACTGGTGTCAGATTGCGTAGTCACTATCTCTCTGTAATGATTGCCAAAGATCCATATATAACAGCGTAGCATTGAAGAGACTTTTTTATAGTGGGAAAAATCATCTATGATGAATCCTGGCCTTGGAAGCCGCGGAAAATAGTGTCAGACTCTTAATGACTAAACGAGCCACCCCTTTCCTTCATAGTCTTCATACCAAGGTCGAACCTTCCTTTCATAAACCGGACCGGGGCCCCAGTAGGCTTCTGCCCTGCAGTTGGGCTTTTACATTTGCTGACAACTCCTTGAGGCGCGCGGGAACAAACCGCACTGTCGACCACTTGACTTGGTCGTGACTGTTACCAGACGACCGGAAGGCGAGCTACTTATTACTCGTCGTCCGCAAGCCCGCGCCCTACGGCGGCCGGAGAAAAGAGGGCTGATGTACTTTTCTTTAATTTAATGTACAGTTAGTATTAAGCTAATTAATAAAGAAGTACGTAAAAAATCACAAACAGACCAATTTCAATATGAAAGTACTTAAATACTTAAAATTCGGGATCGTTTATTTAACCAAAACTACTCTAATCAAGTAATTTCCCATAAAGTTTGTTGATTGTTAATACAACTATAATTTTTCACACACAAGTTGAACCATCAAGGTGGTGGAATCGAGGTCACTAAACAACGGGTTCAACTTATTTGCCGCGTAATATACCTTATTATTATTATCAGTCTCTGTTTTATTTTATAACTATGTTCACACTAGCAGAGCAACGGAACAAATTATCAAACAATAAATAAAAAAAAATAAAACTGTCTCGTCCAAATAAAATAAAAAATTATATATCTCGTTCTCATTTTACTAAGTTCTGATCAAACACAAGGACAAAGAAGATTAAATACCTGATACCCCAAGTTAACACCCCAAAAAGTCTCAAATTAAACATTCCTCCCATCCCTACTGAAACAGATCCTTTTAAACTAAACTAAAACAACGAAATGTAGCCAGTCTCCAAACTCTTTCCATTTTTAGTCCCCGTTAGGGCACCATTAACTTCAGAGCACTCAGCCCTTAAAGCATCGTTCACACGAACCGAGTACACGACATTTGGGAGAGATATATATGTATGAGCAGTGGTGGCCGAGTGGCAACGGCCCCGACTTACGAGTTGTAGGTCGCGGGTTCAAACCCAGCCAGGCGCATTACTTTGTGTAATTTATTTCATCACCACTGCTCTCAAAACGGTGAAGGAAAACATCGTGAGGAAACCGGCATGTCCTAGAATAAAAAATTCGAAGACATGTGACATCCACCAATCCGCACTGGGCCCGCGTGGTGGATTATGGCCCATTCCCTCTCCTAGAGGGGAGGCCTGTGTCCCAGCAGTGGGAACATTAAAAAAAGGCTGATGATGATATATGTCCAGCAGTTGATGTTTTTAGCTGAAAAGCCTTCTGGACTTAAAATGACACAATGTCAGTACTGTAGGTGTGGGTTTGCAGTTGACAAGCAATGGGTAGCTCACCGGACTAAATCCGAGCCAAGCTCGTGCCTTAAAAAGATGTCACCAAAACTATAGGGATCCAGCAGGGCTAAAACTAGGAGCATGGGTTGGCTTCTGCAAGGGAAACCCTGGTTCTAGAACGCAAGGTAAAGAAGGAAGGTACACCCGTTCACCCAAGGTTGTGAAAAGTCATTGGATGATTTTCCACCTAAAAAAATAATAAAAAGTGCGGTGTTGACAGATAATAGGTGTACTTAACAGTTAAACTAGTGAAGATAGCCAGCCTTTCGGTTTTCTACAGGATGCATTTTGGAGAGTGTGCACGGGAATTACACGATTTGATTCCGCTTTCTCTATTTTGCCATCGGGCAACCTCAAATACCGCAAATATCCACCTTTACGATGTTGAAACATCTGAACGAAGCGTTTTGCCTTGTAGTTTATACCGGGTACATCCAGGGACTGGGACAGTTTTCCAACTGCGGTCTTCCAGCTGCTGGAAACATCGCAGCAGCAGCTTTCTTTATAATTTAGGTATCTTCAAGGCTAGAGTGAATAGGCTCTTAATAAACTAGTGGGCCTCATCAGCTACGATTGTATCACTGCTTACCATCCGGTGGGATCGCAGTCAAGTGTTTACATGTTCATAGCAATTGAAAAAAAAAAACAGGAAGCGCAACTCTTCAAGTTGCGAGAAGAACAGAACTAGTCAAAGTCACGATGCTTGCATAGGAGGAGATGACATATCTCTCAACAGAGCCCAATGATGACAATCTATCTCATCATCATCATCATCTCAGCGTCAGTCCCGGTTGCTACCTTGGCTTTCACCTCGGTGCCCGGGGTCCGCTTTCCAACTTAAACGCCTCCACTTCCCTCGGTCTTTCGCGTCCTTTGCCGTAAGCCCATTGGCACGCATATCGTCCCTTACGACATCGACCCAAAGCCTCTTAGGCCTTCCTTAGGATGACAATCTATCTATTTATTGAAATTTGGTAATTGGATAACTGTGAATAAGGACATGAAACAAATAGTCTCCTTCCGTCTGTATGCCTATTGAGTGGCTATGTTTGTTGATTGTTTGCTCAACAATGATGACTATTTGACCTATTGACTACCTTAATTACAGACACAATTAAAGAGCAATAGGTTTTCGAGCGCATTTGCTTGGGGCTTAATGAAATAAATGAAGTGTTCTCAACTGTAATCACCACAAATGCATTATAAACTTCAATAGCCGAGTGCGTGTTACCACAACCATATGATTCATACACGCCAATCTAATAGGCAGGCAACATATTTGTTGAAGAAAGTTCTCTATAGTTTGTTTTTTTAATTCTAGACTACGATTTGACAACTCAGAATGTCACACTCTAGAAATGTGTTCCCAATTTTCTGGAGTTTGACATTTTAAGATGCCAAATCGTAGTCTAGGATTAAAAAACAAACTAAACGACTAAAGTCAGTCCGTGTGACCGCTGCCTTAGAGCGTCCTGGCTAATTAATAAAACTGTCGCAGAAAGTTGTCACATAAATTGCGACAGTGACGTCACTGTGACGTAACAAAACGTTTTTATAACCTTTTAAACGACACGCATAATTTTTTAAGCAAGACAGCTTCATTAAATGTTTTGCTAGGGTTCCAGGGAATCTCGGGGTAATGGCTGTTTGCACGGAGTTTAGGAGTTTTTGAGTAATGTTCATGTTAATAATGCATAGCTGGTACTTTAACATCCTTGATTTAGAAAGTTGTTGTGAATCCATTAATTTTTTTTTTCTGTTGAAATATTGAAGTTGACTCTGCTTTTGTGTCTGTTTTAGTATTTTATATAATATTAGTCATTTATTTTCAACTTTTCACTTTAATAAAGGTAACTATTTTTACTTAAAAACTCTCATGTTTTTCAAAACTCTCTTATGATAAGAGAGTTTTGAAAAACATGAGAGATTTTTGACCAAAACCGCGCCTATTATTGCCAACCTCGGCAACTGAAGGCAGTTGCCTTTTGCGTTTCAAGACCATGGGTTTTCCATTCACAAGTCAACCCAAGACCCCAATAGGCTTTGGGTCTGAAGAGACCTTTTGGGTTAGCTGACATGTTTTTGAAGTGGGCATGAACAGTACACACTATCGTCTAAAGAGTGTATTTTACTTACTGAAAAAAAAAGATTAGCTAGGTAAAACAATGTCGAAAAATATGAATGGCTCGCCAAACTCAAGTGTCGGTGGACGATGAAGCCATAAGGTTATGGAATGGCAACCACGTACCAGAATAGGTAGTATTGTAAGATCTTTTCTTCTTGGACCGATGACTTCTGCAAAGGAGCCTTCTGGATAGAAGGTACACAGAACGATGTACTGACGCTTAAATATCTATATATATAAAAGGAGAAACTGGCTGACTGACATATCAACGCACAGCCGAAGCTACTGGGACTAGGAGAGTGAAATTTTGCACAGGCTTCCTTTTATGACGTAGGCGTACACTAAGAAAGGATTGTCCAAAATTCACCCACTAATGGTTTGAAACGCGTGTCCAAAATTTGGCGAAAATTTATTTTCATTCGGGCGAAGCCGCTGGCGGAAAGTTAATAGCTTATATTTCTTTACTGAACCTTAAAAATCCTTTAACGCGTCCTAAATAAAATCTTCAAACCTAAACAAACAAATTAGCCGAACGCCAGAACCCGAAGAAAAACACAATAATTAATTATCTTTTCATGACTTCACTAACATTAGCTTGTGCTGGCCGGCAGAAAGGCACCACTTTTAGTAGGTACCTACGTGCCCCAAAGGGTCCCAAAATTTATGTTCTACCTGTCTCTTGCAGCTGAGCACGTACCCTAATTCAAATCCTTATGTGAACCCCGACCCTAACTGTTTAACACCATTGCGTACTAGGGTTAATGTCAAACGCGAAAACTTTCTTTCTATAGTAGGTTTCGTTCAATTTATTTTATGTACTCTCAGCTTTGAAGTATTTTTCTCTAAATGTTTTTCAAGCGAAGGTTTAAAACATTTTAAGTAAGATTAAGTCTGGATCGGTTTTGTAAGGGTCTTTTTCTAGTTCAATGAAAAATGGCTTTTCTGAGCAGTAATCTATAAATGTTATTTTAGTGTATTATATTTTAACAAGAATTATTTTTGATCAAGGATTTTCTTGAGCGTCACTTTTAATTGAGGAAAATGGATTTTTAACATGAAATTCTATCTGACGATAATCTTAAGGAATATTGGAGATATTGATCTGTTCTTTTTAATGTTTAATTTTTTGACCAATATTTGGAACATAAAAAGATGTAAGTAAATATTTAAAATTATTTGTTAAAAAAAACATGCAATGTAATTATTGACAAGTGCAATTTTTACCTCAAAAGTGCATATTTATGTGTCATCGATGTTGCTATACCTACAAACTAGTTATGTTACTAAAAAAAAACAATAAATAAAATAATTCCAACCTACTCCATACGGCAAGCAATGGGTAGCTCGCTGTCCACCCATCCGGTAACCGTCGATCTTTACCTGGAGTGGTCAGCAACTGTAGGGGCCCAGCAGGGTCGAGGCCTTCTGGAGCCAAGGGTTGATGCGAAAGCGGAACACCGGAGCCCTGGAACTAAGGCAAGAAGAAACGGTGGGGTTTAGTCAGTAGAAGAAGAATTTCTATTACTATTAATATAAATGCGTTCATAAGAAAAACATATAACCAGACAAGTTCTTAGCACTAAAGTCAGAAAAACCATAGAAGGTGCCTTCTGATCCGATCTCTGTCATAAGAGACGATCTGGATATTTCGACGTCGTAAAATGACAAAGATGGCCAACGCCGCATCATGGGATCAGGTTAAGCAAAGAGAGATTAACATACGTGCCGCTTGATACGCCATCAAATTTTTGATCGCTACTAAAATAGAGTCTTGTTGACAGGAGCACACAACTGAACTAGTTTATTCAAGTCTACACTTACTTTTCAAGTGTAGACTGAAATAAACTAGTTCGGGGGGGGGGAGGTTGGGCTGGAATTTTCTATGAGTATATCTAGTAAAATTAAAGTTTTAATTCCTTGTATTCTCTTTTGTAATATATATAGTGAAATTTTTAATATTTCATCTCGTCTTCTAAGAGTATTTTTTTTGGTCATAGGTAGTAATTCTAAAAGTATTTTTTTAAAGTTACACATACTAGGAAATACTCCTATATCTTGGCTTCGTGCACAAATATATAAATTCAAAGTCACAATACGCCCAGACTCCAGACCAAACTATCTGGGGGCTATACAAATATTTGATTCATGTGGGAATCAATCCCGTGACACACAGCGCAGCAACCAATTAAAAAGCTTTTCTTTCTTTCGTTCAATTGCTTAAAATCTGCGCCAACCAACTCGTCGAATGATAACATTCGACGACGCTTGGTTGCATAAGCAAATGCTATGTTTATTTATCAATCACACATTCGATTTCGGGTGTACCTGACATCATCCAAGGCAATCTCACGGTAGCTAAAAACCTACTCAACTACGAAATCACTCTGTGCCTATTACTTAAAAGCCAATGAACAGAATCATTCCTTTCTATTTCACATAACTTGTGGGATGTGGATTGTATGCTTCAATGAAACACTTCTTAATTTAGCCTACTATTACTACTACTATTACTACTAAACACTGGAACCGTATTCTGGGGTTCCGGGTTCTGGGAATAAGGCAAGGGAGGAAAGGGGTACCTACCCCGTTTTTTTTTATAGTAGTTAAAAATCATCCAATGACGAATCCCGCTCTTGGGCGGAGCAGGAAACAGTGTCAGACTCTTACTGACTAAACAACCTACACAGTTCCTCCCTTGCCTTATTCCCAGAGCCCCGGTATAACGCTTTCGCACCAACCCTCGGCTCCAGGGACCCATGGTATTAATTTGGGCGACGATGTCAAAGATACCCTGTACATAGGGTGCATTTTCGTAGGTGCAAGTCGTGCTCAGGACCACCTAGCGAATTTTCCATTTTTTTCGGCAAGCTCAATCGCTGATGACTAGCTTCGTCGATTCTCCAAAGTTTTTGTTTTGTCTGGACATCGCCATTTGAAACGAATTTTAAAGTATTGGGAATGTGTGGGTATGATTACCATGTACTCGTATGAGTCTATGTACATTCCTGATGGTACTTATACGGTTGATCTATTACCTATAACTCAGTGTTACATAACTACGCGAACAAAATTTTACATGGCCAATCACAACCAACTTCTCAATACGCTATCAAGTCTTTGATCGTTCTCAAAATAGATTCCTTCTGACAGAATCATATAGCTGAACTCAACTAGTTGCAGACTATTGGACTGAACAATGGTACACGTTTGTGATTGAATTGTGGTGCTGTATCGACGTATAATTGGAAATGCTTGTTGTTATTCATTGTTTCGGAGACTTCACTTTCAATGAGCGATTCAAGCATGCGAAATGTTAGTTATTGAGTTGTTTCCATATCTGTGCAAAATTTTTGACCCTATAAATGTAAAGTTCTTTAATAGGTTTTTAAGTAGGTCTCTTTAATATTACAATAATCATAAAAATATTATAAAGGCGGATGTTTGTAATACTCCTTCATGCTAAAATAGCCTAAAGGATTTGGATGAAATCTGTACCATATCCCGGAATAACATAATATATGTAGGTTTTTTTTTTTATCCGAAAGTACCAATGGAAACCAACCACTGCAGGCGCGGGCTTACGGATGGCGAGCAATGGGAGGCTCGCCGCTTGGTTGTCTGGTAACAGTCCAGGCTGTTCCCGCGCGCCTCAAGGAGTTGTCAGCAAAACCTTAGGGACTCGAAAAGGGGCCGTAGCCTACTGGGGCCCAGGGTCTCTTTCTGAAAGGAAGGCTTAGCCCCAATGCGATAGGCAAAGAAGGAATGTGGTAGGGGATTTAGTTAGTAAGAGTCTAACACTGATTCCCCCTCTGCGCAAGAGCCGGATTCGACATAGGATAGTTTTTTCCCACAATAAAAAAAAACCTATGAATCTATCTACTTACTACCGTCAGGATACCTCTACCTCGCACAGAAACTCTCTTAAAAGTATGAAACCAAACACATATCACGCTCTCTTTTATTACAAGCTTTTATTTAGTTTCACCTGTCCCGTTGTCTGTCGTTCTGTAATCAAATCTTGCAACTTAAATTTGATCCACTTCCCGGTTTCCGATTGAGCTGAAATTTTGCATGCCGGTGTAAATCGCATGACAATGCAATATTATGATGACATGGAGCTGATCTGATGATGGAATCACGACCTCGTGATTCCATCATCAGATGGCTACCTAGCCATAGGAACTCTGTAATTAAACGGCACAACCACGTCGAGTTTGGGCTCGTGAGAATCGTCTTGACGAGTTTTAATTATATAATTATAGACCGCTGCTATAAAAGCTTGTTATGAAAAAAAAATTTTTTCATTAAAAACTTGTTAGCTTTTAATCAATCTCCTGGCCAAAAGCCTACCTTTCATTTTTCGCGAACTAGCTTTTTCCAGTTCTGATGAATCTTTCTAGTGAGTCTTCTACGTGGTTTGCCACGACTCCCTCTTATTTCCAAAATTTAGTTTATTACAATTGATCAACACTACCCCGTCTTGAATAATAGCAACAAAAAATAATTTAAAAAAAATCTCCTTCAAAAAAAGTCAAACGATAAAAGTTCTTACACTAAAAAATTGAAAATAAAAATTTGAATTGCTGTAAAGAAGCTTAATTTATAAGTAAATTTATTTGACATTATTATTTTGCTAATATTCAAAATTTATTACTTCTTTTTGGAGTCGGTGCCAGCTTTTATATTATATTATATTTTAAACTTAATGTAAGGTAGCTTTTTAATATCCGGTGCCATTTGGCAGTGGCAGAAGGTTTTTGAAAGTATATGTTTTTTATTTTAAAAAAATGTGCATATGGGATGATTTTTTTTAGAGAAGTCTAATCTGTATTTAGTCTTAATTATTATATTTGAGTATGCAAATAGGTATTGAGTAGTTTTATAGTTAAGTTAGAGGTAGTTTTTCAAGGGATTGTTGCCCATTCGTATTTCCTTGCCTTGGCTGGCACCGACTCCAAAAATAAATAATACATTTTGAATATTTGCAAAATATTAATGTCAAATAAGTTTACTTATAAATTAAGTCTCTTTACAGCTATTAAAATTTTTTATTTTCAACTTTTTAGTGTAGGAACTTTTATCGTTTGACTTTTTTTGAAGGCGGTTTTTTTTTGTAATTTTTTGTTTATTTCTAGCCATTTAGTGTTTTTTATTATAATGTGTTATGGCAACGAAGTCAATATCGTTCCTACTTTTCTTTTGAAAAAGTTACCAATGTCATATAAGTAGGAATACATTTATAGGTACAATGTTATAGTGTAATCGTTTTGATCTCGTGGAGAGATGATTTGATGCATGAAATACTTATGATTCATCTCATGAGTGCATCTCATGACAGCTCTCATTCTCATCATCATTTCAGCTAGAAGACGTCCACTGTTGGACAAAGGCCTCCCCCAAACGTCGCCACAACGACCGATTCTGTGCGTCTCGCATCCATCGCGTTCCTGTGATTCTCACCAGGTCGTCGGTTCACCTTGTGGGAGGACTTCCAAAGCTGCGTCTTTCGGTGCGCGGTCAAATTTACTATATAGCCTATAATATTTGAGGAATTCCCTCGATTTGTCATGGATCCCATCATCAAAATCATCGATTTTAAAAAAAATGGGACCAATCTGGAAGCATATCCTTTCAAGTATAGAAAAAATTTTGCAAATCAAAAACAAAAAAAAATACAATCGAATTGAGTACCTCCTCCTTTTTTTGAAGTCGGTTAAAAAGGAAGTAAACATAATTATTTGTAATTTATTTTTAACATTAGCACAAAATTTAAGATCGTGTGGAACTGTAGCTTTAACCTTAGAAGTTTCGTAGAAAACAGGTCAAGCCTCAAATAATAATATTATTTGTTTACGTTTCCTTTTGTTTCCTGAATGATATTAAATCTTAGCTTCTGTCTATTATGATATTGTTTTTGGAACCTGTTTTGTCTAATTGTTTGACGAAGGAATATAATTGTAGAATAATATTTTGTTTTGACATTAATTCTGGTTTCAAGATACCTACTACTGAATAATTATTTGTTTACTTATTAATCATTTTTTCCTTTTATGGTAAACAAATAAATTAAGTTTCGAAGGTTTCACATGTTTTGAATTTGAACTGTGCGTTATAATGGTCATTAGGTTTTGTCCTCGCCTTTATTCGTGTGTAGTTAAAGCTACCTATGTGGTTTCAAAGTAGACAAAAGTGATTTCTCTTCTTCCTTGACTTCAAACCTTACTCTGTACCATACATCAAAATCAACTAATTTGATTACGTACTTTCTTTTTATTTATTTACATTAAAACGATTATACATAACTGTAAAAAACTTTTATACTAAACCTAACTATGTACCTACATATAATACAAAAACACACAAAACACACTTAGGCCTCAAAATACTCAATTTTGTAATGAACTATAAATTTACAGTTTTCAGATTTTTTTCCTATCCTTGTAAGTCCTTGTATCATGCTACATTTTAAGATTCTAGGTCAACGGAAAGTACCCGTGAATTTTGATTTCTTTGAGAGTGTCGGAATACGCATTTTTTGAGACATAAACGGTCTTTATCTCATTTTTCCATTAACTTAGAAATTTGATTATTTTCATAGTCACAAAAGTCCGCAGAATTAAGTGTATGGTTTAAACAACTCAATACCTCTACGCGTTCCCGAGATTAAGGTTCTTGACAGACAGAGAGAAGAACGCACAACAAAGTGATCCTATAAAGGTTTTATTTTTTTCCTTTTCAGGTACGGAACCCTAAAACTAATACTAAAACCCAATTAACCTAATCTGTTTAATTTAGGTATTTAGTCAAATCAACAACGTCATAACCAGTAATGAAATCAAGTCAAATTAAATTAACACAACGAATGAACATAAATTGAATTCGTTAATTAGTTCTAGAATTAATGGGAACATCGCAAGGGGATCGCGTTAATCACAGTTGCCTGGTAATTGTTCATCGATCCTCATCCCTCACAAAATCGTAATTATCACCCGAAACGTACTCCAGTTTCTAATGTTGTAATAATTTACACTTTATTCAACTTAACCTTTTTTCGACAATGAGGTTTTTGGGTCGTTTTAAAATTGATGGCAAGTTTACGTTCTGTGTCTTTCAATTACCTTTTACGTACGACCTCTCGGTCTATTGAAGAGTGGGAGAAGGCATTACGTGATTTCAAAACTTCCAAAAAATCCATACTATAGGATTTTTTTTTATTGTGCCTTCCAATTACTGTTTATTATTTTTTTTTTTATGGTATGTGAACAGTTTAGGAAACAGTGTCAGACTCTTATTAACTAAACAACCTGCCCCGTTTCTTCCTTGCCTTGATTTCAGGGCAGGATTCTTAGCCTCAGGAGACTTTGACCTTGCTGGGTATTTTGAAAGTTTGCTGACAAATCCTTGATGCGGGAACAGTGCGCACCGTTGACGACTTGGGCTCGGTCCGGACAGTTACCAGACGATTGGACGGCGGGCTACCCATTGCTCGCCGTTCGTAAGCCCGCGCCTATGGTGGACGGATATCGGATCGGAATAACGGTGGCTGCGGCTGCGGCGAGAGCACCGTTGCTTTTGAATGGCCTGAACCAAGCCCCGGCGTGTCATCGCCATTGCCGATCTCCCCCCGAAGACACGGCGATGCTCTTCCCAAGCGGGACACATCTCTACCGTGTGCTCGACCGAGTCCTCCGGGCGGGCCACACAGTGGCGACCCTCGGGCGTTGAATCAGGTACCTCCCGAACTTACTATGTCCGGTGAGAATCTATGTGACCCGGCTTTGAGTCACTTCTTGCCAGTTTCTATGGAAGACTTCTTAGACCCCGTCTTGCGATTCTAGGGAACTCGAAACTTGTGATGCTCATAGCTCGATTGGCATGCCTCAGTTCAATCTTATTTAAATAGCCAGCCTTCCATTTACACCTTAAGCAACTTTATACCTTTAAATCCTTGATGAGGACCTTTTCTTTGTTAAACAGGTTTACAATCTATCGTAAAGTTGAAAATTTAATTCATTTGGTTTTGCGGTTTCTTAGAACGGGGTTAAATATTAGGTCATGAAACGTTGCATTGAAACTTTTACAATGTTCTTTTACAGTTATTATTCTTATTGTGAGCAAAATTTATATTCCTGAATTATATGGGGGTAAGTTAGCTTAGTTTGTAAAGATTTCAATAGTGTAAAACTTTTAAAATACTTATATAAAAAATCTGTGACTAATTTCGGCTTTCAAAAGCAAAACCCTAAAAATAATGAATATTGCTCAATCCTCAACCGAACGCCCGACGTACGCGCATCTTTTCGCGCCATGGCTTTATGGCTTACTATAATCTTTTAGTGCGTGCGATAACGCAACTCGCTGCTGTAATGTACGACAAACGCCCAACGATTGCCCATCGCATCGCATTAAGTTTTGAACCCTGGAATCGAGACGCCTATTACTTCAAGCAATGTTACTTCATGATCTGATACACAATAAGATAGATTTTTCGGAATTAATAAATAACATATTTTATGTGGTGCGTGTTCTACGGAGAGTGGCACGCGACTATCCACTTTTTGCTACGCTTAGTTGTCGTACCCACGCGGACGAGCGTGCACTTCTTCATAGATTGGTGATTTTTGCTTTAGACTGCTGTAATTTCAAGAAATCCTTGTTGGACAGTTTACATCCTTGTAATTGATTGGTAATTACTACCAAATGGTTTCTTTAGTTATATAGCTTAATGTCAGTATGTTAATATAGTCCTATTACAAACTTAATTGTAATGTCCATCTTGTTTAGTTAGTATGGTGCACAGTTTTGGGTAGAGTTAATTTAATTTAATTAGTATCTATTTAGTTTAAGTAGCGTGTAACTATATACATATATGTATATTTTCTGTTCTTTCTGCTAAATGTATTTTTGATTGTTTTCACTGTATCTCTTTTTAATTGGTTATCTGTGGAAACGTTGTAGATTGTACATTCATCAACTCTGTATTATAATTATCTCTAGACATAGCATTAAGTGTACAGTTGTTTGTTTCCCTAATAAAAATAAATAAATCGCGCCGCGTAAATAAGCACTTAGTGCCGTGAAGGTCTGTAAACAGGCGTGAACGTGAATGCGGACGGTTTTCGCGGGATGTGTGCGGGGTACGACTAATTGTCCAGTTTATTCATGGCGTGAATTCACGGCATTAATTTGGAGCCGCCATTAAACACCAAACGAACACCGGTGTCGGTATTATCTGGAGGCACGCTAGTGCCCCAGAAAAATCTCGAAAAAAGCGGGCACGGCCGTACCATCATCCTGTTCTCGAAGCGTTTAGCGGCTATTTCACCCCCCCGTATCAGCGATGTAGACAAAGCTAGGGTTTAGGTTTTCGATGTAAAAATATTACGCGTTCTATTTTATGAAAATTTATTTAAGAATGTAGATAAAAAGTTCTTCATAAAGTCTGTCAATATTTAAAATGTGGTCTAATTAAATAAAATAAGCTCTAAAAGGGCCCAGAAAAAGCTGGGCTTGAGTGATTAGGACATTATTCTAAATGTTTTTCGAGAGCCTCATTAAACCTTTAAATAATATATTCTCTTTCCACTCTAGAAATTTCCTGGCTTACATCATTAACCCTCCCTAAAAATTAGTACGTACTCCATCTCATATTCAAGACATGAACCGTTCGCCTATAATCATCATTAAGAACATTATATGAAATAGCTCTCAAACTATAAGTATAATATGTACGACCAGTGGAGTAGCAAAGGGGGAGCGGCGGGGGTGTGCGGGTGTCACCCCAAAAAAGGTGACACCCGCCCGGTCTCTCCACTTTAAGAACAATGTACAAACACAAAAAATAAATCACTAGCACAAACATTTTTTTTTCGGGGATTCCTCCACTAGCACTAGCTTAGCTCTATGTATAATTCGGTGATGAGAAAGAGCCTGACGCTGTCCTTGTCCTTTCTCCTCCAGATCCATGTCCTTTATCATATAAAATTTATTGCTTTTTACTTTCGATGGGGTGATACCACCAACTTCCGCACTCAGTGCCGCCCAAGGTAGCTACGCCACTGTGTACGACAGTATGTTAGTCCCCTTTACAGCGCCTTTAGTTCTCCTGTCACGTCTTGCTTCACGTCGCGCAATAATGTAAGGTCACTAAATTGTTAGGGCTTTACCACACGAGTGGGGGCAGCTGCGTTTATTTTTTTAAATGATTTCGTGGATTCAGTTTATTGTTATTGATTTTCTGTTAGTAAATTTAGAGGCACTATAAACTTATATCGGGTATCGTACTTTGTGAAAGCATGTAATTTTTTTTAGTATTTGGAGATCAGAATCATATTAAATGAAAATGTAAAAAATAAAAAAAAAATCTTAAAATCACAAACTTCAAGAAATATAGAAGTGTGGGTAGTGGACATATTTACTTTGGTTTTTTTGTTGGTGTTACATTTAATTCAGTTAATATAATGCACTTTATGATGTATTCCAGTGATATATTATGTGTATATATATTATGTGTGTAGAGGAAATTTTTAAATGGCACCAGTGACTGAGGTTGAAAGGGAATCATTTGTCATGGTATGGCCAAGTACTCCCTTTTATGATGAAATGAGAGCGAGATTAAAAGCTTGATACTAAAGGAGTTATCTATTTATTTATTTAATACTTCATGCACAAATGTACAGAGGCGGACTTTATGCTTTAGTTATGTGTGTACATGTAGATGGATAGAAAGAGGGAAGCCAAAAAGAGGGTAGTTGGTGTGAGAGTAATATGAAAAGTTAGTGATAGCGATAGCGTGACAAGTAAAACGAGATAAAATTAGAAAGATGACAATGATACGTTATGTATTGTTAATATGTCCTCATAGACTGAAATACTGTGTCCTATCAGTCTCTTTATACACAAAATGGCTGGTCCATTAGCAGGAACGTCTTAAACAGAAAACGATATATCTTCACATCTAGATACGCTACTAATGTAAATGATCACGATCGCTTGTTTACATAATTTCATAAAAATGTATACATGATTTCCTAGCCCATTCATTTCCCATTTAGTACATTCAACATTACAATTTCTCTTAAATTCCCCTTATAACCATAATAACTAATGACCAAACTTACTCTAACAACTTACTCTAACCCCAATCCCTAATAACTTTTTTAAGCAGAAATCTCTAACTTAAAAAAAAACACCTTATTCCGCAAATCCACTTCGATAAACATTTTATCCATTCCCAGAAGGTCACACAATCAATATAAAATGTCGCTGCGACAGACCGTAATCGTCTGAAGGACCTTAAACGTCAATTCCGATAGTAATAGGTCAGCGGGTTTCAAGGAGTTGTAAAACGGTTTTATGTATCATAAATACGGTTTTAGTTAGTTTAAGTAGGTATACCCGGGGCTATAGGGGTAATCGAAAACCTAGTACTACACCCAGCATAATGCTTAGAATACTTGTAAATAACTTAGAAACTTGGATACAAAGGCTTTGCGGTGCGCATTGTGGAAGTTAGGTTCCGAATTTCATAGTTGAAGGCTGAGTTGAAATGACAGTGTACTAGTGAAGCATCTTATTCAAAATTGAAAATTAAAGACTACTAAAAAGTGGATTTTGAGCTGATCCTTCAACTTCTCTCACCCAAGCAATTTTAATGACTAAAATCTACCCGTGTTCGACTCTTTTAAACAATCTTTTGGCTCTGACAGGGTACACTCTGATTATCATCATTTCAGTCGAATGACGTCCACAGTCGTACATAGGTATCCCATGAGTCGCCACAGTAAACGACTCTGCGACCATGTGGTGCTGGATGGTGCTGTGGCACATAAGAGCTGCTTTCACTTGTCGATGAAAGCGCTCGAATATGCCGTTAGCTTGAGGGTGGTGACTGAAGACTTGCAGACTAGGAATTGCTTCTGTGTTGCTGTATGCTCAGAAACATGTGAACTTACGTACACAAGATACTCAAACCCAGAACACCTATCTGTATGCCATAGTAAAAAATATTATGTATTACGTATGGAGATCAAACTCAACCACCTCAACAGTACCGTCAGTGACATAAAACACAATAACCTACTTTTAACTTCACAAGTATGTCATCCCAGATCCCAATTCAAACATAGCACATATTTATTTAGGACTTTGTTGCAGACTTCCTCGGCAGCGGGCAATATCCGGCGGGCGAGGAAATGCGCTGACTTGCAACTAGCAGCATGGCGGGTTCTGTGGCGTGCGCGCTGTTGTCCCTGATCGCGCTTCAGGCGGCAGTCGCCAGCGCCGGGAAGTGTACCACGTAAGTTTTTTTTTTACATAGTTGTACTATATCGTATTTGGGAGCACTAGCTCGGCAAGGCTTCGTTATAGGAATCGTCGATAGCGGTAAATTATTTATGTTAATTAAAAACAACAAAATAAAAAATATTGAGGCTTCGGAAGACAAAAAAAAAACGCTTAGACTAAAAAAATAACATAAAAAACCAATAATCTATCTATCTGTCTATAATCTATCTATCTATCTATACTAGTTTTCCCTATTCAAGTTTCATACCTATTTTACAATTGCCAACATCCTTCGAAACGTCTATCAACCTAGTCCGTTAGTTAATACGTCATGTGATCACTTTGAAGACAAGAAGAACAGTAGTAACAAAAGTAGTACTCCTACTACTTTTTGTTGTGTTTTTGGCGTTGTACCCATCACAGCTAAAATGACAGAGCTTCGACTTACCATAGGCATGGGTTTGCGGACGGCGAGACGTCCGAATGTCAAGAAACGTCAGGACCGACTCCAAGTCGTAGTCGGCGCGTAGAGGCAGAAGCCGCCTGTTGTTAACCTGGTAAAAAAAAAACATGTTAGAGGCTTCAAGAAAGACTAATAACCAAAACCGGCTCAGGATATGTCTTGGCGCAGAATTGTAAGGAAACCCGACCCCAGATAATAAGGGGACGGACAAAGAAGAAGTTGTATTAATATAATAGTCCACAACTATCACACAACGTCGTCTAGTCTCAAGCTAAGCAGAGCTTGTGTTATGAGTACTAGACAACTGATAAATATATTTTTTTATATTTCTAAATACATACATATTATAGATAAATTCCACCCAAACACAGAACAAATAATCCTGTTCGTTAAACAAACATTTATGTACATGTATATTACCTGGTTGAATATCGAACACAGAACCTCTGGGATAGCCGTCAGGGTCACTAGACCAACAGGCCAGTCAATTGTATTGTATTGTTGCAAATATTATTGGAGCATTTTATCAACAACACCGCGACACGTATGTATTCACACTACACGTCCGCTACCGTCGACCGCCCGATGTCCACTGACAGGTGTCAAATATATCATGCCCCTATGCTTGTGACTACCCACATAGCCAATATACCACGATAGTTCTTTTTTTTGGCGATATAATAGAAACTAACATATTTAATTTTTATTGTTTGATATAAACTAGTGCTTGACTGCAATCCCACTTGACAGTAAGCAGTGATGCAATGGTTGATGTAATGGCGCACTAGTTTATTAAGAGACTATTCATTTTAGCCTTGAAGACACCCTAACTAAAATAATTTTAAACGTTACAGTTTAATGATATGTCAATATTCGTTTGGCCTATGTTCTTCAAACTTAATATCGGATCATTGTATTATAATACCAATTTCAAAAAGTTATACAATGAAAACTTTATTTTGAGCGTGAGAAATCATCAAATAACTTTTCCTGCTTTATTGGAGCGAAAAGTCAGGCTATTTATGACTAAAATCAACCCCTGTTTTTTCAGTTGCCTTTTGCATTCCAAGCTGGAAACCTCTTTCAAATAATCCCGCAGACTGATTAATGCATAAAAAGTCTATTAGAAAATCAAAATAAAATTAAAATATACTAATCTTGTTGGTAGTTATATTTTCGAGCCGTTTGGGGTTGAAACTCTCGGATCGTGGGGTCCGAGTGCCCACAAGTTGTTTAATGAACTTTCTAAACGACTTGTTGACACTTCGCGTGACCCAAAGGCTGGCTTTTACCTTGGGCAAAGAATAAGCATTGCCATACAGCGTGGCAATGCGGCCAGCCTTTTGGGCACTTTACCGGTCGACAGCGATGCGGAAGAGTTTTTTGACGCTTTATTAGATTAGGTATTTTTAGTTAAGTTAATTAGGGTTATGTAGTTTTAAGGTTAGATATCTAATTATTTGTACAGTTTACTAAATAAATTAATTAAATATCAAAAAAAAAAAAAAAAAAAAATATCAAATATATAAAATCAAAATTAAAATCACTTTACAAAGTTCCTTTTACAGGGGACCTGTTTTAAAGAAAATTACTCCACGTTTCACGCTGAAGCAAAACCGCACATTACTGTTGAAACTCAAATAATGAACCTTTACAAATCCCTCTGTGAAAACTTACACTAAACTGCTTTTCACTTTCATTACCACATTCAAATTAAAAAATATAAAAAGATCACTTGACCTTATGTGAAAGGAGTTCGTGTTTTTGAATGAAAATTTTCCGGTCTACTGCGATGTTGGGTTCGTGTATTAGGTTCCGTAGCTCTACAACTATATTCCTTACAATTCTTGAGTACCTAGCAAACGCCGGCGTTCGCATACCTATTGTCTTTATATTATGTCTAATTACGGTACTCGAAAGGTTAAGAACATTGTACGAGTAATCAAGTTGTGTCAATATGCAACGTCTTTTAAATGGCCACTTTTGAACTTTTTTCCTATAGCTATTTGTGTGGTATATCCCCAAACCAACTCTTATCCAACCCAAATCTTAGTCTATTAAGGGTTACAAAAAAAATCTAGTTCATGTTACGTATTTGTGAATTCACCACGTTTTAATTAATTGTTACAAAACAAATCTAGTTCATGTTACGTATTTGTGAATACACCACGTTTTAATTAAGGGTTACAAAAAAAATCTAGTTCATGTTACGTATTTGTGAATACACCACGTTTTAATTAAGGGTTACAAAAAAAATCTAGTTCATGTTACGTATTTGTGAATACACCACGTTTTAATTAAGGGTTACAAAAAAAATCTAGTTCATGTTACGTATTTGTGAATACACCACGTTTTAATTAAGGGTTACAAAAAAAATCTAGTTCATATTACGTATTTGCGAATACACCACGTTTTAAAAAAATTACATATGCATTAATTTTTCAACTTCAAACTAACCGTAACCTAATTGAGCGTTGGACCATGGCCTCCAAAATGGGAGGGGATTAAGAACGAACAAAATGAGTTTTAAGTCAGTAAAAAGACACGATCTCCCGCCTCGTCCAAGAGCGGGATATAGTTTTAGCTTTAGATGGATTTTACCCACAGCAAAAAAAAACTTGGTTACCAGAAATTATCATTTACCCCTCGAGAAATTACCCCTCGAGCGATGGAGGGGCACCTTTCTTAAAAGAAACAAAAAAAAGTCCTTTAAATTTTTCTAGAAAAAAATAAACAACAAAATCCAAAATTTACAGCCAAATAAATTTCGTATGAAAAAAAAAAACTACCATTAAGAATTTTAATTATCAAGTTGTACAGACGTCTGTACAATCGGCGCTCAAGGAGGATTTTGATTTTATCATTATCACATCTTTGACTCCCCACAGGAGCTACCAACCTATAAAAAAAATCTATCAAGCTTCCCATTATCCAGGGTCCCATCAAAACGGTACCCTAAATATAAAAACCTCAACCGACGTGGTTGTAAGTCGGGCACTAGGGAAGGGGTGAAAGAGGAAAGTGAAAACGTGTCAAGTATCACGTGAGTAGTAAATACTGCACCTGTTAGCTCGAGTGTTAGGTTGTGGGACACCGGGATAATGGTCACGGGTTTGTGGGTTTTTTAATGAGTCTTTTGTAGAATACTTTCGGTTTTTTTTTGTTCTAAAATAAGAAAATAGGTTGTTTGTTGATGGTGTGTTTGACAGACAAGACATTTTTTTTTTTTAATGGTAGGTAAAAATCATCGAATGACGAATCCCACTCTTGGGCGGAGCGGGAAACAGTGTCAGACTCTTACTGACTAAAGAACCTACCCCGTGCCTTCCTTGCCTTATTCCCAGAGCCCCGGTGTAACGCTTTCGCATCAACCCTCGGCTCCGGGAGGCTTCGACCCTGTAGGGCCCTAACAGACAAGAGATGGTTTTGCGAAAATGCCTCGCTATTTCTATGTTGAGTCAATTGCACTCGATGCGATAAATGTCTAAATTCGTTAAGCTGTATCACGTATATTTTTTTTTTATACAAAGTTGATACGACACATGAAAGGATCATTATATACACCAATATGAACAACTTTTACTATGAGACCAACCCAAAAAAAAACGTTCTATGCTGCCTGTCATTAAACGAATTAATTTAAGAACTTCACAAGCGAAAGATCTTCAAATAACCAAGTGTCACTGTCACATCAGAAGAACAAAAACGTAGCTCATCTGATGTGACAGTGGCTGCGTCACCTTACCTAATTAAATAAATGACTCGCTTCGCTTTGAGTCCGTATTCTCTAAGATAGAGACTTCGACTCTGTCATATTATTGTAAGACGATAAGAAATAATACTAAATATCACAGCGACATCTTTTAATATTTTTTTTATGGTGGGCAAAAATCATACGTACTTAAATTTCTTCATGAGATTTGCGAAAAACGACGTATGGGCGCATAAAATTTGAGGGTTGCCTTCGATTTCTCCAGGATCCAATCATCAGATTCTAACTTAATGACTATGGGACCATTTCAGAAGTAAATCCTTTCGAACAAATAAAGAATTTTGAAAATCGGTCCACAATTGACGGAATAATCGCGCAACAATTACACAAAAAAAACATAACATCCAATTATTATTATTCATAACCTGCTCCTTTTTGAAATCGTTTAAAAAAATAACGGTTTTGATAGAAAGCATTAGATTCTAGAAAACATTGATTTAACATCAAAGTATCTAACCAAAAACCAAATAGAAACTCTGTATAATGTCTTTCCAATACTACTTAACGACGTAAAACTTTCGAGATAATCATTTTTCAAAGGCCTCGGATATATAACGACTTGCAACAAAAGCTCCCTGGAGGGGCTAATTTTATTCTGTAAAGTCATTGAGTTAATGACTTTTTGACTTGGTCGGTTAGCGAGCAGGTACCTTTTAATGATCAGTGGTATTGCGTTTGAGCAGTAAAGGGAAGCCCAAAAAGATATTTATTTTATTAGTTAGATACATAGAAAACAGGAGTGTTATGAAAAAAAAGGATGAGAACTTTAATGTTATGGATGATAGGACAGAATGGAAGAAAAAAAAAGTGAGTTACGTTGATTTCAGGTATCATAAGATTGTGATGACTTAAAAAAAAACAGAAATAAATAATGTAACATATATTAAAATTAATTCCCTCTCTTAGAGAGGAGGCCTGTGTTCCTGCAGTGGGAACATTAAAAAGGCCGATGATGATGATGATATTAAAAGAATAAATTTTGTTTCTTTCTAAAGAAGTTTCTATCAGAATGGAAAAACAGAAATTGAAATAAATATATGCAATAGTGTATAAAATGAGGAGAAGAGTATGTGAAATATAGGCATGGAAGATAAAAACGTTTAAAGGTACAAGAATAGCATAGAAAGTCGAAAGTAGGTAGGAAGTCCCGCAAACTTTCGTTGAAAAGGGAGAAACCTCATCAGATCAGGATCAGATTCTTGTTTCGTTTGGTCTGGTAACTTGTACAACCAGGTTGTTTCTTCATCGACCATCTTTGCTGCAAGCAATGTGTGCTACTTATGACCAATTATATTTTTGGCACTTCTTCGGACCCTGTCAGTGATCTTGCTTTATCTACGAATATTTTCAATCCTGAGCCGATCACGCAAGGGAATTCTAAGCATAGCTCTTTCTATTGCCTTTTGAGTGACTTTAATCATCACCACTGCTCTCAAAACGGTGAAAGCAAACATCGTGAGGAAACCGGTATGTACTGAACCAAAAATTCGAAGACATGGGACATCCACCAACGCAGTAGCTCAATGTCTCTCATAGAGAGTAAACCAATGAAGCCCATTGCGAGCGACCAAAGCCATATAATATCATCATCAAAATATTAACGCTTAAAAAGAAATATACAAAATGCCTCATTATCCTATCACATGGCAGCATTGCCGGTTTTTGTGGAAATAATGCAAACAGTTGGTCAGCGTTGTAATGGTTTTAATTAATTTAACCAGCGTTAACTTGTAACGGGTGTTTAATTAATCACGTGATATGGTTTAATGAGTCAGTTTGTTATGTGTGTATATTTTTATATACTCGTACATATATGTATGGGGATTGAGTTAAGCTGGGTTGTAGGTAGAAAAGGATTTGAGGAATTAGTTAGATTATCAAATTAACGAAATATTGAGTATGACATAGGATTTCTTTTATATTGGTTTCTTTTCCTTCTTTTTGGTCCGTCATAAATGGCGTCACATAAGAACTCTAAAGAAATTGCCTTTCTCAACTTCTTCCATTTTTCGCAAGCCTGTCCTTTCTCCTTACAGTTCTGAAGGTATACTTAGAACGTGTCAAACCAGGGGCCCTAGACAAGTGGCAATCGCTCCATGTCGAATCCATTTCTAAGTTCGATTTCGCCTTAACGATGTCGACCACAAAATGGTAGACAAAGTGACATCGACTAACATATCGATAAGTCGAAGTGTTGGTTCGATAAAATAACAACTTCTGGGCTATGGTTACCGAATTAAAACGTCCAATTTGACGTATAAACAACTAATAACAATTAGCGTATCGAAAACGTTTGACCACGTGACTTTTCGAAGGCATATGTCAGTTCCATACATTTCGGAGTTTCGAATTTCGTTATCGTTAGTGAGAATGTGACTTTGTCTAAGCCCCCAGTACACACCGTTAAATTTTGGTGTTTTTAGTTAAAAAATAAAAGAAAAAAATAAAAGTACTTTTTGCTGTAACTAAAATTAATTTATGCGTACACAAAATTCATATCTTTAAGTAAAGAACAGCTGAGCGGGTTCAATGGCCGTAGGTAAGTAGTTAGTACTCATCGACCGACCACTATCTATGATCATTGAACCCGCTCAGCAGTTTTACGGGGTAGGTTTTTAGTCAGTAAAAGTCTTACACTATTTCTCGCTCCACCCAATATTGGGACTTATGATTGGATGATTCTTGCACATCATAAAAAAACCGACTTTGTAATTTGAAAGGCTACTGTCTATATTCTATCTAGATAATCCGGTAACTGGGTAACACAAAAACCCGTAATAACCTCTAATAAATTCATAATTAGACTGATCGTCAGATTATGATCCTTATTTAGAAATGAATTTTTATTATATTCCGTGACGATTAGGAAATTGAATAGAAAATTATGATGCTTGTGATTTAATTTACTTCCCCCAAATCTTAAAATGGATTATAAAGGAATAGATTTTGTGTAAATGGTGATAACGTAATCTACTTTCAGTACTAATAACGCTTCTGAAACAATTTATTTATATTTAATGGTATTTCTTTTGACATTTTTTATTATTTACATTTTTAATTAATTTATTTTTGACATTCACTTACTGATATTTTATTTTATGTCACTGTATTATTTGCGTCGTGATATTTTTTTATAAAAATCGCAGAATTCGACCTGAATAAAAATTTGTTTATGTTTATACGGAAAAAATCCATAAGTAATCCGTACGCTCAACACTCAACACAAAATTCTTTCTTTCTTTAATGTTATTTGTCCATTATCTGCTTATGCTTTAATGGCGGAGCCAAATTAAGAGAAACATAAAAATAGACCATGTCCTGGATTAAAGAAATACTTCCTTACTTGATTGAAAAACAATACATCATTCTTTACATTTAAAAAATAATATCAATCTCACCAAAAACATAATACCATTAAACTTGAACTAAATAAAAAATACCTTTTCATTTGATACCATTTGCAAACATTTGATTCATTCACTTTTACCCACCGCTCGCAAAGCTTGTAAATAGCTGAGCCGATTCTTATCAAACACATCCAAGAACCATTGCCGAAAATATTCATATTCAAACCGTATATACAACATTTAAAATTAAAATGTTGTATGTACGTGTGTTAAAAATATTCCTATTTTTGCATTGCAGGTTAATAATAATGAAGAAAAAGCAGAACCAATGCCATTCTTTTCCCATCTATTTATAATTTTTTCCTCGTAAACTCACCACTGTCAGCATTATTTTTGATTGATGGACGTTTTGTTAATGATTTCACAATGAATACTTAGAGGGTGCTTTCTGCCTGCTATGTCCTCATTAAGGACTGAAATATCTGACAGTTATCTGAAGCTTAAGGATGACAGTAAATTGGGAAGTGATGTTTTCCAAATTACGTTTAAAAAATAGATATAATCAGCCGTATTATGTTTCTACTGCTGGAACTTAGGCCTCATCTTTAGGAGAATGATTGTATATGCCCAGAAAACTGCCCACCACTGTAAGTTATTTGTCCAAAAAATAGCATCCTTATTCTTTAGAGAAAAAAGACGCCAATCGTCTGAATGAAGCTTTAAGATAGAGTTTAATACTCATTAGTGAACAAAATAAAGTCGTTTGTGCAGTTTGGCACAGAGTAATATTGATTATGCTAATTATTATTGGAACCTTCTCATTTAGAATGTCTTAATATTCTTCGTTAACCTATTAAGGTATAGCAACAAGTGACGCCCTGTCTATGTTTGATCGAGACCCATCTGTTTTGCTTCAGTAGCTTGCATTCTTTCACGCTTGATTTTACTACCTTCAGACGGCAAACTACCCCTTACAGTGCGTCTATAAGCTCGCACAGCAGTTACAATGGCTAAGAATCGCCATGTAATTCATAACGCCCGGGTAGCATTTGCAGCTTCAAAACGCGATTTGAACATACCTATACGTTAGCCAGATATCGACTATTAGGCAGTAGCTCACCTTTCTGGGGCCAAGGGTTGATGCGAAAGCAGAACACCGGAGCCCTGGAACTAAGGCAAGAAAGAACGGTGGATCATATAGCCAGTAGAAGTCTGACACCGTCTCCCGCTCCGCCCAAGATCAGGATTCGTCATTTGATGATTTTCCCATCATAAAAAGAAAAGGCAGTAGCCTACTAGACGTAACATCATCCTTTTTTAAAGGAAGTATATGGGACTTTACTTTCTGATCTTCATAGCTCCAAACTGATGACCCTCAATAAAGAACGATAGCGCAGCATTTGTGCAGCTACTACTTCGTGACATCATCATCACTTCTTCCAGCTTTATTAGAGGCTAGAAGCAAGAGATCACCATTTTCGATATCATTCACAAAGACACGATTCTTCTGAAACTTCCATGTCTGGTGAGAATCTGCATCACACAGACACACACAGAGGCAGAGTTTCCTTGGTCGTTGACTCTTGACAGAGTGGTCGTGATTGATCATGTTGCATTTTAGTTGGCTAGTAAGGCTCCCGCGATGCGTTTCCACTTGATACGGCAGAGTATACCATCGCAATTGTGGCGTGTTCACCTACAAGCCCTCCACGTGCTAAAAAACTTAAATTAATATTATTTATAATAATAATTTTAGTACCTAAAATAATTATCACTTGTTTATCGTTCTTAGTTGCTCAGTGAATGTTGACTTTCCAAAATTTTCCTCTTACTTGTAGTTTAATTAAAGTTATTTATATTATAAGAAGCTCTTTAGCTCGTTATATTTTAAGGTGGCTTTGTTAAAATATTTCAATGATCGTGTATTTTATCTAACAATGTTTATTTAGAAAACTTGTTTACCAGATAGGGAGTAGAAGCAACTTTGACGGGCGGATCGAGTAAGTCATTTCATCAGAAACTTCTACAGTGTATTGGTTACTTCTAGGTAAGCTTTCTTCATCGTTGGCTTCGTCATCACTTACTTACTATGCATAAGATAAAATAGTGATAAAAAACTGGGCAAGTACAAGCCGGATTCGCGCACTGTGGGGTCCGTATAAATTGATCTATAAAACAGTTAAATTTTTTCTGAATCGCAAAAAACAAATTTTCATATTTTTCCCTCAAAATCAAAATAGTTTTTATTTCACATAGGCCTTCCTATATGGGCACTAAAACATCAGAAGCTAGTGCACGTTGTTTAATTGGTCGTTTCCTATAGAGGAGAACCACAGATTACTAAATAGTTACTACGTAAGCAGAACCGGCACGAAACTTCATGGTAACTTTAAAAAAAAGGTTTTACCTCCCCTGTACATATACTTACGTAGAACCCTCAAATTTATCAAGAAAAAAAATAGTACACCAAAAGAAACAACACAACTATAACACGCATAAACTACATCACTTTCACATCACCCTGTACAAATTCTGTTTGTCACCCGGTGTTCGTCGACACAGAAAATCAATTAATCATTTTCTCCGGCGCTAATAAAATTTACTACTTGACGTCACGCTGGGAAAGGGCTTATAAAACTCGATTTATTTTAGAAAGTCATGTATTTAATTGAGGCAACTTTGCAACTTTGAGAAAGGGGGACGGGGTTACCGAAAGTTACCCTTTAAAGTTACCCTGTAAGTTTTTTATTGTTAACGGCAATCCTTCTGGAAGTTTTTCTCCAATGGTTATGTGGCTTGAGCTTTGATGTTAGGGACGCACCGTTAAACGATGCCATTTTAGGGGATGTGTGCCCCTATTTATTGTGAAAGGTTTTTGGAAAGAGAGTTTTTTGGGATATTATATTTTTGTGGCTACCGGAGTTTCTTTTTTAGTTTAGTGGTAATGTTGCTAAAATTATGTTTGTTTATTTATTAAGTATCGAAATTGCCATCTTTTATTTTATGAAAACTTTACTTTCTGGTGTGTAATTTCGTAAATTGTACTATTTATTGAAAACATTTCAATATGCAAATAAATTATAATTAATGTCATGAATTAAAACATACATTACACAAATATATATTATTGTATTTTTTTACATTTGCTTTAAAAAGTACTATTAAATGACATTGTTTTCTTCACTGAAAATTTTAAGTTGCTCTGACAATTTCATATTTTAATTTATTGTCATAATATCGAAATGTATTGTAATAATACATTTGAACTTTTCTGAAATAATATACAAATAAATTATAACAACAAACGCCGTGGAGTAATATTGTCTTTTATTGAAAAGTTTTAACTCAAAAATAATTCATTATACTTTTAATCATGAACAGTTCTTTCATCGACTAATTAGTTCTCAGAAACATCTAGCAGACCTTACTTCACGATCCAAATTGCCTCCAGAAACCTAACATGAAGGTAATTTTAATTATCCTGTTCAGTTTCATCTGAGACAGGGAATTCCACTGAACCAATTCATTCGTTTCTTCAGAAAACCCAAAGAAAATCAACTCGATCGCAAGAATAAATACAAGTTGAATGAAAAACAGAACAATTGTCGAACAATCACAACGTTATCCCGGCAATTTCTCTTTAATAATGAACGTTCGTCTCGAGAAATAATCATCTTCACGGTTCCCCGAATGTCAATTTATTCGTATGAACACAATATGGGGAGAATGGAACTTTTGTTTGGGTAGGTTTTAGAGACCCCACAGAGTAGGGAAAGACTAGAGACGGGGTCATAATAACAATCACACTGATATACGTATTGTAAGAGCACCATCAAATTAGTCGCAAAATGCCACGCGATGGTAGCACGGCTTTTTATTCCATACTAGCTTTTTCCCGCGGCTTCGCTCCCGGCAAGAGTAAAAGTAATAAATGAAAAACCGCTCGACCGATTTTGTGCAAACTTCACATAAACCATCTACTTAATAGTCATGTGTATATAATTATGTAGTTTAAAGGTTACTTTATTATTTGATTCTATTTTAAATTTAAAATAAAAAAATATGGCGTTTAGAATCTGAATTAAATTGCCACTGGATCGCGCAGACAAGAATAATAAAGTAATAGTCGTAAACGTAGCTGATGGTAGGCAAATTTACCATGATTCACAGCCCAATTTTGCCCATTGTGACAACCGATAACAATCACTGATGCACTTGGTTTTGTATTACAAATTATGACAATTTTATTCAGACTGTAACAATGGCCAATGTAGGCTTCTGTACTCTGTGGCGAGCCCCAAAACTTCTACTACACATGTTTCAGTTAGACTGTGTATTTTGTATGAATGGTAATACTGTGCAGAACTAATATTTATTTGAAGTATAATATTACGTTAAGTCGGCTTAAACTAAAATTATTGTGTACCTAACTAATAAAGATAACTGTTTATTAGGCTTGAGTTTGAAAAGTAAGTAGATTATTTAAAACCGGGAGCTTTTCATAATTACACACTAAGAAGACAGACAAGCGGCGTTTTTATAGACGTTGAAAATTGAATAATAAATGTAATGCGTAGAGCAAATTCACGTAAAGTAATAGTAAATTTTGATACTAGTGCAGAAAGTTTGTTATTGCGACTGAGGCGGAATTTGCACAAGCTGTAGGTGAGTGTATTATGGAGCCGAGCTGCTCGTGTGGGTTGACCCGTGCCTTGTGGGGGACGACTCGCACCTAACCTGATACAATACACTGTTTTATAACAATAAAATGGTGGAAGGATACGCGCTTTTTTATGCCCTAGTTTGGAAAACAGTACATACATTGCGTGTGTAAGCGGTGGGATAAAAGCATGTTTTAAAGCGGTTGTTTTTGATTATGTTGAAATCTAGCTTTAAGTTTTGCGTCATTACGCGTAAATAAACTGTTTTTCTTTCTTTCTTCTTTCTTCTTTCAAAATATGCGACACGCCCCCGCAAAACGGCCAGTGTTAATATCAATACAAATACTTCGCAGGTATTTCTGCGATTAATATTTGATCTTTGTCGATATCTCTATTCGACCATGTCTGTCACCATAGCGACAAGTTTAATACCGTGAATACTCGTAGCATAGAGGGGACAAACAACGATCATACAAGGAGATAGATGTTCCTTCTAGATACCAGCATCATTGAGCTATTGTTACTGGAAGTAACAACCGAAGTTTGTTGTTAAATCGAAGGACGGGAACAATTATTATTTAATTTAGTCTGCTGCGGTCTTCCCATCCGATTATAATTTGGGTGTCTTCAAGGCCAGAGTGAATAGGCCGTTAATAAAATAAGTCGAGGATTGTATCACTGCTTACCATCAGGTGGGACCGAAGTCGTGCAATAGTTTATATTACACTAGCGACCCGCCCCAGCTTCGCACGGGTGCAATGCTAATCTACACTAATATAATAAAGAGGTAAAGTTTGTTTTTTTGTTTGTAGGAGGTAATCTCTGGAACTAATGGTTCGGTTGGAAAAATTGAAGCTATAATACAAAGCTGCTTTACTCCTGAGTGACATAGGCTATGAATTATTTATATAACATGGATATTAACCGAGCTATCACAACTTTTGTTTCACATATTTTCCGCGGACGAAGTCGCGGGCAGAAGCTAGTAAAAATATATTATGAATGTATTGTACACATAAACCTTCCTCTTGAATCACTCCATCTATTAAAAAACCGCATCAAAGGGATTAAGCGACTTTGTTTTATACTATGTAAGGATTTTTTCAAATATCACACGAACAAATGGTTCGGACGGTTACCAGACCATTGGACAGCAACCCATTGCTTGCCGTCCGCAAGTCTGCGCCTACGTTGGCTGGAAATCAGGATTGGAACCCTGGCAGCATCTGGGGCGATGATGATGATGATTATGAATCCAGTGATCTGAAACAGTGGATGTCTAAAACAAAATGGAGTATCTTTGGTATTATTAAGTATAATTGTCTTGTTGCAAACAACAGACAATCAAGACACCTCAAGGGGCAACTAGATGCAAATCGTATGGAAATGTAGGGATTGACCAATGTTGATACTAGTTTTGCACCTAAATTGGTTGGCAATCTAGGTCAGGAAGTCAGATAATCTAAAGGAGCTTAAAGCTTTATTATTTGAGTCGTTACACTGTATCATTGAGTACTAACACTAGGTTTTATCTTGCGTGTGGATGGGTGAAGATTAAAATGACATTACTAACAATATTGGGTTGTAAGATCTGATAAATAATTAATATTAAGGTATTTGGGTTTTTTAATGTTGGGAAAAATCATCGAATGTTGAATCCCGTCGGGGCGGAGCGGCAGACAGTGTCAGACTTCTACTGACTAAACGACTCACCGTTCCTTCCTGCTTTAGGTCCAGGGCCCTAGTGTACCACTTTCGCATCAACCCTTGGCACCTGAAGGCTTCGACCTTGCTGGTTCCTACAGTTGCTGACAGCTTCTTGAGGCCGCGGAAACACATTGCCGCTTTTGTGAACTTAATTTAAAGACTCAAATAAAATTATTCAACCAAAAATATATAATTATTTAAAGTATGGTTTTAAATATATAATTTAAATCAATTTGTTACCGCATATAAAATTTCATCACCACTCCTCCAAAAACGATGAAGGAAAACAAAGTGAGAAAACCAGTTTGACTTAAATCCAAAAATTTAGAGACATCTGTCATACCGGGATCCCACATGGACCCCGGATCCCCGCAGAAAAAGTAACCAAATCTTTTTCAAAATATAATAAAACTAGCTTTTGCCCGCGGCTTCGCCCGCGTAGATAAAATATATATAGCCTATGTCACTCAGGAGTAAAGCAGCTTTCTATTGTTGCTAAAATTTTTCCAATCAGACCAGTAGTTCCAGAGATTACCTCCTACAAACAAAAAAACAAACTTTACCTCTTTATTATATTAGTGTAGATTAAATCACATTGTGATGATTTTTCTGAAGCCCTGTCCAACAGATTTGCAATAGGCCTTTGATGATATAGTTACCTCACTAAGTTGGACATTTCCAGTTCTTCTTTACATCCATTGTCCAATCATTGGCTTATACGGGCTTTGACACCGAGTCCTTTGTTAGTCAACATTTCATAGCCAGTGTATCGGTTTGTCATTGATACAGAAGTTAATCAGAAGACTAGGTATTACTTGACTAGACTGGATAGACCTTTTATACTAAAATTGGGCCTATTGTTAGTCAAAATTAATCTTTTATTCATGCGAAATTATAATTATCGTGTGTGAGTATATCTATGAGTATTTTTGTTATTTTTTTTACACTTAAATGGTTAAACATATTTAGAACAATATTTAACATAGATATAGACCCTAATAACGTGCAACACCTTACCTAAACCTTAGATAGACGGCGAGCAATAGGTAGGCCGCCGTCCGGTCGTCTGGTAACAGTCCGGACCAAGCCCAAGTCGTCGACGGCACGTACTGTTTCCGCGCAGTTTAGGCGCAGGCTCGTGGACGGCGAGCTATTGGTAGCTCGCTGTCCGCCCATCCAGTAACCATTAGGACCGAGCCTAAGTCGACGGCGTGCACGGTTCCCCTGCGGCTCAAGGAGTGGTTAGCAACTGTAGAGGTCCAGCAGGGTCGAAGCCTACTGGGGCCATAATCAACCCACGGCCCCAGAAGGCTTTGACCCTGCTGATGCGGAACACCGGGGTCCTAAATCTAAGGCAAGAAGGAATGGTGGATTGTTTAGTCAGTAGAAGTCTGACACTGTCTCCCGTTCCGCCCAAGAGCGGGATTCGTCATTCGATGATTTTTTCCACCATATAAAACCACATCGTTACTAACAAGTTTAGTTATTCCACAATTCTCTAAAAATGTGCTAACAAAATATTCGAACTCTCAACTTAACCTATATTTCTGACCTTTTCAAACCGTACATTGCACGCAATTTAAAATTCCAGCACATATTCAGATTGTCGGTATTTACCGGAGTAGTTTTGCTTTCTGTGAACTTTTATTTACACTGGAGGTCAAGATTAAGGCACGACCTTAGGTTAAACTTGATAGAGTTGAAGTAAACAAGTTAATTAATCAGTCTCATCATCATCATCAACTTAGCGACCGTCCCGGTTGCACACCTTGGCTGTCACCTCGGTGCCCGGGGTCCGCTTTCCTACACAGTCGCCTCCACTTCGCTCGGTCTTTCGCGTTCTCTGCCTTAAGCCCATTGGCATATCGTCCCTTACGACGTCGATCCAACGCCTCTTAGGCTTTCCTCTTTTTCCGGGTCCCGGCGGAGGCGGCATGGTGAAGCATCTGTTACCCACGTAGTCTGCCGGTTTTCGTAAAACGTGGCCATACCGACGTAAGCGACCCTCCTGCAGTTTATCCGCTATGTCACGGACCTGAAGGCTGCCCCGGATGCGGGAGTTTTTAATGCGGTCTTTCCGCGAAACTCCAGATATCAGTCTGCTGAGCCTTTTTTCAAGCAAGTTGGGTTCAAGTCATAGAATACTAGTAGGTACTTTATATAGAGATCATTGGAGATATGGCTCATCTCATCTTTACAATTGAACAAATATTTAATAATTTTTTTTGCTGTCTTCCGAATATACGTAACAACTGTCAAAGATCTACAAATAACATAGGTACAAGACAATATTTTAACGTTCATTCCCAAGTACAGAGAAAAAGGAATATTACCTAAAAATAGAAGAATATAAATATTTTTGATGGCAAATGTCAGAGAAACGATTAAAAACTTATTCATGGTTAATTTTATTTTGTTTTTTACGAAACTCCAGTTGGAGGGTTACGTATGCGATTATGATTGTTGATGAAAACAATGAATTTTTGATTATAATAATAAAAAAAGTCGTTAAAACAAAGAAAAAGAACAAATATTTTGTTAAATTAATTGATTGATTAATTGTTTTTGCTTATTCGGATTTTCAGATCATTATCTGTACACATTAATATATATATATATTCCACAACTGTCACACAACGTCGTCTAGTCCCAATTAATTCCTCCTGAATAAATGTGTCGATAACTATACACTTGCGTTTCTCCAAAAACATACGCCCACCTAAATATCAATCCAGCTTCCACCCACACTTAGAATAAAATAATACACGTAAAGGCATGTCAATGGGCTCTCAATATAAAGGCTTCGGGTCACTAGGCTTGGGCCCGAGGATGCACGAGGAAGCACGAAGGCGGTAAGGCATGAATAATTCATGAGGCCGTAATGAGCCGGAGGCAAGCATTCAGTCACACCGTGCTCCGTACATCGTAAGGGAAATCTATGGAAGAAGAAACTTAGCGCGACCTTAATGATTTTACAGAAAAGAAAGTCGCGTCTTTAAGAGGGCGGAAGGTTGGAACAGATTTATAGAGGAGATTAGGTCTGGGATGGTATCTTTTGGAAGATTACTTTTATTAACTAAGAAAAGTAAAAGATATACCATAAAAGTTGGTCGAGGAGAGTACATTATATGTACAATACAATTTTAAAGTACCCGATTTGTAAATACCTTATTGGTAAATTTTTGTAACTCGTTGATTAATTAAGTAATTGACTGAGCTCACTAAGGCCTACCGTGGCAGAGGGATAGTTTAAAATAGTTGCTGCGGCTTTGGAACACTGAGCAACTACAGGAATACCGATAGTTTTTAGTAAAAATCTGATACTTCCTCTCGCTCTTATTTTTCATGATAAGTAAACTTTTAGTTTTACTATGAGTATACTAAATATATAAATTATATATAATATTAGCATAAATACCTCCACGCTTACTTTGTTAAAACTTCTACTGTCCGGACTTAACGTTTTGTCTCAAGGACTGGAACAGTTTGTCTGCTACGGTCTTCCCGTCCGATTATAATTTAGGTGTCTTCACGTCTAGAGTGAATAGGCTCTTAATAAACTAGTGCGCCTCACCATCAACGATTGTATCACTACTTACCATCAGGTGGGACCGCAGCCAAGCCCTAGTTTATATCAATTATATAAATACTCTTTCAAGTAAAATAATTTGTTTATTTATGGCTTTTATCTCGGTCAAATATCTACACTAATATAATAAAGAAGTTAAGTTTGTTTTTTCGTTTGTAGGAGGTACTCTGGAACTACTGGTCCGATTGGAAAAAAATTAGCAACAATAGAAATCTGCTTTACTCCTGAGTGACATAGGCTATATTTTATGTACACGGGCGAAGCCGCTGACAAAAGCTAGTAGATTATAAGCATAGCCATACAATGTGGCAATGCTGCCAGTCTTACGGCAAATTTCCAGTCTACAGCGATATGAAAGAATTTTTTGTACGCCATATTTTAGCTAGAAATTATTGCCTATTTTGACTTTTATCGATTTTTTTGCCTTTATTTGTTTTGTTTGATGAGTTTTATTTAGTAAAACTGTTACTTTTTTTTCTTTTTTTTTAACTTAAGAATTCAATTACATACAAAATAAATTCTACGTCCAAACAACAAAATAATATATTCAAAAAGCTGTAAAAATCTCATAACGACATCAATAAACATCCTAATTTGCTCATTCTACGTCAGATCGAACGTTATTAATGTATTCGGCGCCAAATTGCTGTATATTGGAGAGGAGTATCGTTCAATCAGCGAGTATTGAGGGTACACACCAGATGTTACCATCACGTGCTTGTTCCATTTCCCTTTCTATAAAGAATATAATATTTCTAATAATGCTACCAAATATTGTTAGGGAGGTTTGATAATAAACCGAAGACAGCTGTTGGTCGGTATTTCTTACGAGTATTAGGACTTTTGTACTAAGGTCTTTGTAAAAGAAGAAATAAGTTTACTTATTAAAATAGTAAATCTTTTGAGGTTAGAAAGGTTGAGTGTTTTTAAGACCTGGTGATAACAAGTTAATTTAAAAGGATTGTTTAAAGGAGTATGCTATAAACTCACCATCCACCTGTCTATCATATTTTAAAAGAAAAATTTGGTAATAATATTGTCACAGTGCATTTTTTTATCCTATTATTATTATCTCTTTGTTCTTGTTAACGCATAATTATATGAAATTAATTATATAATGTTAAATAGTTATATTGTATAAATAATTGATTTATTTAAAGCAAAAGTATGAATTAAAAAGTTCAAGGTCAAATCTACATTTTGTTTTTTAAATTGCTATAAACTAGTGCTTGACTTTATGATAAGCAGTGATGCAATCGTTGATGGTGAGGCGCACTAGTTTATTAAGACTATTAAACTAGTGCGTGTGTATTCAAGGCTAACCTTGAAGACACCTAAATTCCGGACGGACAGACTGCAGCGACTACATAAATATATAAGTAAAGGAACGACCGCGGAGTTGGAACTAAACCCAATATCACAAACAATCATCAAGATCAGTCCATAATCAAATAAGTTGAGCTCGAATCAATAACCCTCAACAACATGAAATTTGAACACAATTGGTGAAATGAGTGTATATAGGGTAAACTTTACTCATTTGCGTACCCCTTTAGAGCGTATTTTGTTATATTATGAAATGCCGTGAATAAATAAATATCGATTACAGTAAGTATAGAAGATTTGCCATTTTTTATTGAAAAAAATCATGATCTATCTCAAATACCTAAATCAAATCTTTACCAAATCCATATAGAGTCTTATTTTCTTACAGAAAAATAAAACATTAACATAAAAAAAATTATAACATTTTATGAAAATATATGAGATAAAAAAACATACAGTTGAGAACCTCAGTTTTTATTTGAATTTTGTTAAAAAATAAGCTTTACTTGGCACTATTCCAAGTATAAAACGTTGCCAAAAATGTATGAAAAGATAAAAATAGGTGTTGATAGTTTCATCTTTCATGACTGAAACTTAAAGCGTATTTACAAAATAAGTTATAAAAATATTGCCCTTGCTTGAAACATTCAAATAAAAAAGATCGGACCAAAGAGACGTCACCAATTAAAAATGGGTACTGTCCTTTCAGAAAAAAATGCACAATGAAAAAAAAATTAGATTAAAAAAAGATGGCGCTAAAATACAATCACAAATAAGAAACCCTTAACTTTTTGACATTTTGTTACATTAATAATTCAGTGCAGATTTATTTCAGCGACAATGTCACCCAAATTCAACCCTCGAGAGTTAACAAAAACACTTTTGCCATATCATTTCACGGGTTCCTACCCCAAAAACTACTCACATAGTACATTTAAACAAACCACAAATGGTAAAAAAGCTTACCCTTTTCATAAACACCCAGAAGGCTTTAAATATCCTTGACACAAGGATTTTTCCTACAGTTCGGGTATCACGTATGAACCATTACCATTCCTATTTATTTGCAGCGGGCCGTTTCAACCCGCGTCAAGTAGCGACTGCCAACAATGTAGTCACGAACGCACGCCACTTTACTGCCACCGGACTTAAAATATATATCGTAAGGGTTTGTTTTTGTTCGGAAATATCAAGGGGTTCAGGAAACATGAGTGAGCCTACACTCAACGTTTTTGAATCTGTAATTTTGTTGTTATATACTGTGGTCTTAAAAATCTAAACAAAAATATCTGAGACCTTATCATGACGTGTAAAAATGACGAGAATGCGAGCAAAAAAGAGGAATGGAGCTATCCCTTTAACGATACAGTTTAGGTTGACAAATCGATCACTTTAAGATTTCATAGTAGGCTTCAATAGATATATCATTGACAACATAACCTAGTTACAAGGCCGCACCCCTGAGGCCCTCTCGGGTCCCTGTAGTCGTGGGTTGGCGGATGGCAAGCAGCGGGTAGCTCACCGTCCGACCGGTAACTGTCAGGGCCAAGCCCAAGTCGTAGACTGCGAGTATTGTTTCAGTGCGCGTCAAGGTTGTCAGCAACTGTAAAGGCCTAACAGGGCCAAAGCCTACAGAGCCCATGGACCAGCTTCTGAGAGGAAGGCCCGGCTTAGGCATAAATGGGGTGGGTTTTTAAGACAGCAAAAGTCTGACACTATCTCCCATTCCGACCAAGAGCGAGAGATGTCATTACACGATTTTCACGCACCATAAAAAAAAAACAGCCAAGCTAAAAACGAAAAAAAAGTGGCTGACTAAATCTGTAGTGATAATAACAATTGACCCTGTCTCAAGGGCATAGAGCTAAGTTAGCAAAAATGCTAATCTCAATCCTGCTCTACATTACACAATAGATACCTAGACAGGTTACTAAAAACTGTATAATAAATAAATTTATATTATGCTGAGTCCCCGTAATGTCTCAATCAAACTGTGTGACCATGATAAAACTATTTTGGCAAAATTCTCCCACAAAATAGTTGAACAAAATAAAAACTTCAGCGTCGTCTATAAAATCTTTGAAGGTCACTCGAGCTTGGAAAATGTTACCGCATAGAATTTATCACTTTGTTTTGCACGGAAATACCCGTCAAAGAGATTTCACAGGTTTGTTGATACAAAGTCCAACAAATCGTACTGGAATCTCAGCCCAAAAAGTTCAGCCAACTTCAAGAACAAAGTAGAATTTAAAAAGAATAAAAATTCACGAGAAAAGTTGGGATTTACGAATATAAAAATGGTCATTAAAAAGCTATCACTTCTGTAACGTCTAGCTTATACGAGGCTGAGAAACTGAGAGAAGCAATCTTTTCTGGAGCGATTCGTATCGATTGTGTAGAACGGGCGTTGGCAAGTGTCCATTTGCGAGCCTTTTGTTATTCGAATTCGTTCCAAAAGTATGTACATGCCGCCACATACATTGTTTTTGTGGCCGAAGCCAGAGCGGCGGGATCGAGTTTTTTGTAAACAGATATAAAGATTCTCTTATATCCGCAGTTCCTTTGAATTTTGACTTCCTGTCGGTTCCTGACACAATTTTCCAATAAACTTTTTTGATAATGACTGTATTCGTTTCTCAGTTGGCCTCGCTAATTACAACGTCGGCCACCTTTCGGGAAGTAATTAATTTCGTTCGCACCAAAACGTGACTAGAATCCCGAAGAAGAATTTGTGGATATTGTTGACATTCTCGTCGAGGTTTCGTTAATTATGCCATTCTGCCAAGCTTCGGAATTGTATCAGTTGATTAGTGAGATAACACAATTTTGAAACCATGAATAAGGTATGTTACATCAAATAATATATTACTTGGATGCGGTGTTTGTTCGTCATCATACGTTGCATCATCTTCGGAAAGAATTCTGTCTTTAATAACATAAGAAACTTGCAAAATAACTAATTTATTTAACATCTTAATGCCATCATTGATTATGTTACCCACATTCTCAATAAATAAGGTTTAAGTTTAATCATAAATCTCATTTTCTGAACTCAAACAAGACCACAAATACAATTTCAGTAGAAAATCACTTCAAAGCACAACAGCAACCAGGAAAATACCAATTACAAGAAAAGAAATAAGAAGAATCGTTTATTTGTGGTAGTAAAACAGAGGGAAGCATCATAAAGCTTTGTTCAAAGCCAACGTCACACGTCTGCAAAGCGAGTGCACAAATAAACTAAGCAACTTGTCCCGGAAACCACAGTACACTAGTTTTGAAATAAGTTCTACCCGCACTGGAGTTCGTTCAAACTTAGTTTCCTTGGACTTTGGATGTCATTTGATGCGGTCCGCTTGACACATGTTTAAATTGCGTGATTTAAAACTAAATTTTTAGTTAAAGGTTTTAAAATAAAACTGCTGCTAATATAATGAACAGGAAAATTAAAAATAAAGAAAATATTTTTTTTAAATAAATATTATCCGGTATAAGTTAGTTATTTTTCTTCCCCATATAAAATAGTATATATCTATGTAGATTTCTACAACCATATTTTCCTACTCAACTATGTACTTCAAATTAATTAGGTATTCACATTTACGTACTTATAAATTGTCATGACCCTTGTTTCTTACTATGTCTTTACGTAGTCGTTCTTTTTCCATGTCAACAGCAGCATCCAATACTTTGTAGAACCATTCAATATACTTCTTCTAGGAAAACAAATAAAATCTTGTCTCCGACGGAAATACCCATCCGATGTGCACGACATATCGACTGTTACCCTTATCAAAAGTAGACATTATGGAGCCATTCGTCTAGCAAATAAAAAAATTACACGAGAGACAACACCATTTCTTTTGCTTGTCATATTTATTTCAGCTTCGTTTCCCTCTATTATGACGTAACATAATATTACATGGAGTATATCAAATATGATGTGGCAAATAAAAACGCTATACACGTGATATTAAGGAAATGAGAACGTTACAAAGAGGAAGAGGAAAGAAATGAAGAAGATTAATAAAAGTTATTTGGACCAGAAATTTCGTTAGAAATGTGATAGAATAAAGTTACACTTGAAAGCTTAGAGCTATAAACAAAACAAACCAAAGCAGACAATGCTACAGTAATGAACAATGAACATCTGAGTGCATAGTTTAAAACTAACTAAACAGTATCAGGAAACTCAAACAGACGTAGGCGCGTTCTTGCGCTCAAACAGGATGTAGCACGAACGGTTTCGTCAAACAAAATTCAGTATTCTGTGCACACGTAGGAAAATACAATAATTCGAACGTGTCCAACCGATTTGTCGCAATGCAGACTTTGGTTTGGAGAGTTTTCAATATTTCCCTACGCTTAGAATTGAATTTTATTGACCTATGTTGTTCGATGTTTGACATTTACGCCGATAGCAACTTACTGTTCCTCTGTTCCTGGTTGGCCAACTACATTTACGAGCGGAATTTTATTTCGTTTTTGTTGATGAGAATTTGGCCAGTTGTCAAAATCAGATTGCGGCCGATTCGCTACGAGAGATTTATTTTGGATAGGTGTGGAGATGGTTTTGCAGAAAATAAAACTATTTTGTGACAAAAATAAACATGAATCCTTTCTTTGAACAGATACTATTTTCAAACATTAATAAGTATGTAGAGATTAAAACTAATAAAACTTAATTATAGTCTTCATTAAGCATACAATCTTTTTTTAACCGACTTCAAAAAAAGGAGGAGGTTCTCAATTCGATTGTATTTTTTTTTTTTTTTTTTTTTTTTTTTATTTTTTTTTATGTTTGTTACCTCAGAACTCCGTTGTTTATGGATGGATTTGCAAAATTTTTTTTGTATTTCAAAGGATATGCTTCCAGATTGGTCCCATTTTTTTCAAAATTGAGTTTTGATGATGGGATCCATGAGAAATCGAGGGAACTCCTCAAATATTATAGGCAACTATATAGTTTTTTTTATATTTTCATCGAGAACTCAAGCATTTACAGTCAAAAAGTAACATTTGATGAGGTGGAACTGGTGAAGAAGATCAGAAAATGGCTAACGAAACTTGACACTCGCATAGATATCACAATTAAGGTAGTTAAGCAACTTTGAAAATGCACTATAAACCAATGATCTTAAATAATTATGTTGAAAATGTTATCATCGAACTGATCTGATGATGATGATGGAGCTGGAAGGTAGGCACTGGAACTGCGTAACTAATTAATATATCCTAGCCGTGTTTGGGCTTGTTAGAATTGTCATAAGATGCACTTTGGCTGTAAGATACTATTGAACTGATGTGATGATGAAGCTGGAAGGTGGAAGGTCGGCATGGGAACTTCAAAGTAAAATAATGTATCCTAGCATTGTTTGAGCTTATTAGAGCTGTCATGGGCAATGCTGTCAAGGGCAATGGAAAGGGCTATGCTCGGAATTTCCTTGCGTGTTCGAATCAGAAATGAAGAAATGCGCAGGAGAACCAAGGTCACCGACATAGCCCGAAGAATTGCCAAACTTAAGTGGCAGTGGGCAGGGCACATTGCTCGTAGAACAGATGGCTGATGGGGCCGAAAGGTTCTAAAGTGGCGACCGCGCATCAACAGACGCAGCTTTGGAAGGCCTCCCACAAGGTGGACCGATGACCTGGTGAGAATCACGGGAACGCGATGGATGCGAGTCGCACAGAAATGGTCGTTGTAGCGACGCTTGGGGGAGGTCTATGTCCAACAGTGGACGTTTTCTGGCTGAAATGATGATGATTATGAGAGCTGTCATAAGATGTACTCATGAGATGAATCATAAGTATTTCATGCATCATATCATCTCTCCACGAGATCAAAACGATTACACTGTAACAATATATGTATTCCTACTGATATGACATTGGTAACATTTTCAAAAGAAATGTAGGAACGATATTGACTTCGTTGCCATAACACATTATAAAAAAAAACACTAAACGGCTACAAATAAAAAAAACTTTTTACAAAAAAAAACCGCCTTCAAAAAAAGCCAAACGACAAAAGTTCCTACACTAAAAAGTTAAAGATAAAAATTTGAATTGCTGTAAAGAAACTTAATTTATAGGTAAACTTATTTGACATTAATATTTTGCAAATATTCAAAATTTATTGCTTCTTTTTGGAGTCGGTGCCAGCCAAGGCAAGGAATTACGAATGGGCAACAATCCCTTGAAAAACTACCTCTAACTTAACTATAAAACTACTTTGTACCTATTTGCATACTCAAATATATAATACTTAACTAAGACATAAATACATATTAGACTTCTCTAAAAAAATCATCCGATTTGCACATTTTTTTTTAAATAAAAAATATATACTTACAAAAACCTTCTGCAACATTTTAAGTACATTGAAAATGTTTAAGCATTGCAAGCACAAGCAAAGCTACCTAACATTAAGTTACAACAATAAAAATGCTGGCACCGACTCCAAAAAGAAGTAATAAATTTTGAATATTTGCAAAATATTAATGTCAAATAAGTTTACCTATAAATTAAGTTTCTTTACAGCAATTCAAATTTTTATCTTTAACTTTTTAGTGTAGGAACTTTTGTCGTTTGGCTTTTTTTGAAGGCGGTTTTTTTTTTGTAAAAAGTTTTCTTAGTTCTAACAGCAAAAGGTCTGTATGGAGTATTTCTATAAATTGAAATTCATTAATTAAAATTTTAGCTAATACATGAATAGCCTCCCTTTAATTGTGACGTGTGTAACAAAATGGAAGACGTGTAGCGTGTTGGTGGAAGAGTCTGATACAATGACAAGAGAAATATTATTTTAAAGTCTTTGAAGTTGTTCGCAATTGAAGTAGGAGTTTTCAGTGGCATATTGCCAACCTTAATTTTTGACAGCAAGTCTCATATTCGTTAATACATTTAAAAAGTCGATCATTTTTATTTAGCTATGTAAAAATGGAAGCAGTAGTAGGACATTATTGACATCGTCGCATTCGTCGCATTGGTTTATAAAAATTCCTTAATAAAAAAAATGCGAAATACCAGACCATTTTTTTTCTGAAAATCCTAAATTTTAACATTTGTTTTCTTCTTTTCAGCGGGTTCTCAGTGGTGGCACCAGAAGTAGCAGTACCAGGGAAGACCACTGCCATCCTGGTGACTCTTCATGGAAGAGCTGGCGATGAGACTTTAGATCCTCTCAATGTCACTGTTAGACTTGAAACACAGGACGCTAACAACGATGTGAAACTGCTGACTACTGCAAGCCAAATGATAATGGGTAAGCTTTTACAAAATATTCTATCTTAAAAAAAATTACAATGAAATTTAGTGAAAATCTTGCAGCCGTATTTATAAACAAGTAAAAATTTGTATTTATAGTTAGGAAAAAATTAAATTATGATGAAAATTATGAGTGAAGATTTCTAACATCAAGTAGGTAATAGTAGCAAGAAATTACTGAGCAGCAATTAATTACTTCTTTATAAATACGAGTGAATTAAGATAAACTAGTATCTCAACTGAAGAGATAAAACTTTTAAACTCCAAACAGATTTTACTCGCATTTTTTCATAAAAAATATTATGTTTTCTATGCTCGTTACTTTTAAATTTAAACAATTAGGTATGCTACAGGTTCTGAATTTATAACGTAACTTTTTTATGTTGTTATTTTTTCTTCTGGAGTTGTCCAGAAAAACTACGCCAGGTATTTTGTTGTACAACCAAAAATGTTCCTGGCCAAACAAGGTCGATTGATGAAAAAGACAAAAATTAAGATACCTATTATATAAAATCATAATTACAAAATAAATGTACAATTTATTTTCATTGAGCAGTAACCATGTCTATTTGAAGTGTCGTTGCTTTGTCAGAATTGTTCTCTAATAACAAAGAAGCTATTGTTAAGATAACACTAAAGAATTCAAGTACCGTAATTGGCAACACTTGGAAACCTTCTGTTTTCTTTCCGTTCTCATCTTAAATCAGTACTGAAGCGCTAAGCTTCCTCGTGATAGGTACCCTTAATCCAGGAATAAAAAATCTGAGAAGCTTTCAAAGTAAAAAGGTGCATTTCTCTATAAAAAGGTAAGATTTATTACCAACTTCGAGTCTCTAAGGTTTTTCTTATTGTTTTGCTGTTCTAAAGATTGTTATGAATTGGGAAAAAACGCAAGTTTGATTCTTTCGTTCTTATCTTTCTTGCAGAATAATAAAATATGCTTTTATGAATATGTTTTTTCTAAAAGCTCAAATTTATTTAATATCTCTAAATAAAAAATCTGTTAACTAATGAAGGCATTGAGTCGCATAAAATGAAACAAATCTTAAAAATACTGAAAAAATAGAAACAAAAACCCGTTGCAAAAGAATTTTTGGAAAGATTTGGCCTGCTTGAATTTTTTTACAAAATCCAACAGTGCTTATAACAAAATTATTCTAATGGCATAAGTATAATCAGAATTTAATATGTTAAAACAGGTAAAACAAAAATTGCATATTTTTTATTCAGTACACGAATAACTGACTACCAATGTTTTCTGCCAAACAGCCAAAAATACGTACATTTTTAGAACTGCATATTATGAACCGTTTTATTGTTAAAATGAAGTAAAAATTGCCATAAAACTTAATAATAAAATTGAAGAAATGCCTTCTAATACGATTTCGTTGTTCGATCCTGAAAATCGTGTCCCAGATTCCATCAAGTTATTACTACCGTAGTAAAAATCTCATTTCGTTCAACAGACGGTACTATTGAAAACTCCTCTTATTGCCAAATAGATATAAACTGTGCACAAAATTCACGTAACCGGAAATATTTTCCTTACAAGTGCTCCAAGTTATTGATATTTCGCCAAATTGTAAGGTAGTTTGAAACTCGAGAAATATGTACGATGAATAGGTTTGCACTATATTTTATTTATTGACAGTTTTACCGTAAAAGGCAAAATTTCGGCTTTTTCGATAGCAATAAGGAAATTTTCGTGTCCTTTTCTGTACCTCTTTTATCAAACGGTTACGCATTTATGACACACCAGGTTTTATCAGCACCTACACCCTCGTGAAATCATAAAATTATTCCAAGGAAATATGCTTCTGGGATAAAAATATCTTTTTTAAAACACACAGACAGACAGACAGGATATCTCCTGTCTTATTTCAGGACATGATATACTCGTGTGCCAAAATAGATCTAAATCCGTTCAGTCAGTAATCACATACTCTGTAGAATCAAACTGATAATATCAGACAGGCAACTAATTACATATGATTATAATACAATTGGTTAGTACTATAAACAATGTTACATGACCAAATAAAAACTACATAGTAAACAATCGACAGCCATATAAAAACGGAATTATAAAACTCCAAACCAAAAATCTTTCAACGTAAAAAAACGCGTTCAATCAAACAATTAACTGTAAAGTCGTAACAATGTGCTCGATTTTCCCAACCCACTCAATTAGAGACCTCTATAAAATTTATCTTCCACATATTACAGTACCCACTTCACGTCATAAAACCTTGTAATAATATCATCAACTAAATCCAAGTTTTAATATGAAAACTTTACAAGCCAGTATAAAACCATGTATTTCAAAGTATACAAGAAAACATACTAGCTATTTCTCAAGACCATTTTTGTAAAAGTAACTGCACAGTGTGTAAAGGATTCGGAATATACTCGTAACTCGTATATCAATTTATGATATCTGAGGGATTCATAAAGACATTTGGGATACTCGATGCAAACTTCAGCCATTCCACTATCGTGAAATGGTGGTGCTCTTACTAAAGTTTGCCTTTTAGTGTCGCGTTCCGTATTCTTATTGTTGAGTTTTAAATTCATTACACAGTTACCTCCCTTTTAAATTTTTCCAGTAGTTGTATTCTTGTAGTTAAGTGCTCTTTATTTTATTTTATTTATTGCGGTAATGATGTGGAAATAGGAGGAAAATGAAATGTAGTGTCAGCTGGTTCTAGTCTCACGCTAGTAATATGAAGGGATTGTTTATTGTACAGATACTAGACAGTGAGCCTCGCCCAAGACAGTGTTCATGAGTAGAAAAAATAGCTCTTAGGAATTTTTCGATGGTAAACATTATATCCTTGTGTTATTGCTTAAAGTAAAACAACACTACACAGTGAAAGCATTAATACCTACAATTTATTATACGACCACGCTGAGATCAACAAAATCAGAATTAAAACAAAAAAGTTTAAATAATACAACAAAATATAGTGATTATTAAAATTTGTTGTTGTTATAAGCTATTGATAACATATACAAAAATTTTATCGATGAATCAAACTTTGTCTATTCCAAACTAAGTTGTAGGAGGTTTCCAACATAAACGGATACTCCTAAAATACGGTGTTTCATGTGTAGTAACTGCCCATCTTACCTCCACAATCAAGCCATTGGATAACGAGATACCAGATTTCCTGACTTCAGAGTAAGCATACCTAACAAATTTCTGAGATCTATAAATGATAGCCAAGACCAACGGCCAAATGTACTTTTCGAGGCTCCGACGAATCTTGCCATGTTAAGATGGCCACCTATTAACAGACCGACCTCGGTAAGCGTTGCTTAACCTTAGAGATTGAACCATGCAATGTTACTGTTTTAGCTACGGACGTATTTATATAAATTAGAAAGTTACGTCAAATATATTTCTTCACAAAACCATTATCATTTATAAAATCAACCATAATGAAGCTAGTGATCAAAATAACAAAGAAAAATTAAGGTGAATAAAAAAAAGACGCAAGAAGAGAATAGAACTTAATTGAAGAAAACAAAGATGAATGTAATTAATAAAATCACTGATGATAAAGCAGCATCAAAGATAACTAATTTCATTTATGAAATCAACTAAGGCGAAGTTGGCAGTAAAAATGACATAGATAATTAGGCTAATTTAAAAATAATTATAAAACATAAGTAAACATTTTTGTAGATTATATATTTCTTAATGTACAGAGTGCAATAAGAAGTGGAAGTAATTGTCATCATATTATATACTGTTTTCCGTGAAGCAATATAAGTAACTATAATAACGAAAATGTAGCTGGCAATGAAGATAATAATAATAAAAAACAAACACTATCCAAAAAAAAGAAAAAAAAAGAGTAGAAACTGACAAAAAAGATGCAAACAATTTAAAAACTAAGCTGACTAAAAGTTAATAATTTGCAACAATAGATGACATTCCAAAGGGGAGCTTGATTAAAATCAAGTATCTCACGGCTCTATAAGCAATGCATGTTAATAGTAAAGAAACAATCACGAGCACATTCCTTTATGTCGAGATAATAAAGATGATATGGAAAATTAAGCTACATCAATTTAAAAAATATTTTTTTTGTAAAAAGTCGAATTTGAAGGACAACGTGAAGTCTATCAAAGCTAACTACATAGAAAGTTAAAAGCAAATCAAATAAATACAAATATTTGTAGCAAAAGATGACACTCCAAAGGCAGGCAGCATGAAATTAAACCCAAGTGGCACACGGCTCGATAAGTAATGCAAGTAATAGTAGAGAAACAATCTCGAGCACATTCATCTAAGTCTAAATAGCGAAGATGATATGAAAAATGAAGCTAAATTAAGTTAAATCTAAAATTAAGTAAAAAGTCGAATCTGAAGGATATTGTGAAGTCGATCAAAGTTTACTAGCATAGAAAGTCAAATTAAATACAAATATTTGCAGCAAAAGATGACATTCCAAAGGCAAGCAGCATGAAATTAAACTCAAGTGGCACACGGCTCGATAAGTAATGCAAGTAATAGTAGAGAAACAATCTCGAGCACATTCATCTAAGTCTAAATAGCGAAGATGATATGAAAAATGAAGCTAAATTAAGTTAAATCTAAAATTAAGTAAAAAGTCGAATCTGAAGGATATTGTGAAGTCGATCAAAGTTTACTAGCATAGAAAGTCAAATTAAATACAAATATTTGCAGCAAAAGATGACATTCCAAAGGCAAGCAGCATGAAATTAAACTCAAGTGGCACACGGCTCGATAAGTAATGCAAGTAATAGTAGAGAAACAATCTCGAGCACTTTCATCTAAGTCTAAATAGCGAAGATGATATGAAAAATGAAGCTAAATCAAGTAAAATCTAAAATTAAGTATAAAGACGAATTTGAAGGACAATGTGAAGTCGATCAAAGCTGACTAGCATAGAAAGTTAAAAGCAAATCAAACTAAATACAAATATTTGCAGTAAAAAATGTCATTCCAAAGGCAAGGAGCATGAAATTAAACTCAAGTGGCACACGGCTCGATAAGTAATGCAAGTAATAGTAGAGAAACATCTCGAGCACATTCATCTAAGTCTAAATAGCGAAGATGATATGAAAAATGAAGCTAAATTAAGTTAAATCTAAAATTAAGTAAAAAGTCGAATTTGAAGGACAATGTGAAGTCGATCAAAGTTTACTAGCATAGACAGTCAAACTAAATACAAATATTTGCAGCAAAAGATGACATTCAAAAGACAAGCAGCATGAAATTAAACTCAAGTGGCACACGGCTCGATAAGTAATGCAAGTAATAGTAGAGAAACAATCTCGAGCACATTCATTTATGTCTAGATAGTGAAGGTAATACAGAAAATGAAGCTAAATCAAGTTAAATCTAAAATTAAGTAAAAAGTAGAATTTGAAGGAAAATGTCAAATAATACAAAACAGTAGCATATAGGAATCAAAGAAAATACAAATATTTGTAGCAAAAGATGACATTCCAAAAGCAAGCAGCATGAAATTAAACTCAAGTGGCACACGGCTCGATAAGTAATGCAAGTAATAGTAGAGAAACAATCTCGAGCACATTCATCTATGTCTAGATAGTGAAGGTAATATAGAAAATGAAGCTAAATCAAGTTAAATCTAAAATTAAGTAAAAAGTCGAATTTGAAGGATATTGTGAAGTCGATCAAAGTTTACTACCATAGAAAGTCAAACTAAATACAAATATTTGCAGCAAAAGATGACATTCCAAAGGCAAGCAGCATGAAATTAAACTCAAGTGGCACACGGCTCGATAAGTAATGCAAGTAATAGTAGAGAAACAATCTCGAGCACATTCATCTATGTCTAGATAGTGTCGGAAGTGCCGTCAGGCGCGTCGTTGCAGTATGCCAGCTTTTATTGTCGTTACTTCAACGTGGAATAAAGTTCTGTCGCGTTCCACTTGCTGTTATATGACCATAGTTTGTGGTAACTGATTAAATGGCTCTTCTGTGAGTTTCAGCTTTATGGTTTTAAAATATTGTTAGGTGATTAATTAGCTTTGAGTGGCAGTTGACTTAATTTAGTCTCACCTTTTTTCTGATAATAATTATAAGGAATGAATTTGCGTTTAGTAACAATAAGAGGGTATGTAAAATAGTGGTTCCCAACATGGTGGTAATAATCAATATGGTGGTTATTATTAAGATTAGCTTTATTTATATTATCACCTACTTCTCTTAGAGTGAAAAATTATGGCGTATCAGACTTTTACTGAATAAAATTCGACCAATGACACAGCACAGGGATCGGGAAGAAATACTATCGAGTTTTTCTTTCGCAAATCATGGTTTGTTAGTATCGCAGTTCAAATTTGTATGGTGGGAAAAATCTAATCTAACGACGAGTTCCGCCCTTGTGCAGAGCGAAAAACAGTGTCTGACTCTTACTGAGTAAACGACACACCCCGTCCTTTCTTAGCCTTCATATCGGAGCCGATCGGACGCCGAGCCCATTCCTGGTGACTGGAAATCGGGATCGAAATCCCGTCGGGCAAGAGCGCTGTTGCCTTTGTTTGATGCAGTCAGCCTCCTCCTTTGCTTACATTACTGCTTCGCAGAAGAAGGCGACCGCCTGCCATTCCTCCTCGCTTTAGACCATGGCCTGTACCAAGGCATGACTCGAGAGATCACTGCAGTTGATCGCCAAGTGGGGCATACCTCGACCGCGTGCCAATCGTATTCTACGGGCGATCCGCACAGTGATGACTCTTGGGCGTAATAAGGTATTCATTTATCCATTCGGTTAATTGAAATTCATCTTGTTATAATTATGTATAAAAGGCTTGAAAACAAAAAGATTTACGACCTCCATTTCATGCCTAAGTTTACACAAAACAGTATAAAACCTTTTAGAACAGAATGCCATTATTTTAAAGTTCCAACTTTTAGATAAATAACTTACTTCAATTCAAACTTTAAACGAATGGCATTCAAAACTAACTATATTATCGTCTTAAAGAAACATAAACTCAAATAAAACTGGAGTGAGTTTTCTCGTCAAATAAAGTATCGTTTTAGTAACACACTTAAGACTATAAACTGGAACGAGAGTACAGTCAGCGAAATGAAAATCGACCCAAGTCTTGAGTAACCTTAGTAACATAAATAATATCTATCTTTAGATTAAACGAAAGTTTAGATAAGATAAATGAACTAGATTAGACACGTAACTAGCTATTAGTAAGTAATGGATTTTCACCCCTTTCTTTTTGTTAGATTGAGTTAATTTATTTAGTGAAAGGGTGAAAGAGTTCAAATAAGTTTCTAGATGTTTTTTTTCTTCTTTTGAAGTTCGCAGAATTTAGAATTCTGAAAGTAATGATGTTAGCTTGAATGAAAAAGCTTTTATATGTTTTATAGAGTCAAACGTTCTTAATAGATTTTGGCGGCACGTTGAGCAATGATTGAGAATTTGATTACTGCGCCGCATGTAGCGATTTTCATTCTCACAAATCTGGGTCTAGGTGATTGTGTTTGTGAGTTTATTTTTTTCGAGAACACATCCACAACACAGGAGTAATATCCAGAGTGGAGCACAGTTTTTCAAAAAAAGAATGGAAAAAGAATGTGTACATGGAATATGGTTTTGCGTTTTAAAAACAAAGGAGTTCAAAATATGTAGTTTTGATATTAGATTTTTAGAACTTATCTTTGTGTTTAGCTGTAAAAGAATTTGATGTAGTAGGTATTTTATAAGTTTCTTTTTCGACAAATGATGAGAAAGTTATCAAAACACAATACCAACACGCGCTTCCTACCACTACACAAATATGTAGAAGAAATCTAATAACAAAATTGCAATAGCGAAAAACATCGTGAGGAAACCGGCATGTCCTAGAACTAATGATTCGAAGACACGTGACATCAATCAACTTGCACTGGACCTGCGTGGTAGATTATGGCCCTTTCCCTCTACTAGAGAGAGGGCTTGAGTCATTATAAAGCTGATTCTATGCTATGCTGTGCTAAAGCATTTGCATTACAGTCCGACCTTTTTAGAAATAATTTCCCACTCCAAAGAACTAGTGACAAAAACAGTTTTAAATTTCGATTTTACGAGAGCCAGGAGTATAATTATAACACTTTATTTATCCGTACAGTTGTAATTAACAAGTTACAGTAAGCATTGAATTGTCCACTGTGGAGCTGATTGCGAACAAACCGCTTATCGTATAAAATGGGGATATCGTTGCAAAGTGTGGCCATTATTACGTCACGAGTTTACGAGTAACGTCTGGGGCACGGACATGTATGGACCCTGTTGCAATTGGGTCATGTTGGCTGTACCATAGCAAGTCCAACAAAATATTTTACAGTTTACCTGAATTGTAAAATATTTTGTTGCTTTTTTTCTTTGGATCACGGAAATTGAATTGGCTCTAAGAAATTTATTGTTTTAAAATTATAGTATTCTATTCTTTATTTAATTCTGTATGTGAAGTTTTAGTGAAAAGTGGACTGATTATGCCTACATATGTACACTATTTTTTTAAAACATTGAACATTATAAATCACGTACTAGCCAACATACATAAAATAAAATAAATACGATAAAAAAATGCTATCATAAGATCGAATCTGTGAAGTTTATTATTCTAGTCTCTTTCATAAAGTCCTAGATAAACTTGAGAAATAAACAGGTTGAATCATAAAAAACTATAGTGCAATCTAGTTTGAACTGGTTTGTCGTAGCTTTGAGCCTGTTTCTTTCTTCATTACATCTGTTTTTCTTCGAGAATAAAGTTAGAAGCCTTTATATGTTCCCTTTTTTTTCTTAATGTTTCTTTGCTGCTCTGTAGTATTTTGTTTTGTGAAATGGATAACCTTATTCTGTAAAATAATCAAATGACTTCTCTTGCACTATGTGGAGCGTCAAGCTTTTACTGAATAAAATTTTAGTTTTCCTTTAGGAGTCGTTCTTAACTGGGCCCGTCTATCAAGCTGACATCTCTTTGAAAGGCACGTGGTACATAATGCACCATTCATTCAGGGTTGATACATATCAAATAGTTAGATGGTGATTTGCCCATTGCTTACCGTCAACAAGCCCCCGCCAAGATATTTACGATCATTTCGGTAACGTCGAATGCTTTGAGTCAAAACAAAGGCATTAAAGACGTGGCCAATCCATCTCAATCTGCTGGCACAGAATCCTTAAAATTGTCGTTTTTACTTAGGTAATAAGTGGTTACTACCTCCCTCCCTTTTTATCTTACTTGTTCACCCAAAAAAATATTCACATTAGTGCTCAAAAACAACTTCGGTCGAAATAACAAGGCCCAAGTCTGAATTATATGAGGTGCTATTCAAACAGATAATAGACTTTACTGGTAAACTTAATTTAGCCAGACTAAAGGTACCTAGACTTATCGCATTAGTAAGGCGTTTTTTTTATACCTTTGTCAGAACAGAGCCTTGTCTTTCTTTATTTTCTTTTATTTTTTGAAGTAAGTACAGCAAATAGAGTATCTTTAATAGAATAACCTTTATTGTACACCAAAATGTACATGAAGATAATGTAATTGTAATGAAAATACCCGCAGAAGAACCAAGGTTACGAATATAGCTTAGAGAAATTGTCAAACTTAAGTGAAAGTGGGAAGGGACGGAACATTTCTCGCAGAATAGATGTACGAAGACGCCAAAAGGATGTAGCAACCACGTATCGGAAGACATAACTGGAAAGCCAACCATAGGTATACCGATGATTTGGGCCTGTCAGTCAGCTATTACAATAGTGTCTGAATACAACCATTAGTCACATGCAGACAATCTGCCTTGTAACGAATTAAATGACTGGTATGGCACGAGTACCACAATTATATTTTGAGACCACTGAGCAACCAATGATCGGCCACTATGCCCACTATTGCCCACTAACAGATTACGAACTTCTAACAAAATGACTCTTCGTGTTGGAATGACGTTACTATGAAACTAGCAGACTTTAGGCCCCAGAGGTTTATGGGAATCCGACAAATGCGTGACGCATAGGACTGATCATTGTAGCGGCACTTGGGGGAGACGTCTACTGTTTTATGTCTACAGCTGTACATATCTCATCCTTTCGAATAAAATGATGACAAGTCCTTGATCTAGCTTTTTTATTGTAGGTAAAAATCATCCAATCACGAATCCTTCCCTTGGGTGGAGAGGGAAAAGATGTCAAACTCTTACTCACTAAGCAACCTGCCCCGTTTCTTCCTTGCCTTGATCCCAGGGCTCTAGTAATATGCGTTCGCCTCATGTTCGCCTCTACCCGTGATACCAGCAGAGGCCTTTGATCTAGCTGGTTAAATGGCTTTATTTAAAACACAATATTTGCTGACACAGTTCGGAATGTAAGAGATTTCCTTCTTTAGACTGCAATTTGGACCTTGATCCTGATACCATTTGCGTTGTTTTATATAATTGTATGTAACAATAATAATATAAAATGTATAAGTTGAAATGAAAATGAAGCTTTGGACAAAAAGTAAATAATATTGCTCTTATCCTGATGAAAATGTAAATGGATTCATTAGATCCCGTGATATGTCATAAAAGGCTTGCAAATTAAACCTTTGTGGCTAACAGTACGCTTTTTCTCAAATTGTTTTTGGTCCTGGATGTTTTTGAAGATAATCTAAATGTGGTCTATATTTTTTAAATGTTTTGAGCCTTTGATCCCACATTGGTCACACGTTTCTTTATATTTAAGAAAAAAAATAAAATGAAACGGTTGCCCAGATTTCAGCAACGGGGACACAGTTTTACGTGTGGTTATCTGTAATGAGGAGACACTAAAAAACCTTACATCTACTTGAAAATCCAATCAAATACTGACAAGAACGCGTACCTGCCTACGTTAATCGAATCCCTTTCCAGCTCAAAATCAATACCCAGCCAAATGAGATAGGTTCTCTATCATTACGTTAAACCTACCATTCGAAGGGACTTCGTAAATCAGTGCTTTAATAGCTCAAAGCGATTGGCAATCCCCTCCAAAGATATCGGATGGTAGCCTAATGAATCATGATTTCAGTATCGATAGTATTGTAAACGTATGAAAGCGATGTCGATAAATACAAATATCGACAGGTGTTGTTTCTGTGTGTGTTAGCTAATTAGATATCGATGTTTTGTGGTAGGTTAGAAGTTATATGATTATTCAGAAATGAATGTCCTAAATTTGATGTTGAAAGTGATGATAGGTTTATCCGAATGACAGTACAAAAAATATTCTGAACGAACGTACTCGTGAGATGAAAATTGACACTTTATGATACTTATGCTTGCGTGTCAAAGTTCATCAAAGACTGCTTTGCTATTTGACTGTATAAGAGTAACAAACTTACGTTTCCTTATATCTAAAAAATTAATCAACCATTTTTTATAAAAAACTTTTAAAATCTCTTTAAAGTATAAAGAAAATTTAAAAAGTCCTTTCGAATACCGTAATTAGAGATATAATAGAAAGACAATAGGTGTGCAAACGCTGGTGTTTGCTTGAGGCTCAAGAGTTTAAATAACACAATTAAATACACACACACGCATAATTAATCAATTAAATTTAGTAACAGAGTTCAAATACTTACCTACACAATCACCTTACTAGTATATGACGCCCACCCAGACATTAAATTAAAATAGTTTAAATTCTGTGTTGAAATATCTGCAACACTGCAGATGCCTTCCACTTCAATACTAAGTCTTGAAAGTAAGGTTTTCCAGACATCAACCCTCTTACGATTCATACTCAACTCGTACACCAGGTGTTAATACTTCAAAGCGATTGCTAATTTCATCTCAAAGAAATCCGATTTGCTCTGCAGCGGCTAACGAAGCGAGTCGACGGTGTCAGCAGTACCATCTCATCAGATCATACGGAAAAATTAGATTGCACGTGTAGCAAAAGGAAGATGGTCTTGTTAGGCTGCTCGTTATACTTTGCCGTATTATATGTTAACGTACAAGCAAATATGGAAGCGAGAACGAGGGAATTTGTTTGTATAAGGGACGTATTTGCTGTGTTACATATGCACAATTTTATTAGAGAGAAAATCGGTTTTGCTTAGATAGTTTGGTTGGTTTCGTGAGAGATTGGAAGCAGTGTTTCAGTATGAACGTGCTTTTATTCTGATTGCGATTATTGATTGATTTTGCTAATATTTTGTTGACTAAGTAAGTATAAGCTCTACTGATATGTCTGAACTTACTGGTAGGTAATTACAAACTGATATTTTAAGATCTAGGAAAACATTATGCATCTCTAAAACCAGATTTTGATATTAAAGAAGAAAAAATTCCATTGCAAGCACATTGGTGTCAAAACAGAAGGTCGATAGAGTTGAAAGATTCTGGAGTGGTAACTATGTACCAAAACATATAGCTTTTGAAAGTTTTACATCCGTATTTATAAAGAAGTAATTACTTGCTACTAAGTAATTTCTTATTGAATCATTAGGTACTAGAGGTTGGAAATCTTCATCAAAAAAGTCAATTTTCCTATAGAATACAAATTGTTTCTCAAATAGCTACCTTTATGTAGATGATTAATTTACTTGTTCATAAACACATGTATAAGATATTCTAAACTAGTCAAAAAGTAGCTTAGCAGCTAAATGGTCCTGGCTGGAATGGAATACTATATTCAAACGGGTGTACAACACTGCTGAAATTTTTTTTTTTTTATATTTTATTCATTTATTTATTTTAGACATTGTCCGTACACAAAATAAACAATATTTTACGGTTACACATTATTTCAAATACATATTACAACCACAGGGAAATATTTATATTCTACGGGTAGGTAGTAATAAATCCATCAATGTATTAACATTTCGATCGCAATCATAACACTAGTCTGATTGGCTTCAAACGCCAGGGGAAAATAGCGGTTCGTATTACCATATAAACTGATCTCACACGAGAAAGCTTTTGATTTAAAAACAACATATTTTTATTCACAAAAACTGGATATGATGTAATTATTTTTGCTTCATTTTCGTAAAGAGTCAACAGTTTATTTAATTAGAAAATTGAATCAGTTTGTAATCATAACTATATACCTAACTACTTTTAGACATCTAATAAGTCGCTTTCCGGCAAGAAAAGTGTCACATCACATATTAGGTACAAAATGACATAATCACAACATAGATTTTAAAGTACAATAAATAATAAAAAAACCTTCACTTTTTATATAATATAATACAAATAATACTACAAACTACGCCACAGAAAACTACGGGAATGATTAAAAAAAATATTTCACTAGTAGAATGTTATTTTACGACTGTGTGATATATGCTATATATTTTATAGTTTCACACAAGAGCCACTAAAAGAAGATAGTTTTTGTTTATTCCGTTTCATTTTATGACAGACAACCACGTTTCTTTAATTTCCATCACAAAAAAACACAATTTCACATTTCTACTAACATTGAAAACATTAATAAAACCAAACATTCGAAACACGCATTTACCAGAACTTAAATAACAAAAAGAAGAAAGCAACAAAAAGAAAACCGCAATAAAACAGAAAATATACAAGTTATTAATTCAGTTTTTCACTTCACACACAAAAAGGAAGTTTTTTTTCGTCCAATCGAACCGTTTCCTGTGCTCAAACTGTGAATGCCTTTGAGCAAACCTTGCTTGTTTGTGCGTCCGAACAAAGCCAATCTCTAAGATTTCTATGCAAAAGACTTCCTCTGCGCAAAATATTATGTACTATATTGTTACTCTGTGTCATGGAAATTTTATATTGCTCGTCGCGAATAAAGATTGCAAAGTAGCCAGTTGAAAAAATTCAGTCCTTTTTTAAAAAAAGTATTCTTTTTCTTCTGTTTCAACACGCTCGTGATTCTTTTGAAGTTGTTCTGTTAACTTTCTGACCTAGATTTATTTTAGAAGCGTTAAAAGTTAAAACATGAATCTTTTTTAATGTTCTCCATCTAAGTTCAGCTGTTACGTTTGTTTTTTATTTTAAAATTATTATCATGGTTATGAAGTTAAACACATAAATGTGACTGACTGAAGCGTGTCGCTTGAGTTCTATTAAAATTATTGCTAAGTTTTAAATGATTTATTAATGTTTGAATAATCTCATTTTTTTGCGTGCTTCTTTAGCTCTTGGGCAAAACGGGAGTGCGTATCAATCTTTCTTTACATTAAAATACCTAGAAAAGAATGTAGGTACGTGGCAAATAAGTTGAACCATTTGATATGATTATACGCAACGCCCTGATTTCGATTGAGTCCAGAGCATTGGTTATAACCCTCGACACACAAGTTGACCTTGAATGCGCAGGGACCAATTTTCAGGTTTTAATCGACGTAGGGGGCTGCGCGTAATTGTCGCGTATTATAACTTGTTGATTGCTGATGGTATGTTTTCCTCATAATAAGGTTTTCTTTCAAAAATATTGTAGTCTTGGTGTACAATAAACTGTAAATAAATAAAGCTGTCTGTATTACCAACTCAAATCTTGCTTAGTCTAAGTCACACAATTTTGTCAAATTGATTCAACAGTTTAACTACACAAATCTTTTCGTCTTTCAGCAGAAAAAAATAAGCTAAATTGACTTCTGAACTGCACCTTGTAAATAAAATACGTCCCGAAAGGTTCCAATTTTCCGGCACATGGACAGATTTGCCTGGCTACGAGAAACTTGGCAGTCAATGTAGACTGAGCGGTATTTTTCACTTGGAGAAATGGCTTACCTCCAACGGCAATATTACAAGTACCCACTGATTATACAGGGACTCAGTTACTTATGTTAATTAAAAGGAGATTTGAATTAAAACTTAAGTATTTGGGTCGGTTAAGAGTGCCTTGGTACTTTAAATTTTGTAGACTACAGTATTTTTTTAGACTAGAGCTTTCACTAACCTAACTAAAAGCCTTTTGCGAATGGAGGACAGATATATGACTGGACACTGCCCACTCATTATCATCATAACTAAACGTCCACTGTTGGATATAAACTTCCCCAAGAGTCAGCACAACAACTGTTCCCATGCGTCTTGCATCCATCCGCATCAGCATCAGCAACCTCTGCTCATCCTCAAATCATTGGACCATCTTGTGGAAAGCTTTCTAACACTGTGGTTTCCATTATACAGTCGCTACTCTAGAATTTTTTGGCCCCATCAACCATTTGTTCGGTAAGCATTGTGCCTTGTCTACTGACCTTTAAATTGTGCTTCTTACTAACACCGCACTTCCGCACAATGAGAATCTATCATAGAATTATATCTTAGATATTTATAGAAAAAGATATTATTCTATAGAATTATAGAATAATATCTTTTTTGAAAGATATTATTCTATAGAATTATAGAATAATATCTTTTTTGGCGTACCGGAAGACGTAGCGTTGGAAGGCCTTCCACAAGGTGGACCGATGACCTGGTCAGGGTTTCTAGAAGCCGATGGATGCAAGACGCACAGGACCTGTCTTTGTGGTGGCGCTTGGGGGACGCCTATGTCCAGCAGTGGACGTCTTTCAGTTGAAATGATGATGATGATGATCTTTTTCGGAATCCAAACAAAATCTTTAAAATATATAAAACGGCTGCAAAAATATTGTTTCCTTTTATGCATATTTGTTCAGTTCTAAATTGGAACGAGTTCGTAACACACATTTTTTGTTTTAACTTTTTGAACAGTACTCAATATGTTCGGGCGGGTTCGTTATCCGTCGGTTATATCTATGCTGATATTTCTTCTGTGAACTAGAAATATTCGAAACTGCCAGTATTCAGTTAAGGTTTTTTTTTTTTTTGAAGAGGTATCTGACCGTGCTCGCATTTCTATCGCTAACTTTTCCTGTGTAGTTGTTCTTTCAATTTCAGGTTTGTTAGTTCTGACATTGCGATAGAATTCTGATTGGCATTTAAACGGGATCATCCTTTTGGCCTTGTTTTTTTTTTTGCAATTAGCCATAGCATAGTTAGTGCAATTGGCCAGTGTCAAGATTAGAAAGGGTTTAGTTGGTAATTTCTCGGCATAAGTGTACTGAATTTGGTACACATTGTTCCAGCTAACTTTGAACCTTTTCTTATATGTAATAAGGTTTATTTTTAATGTTTCCGATGCGCTAAGGCCTGAGATTTAAATACAGAATGTGATTTCTTCATTATAATAATTGCCAGTATTTGTCAGCAAATGCAAAATCAGCTTTCTCCGTAAAGCCAATAAAAGCCAATACTACACCAAAATCCCCAGTTCTTATTTCCCGTGATCAAGCTGAGTTTGTACTCCTTACATTGTTTTTACAGTTGTGTATATATTTAATAGGTATACAGATCTTCGAATCAATTTGTGAATATTTAAAACAGCTTTTAAATTTCACTTGAAATACCCTTGTTCCACTTATATGAGACTGGCACGAGGTATTTTAATTTTTGTATGAATCTTCTTATATATAGTTTTTTTTGTTGCCGCACCGGTACATGTGGTTTGACGTCTCCGCCCAGATCTCGACCGTGCCGGTCCGGTAGAACCCTTTTGATCCGCGATGGGCGCTTAAGCAGATGGAACGAGAAATCCTCCTGAAAGCCGCGATGGTAAAGGTCTGGGTGCAAGCACTGGACAGGCTTGGGTACTAGCACTGAACAGGCCTGTCGATATTGACGTCGAGGCGGAGTGGTTCCGGGAGGCCATGTCGCAAATTTGTCATGTGCAATGCCCCAAGTCCGTCCATGACGTGTACCAAATACTTATTTTCCTATTTCTATCTTCTTTTCTTTTATTATTTTGTGTGTAAGTGTTAAATAAGTAAACTTAAGGCATATACATGAAATCCAAGATAGCTTTATGGAATGTAAAAATGCTTTTATATTTTTTGTAAATTCATCGCTAACACAATATTGTATTTTCGAGCATGGCAACCCTACGAATGGCAGCTACGCTAGTTTTACTGCGGCGAGCTTTCTTTTTTCATTGCCTGTTTCCAGCAAAAAGTGCGGTCTTCAAACGTCAACTTTTTGCTTTAGTTTTTGTAACAGCGTTCGAATATCACTTCAAAAAATATATTATTATTTTCTATATTATTTCAGCTTTGAAATGGTCGGTATTTCAGCAAATTTTACTTCTACTGTTATTATGTCTATTAACAAATTTAACCATGGAATAAAACGATTTCGCGAAGCCTATTCAATTGAATGAAACATAAAAGAATATGTGTGAGTTCTTAACACATCAAAGCAAAATAAAAGTTATCATTTTTATCATGTGGTTATAAACATTAACGGCCGTATCTTCTTGTCGTTAAATTAGAAGTTTAATTTTTGCACAGCTTCAAGAAACCGCAGACTTGAGTATACGATTTCAACTTGATACCTTCACGCGTGTTCAAGATAAAGGGTCTCGACAGACAGAAGGACAACAAAATGATCCTATAAACTTCTGGTTGAAATGGTATAGTAGCTCACACGCGCTCTTGGCATCTCAATTCCAGTCATCCTTAGAGTCTGGGTCGCTACCTCAGTTTCTAACAACTGGCGTCACCCATCTGCTCCATAAAACAGGTAGTACTGCGGAACCCATTTATTTCGGTGGAGAAAATCATCTAATGACATCTCCCGCCCTTGGGCGGAACAGGAGATAGTGTCAGAGTTTTACTGACTAAAAAACTCACCCCATTCCTTCGTTGCTTTTCATACCAGGGTCGAGTTCCTTCCAAAAGCAGAACCCTGACCTCACTTGTTTTTTTTTTCCTTTTCAGGTACAAAACCCTAGAAACAAACTACTATTTAAATACTGCATCTCTAAAAGCAGTATTTAAAATTACTGACAGGAATGTTCCAAACACGTATCGTTAAATTCTTCGCTCATAAGCCGCACGTACGGTACTGCAGATACAACACCAGTCCCACAGTTTTATCTGTTAAACAAACCAAGTTCCTGAATCAAGTCTCGTACATCAGTTCCTGATAAATCGTACGATTAATCCGTTGGAAAGTCGATCAAACGAAATTAAGTTCTATCGTTACCGAAATTAAGTTGAATTTAGATTGGGGTTACGGTTTGAGTATTTGAGAGAAATGAATGTGGTTTGGTTAGTCAGGTTATTTTTGTTTTAAATCGCTTCAGGGTATTATGAACTTTAATTGGCAGATGAAAATTACTTTAATATGTTTGGCCGGATTTTAGATTAATTTTAAGCCACTCCATCTCTCTAGATTTATATTTAATGCGATTAGTGGGTTTTATTTTTGTAGTGTACATTTTTAGACTTTCTAAAATTTGAAACCATCACAGATTATTTCGCTTTTTAGGGTTCCATAGTCAACAAGAAACTCTTATAGTTTCGCCAAGTCTGTCTGTCCGTCCGCGGATAATCTCAGCCACTTAGTTAGCATTAGAAAGTAAAGTCGGGAGTGGTTCTTTTTTTCATTTCTACCATAACGTGTAATATATTGTTGGATAAGTATTTAAAAAAGATTAAGGGACCCTTAAAACTATTTTTTGACAATGTAAATATTAACGAAGCCTAAAAACGAGAAAACTTAGTCACAAATAATCGATTTTTCTAAAGCTTTTTTTAATCTGGTTAATTAGACCTTTGTTTTTTTTTAATGTTTTTATGTCTATTTCGTCTCATTCTGCTACCGATTCCAAAGTTTCCTTTGGCTACGCCGAATGAATTTTATTGAATTAATTCTACCGTCTTGCATTTTTTTTTCATTTCTAAATTTATTTCCCCTCCTTACTCAAGTCCCCCAAACGAGACGAATTGAAGATGCTTCAGTCACTTAATCCCAACTAAATTAGACGTAATGATATCTCTCTCACTTCTCAAATCCCCAGAAAGTCTCTAAGTCATACTTGATCCCCGCATTACCCCCTATTTTGTGGCACCAAAATGTTACTCTAGTACGAAGTTTTAATTGAATTTAGTTACCCGATGGATACTTTCCTAATTAGTTGATGTAATAGATTTTCTGTGAGTAAAAAGTCGATAGTTTTTGACAATAAGGTTTTGTGTTCCATGAAACAAGATTTTGTTTTAACTTTTATGATAGAAAGGTTCTGCATACGAACTTTAGACTCCCATTACATTCCTTTAGGAGCCGAACTTAGAAAAATCCTTTCTTAGTGTTCTCATACGTTATAAAAGGAAGCCTTGTGCAAAGTTTCACTCTCCTAGTCCCAGTAGTTTTGGTTTTTCGTTGATATGTCACTCAGTCAATTTCTCCTTTTATATACATATATAAACTAGCGACCCACACCAGCTTCGCACGGGTGCAATGGTGATAGTAAATATACACTTCTCATCAAAAAAATCGAAACACCTTGCAAGTTTACGTTTTGTCAGGATTATCAGAAAAATGTGTACATTTAGGAATAAATGTTAAATGTCGTTTAATAGTGAGTAATATGAGCTTATCAAATCTTAATGTTAATGTTCTAAATTTAAATGAATTTTTCATAGGTTTCGTATTTTGTTAAATGAGTCATTTTTATTCCGTATGGAGTATAAAGGAAATGGATAAAACAACACACGTAAATGAAAAAAAAAGCTAAAAAACGTTTATTTAATAACTTGTATTCCCTCCCCGAGCTCTAATTACTGCTTCCATACGGTTCTTCATCGATCGGATGAGAGTCACGATCACATGCTGTGGTATATTGTCCCATTCCTCTTGGATTGCATCTTGCAGCTGGCTAAGTGTTTCTGGGGCAGGATCTCTTGCTCGAATTCGTCTCTTTAATTCATCCCATAGATGTTCAATGGGATTCATGTCCGGGCTTCTTGCTGGCCATTCCATAATAGAGATATCGACTTCGTTAAGATAATCTCGTACGACGCCCGCGGTGTGAGCCCTAGCATTGTCGTGCATGAATATGAAGCCGTTGCCAATAAAATGTGCATAGGGCATCACATGAGGCTCGAGACACTCTTCGACGTACCGATGACAGTTTAGTGCAGGCAGACGTGGCCCAGACACGAAAGCAAGCTCTGTCTTACCGTCGGCGCTGATTCCTCCCCAAACCGTCCACGAACCGCCACCATAGCTGACCTTTTCTTCAATGCAGCATTGTGCATAGCGTTCTCCGTCTCTTCTGTAGACCTTGTTCCTTCCGTCGTTACCATACAGCATAATTTTACACTCATCAGAAAAGAGAACTTTGCTCCACTGTAGGTATGACCAATTTAGGTGCTCACGTGCAAAGTTAAGGCGCGCTCTTCGATGGTCTGCAGTTAATTTCGGCCCATTTGCTGGCTTATGCGGTACCAGTCCACGATCCTTCAACCTTCTTCTAATTGTAGAGTCACTTACAGCCACCCTTCGTACAACACGAAGCCGCTGCTGCAGTTGAAAAGCGTTAAGGCGTCGATTTCTTAAAGAAGTTGTTACAATAAATCGATCATCTCGCTCAGAAGTGACCCGATTCCTGCCAGATCCTGAACGGCGCGTGAACAAACCAGTCTCCCGATAACGTTTATAGACTCTATGAACAGATGACAGGCTTAGATGCAGTCTTGCAGCCACAACACGCTGACTAAGGCCAGAATCCAGCAATGCCACAACTTGGGCGGCTTCTGTGGGCGAAGTATCCATACGTTTTAGAAAAAAAACCTTTTTTCAGACGTCCCAAAGTCACAGTATTGAAATAAAAAACAAAAAGTTTAAGGATAGGCGCCAATTTTTAGTTTTTAAACGCTAAATGTACTCCAACCCTAAACACACATTTGTCTCAAAACAGTGATTCATTTCGTTTATAAGATAAACAAATGAAATTCTAATTTTGAATTTAGAATTTTCGCTTATTACTGTAATGGCCAAACTGCCAGCTATAATATATGTATTTTTTTTCATCGTATGAATTCTTTTTTGTGTTAAATTCGAACAGAAACAATGAAAACGGAAGTGTTTCGATTTTTTTGATGAGAAGTTTATTATGCATATATTATACATATAAACCTTCCTCTTGAATCACTCTATGTAATAAAAAAACACCATCAAAATCCGTTGCGTAGTTTTAAAGATTCAAACATTCATAGGGACAGCGGGAAGTGACTTTGTTTTATACTATGTGATGATGATAACAAATTATGCTTGTATACATTGCTCGTAGAACGGATGGTCAATCAGGCCGAAAGGTTCTAGAGTGGCAACCGCGTACCGGAAAACGCTGTGTTAGAAGGCCTTCCATAAGGTGAACTGATGACCTAGTAAGAGTAGCGGAAATGCGGTGAATGCGAGACGCACAGGACCGTTCGTTGTGGCGACACTTGGAGTAGGCCTATATCCTACAGTGGACGTCCTTTAGCTGAAATGTTGATGATGTAAACAAATTATGGGATCAAGTTCCAGAAACAATTGACCGCATGCTGGAAGTTGTAACGTTAGAAAGTCGCTACTTTAATTCTAGATAGAAGACATTGTTTGGAGATTATGTGGTCGTTGTTACTAGGAAGGCAACTGCGTATTGGAGGACGTAGCATTGGAGGCCTCTAATAAGTTACACCTATGCCATGTAGCCAGCAGTGTGCTGGCTGGAATAGGACTGGACTGGTAGATAGGGAAACTTTGCTTCTATCTAGTAGATGATGTGTTGATTTGAGTCTATGAACTGCAAAGATTACGATAAGTAAAATTACAAACACAGAAAACAGAATATAATTTTACCTTTTACTTTTACACACGGTGTCTACATCTCTTTTTTTTTGGTATGCTGGAAGAGATTTATCTATACTAATATTATAAAGCTGAAGAGTTTGTTTGTTTGTTTGTTTGTTTGAACGCGCTAATCTCAGAAACTACTGGTCCGAATTGAAAAATTCTTTTTGTGTTGAATAGATCATTTATTGAGGAAGGCTTTAGGCTATATAACATCACGCTGCGATTAATAGAAGCGAAGAAAAAACGGAAAATGTGCGCAAAACGGGGAAAATTATTCATCTTTGAGGGCTTCCGTTGCGTGCGCTGCCAAAACGGTTTAAGATACCAAAAAAATATGTATGAAAGAATTATTCCTCTTAAAATTATCTAAAAAAATGTCCGCGACAGTATATGTCTATCTTTTAAGATTAACTTACTAGAACCGTTTATATGCGAATCAAATTTAGCCAATTTTTACCGATAATTTGTGAGAGTTCTATCAACATAATTATATAATCTTTATCCAAATAAATGTGTTGTTGATTAAGTGTATGTAATTGTAAACAAAATTGTCTTTGACATCATTTAATTTCAACGAACATCTTAGAAGATATTACAATTTTAAAATAACTCCGATATAAAATTCACACGCGATGCATGATGCGCTAAACTTGATGGTGCGCCTGGCCGGCGGGCGAGGAGAGGGGTTGCTTGCGGGCGGCGCGGATGGGTTTTTTTATGGTAGGTAAAAATCATCCAATGACGAATCCCGCTCTTGGGCGGAGCGGGAAACAGTGTCAGACTCTTACTGACTAAACAACCTACGCCGTTCCTCCCTTGCCATATTCCCAGAGCCCCGGTATAACGCTTTCGCACCAACCCTCCGTTGCAGGAGGCTTCGCCCCTGAAGAGCCCCACAGTTTGCTGACAACACCTTGAGGCCCGCGGGAGCAGTGCACGCCGTCGACGACTTGGTCTCGGTCTGGACTGTTACCAGACAACCGGACGGTGAGCTACCCATTGCTCACCGTCCACAAGCCAGCGTCTAAGGAGACCGGATATTGGCGGGATCGCGGCGGTGACGGTGACGACTACGGCGAGGGCGCTGTTGCCTTTGCCTTATGCGGTCGGCCTCCTCCTTTACGAGCTGCTTTGCAGAAGGAGGCGACCGCTTGCCATTCTTCTTCGCTGCGAACTATGGCCTGAACCAAGGCCGGCACGAGAGGTCGCCGCCGCTGATCACCACCACGAGGACACAGCGTTGCTCTTCTCAAGCGGGGCACACCTCCACCGTGTGCTCCACCGTATCCTCCGGGCTGACCATACAGTGGCGACACCCGGGCGTCTCTTCCTTCTTTCCATGTCCGGTGAGAACCTACGTCATGCGGAAGGTGAGGATGCCGTGATAGATATCACGCCTCAAAAAGGGGACTTACCGCCGAGATTATGGCGTGCCCAAGTTGGGGTGTAGCTCTATGAAGTACTTTTAGATAATTATGTTCTTTTAAAAACTAAATTGTCTAAAATAATAACAGAAATTGACACGGGCAAAGTCGTGGGTAACAGCTATAATTTATAAAGCTGAGGGTTGTTTGCAAAAATAAATATGATGCCCAAAATAACTATTCCACGCGGACGAAGTCGCGGGCACAGCTAGTTTAGAAATAAGCATCACCTCTGTACCTATTTTTCTGTTTCCTTTTCTTTTCTTTTATTATTTCGTGTGTACAAAATTGTTTAATAAATAAAAAAATAAAATAAATAATGTTAATGAAAATAAATTAGTTGTGAATACCGTACCTACATTTAAATTCTTGAGCACTAAGCGAACGCCTCCGTTCGCATATCTGTTGTCTTTCTATTCTGTACTTATCTAATTACGGTACTCGAAAGATTCAACGTTTAATATTATATTATATAATATAAATACTGTAATAACGAGATAATATTGTAAGAAACCATTTTTTTAAAAGAGTAACCATGGAGCTTCTTGCCGGTTCTTCTCCATAGGAAACGACCAATTTGGAACCGTGCACTAGCTTCTGACGTTTTATAAGTGCCCATGTAGGCCTATATGAAATAAAAACCATTTTGATTTTGATTTGATTTGATTTGATTATTCTTTTATGTAGATACTAGCTGTGCCCGCGACTTCGTCCGCGTGGAATAGTTATTTTGGGCATCATATTTATTTTTGCAAACAACCCTCAGCTTTATAAATTATAGCTGTTACCCACGACTTTGCCCGTGTCAATTTCTGTTATTATTTTAGACAATTTAGTTTTTCAAAGAACATAATTATCTAAAAGTACTTCATAGAGCTACACCCCAACTTGGGCACGCCATAATCTCGGCGGTAAGTCCCCTCTTTGAGGCGTGATATCTATCACGGCATCCTCACCTTCCGCATGACGTAGGTTCTCACCGGACATGGAAAGAAGGAAGAGACGCCCGGGTGTCGCCACTGTATGGTCAGCCCGGAGGATACGGTGGAGCACACGGTGGAGGTGTGCCCCGCTTGAGAAGAGCAACGCTGTGTCCTCGTGGTGGTGATCAGCGGCGGCGACCTCTCGTGCCGGCCTTGGTTCAGGCCATAGTTCGCAGCGAAGAAGAATGGCAAGCGGTCGCCTCCTTCTGCAAAGCAGCTCGTAAAGGAGGAGGCCGACCGCATAAGGCAAAGGCAACAGCGCCCTCGCCGTAGTCGTCACCGTCACCGCCGCGATCCCGCCAATATCCGGTCTCCTTAGACGCTGGCTTGTGGACGGTGAGCAATGGGTAGCTCACCGTCCGGTTGTCTGGTAACAGTCCAGACCGAGACCAAGTCGTCGACGGCGTGCACTGCTCCCGCGGGCCTCAAGGTGTTGTCAGCAAACTGTGGGGCTCTTCAGGGGCGAAGCCTCCTGCAACGGAGGGTTGGTGCGAAAGCGTTATACCGGGGCTCTGGGAATATGGCAAGGGAGGAACGGCGTAGGTTGTTTAGTCAGTAAGAGTCTGACACTGTTTCCCGCTCCGCCCAAGAGCGGGATTCGTCATTGGATGATTTTTACCTACCATAAAAAAACCCATCCGCGCCGCCCGCAAGCAACCCCTCTCCTCGCCCGCCGGCCAGGCGCACCATCAAGTTTAGCGCATCATGCATCGCGTGTGAATTTTATATCGGAGTTATTTTAAAATTGTAATATCTTCTAAGATGTTCGTTGAAATTAAATGATGTCAAAGACAATTTTGTTTACAATTACATACACTTAATCAACAACACATTTATTTGGATAAAGATTATATAATTATGTTGATAGAACTCTCACAAATTATCGGTAAAAATTGGCTAAATTTGATTCGCATATAAACGGTTCTAGTAAGTTAATCTTAAAAGATAGACATATACTGTCGCGGACATTTTTTTAGATAATTTTAAGAGGAATAATTCTTTCATACATATTTTTTTGGTATCTTAAACCGTTTTGGCAGCGCACGCAACGGAAGCCCTCAAGGATGAATAATTTTCCCCGTTTTGCGCACATTTTCCGTTTTTTCTTCGCTTCTATTAATCGCAGCGTGATGTTATATAGCCTAAAGCCTTCCTCAATAAATGATCTATTCAACACAAAAAGAATTTTTCAATTCGGACCAGTAGTTTCTGAGATTAGCGCGTTCAAACAAACAAACAAACAAACTCTTCAGCTTTATAATATTAGTATAGATTTGCCCCTACAAAAGCCGCACGTCTTTAAGTAATCAATTTAAGAGTAAACGTTTAGAGAAGAGATTAAGTACCAATACGATTTCCTTAAAGGTTTTTCATTTCAACATAATGTTCTCGAAATCAGATACTTTGCCGTTTGATCTCGTAAATATGATATTTAACATTTTATTGTAGTAGAAAACATTCAAAGATTTATTTGAATTTATTTAAAAGATAAGTTTTTAGTTATGATATAATTGACATAATAATTTAGAAATTAAATTTTGCAGAAAATTTGGTACGAGTATATGACTTTGAGATTAAAATCAAGAACCACAAGTGCAACATAGTACGCGTAGTGGATTAAGGGTCAAATTTTCTCTTCTAGAGAAGAGGCCTGAGTCCCAGAAGTATATAGCTGGACATATATATCCACAACTATCACACAACGCCATCTAGTCCCAAGCTAAGCAGAGCTTGTGTTATGGGTACTAGACAACTGATAAACATACTTATATATTTGTAAATACATACATATTATAGATAAATTACACCCAGACACAAAACAAATGATCGTGCTCATCACACAAACATTTGTCCTGGGTGGGAATCGAACCCACGACCTCCCGCATAGCAGTTAGGGTCACTAACTACTAGACTGACAGGCCAGTCTAGTAGTAGTAGACATTAACTAGTAGTAGACATTAACTTGTCGAACTAGGCGCAGACCGGTGTCCTCACGGGGTTTAATGGAAATCTATTCATTTTTAAATACCTATCCAACAATATATCACACGTAAGGGTCAAAATAAATTAAAAAAACACTTCCAACTTTACGTGTAGGGGGAGTACCCTAATAAAACATTATTTTTTTACTTTTTATTTTACCACTTTGTCGGCGTGATTGATATACATATTGATAACAAATTTGAGCTTTGTAGTGCTATGATTATCCGCGGATAGACAGACAAACAGACATGACAAAACTATAAGGTTTCCTTAGTTGGCCACAGGACCCTAAAAAGGAATGGTTTTAGTCTTTAGTAGTAAAAAGTCGATTCACCTAGCTTTGCCTTAAAACGAGGAAGTTATTATTCAAGGTATTATCTTTATTAAAGAACCACTTAAAAAAAAAAATTGTTAAAAACTAGAAGACCTGATTTTGTTTTCCATCGTATAGCAATATTGGCGACAACGAGTAATGACTATTAGTCTTTCGCATCAGAGAACTCCTCGAATCTTGTTGACTTTTACAAGTCGTGCGGAAGTATAATAAATCAGAAGGCGGTGGAAGCTACATTTTCCAATATTTTGTCACTTGAAAAGTAGGGTTGTCTTCTTCTTGTATTTCGATTTTCTTAGATCTGTTTTTAGATTTATTTATTATAGCAGTTAAAATTTTCGCGTTTTGATCATTCCCGTTACTCATTTAAGTAATAGAAGGTTGTACTAAGTAACAGAAAATAAATGTCCAGAATATTGAGTGACTTCATATGTCATCGACGCGTTCAGGAATCTAATGGTAGCTCTTTGAAAACATACATATAGGTTAGAAGGTTCATTAATTCGTAACTTCAATTATGGTATCTCCAACTTTGGGGGGCTTAAATATTGCAAAAAAAGCAGGAACAGCTTTTAGTCAGCAAAAGTCTAAAAAGTCATTCGATGATCCAGTATAAAAAAACCCACTACCACTTAGGTTTGGCGACTTTTCTTACTATAACCTAGATTCTCCTGCAACTATCTTTTTTCCTTATTCTATCACGTGAGGGAACTTTGAGCATCACCTCTCTATGGCTCTCTTGGTGACTTTTAGCCTCAACCAAACAAATCCGATACAAATATCAAATAGATCATAAGCAAATAATCAAATGACTACACTAATGTGCACAACATCAAATGAACCTATTCATGGATCCCTGATGAAGCTGTTGGAGCCTTTAATTTGCTAAATTGTGTGCAGCTTGAAAATTAAACCCAAAGCGCGGCTAAAATTGGGACAGCAAACAGCTTAGAGCAAGCACAACGAGGTTAGCGTGGTAGGAATTAGCTTATGTTGCAAAATACAGCCATATATTCTGCTATTGGGACAACGTGCGCATTTGTTTTGTGTTTTGCGTGCTTGAAGGATTTTTTTACTCCAATTATATTTGGATACCGTTGGTGCTAAGTAGTGTATGCGCGAAGATTATCAGTTTGGCATGAAAGTAGACCTCCATCATCATCATTAGAGACATATATGCCTACTACTGGATATAGGTCCTTGACCTTATTTTTTTTAGGTGGGAAAATCACCTAATGTCATTTCCTCGCCTGAGGGAGCGGAACAATGTGTCAGACTTTTATTTACTAAAAACTCATTCCTGTTACTTCGTTGCTTTTCGTATCAGAAGCGAAGCCCCAGTAGGCTTTGACTTTGCTGGCCTTCTACTGTTTGATGACAACTCCTTGAGGCGTGCGTGGACCTCTGCTCGCTTTTTTTACATGCAACGGATTCTTGTGACCCCCACCAGGTCATCCATCCACCTTATGGGAGGCATTCCGACGCTGCGTTTTACAGTTCATGATAGCTACTCTAGAACCGCTCCATGAGCCTATTCCAAGCAATGTGCGCTTACTACAGCCACTTAAGGTTTAGCGATTGGGGCTATGTCCGTAGCTTCTTCTGCGGGAACGTAAGTCCACAAAATACATGGAAGTAGAAATTTTCTTTAGAAAGTAGTGGCTTTCTATAGATAGTTAAGGTAAATAGTTTAGTTTGATAGTTTAGCAAGTTTTGCTATCCTTCTTTTAGGTGGAATATCATTAAATAACTCCTACAAATCTGGGTGGAGCGAAGACGAGTGTAAGGCTTTTGCAGACTTTAGTCTTTTAGTTCCTTCTAATATTTTTTTGCGTTCTAGAGACATGCTAAGTTTTTCTTAAAATAGTTAACTCGTGGAAAACCAAACTGAAATTTGCTAACGACTCAAGCTTGGTTCTCACCAGACAGCGAGCTACGTTATGATCGCCATCTGCAAGTCCACACTTATAGTAACCGACATCCTACCATGATCACTTTTTTTGGTTCATTTAAATTCATATATCTGATACCTTACGCACTAAAAGCACAGTTGTTAAAGTCTTCAATTGCGTCAAAATAATCGTCCGATCATACGAGCGAAATTTTATGAATATGAACGTAAAAACTCAACCTATTTATACCCATGGTGTTTTTACATGAAAATAAATACCCATTGAAATAAATTTTCATTTAAATGTTGCGATCTGTTCATGTTTTTAATTAATTCCAGTAATATCAATACGGTTGTTTTACATAAACAGACTGAAAATATAAAATTCAATGTTAAAAAAACTTTCTAGAGTATCATTAAAACGTATTTGTTTTCAAACGATTTCAATTTGGGTCTCATTTATAATAATTCTACTTCAATTATTTTATATTCATTATTACCGAAGGTCTTACATCGCAAAATAAATGTAAAGGACTTTGTAGCCTCAAGCATTGTAAATGAGGCATTGAAACAGTACCTAAACACTTCATAATAGGTTAGTTACATTTAAATTATTGTTTATATTATTGTTGTGTTGTTGTGTAACTAAAATGTTATAATTAATACTAATATAATAAAGAGGCAAAGTTTGTTTTTTTATTTTTTTGTTTTTTTGTTTGTAGGAGGTAATCTCTGGAACTAATGGTTCGGAAAAATTTTTGCAACAATAGAAAGCTGCTTTACTCCTGAGTGACATAGGGTATAAATTATGTATATAACATGGATGTTAACCGAGCTATCACTACAAGAAATTTTACGCGGACGAAGTCGCGGGCAGAAGCTAGTGTTATAATATAAATACAATTAGTTTAATACAATAGAGTTTTTGTTGACTTCTATAAGATTTTTAGACTTCATATTCTTGACTAAACACCTTTTTTTGCTTCATGCATGGGCATTATGTTGGAATAATAGGATTAAAAATTATTACGGGGAAATTAACTTTTAGATCCACTTATGTAGATTTAGTATTTTTATGGCATTTCATGGTGGGAAAAATCATCTAACGACGAATCCCAAAAAAAACCTTGGGGCGGAGTGGCAAACAGTGTCAGACTCTTACTGACTAAACGATCCACTCTATTCGTTCTTAGCTCTCATAACCGTGGTTGGACCTAACCCCTGTATCTCCCCATTCATCTCGTCCAGTCGTTCGAATGCTAAAAAATAAGAAGCACACTCACAAACTTTTACCTTTAACCTCGTAAGGCCCAACCTAAATTTAGGTCGATATATATTATGGCCCAATGTACTAAAAATAGGTGCAAGTAGTTGCGGCCCAGAACTTTGATTTAGTAAAAAAAAGTGTTTAAATGTAATGCTTTTGGCAAAACTCTTTTATGGGGTATTTCTTATACTTATTTCATGCAAAAAATATTTTGAAATAGTCAAAATTACACATGCGTTCAAAATTAATAATTTGTCGACGGTAGATTTAAATTGGTGGGATTATTTAAACCAAAAATACGTTTAAATATCATGTCATAATTTTAGGTCGCTGGGCCGTAATTCAATGTTTTTAAAAAGTGTCTTGGGCCGGAGTGTTAAAATTTTTTTGTCATTAAATTAGGTTGTTGGGCCTTACGAGGTTATAATATTAGTTTAAAATTAACAGATATATTCCATTGTGTACCGGAATTCATAAAAAATATGTAACCTTTTCCTACATCACAAAACATAAAAAGACATCAAATGTTTTTACTCCTGAAATTTTTAACCGATATTGGCATGTTCGATATTCATTCAATAAATATGGTCCAAATAGATACAAGCCGTGTTGAATTGTCAACATGGATGCCATTTTAAAAATGCATAACTCGATCCTTCGGTTAATTCTATTTTGTTATTTGAATCAACGGATTGCCATGTTTCAATTTTTTGTCTGAATCCGAGATACAATACATGATGTTTTCGTTTTTAGTTCGACAGTAAACAATAATGAAATCTAACCACCGGTGTTCCACATGTCATGCGAGTTTGTGGTGCTTGTGTTGTATTTTAATTGAATTGTGTATTCCATTAAAATTGCTGTGTCCACAGCAAATAATGTATTGGGTTTGACTACAAATAAAAGCTTTGTTGTCACTGAGTTGTGAAATGGTAAACTGTGTAATCTGGAAAAAATAAAATAAAAGCTAAGGCATCATTTTCTTGCGCGCTGGATGGAGTAAGACAGAGATATACAACACAGAGTCTGTGTTTGTCGGCTTCCCTCGCTCACTAGAAAAAAAAGACCCCGCCATCTTCATCGAATCTAACCTACCCGAGTCATGGTGCCCCAAGTTCGAGTATAAAATTGTATTTTGTTTGCAATTTTTGTTGCCTAATTTTAATCAATGTATAACAATATATTTCCGATTATAGTCCTGCAAGATTCTGCAATTGAATTTAGTTGTTTGAAATATCTTGGTTAATCACCTGGCTACACTGCTAAATTGCTGCAATTATTGCTTTGTGTTAAGCTTTATAATCAGCAACTTGCCGGCTATAGAATTATCACAAAACTAGCTCATTTACAAGGACCTCTAATTTTTTAAACAAAATATATTTATGATTTAAAATAAGATTTTAAATACACACTTAAAAATAACCTAATCATTCACTCTGAAACTTCTCAAAAAATTACATCCAATATTTTATTTTACTCTCATTTTCCAAGGAATTTCACGTCATTCAAGCAGATTTAAGGGCAAGGTGGCAGTAGGAAAGTGATTTAATTATGCCGGCACACCGGATTAGCTTCGCTTCTTTTGTTCCGTCACTTAAGGCAATGACGTGACAGGCCCGGTATAATTTAATGGAGATTTTGAATTGGCTTGAGTGGTTTGACGCCTGTTTTTGGCCTGTTCAGAAATGTATATAAGTGTTTTAAGAGGATTAGTTTAGTGTACATAGATTTATCTATATATAGATATTAATAGATTTATTTTTTGTGTCAGTAATGATATATGGCTCCGAAACATGGTCGCTTACAAGTGTCTCATAAGAAGACTCAAAGGGCAATGGAAAGAGCTATGATTGGAGTTACCTTACGTGATCGAATCAGGAATGAAGATATCCGCAAAAGAACCAATGTTGCCGACATAGTAAAAACAATCTCCAAACTTAAGTGGCAATGGGCAGAGCTCATTGCACGCAGAACTGATGGCCACTGGGGCTGAAAAGTTCTGGGGTGGCGACCGCGTACAGAAAGACGTAACGTTTGAAGGCCTCCCACAAGGTAGACTGATGACCTGGCAGTGCAGGACGCACGGGACCGGTGGCTGTGGCGACGCTTTAGGGAGGCCTATGTCCAACAGTGGACGTCTTTTGGCTGAAATGATGATAATGATGACATAGATTTTATGGTGTGTAGTTAGTCAATAGTCAAACCAACCCGCACTGGGCCCGCGTAGTGGATTACGGCCCATTCTCTCTCTTAGAGAGGAGGCCTGTGTCCCTGCAGTGGGAACATTAAAAAGCTGATGATGATGAGTTAGTCAATACTGAACGCAGCAATTTTTATTTAATAGTTTTTTCTGTTTACCAAAGCACCAATCACGGTGATTGGTGCTTTTTACTTGTGTGTGTTTAGCTGCTTCAATGTGTGCCGCGGATTCAATCCCCCGCCGGCTCCGGGTCTGAGTGTTTTGCGTATGTGAGTTTACGTATGTGTTTATGAACCACACAGGAACTCACGATTCAGGTATTATTCCTAGTGTGGGGCATGTATTTCTTGAAAACAATATAATTTTTGGACCGATTTTGAAAAAAAAGTTTAATTAATTTAGTCTGATGGGCAGATAGTTTCCTGAACTACAATCCAGAGGAATCTTGATGTCGTGAGTCTCAATTTACCATTTTTCTTTTTTGTTACTTTATTTGTTGTTCAAAAATATTGTGATTTTATGACACCTTATGAAAGGGTTATATTTATCCACCAGGAATTGGTCTCATTCTTATTTCCTTGGATCGTTTGTCTATTCTTAAGCATAATTAAAAGCAAAGTCTTCCCATCGAATCTGTTTGCTATAAACTCAAAATTAGTTTACGGATTGACAATCAAATTTCACCAATAGACGAAGTCCCTGGTTCAGGCCATGGTCCGCAGCGAAGAGGAATGGCAGGCGGTCGCCTCCTTCTGCGAAGCAGTAATGCTCGTAAAGGAGGAGGCCGACCGCATAAGGCAAAGGCAACGGCGTACTCGCCGTAGCCGTCGCCGCCGCGATCCTGCCGATATCCGGCCACCGTAGACACTGGCTCGCGGACGGTGAGCAATGGGTAGCTCGCCGTCCGATAGTCTGGTAAGACCGAGTCCAAGTCGTCAACGGCGCGCACCGTTCACGCGCGCCTCAAGGAGTTGTCAGCAAAATGCAGGGGCCCTTCAGGGTCGAAGCCTCCTGGAGCCTAGAGGGTATGTGCATACTGTTACCTCGACTCCAGAAATAAGGCAAGGAAGGTACGGGGTAGGTTTTTTAGTCAGTAAGAGTCTGACACTGGGCTCCCGCTCCGCCCAAGAGCGGGTTTCGTCATTGGATGATTTTCACCTACCATAAAAAAAAAAAAAAAAAAAAACCAATAGACGAAGTGATTGATAGAGGATTAGGTATAAAGACTCGTATACGCACCAAAATGCGTATGCGAGTAGTAGATAAAAGTTGTGAATTTCAAAAAATTGTTCCTACATCCGTGCGATTACCAAACTAAAGGGGACCTACAGGGTCGAAGCCTCCTGGGGCCAAGAGTTGATGAGAAAGCGTAATACCAGGGCTCTGGAACTAAGGCAAGGAAAGAACGGGGTAGTTTGTTTAGTCAATAAGAGTCTGACACTGTTTCCCGCTCCGCCTAAGGGCGGGATTCGTCCTTAGATGATTTTTACCTACTATAAAAAAAAAACTATTAATAATGAATTAATTGCAAAATGTTAAGAAGCTTAAATATACATTCTAAAATATCTGCAACACTTATTCTATTCTTTTTACTTTCATTAAAAACTTTGGTGGATCCAATTAATTACTTACTAATCCCAAATTCATGACCCCAATCTATTCAGATGTCCTCATGTTATCTGCTACTTAATGTACTCAACAAATGAGTTCCGGAAATTCAGGGTCCCGTATTTTCCCAAGTTGGGGCACAACACTAAGTGAATTGCGTTTGTCTGCAAGCAACGGTGACCACTTAATGTAAAGTGCTGACCTTTCTGTTAAATATGGGTACTACGATAGATACTACGTGTCTTCAGAATCTCTGGGGAGTCAGACTTCTTAAGAAGTTATAGAACAAAACTTTTGAGAGAACTGTACTCTGATTGCAGCTTTTTAAACGCCTTTGTTATGTGTTTAAGACTAGATTTGCCGCTCCATCGTCAACTGCATCGCACTTTCCATCAGGTGAAATAGAGGTCAAGCGCAAACCTATCAACAATAAAAAATGGGGGATTACAGACCCCGGTGACACACAGTGCGAGTGTGGTGTTTCTGATCAAACAATGGCCCACCTATTAGAATGCCCAAAATGTCCCTACGCAGTGCACGTTGGAGGACCTTAAAAATGTCACTGAAGCTGCTATAAATGTGGCAACCTACTGGGCCCAAAAACTTTGAGGGAAGCGGAATCCATCGATACGAGAAGAAGAAGAAGAACAATAAAAAAACCGGATACATAATAATATCTCCCAGACAAAGAGATGCTCAACACGTCAACTATCTTGTCCTTCATAAGCATTATTATTATCATTACCCACATACCTATTCGAAAAGTTATATTTTTTCCGCTCGGTAAGAAGCTTTTCCGTGAAGATAAATTCATGGAAATGTTTTTTCCTGTTTGTGTACGTGATCCGAATATAGCTTCCATGTAACTATTGAACATGGATAATATCTTATTTACTAACTTAGTAAATAAGATGAGGAAAAAATAATTTTCGTAAATAATCTTCTCGGCCAATTATAATTTAAGTGTCTTCAAGGCTAGAGTGAATAGGCTCCTAATAAACTAGTGCGCTTCACCATCAATGATTGCAGTCCTGCTTACCATCATGGGGCTAATACTGAAAGACTAGTTTATATCTTAAAAAATGAAACAGTAAATGATATTATAGTTTCATTTGAGTTGTACTACACTTTGATTGTATGAGCTGATTAGCATAACTAAAAACTATGTTATATGTAATTTTTTACCTTATCTGGAAAAAACCTAGTCTGGAAATTGAACCTAGAACCTCACGCTTTGCAGTAGCACTTGTGACCACGAGACTAACTAAACAGGGACTTAAAAAAATATTAAGTATATAAATATAAAATATTTTTGTATTATATTTTTTTTACATAGCATAACTAAATAAATTTAAGTTATGCTATGTAAAAAAAATAAGTGCAATAACATAAGTGTAGGTAACAACAATACAGCTCTGCCTAAACCCTTCTGCGTAATGGTATATTAATTGTATAAACATATACAAGCTACGAATTTATTTATTGATCGAAAATTAGAACCATGCGTTTCGGCGGTCGAGTCATTACTGCAGGTAATATAATTAATTTCAAAATACAATAATTTGTAGCTTCCAAATTATAGTTATTTTGAAATGAAACCTGAATTTCCTATAAATTAAATTGGACTAAGTGAATTTGGATCTGTAATCATTTCCATAGAATAAATTTTCTGTTTATCACCTATTTCGTGATTCAGAGACATTATTGATAGTTTGTAGATATATTCATATATATGTACTAGTGTAAGAGATGTAAAACTGTCTTGTGGTTTGCCAGTATTCGAATAGATAGTTAAAAGGCACGCTAGGCAAAATACTTTCGGATTTTGCCTAGCGTGCCTTTTATTCTCTCTCTCTTTTTCATTCCAGCTTGTCCAATTTTCAGACTACACGCTATTTCAAACACGATAACTTTATCACAGAAGGCATTTCTGCTACAAAGATCTAGAACAACAATAAAACACAGAAACCGAACTTCACGTACAAAGGAAACATAGAAACACCAAACAATAAATACTTTAAATCCTTGTATAGAAGTCAAGAACACTCCACAGATAAGTTGAAGAGAAGTTCCACTCCATACAAAGAGCGAAAAAAGGCGCTAGAATTTAAATCTCAATAGTGCTACCAATCACAGTGGAACTGCTTTCCAGAAAGTCTTTTTTGTTGGTGATAAGCGGATAACAGGTAATAAATAACTTATTCTAAACTATGTAAGTGATTTATTATGATGTAGGTTTTTTTCTTTTTTAATGGTGGGCAAAACTCCTTCAATGACGAATCCCGCTCTTGAATGGAGCGGAAACCAGCGTCTGACTCTTACTGACTAAACACCCCACTCCGTTCCATCTTCGCCCTTCGCACCGACGACACGTCGACGACTTGGGCTTGGACCGGATTGTTACCAGAAAACCGGACTGCGAGCTACCCATTGCTTGCTGTCCCCAAGCCCGCGCCTAACTTGGCCGGAAATCGGGTTCGGAATCCCGGCGGCATAATTTAGGCTTAGAAACAGGTCGACTGTTTTTAATTCCGTCATGAACAAGCGTCGTATTAGTTTTAACATTGTCCTTCGTTAAAGGTGTGGTTAAATCAATGGCGATATAGTAAAAAAAATCCTATATATGTGCGTGACATGCGTGAGCATTTTCACATGTTGTACGAATGAACCTTCTGTAAATATATCAATTCTATATCCTTATGTAGAACTCATGAATCTTCGTATCGTATCGCCCCAGTGATTTTGTGTAAGACGGCTAAATACGGTTTACCTCGAACGCCTTAGGGATCCACCGGCTTTATACCTTTACAAATTGCATGGTTAATACCGTTGTCAGTACGTGGTTTTAATTCGTAGGGGGATTTAGTTTCTTAATTAGAACAGGTTGCTCTGAATACAGGTTTACGTGGCAATCTGTTCCCGGAGTGATTAATTGCTGGCATTTAAGGACTATTTTAAGTATAATGTGTGTTAGAGTTTTGTGTATCAAAATATATTTTGATTAATTTGATAGGGTTTCTTTTTTTGAATGAAGAAAACTATCAGACTGCTTAAGCTGCTCTTGGTGGAGTCAATAAGAGGGATGGACCCGGGTCCCTTCAGTTGCTCTTTGCATTCAAGGACTGTTATGATTCTTTCGAACCATCCCGCAGTTTTGGTAAGCAGATAGTGCAATATCTTCGTTGATTGTAAAGGTTACTAACATAGTTTTACAACTTTATTAGTTGGTATTGTTCTTTAAAAAAAATATAGTAGGAGATAGACTTTAATTCCAAATTTAAAGGATTATCATTTAAAAACAAATTTCTAAAATATAATTAAATAAAAGAACGAAAATGTTCACCTGCTCGTATGTATTAATGTATAATATCGACCCAAATTCTAGTATGGATTTCTACCAACCTATGGGTACGCAGTTGAGGAAGGTAGGAACCCTTCAAACAAGAGACCAGAGATTCAAGGTCAGATAGAGGACGGTACTCATTAATCTTGCCCCTTTCGTCCCTTTACAAGGTCACTTAATATGGATATACGCGTTTTGAAAAACGTTTTTGATACTTCACACCAGAAATGAATTAGACTTATACATCCACCCATATTTATAAAAAAGTAAAACTAATTAATTACGTTAGTAATACTTAAGTAACAATTTGTATTCAATGACTGGCCTGTCAGCATCGTAGTTAGTGACCCTGACTGCTATGCCGGCGGTCGTGGGTTCGATTCCCACCCAAGACAAATGTTTATGTGATGAGCACGATCATTTGTTTTGTGTCCGAGTGTAATTTATGTATAGTATATATGTATTTAGAAATATATAAGTATGTTTATTAGTTGTCTAGTACTCATAACACAGCTTATAGCTTGAGACTAGACGGCGTTGTGTGTTGTTTGTCGAATATTCTATTATATTTTATATTATAGTTAAGAGAATTTATTTTTTAATGAAGATGTCTAACTTCAAGTAATGAGTTAATGAAAACTAATTACTTGAGTAAAAGTAACTATATAAGTAACAATTTGTATTCTACAGTAAAGAACCATTTCATTTTTTAATGAAAAATACTTAGCAACTTCTTTATTAATACTGGTGTAAGACTTTCAAACGCTACACGTTTAGGTAGATAGTTACCACTCCAGAATCTTTCAACTCAATCGATCTTCTGTTCTGTCAGCAATGTGCTTACAATGGTTTTTTTTTTCCTTATTTAATACTAGCTTTTGCCCGCGGCTTCGCCCGCGTTATTTTGGGATTGGGGTTAGGGGTTTCTGGGATAAAAAGTAACCTATGTCCTATTCCAGAGTGTATCCTATGCCTGTGCCAAATTTCATCCAGATTCGTCCAGCCGTTTTGGCGTGATTGAGTAACAAACATATAAACATCCAAACATCGTAACTTTCGCATTTATAATATTAGTAAGATTTAAATCTGGTATTAAACATGTATATTTTTTTAGCGGATATGAAAAATTTCAGTTTGTAATAACCTACCACTAGGTTGACCCCAAAAAAAACTTCAGACAAATAAGTAGAGTAGTATTCAAATTGACACTGAATCAATTTAACAAAATACAAATGTAATAAAAATATGCATTACAAAGACAAAATCTTCGTAATACAAAATTATTATATTACAATAAAAAAAATGTAATACATATTTTTTTATTATTAGTTAACTTGTTTATATTGTACTGTATTATATTGCACTTATGTCCATATCCAGTTGAATTGATTAAAACTGTAATAAAAATATTTTCATTAATTTACAAGCTAAAGTATACAGTAAAAAACACTTTCATTATAGAAAACATTATATTCTTAGAAGGAATCTTTATGAGTTTTAACGAGAGCTCCTTTCCATTATTTTATTCCATTTGTTTGGAAAATATGGAAAACAATGTAGCAAGATCATTAAAGTATGTTTTAACAAAATAATAAAGGGGGAAAGTAGTCGAGAGAATGTGCCTTCTATTATATTGTAATAAAGTTGTTTGTATTCTTAACTTGGAAAATAATGTTTTTGAAGGAAACTGGAATTAAACATTACGTTTATTTCATGAGAATATATATTTTCAACAAGAAAAGAATTGCAGAATTTAAAGAAAGTCTATTACTATTTTTTCATTAAAAATTATAAACTGTTGGTACAAAGACCCACTTATTGGGTTCCCATTAAACGTCAGGCATATCACGGCAAACTAAAGCGAAGATAGAGAGATGAGATGGACAACTACTGGAGCGACTGGCCCATAATGGCTGAGGACAGACATGTGTGAATAAGGAAGAGGGAGGCCATCGCCCAGCCATTGGACATAATGGGCTAAACTTATAAAAGTTGATAACAATTTCTCTTGAATCGTGGTTGCGTTCACAAACTTGTGGCGCCGTGTCCTCACGGATGCGATCAGTGTCAAAAATTTCTTGCGCTGGGGCTTTGGTTTTGTTTTGAAACGAGGAAAAATGGCAGGTGGTCGCCTCGTGGACTCCTTCTGCGAAACAGTAATCCTAGCAAAAGAGGAGGCAGCACCTGTATATGTGTGAGAGAGTGACTCTCACTCTCCGCAAGATTCTGATGCTGATTTTCTGCCACTGTAGGCACGGGTATGCGGACGGCGAGCATTGGATAGCTTGCTGTCTGACCGTCTGATTACCACCCGGGTCAAGCCCAAGAAAGAAACATTAGTCTTAATAAAAAAAAAAAAACAAAAAATGTCACTTACTTGAGAGAATAATTACAACTTAAATAATACCAATTTAAGTTCGACAACGTACGAAATATAACGAAACAGGACTCACCCAAAGCACTCAAATTTAGTAATGTTCGGTTGGCGATTAAATAATAATTAAGTTTTCAATGTGCTGAATACACCTACTCACTAAAACCCACTTTTTTTAAATTGCTTTAAACTAGTGCTTGACTGCGTTCTCATCTGATGGTAGGCAGTGATGCAATCGTTTATTAAGAGCCTATTCACTCTAGCCTTGAAGACACTTAAATTATAATCGGACGGAAAGACTGCAGCTGGCAAACTGTTCCAGTCTCTCGACTTATATTTTTTCAATTACTATTTCCTTACCTGGTCGCCGTAACTCTTTCAAACAATCGTCAAAGTAACCGTATCGCCACAATTGAAACTCAACTACTATAATCTTGTTATAAATAATTGGACATCTTGTTAGGAAGTTAGTTCTTGGAAACTTGAAGAATAGTTTTACTGTAAACTGATTATAGTAGCTATAACTATGTTTAGTTAATAGTTATTAACTGGTTCAGTGAGTTGCGATACATTTTCTTTAAACATTTAATTAGTTTTTCTTTATGGTAGAAGAAAAACATCTAATGACGAATTCCGTCCTTGAGCAGAGCGGGAATTCTTTACAGTGAAAAAAAAAACATCTAATGACAAATCCCGCAGAAAAACAATGTCTGACTCTTACTGACTAAACGACCGACCTCGTTTCTTCTTAGGTCTCATACTGGGGTCGGACTTTCCTTTCAAAAACTGGACCAGGGCCTCAGTAGGCTTCGGCCCTGTGGTTACACCTTTTTATAAACTTTTAAGTAGGTTACTTTTGTGTATTTACTTTGAAGGTTTTTTTTTTACTGACTTACTTTAAAGTGTTTAAGTTAGTATTTGTTTTAAAGTAAGATAACTAGCGATCAAAGTAGATGGAAAAATGTTGTTTATGATTACAAAACCAGTTCATGTAGCCTCAATCCAAAAGTATTAAATCAGTGAATAGTAGGATTTTCTTGGAAGTTCATAAACTTAATATTAAAGATACGATTAGGTTATTGTTGGTTTCTTTGGCTTTTTGTATATTCTGTAATATTGCTATATTTAAAACCGTTTTTGTATGAAATATAAGAAAATTCATATTATATTGTAATATGAGTTCATTTAATTAGATATTATAAGAAATAAAAATACATTTTAAGATTATATAATACTACGTATAGTATAAAACTCCACAACTATCACACAACGCCGTCTAGCCCCAAACTAAGCAGAGCTTGCATTATGAGTACTAGATAACTGATAAACATACTTTAATATACATTTCTAAATATAGACATATTATAGATAAATTACACCTAGACACCAAACATCGATCGTGCTCATCACACAAACATTTTTGTTCTGGGTGGAAATCGTACCCACAACCTAAAGCATATAGCAATTAGGATCACTAACTACTAGACCAACAGGCCAGTCACATCTTTTAACTAACAACAAACCATACTGCAAACGTGTCCTTAGAAGAAACAGTTTTACTAGAACCTTAGAAGAAATAGTCGTAAAGGAACAGTCGTACTCTTTCTTATTCTAGCCGCCACGCACCGTTGAAGGGGATAACTTCGGCGTAGGGAGTTATGGGCTTACGAATTTTAATCTTCGCATATCTGTTACTCCTTCATGTTCAAACTTATTTAAGGTTGACCATGTCCTGGAATAGCTTATAAGCCTCTTTATATATTATATCATCGACTTATATACTAGCGCTAGACAAGTACGGTCATATAAATTATTGGTCAAAATGAATTTAATGTTCGTAGGGACTCTACAAAAGGGTCGAAGCCTACCAGGCCCCAGGGTCTCATTCTGAAAAGAAGGCTTAGCCCCATTGCGAAGGGCAAAGATGGAACCCATTCCTTCTTTGCCCTGTGGGGTATTTAGATAGTTAGAGTCTGACACAGCTTCCCGTTCTGCCCAAGTGCGGGATCCGTCATTAGATGATTTTTGCCTAACATATAAAAAAAACTGATTTGTTCACAAATACAAAAGTACGCTTCATTGGCGTTGTTGTCTATTAACTGTCAAAAGTAATAAAACTTATAGCGCTGATACGTCGTTAAATTGCACTAATGTCATCAATGTAAAAGTGTATGGCATGCTGATCAGTGAAGTGGAGTAAAGTCACTGTACGGCATGTCTCATCTAGTGCGTAGTACATTTATATTGATGATAAAATAATAATATTCTCTATATCCCATAGTATAATTGTCTACTTCTATACGGTTAAAGTCGCCAGCAAAAGCTAGTCTAAAATAAATTATTTTATTACTATCTGTATTTCTATTTAAATTAAATAGGTAGAAGCACATAAATACACATGAATATTTATTAAATTTCCCTTTATAAAATTTTGAATTCTGTTATCACAATAAAATATAACAAAGCGGGATAAAAAGGCAGTGAGTCGGAACCGGAACATTCCACGATCGTAGCACTCGTAGCAGCGTAGCACGACCGTGTAGTCACCTACGGTGCTACGGGCTACGGCGTAGCACCGTGAAATATTATTTTCTGAATAGGTTTATTCTATAAAGTGGGTCAATATGTTCTTTCATTTTAGTTGTGTTTGATGTAAAATGTATCATATTTGATTTAAATATTTTTGTGTTTGTTTAGTTATGTCCTTTTACTTACATATATTCATATACAAAAAACCATAAACTGCTACGTAGCTTCAGTTCATTTTTAAAAATGAATTAAAAACGAAAAATGTTTAACTAAAATACAAAAGAAAACAAACAACAAGCTTCTCCATTTAGATTAGTATACTCGTTTCAAGCTTCGCTGAGAAGCAATTATAGAAATAAAACTAAAAAGAAACCTTGTACAACGTATTTTCACATAATATTTGTAGCATTGTTCAGCTTGCATTTCCAATCTAAATTTTAATAAAACCTCCATGTTTCTGAATAGCTCTCAAGTTCCCAGTAACAGCTTTCGAGTCAATGGTAGAAAAGTTTGTGCGGGAATGACCACAATTTCTTCACGACACACGAAGAAAGTTGCTCGGGCTCATTTTCTACTAAGTCCGGTTCAGAAAGCTATTATTGGTAACATCGTGCGACCCAAATTGAATACTTGAGTTGCTTTCAGTGGGGGCAGTTTAGTTAAATATTGATAAGGTTGTGGTGCTAGACAAAAATGATTAAATTTAAAAACTCTTGAGCCCCGAACGAAGGCATTCACACATACATGCAAGTTCACACATACTTTTTTTTATTTAAATTAGAACTATGTATTTAATATAAAATTATGAGTGATAATAATAATAATTTATTGTGTTAGCATCCCGCAGTGTAACTGTTGTAGTGATTGATATTTTTTTTTCTCATACATGTTTAATTGTTTTTTTTTTATATAATATTTTTTTACAATTCACGTTGTAAAGTAAGAACACTGTAGACTTAGTAAATCCTATTACGATTCACCTTTTATTTTTTATTATTATGATTATTTTTATTGTGCTTTTAAGTGCAATATTGACTGGTCTACACTGTTCTTACATAATGATATAAGTACTGTAACAACGAAATATTGTAAGAAATCATTTTTTTTAAAAGAGTAACCATGGAGTTTCTTGCCGGTTCTTCTCCATAGGAAACGACCAATTTGGAACCGTGCACTAGCTTCTGACGTTTTATAAGTGCCCATGTAGGCCTATATGAAATAAAAACCTTTTTGATTTTTTGATTTTGATTTTGATTTTGAGTGTATCAGCATAAGAGTAACTCGTAATTTAACAACCATGGAAATGTGCATGACAAATAATATTTCTCTTCCATTCAGGTTATCAATAAAATTGATTAAATATTATAATAATATTTATTTGTAACCAAAAAAAAATTGTTATTTATGTATATTTTTTTATGTAATTTTATATTATATAAAAACTAAAACTTTGAAAAAATATCAAAATTGCTAGAAAAGCAATCGTGGAATAACAATTTTAAACAAATAATGTCTCTCGCCAAGATGCCGTTTTCTTCAGACATTATAATTAAAAAATGTTCATGTTAGACTTCTTTTTCTTTTTAGCTTTGAAGCTTTATAACTTCTTTGTCGGTGAAGAAAATTTAAAAATTCTTGAACTTACATTTTTGTATAAAATGTTTCATTAAACAATTAAAAAATAATTGTAAGCATACTTCCATAATGGCAGCTCAGTTTAGTACATAATTTCTTCCATAAAGCTCTATAAAACATCATCAGTTCTAAACTCGTTAAGGCTCTGTCTCCCTCAAATATTCTCTGCTTCAAGCCTTATACAACAATCCGCTACTCTGTCCGCCTGCATAGTGATTTATCACATGGGCAGTGTCCTAACGATGATTGGTGTTCACGGTGGAAACTAGACTGCGTCATAGGAGATGCAACAGTAATTTAAATATGACATAACATCAACATAAAGCCTGTATGAATAAGTTGCATACAAAAAATAGTTACGTACTTGAAACTCTAATTAAGTTCTCTTAATGATTGTCATCAGAGCAGTGGTGGCCGAGTGGTAACGGCCCCGACTTACGAGTCGTAGGTCGCGGGTTCAAACCCAGCCAGGCGCATTACTTTGTGTAATTTATTTCATCACCACTGCTCTCAAAACGGTGAAGGAAAACATCGTGAGGAAACCGGCATGTCCTAGAACCAAAAATTCGAAGACATGTGACATCCACCAATCCGCACTGGGCCCGCGTGGTGGATTATGGCCCATTCCCCCTCCTAGAGAGAGGAGGCCGGTGTCCCTGCAGTGGGAACATTAAAAGGCTGATGATGATGATGATGATGATGATGAATGATTGTCATCGCTAAGTTCCCGAAAAAAATAATAGATGCGCGGATCAATCGCTGAGGTTAAGCAACACGTGTTTGACGAGGTCAGTCTTTGGATGAGTTTCCGTCGTAATTCAGGATTTTTTTTTAACCAGTGCGCAAATTTAGACATAATAAACTTGAATACATTTTAATAAACAGGTATTTTTTATTTAGATATGTGTCAATAGTAAAAAAAGTTAACGCTTACGAGACTTGTTTACTCAGAAACTTATTCTATGGACGTCGCTTGGAACAAATGGACAAAGTGGAAAAATGAGAAAAAAAGTTATAAACTAAAAATGGAAATGTGTTCTATTGCTATATATTAAAAAAATTACCGGGTATACAAAGATTCCTGCATGCATTAAAAAGCTTATTAAGCCGTTATTATCGTTATCATTTGTATATCTTTAATCAATATTAAGTACTGATTGTACTGATTAAATATCATAAAATAGAAAATCTGACACCACAATGCTAATGGTTGTCGTGTTATCCAAATATTGGGATGTAGAGGTCAGTTGTTCCATGTAAAATACTGCATATTCGACTGCGTCGAATTAGGCTAGAAGCCAACTATTGCATTTTATTATTGCAGCTAGCCTATACTGTCCCACTGTTGGGCAAAGGCCTCCCTCCATTCCTTCCAGTTTTCTCGGTTGCTCGCATGATCGTTCCAATTCCCAAGGAAGACATCCAGGTCGTCCCGCCATCTCCTTCGTGGTCTGCCGCGGCTCCGCGTCGCTGTGTCCGGATTTAACCATTACATACATAGAAAAAAACTAGGCAGATTAAAAAACAAACTATATATATAAACAAACTATGATATAATGACCAAGAATTTAAATTCATACATAACTATATGATAAAAGATAATTTAAATTAATATCTACACTTCTGCACTAATATAATAAAGAGGTAAAGTTTGTTTTTATTTTTTTGTTTGTAGGAGGTAATCTCTGGAACTACTGGTCCGATTGGAAAAATTTTAGCAACAATAGAACGCTGCTTTACTCCTGAGTGACATAGGCTATATTTTATGTACGCGGGCGAAGCCGCGGAAAAAAGCTAGTAGGTAATAAAACGAATAAAGACAATATAACTCATGCTGCTAATTAAACAATTAAAGACTACATAAGGTCATCATTACTTAGTATAAAACAAAGTTGCTTACCGTTGTCCCTATGTATGCTTAGATCTTTAAAAGTACGCAACTGATTTTGTTGCGGTTTTTTTTTAATAGATAGAGTGATTCAAGAGGGAGGTTTATGTGTAAAATACATGCATAATATATTCGATATCAGTACCCGTGCAAAGCTGGGGCGGGTCACTAGTTAATTATACAAAACACAAAAACAAATTAAAGAAGAAACATAGCGAACAAACGCAGCTGAATATAAATTTATACAGCTAGTCTAAAATCTTGCAAGTTATGATTTTAAAAACACAATATAAAATCATACTGCTAATGAAATTATAAAAAAGATCTAAACTCATACAGTTAATGAAACAATAAAAGAGGAACCAAACTTATATAGTTAATGATACGGTCTAAAACAATCTACATATACCCTTAATGGTGCAACAAATTACAATTTAAAGCCATGCAGAACAGCTAATCATACAACAAATGTCAAACAAATAAACACAACCCTCATAATAGAAGCAACAACTTAAATAGACGAAATAAGCAACATCAAACAACTTTAGTAAACATCAGAGACCGTGGACCGAATAAAAAACAAAATCATAACTAAAACCAATTGAAATGAAAGTAGAAAAATTTCTTTGAAAACGTTTCAATGGGAACCGAGAGTATTTCTCTGTCAAGTACTCATGCCATATAATAACTCCTACCTTTTAATAGTGCTTGCTTCATTTAAGTGTTCGTTCTCCGGAAGAACTGGGAATTTCTTCGACATCCTTCCATTTGGAGATGCTCCAAAAGCTTTTATAAATCGAACCAGCCTTAAATGAAGTGCAAGTGCTATTTATTATTGTGTTTTAAGACAGATATTGCCTGGTTTCTGGAGTTCAAGACTGTAAGAAAATGTATTTTAGCTAGGTGAAACTATTTTAGCTGTATTGCAGTATTGCCAAGTTGAGGCTTAAAGATTATAGACATTTAACTATTACAACATTTAAGATATTATTTAGTTTCTCTGTGAAATATATATTCTTGTGTATCGTTTTTTAGGTTGATATCTATCTCTCAAATTTACTAATATGCATTTAATCATGTAAAATACTGTACGTTCCTATAGTTTTATCCTTACAAAATTCCATAAAACTAAAGAAAATCTATTAAACTAATGATTAATATTTCAGGTAATTTCGTTCTAATGACAGAAAATCGTGTAGTACCTACCTACATAGTTTGTACAACGTATTTATTCTTACCTTAATAAAAATAAATAACAGTTGCTTCGTCATAAGAGTTAATTAGCTGTCTCAAAGTAATAAGTAATCTTCGAATCTTTTATGATTACTTTTTCACGTGATATTAATTGCTTGCAAAACAATCCAAAGAAAGAAAGAAAGGAACAACTCAGCCTGTACAAGACTGTTACTAATGACACTGTCAGAATTCAACACAACAAAACAAAAAGTTGATCACTTGTGTCAAACACATCGTGATGTGGCGCAAAGTTTTATAAATGTCAACAAAGTTATAAATACACAACATGGTGTCGCCACTTGCTTAGGAAAGACGTCAAAGAACTGTCAAATTGAGTACATTCTATTTTAGTTCTGTTTTTCGCCACACGTATAAATGGATGTGTCAGAGGATAAAGTGTCGCGCGTCCGCGCGTCAACATCATTTACGCGGGTGTCGTGAACGACCAGTGATTACCCGTAATTTATGCCTCTTGCTCTGGTAATTTATGTTTTTATTTTGACGTTTTCGATGTATATGATTGTGTTTGTTTGTTGATGAATTCTGTCTTCTGAATTATGTAATAAGGCCCGATCTGTACAGTTATTGAAACTGAAATAAATTTTGCGATTTATGAAAATTGCTAAATTTACTTTCGTTTCATTGTTTCTCATCTGTGGTTAGGTTGAATTAGAAACACAAGTTACATTTATATTATTCCTCATATTTCTAGTAGTCTTATCACTTATATTTATTGATACCATTTTTTTTACATTTGGAATGTAAAAAAAACCTGAATTTGTTTGTATATTGTTTTATTTGACTATCATCAATCGATGCCTCCCACGTAAGTTGTTGTAACCCCAAAAATGCAATTTTACAGGAGAGCGTTTTAAAGATACTTTTTGCGATACAAGCCACATTTTTCAAAGAATCTTTTCAAAATTCGGTATGAGATTATAGTTTTTAATATGTTATCGTTTACTACATTACTTTATCATTTTAACGGTTTCTTCAATTTAGTTGTTGCAACGGTTCACCGCGACATGAGGTCCTAGCAAAATGTTGTAACTATCACTTACGTTATTATACACGGGAGTTCAAGAGCCGATTTTGAACATATATGATATTTACATCATGTTATAACTTACTTTTACATATCTAGCATCGGCGTAAAATGTTGTATATATCACTTAACATAAAATATTTTTAAAATTAACAACATAAATTGTTGTATAGGATCAATACCACATTTTAAATGGTTATCATGTCAGTTCAAGATAAGATTGTACGGAATAGTAATTACTAGAATATTAAATTAGCGACTTAAAAATTACATGAGAGGTGCGACCGGCAGCAAATTCTGGAATTTGCTGCCGGTCGCACCTCTCATGCAATTTTACACACGATTACGCTGGCGTAATCTGTGATATATGTCACATACAACAGGCGCGCGTGCGCTTTTCCCCGTTGTAAACCATTGCAAGTAATAAATACTACAGTCTACGCTGGAATCGTTCGAAACATACAACATTATACGTTTCAAAAGTACCTTAAATAATCGTTTTTTTGGACTTTTTGTTTTTTTGTAGGATAGTTTACATAAAATTAGACACTTTTACATAAAAAAACCCAAAATCGCCATTTTGTGGGTTACAACAACTTACGTGGGAGGCATCGTCATCATCAATAATTCAGCCGAAACACTGACTATATTCAAAATAAAATTATTTGCAATAAATTAATTTATAATCTATATTTAAAATCTTTGTGTTAGTTTTGTTTTATAGCACCGATAAGTTTTAAATACAATTTAAAATTATTAATACCTTTTGCCTAGCGGGCTAGTATTATAAAATGAATAAAATATATTCGTATTTGAGGCTTTGGCTAAATTCAAACAGCTACATTTCCGAAACTAATTGTATGGATACAATATCTAATAGGATTTTGTATTGAAACAGGATATTGTGTGTCTTCTAACCCATGCAAGCGTACAATGCAATCTGCCAGACGTTAGACGTCAGGGTGAAGTCAAGTTTTAATCTATTTCTCTTGTCTAGTTTTTTGTAGGTTGTTGTAGGTTTAAAGCAAGAACTTTCTAATATAATTTTCACTAAAGCAAGAGTTTTCAAGTAAATAATGTTACTTGAAGTAGGTAAAGGTTGAACTAAGAAAGTGTATAAGTAATGACATTACGATAAAGCTGCCGCTTAACTACGAGTCATCAGAACAAATTGAATAAAATTATACTGTCAATTTTGATTCTAGATTTGTGCCTAGTTTTTTTTTTATGTTGCGAAAACTCTGACTCCGGTAGTGAATTCCCCTTCTTAGCTGTACGCATAATGAACGTGTTCCCAAAACGTTTTGTACGTATGGTGGATAGTTCCTTGTCTAATACAGATCTACTGTATATTATGTCTAAAATGTGTAAGCCCTTTTTTTGTCCGACTATACAACTTAACAGTGCTCATAACTGGTCTAATAGGTATGGAATTTGTCTTTGAATTTCACTTAGAGAATTATAGTGAATTTAAATAGTTTTGGTGTTTTAATAATATTTCTGCCTAAACCTTTGGGGAACCTTTAGTTAACTATAACTGACGCATAAATCCGTGTAATGTCAATAACGTAAAATCATGAATTTTAGCCGTCAGTTTGATCAAGGCTGTAAAGTCAAGCCACATTACTCTAGCTATATTCAACAAATCTCATACCATTCTCTATATACTTCCTACTTAAGCTTATCCCAATTTTCTCCTTGTTCTAGGCTATGGCATCATTCCTCTCAAGATTCCGTCATCGCCAGCCACGCATTGCACCCTTCACACGACTGTCGGCTGTGTTGGCAATGACGAGTGCACTGCTAAGAGTCACAGCGTCATACGCTTGCTTGGACCAGTGAGAGACGTCATAGTGAGACCTGCTCGCCATCATTATCGGCCTGGGGAAACAAGTAAGTAAAGTATTTTTTTGACGAAATATTGCTTGAATTTAAGCGTTTCCTTCGGTACTTATCATACGTGTTTGATTTCTAAACACTCGATTTAAAATAAAGGATTTTAAAAGTTTTATCTATGGCGTCCGTAAACTAATACATTATTTTCTTTTCCCACCTTAGAGTTTTAAATTGATAATGAATCGGAAAAAATAATTTAGCTACTTTCACTCGTTCGATCGCTATTTTGATATACTAACTTTGTTATATCGCTTAGGTGATGTTCGATCGTGGGGTTTCTTGGGAAGTACTTCTAAATAGCATAAAGTATTTTTGTTTTTGCTTTCAAATTATAACCAGCAAAAATTAACTATACTATCTTAACTGCTATTCTCAATCATTCTTGTTTTATCATTACAGCTTGATAAAGTACAGTTTTTTATTTTACTAACTACAGTTCCAGATTGCATTTAGATAAAGATTAATTTACAAAATTTTTCAACACCCCTATATTTCTGTTGCCAAGAAAATTTCTTTATATTTTTCTGTACAATACATTCACATAGAAACATTAATTATTGCGTAGGTAAATACATACACAAGTATAAATATGGTTATGCGATAAGAGTTGACAGAGTGACTTCACGTCCCACGGCACTCGTGACTAATTTGTTCCGTCCGTGTATTGACATGGGTCAAACTCGTGCTGTTTGCTTACCTAAAATATACATTGAAAAAAAACAAGAAATAGCAAAATTAAAACCTTGGCCTATTTTACTTGTAAATTCAGCTTGTGTAACCTCTGAATATAGCAGTGGTGGCCGAGTGGTAATGACCCCGACTTACCTACGAGTTGTAGTTTACAGGTTTAAACCCAGCCAGGCGCATTACTTTGTGTGTGTATTTTATCACCACTACTCTCAAAACGAAGCAAAAATTCGATGCCATGTGACATCCACCAATCCGTACTGGGTCCGCGTGGTGGAGTGTGGTCCATTCCCTCCTCTCTTAGAGAGGAGGCCTGTGTCCCAGCAGTGGGAACGTTAATTAATGATGATAACCTCTGAAGGGAAACGGAAACGGTGACTCAAAATACGGCTGGGTTTTAGTCAGTAAAAGTCTGACATACCCACCCATTCGACCCAAAGTGATAGAAATGATAAAATGCTTTCATGCACCAGCATGACCATTTTTCAGTCCTTCGATGTGCGCAAAACAAGCTATGGAATGAACAAACCATTACTCGCTAACCATAGCTTGTTTTGCGCACATCGAAGGACTGAAAAATGCAAGCTCTTAAAAAACTAGTGCGCCTCACCATCAACGATTGCATTATTGCTTGGCTGCTGCGGTTTTCCCCCGATTATAATTTAGGTGTTGTCAAGGCTAGAGTGAATGGGCTCTTAATAAACTAGTGCGCATCACCATCACCGATTGCATTACTGCTTGGAATCTTTGCCTGCATAAGTGTTGAAAATTATACCAAAGGAACCTACTTCATGGATAAAAAGATACTTTTAGTTTTCATAATGTTAGTGTGATAAAATTATTCCATTTTATGCTATGATAAGATTTTAATAGATAAGTTCAGGGTAAACACCTAAAGAAGCTTTAACGGCCTCTCTTTACACTCTGTACAAAGGAAATAATAATATCCTCATTAAGATTCTGACGACGTTCATAAAAACTCCTAATTTTCCTCACGCCCAAAAATTACACTCAGCATAAAAATAAATATATTTTACAGCTATCTTTTACTGTGCGTCCATTTCGACACAAAAAAAAAAACATTTTCATTACATATTCATATTTAAAGTCTTTCAACATTAAATTCGTTAAAACTCGTAAATTCCTTTCTCGATTCCCCCAATTTTGGAATTTTCCTTTTCGAATATACGTTTATGTAATACTTCGGACATTTTTCCTCCATAAAACAGACAGTACAAATGAGTTTTGTTTTATTTTAAAGTTTACTGCCCATAAAATGGTGGAACTCGGGCGGTCGTACAGAATTTAATGGTATTAACGCTTAGCTGCCACCAATAAACGCTGAAAACTTGAAAATGTTGTACACGGGCTGGTACCGGGGATCGGCTTGTTTTAGGAAGCTGTTTGTGTTAGTGTTGCGTTAATTGTCTTGAAGTAGATTTTCTTAGCTTTTGTACAACAATTTAATGAACTGTACGTGCGTAATTAGGTTACATGAAGTTGTATACAATTTTCCGTTATTAAATAATTTGTAATTTTTGTCGCTTTTGGTCGCTTACAATGGGCCTCTTATGAGGCTTCTTAGAGTCTTCTTATGAGGCCCATTGTAAGCCACTCAAATTGCAATGGAAAGGGCTATGCTCGGTGTATCCTTGCGTGATTGAATAAGAAATAAAGATATCCGCAAGAGAACCAACGTTGCCGACATAGCGAAAAAAATCGCTAAACTTAAGTGGCAGTGGGCAGGACACATTGCACGCAGAACAGATTGCCGAAAGGTTCTGGAGTGGGTCCGAGCACTGGGGCCAAGCCTTTCTTTCAGAAAGAGACCCTACTGCTTTGCTGACAACTCTTTGAGGCACGCGGGAACAGAGCACGCCGTCGACGACTTGGGCTTGGTCCGGACTTTTACCAGACAACCGTTGAGCTACCCATTGCTTACTTTCCGCCTTCCGGGTACCGTTTTTTTTTTCATTTAGGGGTATGGAACCCTAAAACAAAGAATAAATACAGGTACAGATATAACATGCTACTACTATTGAAGTAGTACGAGTACACATCAAGTTTATTCACATAATTGAGTGCACACAACCACAAATCGATGCACTATTTACACTTACTAAGAGCACCTGACGTTTACACGCGATTCGATACTCGCACTCGACTCGCTGAGTGTAAATCCGACTATTTATGTGTGTGCATACAATTGACACGGTTTATGCAGTGGGATGTAGGTTACACTGAATTGTGTAGGAAATTTATCCTTTGTGATAAATATACGTGGATGCAAAAGTTTTCAACCTCAATGTGAGGATTACAGGACTTGTAAATAAAAGCATGTAGTTGTGCATCTTTTGTGTTTTCTTAGAATTAAACTTGAAACGAAACTGAAAGAAACAATAAAATAATTGGACGAATTTTGGATGCCCTTTGAGTTTTCTTTTTAGGTTTTTTTTACCCGAATGTACGTATTATCTTATCTGTATTAACTATAATAATGTAAATAAACCAATAATAGTTGTAAAAAAATATATATAATCATTATTATATATATTTTTTTGTGTCCAGTGTAGCAGTAGTCCACGGTCCGCACTTTTCCAGTGCGCCTCAAGGAGTTGTCAAAAAACTGTAGGGACCCAGCCGGGTCGAAGCCTCCTAAGGCCATGGGTTGATGCAATAAAGAATATATCTATCTACCTATTAAAAAAACCACATCATTTTGATGCAGTTTTTGCGTTACATAGTTTTAAAGATCTAAGCATACATAGGGACAGACCGCGGAAAGCGCCTTCACTTTATACTATGTAATTATAATTATATTCAGAGCAGTATTCTGTCTCTTGCTGACACAAAATCGTGTAACCGTTGACACATACTGCCTGTTATTCTCCTAATTAACAGAAGATCATTATATCGAAAATGCTTGAACATGACTATTTCATCTCATTTCCTGCGAAGGATTTCTTGATAATTTTCCTTATTATTTTTCCTTAACAACCTCTTACATAAAGATAGATTCTGTATTACTAATAATATATAATTATATAGTAATTTGATAATCTCTTGTTGCCACCTACGATACTTTTCTTGTCGTCGACGGCGCGCACTGTTCCCGCGCGCTTCTAGGAGTTGTCAGCAAACTGTAGGGGCCCTACAGGGTCGAAGCCTCCTGGGCCAAGGGTTGAAGCGAAAGCGTAACACCAGGGCCTGGGAATAAGGCAAGGAAGGAATGTGGTAGGTTTTTTAGTCAGTAAGAGTCTGACACTGTTTCCCACTCCGCCCAAAGGCGGGATTCGTCATTCGATGATTTTTACCTACCATAAAAAAACCTACGATACGTTTCTTGGTACTTTCTGCTAAGGCCTATATTTAGTACTGAATCCCTATGACTTTTTAATTAATATTCAAGTAATTTTCAACATTGAAAGGTCTTCCACAAGATTATTTTTTGGTCAATGTTCTATTAAGTGAGGAGAAGAGAGACGCAAAAGATTGTTTGTTGTAGCACTCGATTATGGCCAATATCCAATAGTGGACGTCTTTCGGTTTTTTTTTAATGTTTAATATGAAATGGCCAAAGATATATGGCCAAAAAACAAAGAAAATTGTCCAAAGATATATAGTCCAATCTTCAAAGCCTTGAACCAGGGTACCGGAGTTTGGGTTTTCGGAGTTTTATAGGTTGCTTTTTGGAGAGTGTGCGCGGGAATTACATGATTTAATTCCACAATCCCATTTATTTTATTGGACAACCCGACGCACGGCGAATATCCATCCCTTCGTTGTTGAAACCTCTATGGTTTGGACTAAGCGTTTCGCTTCGTCGTTTATTCCGCGCACTTCAAGAGATTGAAACAATCTGCCTGCTGCGGTCTTCCCGTCCTATTATAGTCTGGGTATCTTCAAGGCTACAGTGAATAGGCTCTTAATCAACTAATGCGCCTCACCATCAACAATTGCATCACTGTTTACCAGCGAATAAAAAAAGGTTTTATTTTCCCTCTCAGAGCACTAATTTGGTGCTGCTTTTTATCCTTTTTTTAAACAAATAAATATATTTTTTTTCTTTACTTCGATACACATCTAAATCTCATATTCATAGTCTGCATACGTTATTTTGCACGGCAGAAAGTTCTAAAGTTGTACCTACAATGAGGCTAAAATTTACAGTTCGACTAAGTTTGGCACGAAATTCGACATCGATGTTTTTGCATGCACGGATGAACTATCGACTAAATTTTCGATAGAGTTGCATGTGTGTTACTGCAACCTAATTTTACATACTGTTGTTAAGTTTGGCGGTTAGTTGGTTCGTGGTTTCAAATTGTTTTATATTTTAACGTTGTGTGTTATTTAAGGATGAACTTTACCAGTATATTTTCAGTAATATCGAGAAAATAACAAAAATGTCATCTTTGAGCTAAAATGCCATTAACTGATCCTTTTTTTATTTGTTTTAAATTAATGCTTGACTGCGATCCCAACTTAATGGTCAACAGTGATGATATCGTGGTGATCGTTAAGTTTTTATCACTACGGTAATGACTCAAGATAAAAACCAACAGTTTAATCGTTCAACAAAACATTGTTGTACTGTTGAACTGTACAACTCACTCAACTGTTATAGTTGGTTAAACTGTTGTATTAAAATGATTAAAAAAGTTAGCTCTAGGAAATCCTTTTGTATCATGAATCCGATCGAAAACATGCAAAATTATACAAGATGGTCAAACCTAGAACCACACAATTGAATCATCTACATCTCATACGACAAGCAGAGCAGCATATATGTATGTGAGTTCTTAACTTTTTAACTAGATCTTTATGCAATATAAAATAACGTACGTAACGTATAACAATAACGGTAATTTGCGAAACACCAACTTCACCTCGAACTTTCGATATCGAAATTCCCAGAACGCCTCTCAACTAGTTCCCACCACTACAATGACGTCAGCAGGTCCTGACAACACTGTTTTCTAAGGTACAAAACACTTCATTGTACCATGCAAAACACTGATACTGAAATTTGTATGTCAACGTAGCCAAACTTAGGCTACCAACTTACTCGTACTAACACGAATTCGCAGTTAGCCGCGTAACTTGAAATAATTAATTGAGAAACTGTTACGTATGGTGCCCTAGTAAATTGTTAATAAGGATGTTTGGAACGTTTTGGAAAATGTGGAACAAGATTTGGAAAATGTTTTCTAAAGTTTGTTACTGGATTTTTAGTATATTTACCCACGGCAAAATTTTGATAGTTTAATTACATGGAAGGTCGATCCGGTACATGATACACTATCGATTTGTAAAGATAAACTAAAAAAAAACAAAGTATTTTTTTTTCTAAAAGTTGAATTAATATACGCGTGTATGAAATTAAATTCAACCTGAGCTACCAAATATGACATAAATATTTATCGGAACAAACAAAGAGAATATATTTTTTTTGAAAATCATCTTCAGAAGACTTTTTTCACGCGGAAGAATTCGCTATGAAATGTCTAATAAATAACAATAAACATTTCAGAATAATTTTGATTTTTTAACACAATAATAATAGTAAAAGGAAATCATCAAAAATCTAATATTATAAAGACAAAAGTTTGTGTTTTTGTGTATAAGTGGGTACTTATATTATTACTTTACACTTAACGAGCTGAACAATTTTCGATGAAACGTGGTACACGGGTAGACCATATACTAGAATAGCACTTATGACCCTTTCTTATCTCGGGTGTATATTCCTTAGGGATAATTTCATACTATCATGCGGGTAAAATCACTGGCAATAGCTAGTGAAGGTAAGTTGTATAATCACATGGTAATCCTTTCAGCCTATCCTCGTCAGACCTTGGTATTTCCTTCAGCATATCTTGGCTTACCATCTGTCTTCACTCCATTAATTCTAAGCATTTAGGCCAGTAATGACCAAGATAACGCCTTAGTAAGGAGATAAAATTTGTTCTAAGACACCAAATGTGTTTGTGGCGGACGGTGGTTTGGCACGCGATTTGTTTGTTGGGGATTTGAAAATAGGTAGGTCACCTATTTCTCGTAAAAACATTAATAAAATAGGTGATGATGTGTTCAGAAAAGAAAATTGTCACAAGGAAACACTTCTGGGTTAAAAAAACATTTATTTATTTATTAAAACTCTATGCATATAACACTGTACAAACGCGGACTTAATAATAATTCTTTATTAATGCCTTAAGCATTTTCTCCCAATCAACCGTAGGGTGGTGCAGAAACAACATGGTAGGTACAACTTAAAAAGATAGACAAAAAGAAAAAAAAATCAAAATATAATAATATATACATAATTAGATACATACATATAAATACTACGTCTGTATCTGGTTAGTTTGATTATAATCCTATCGACACAACACTCGACGAAACGACTAATTACGCGCGCAGGCAAGACATTGAAACGACAGTGACAAATGTTTGTAATTTGACGTGTTTTTTGTAGCCTTACATATTCTACAAACTATCCATAACATTTTTGATGGATACCATTTTAAAATACATCTCTAATAATGACTGCCTAAGTTTTCTCCATAGAGCTAAATTCATCTAGAGCGTCTACAGAATTTCAATATTATAAAATTCCAAAACCATAAATAACCTCTCAACCACACTGACTGAACCCATTCCTATTCAAACTGAGGATCAAACAATACCTAAACATATCATAACTATTGCTTTCGCTTCAAGCATTGCAAGCGAAAGCAAAATCATACATATTTATGAGCTTGAGATATGAAAACTTGGAGAATACGATGAGAATTGATAATTTTCTCATACTTTTCAAATCTATCCCTGCGTGGATAATAGGACAAATTATACATCAAGCCCTTGTTATCCGACGGGTTAGGGAATGTTGGTATAAATTAATTTTGAAATGAGGGTAGCTAAAGGTCATATTTCCATGTACTCGTTCAGCTCGACTCCTTACTGACAAATTCGATTAAATTTTACTGAATATCGTACTAAGTCTTCTATTTCGCTTTTTACGTTATACATTTTTTTTTTTATTTGACATAAACTTGCTGCGACCTGCTTGCTTGACTGCGATCGAACTTGATTGTCAGACTCATTAATACAATCGTTAATAGTTAGGCGCACTATAGTTTAGTAAGAGCATATTCACTCTAACTTTGAGGTCAACCAAAAAAAAAAATTAAGTATCAAGTCAGTATAAAATTTAAAGTAGGTATCTATAGCTCCATTTGAAATAAAACTTTTCAAATTTAAAGCGTTTTTATCACCTAAGATGGAAGATTCCTACTTAATCAGATATTTTTAATTAATATACTTAGCACATTATGTTCCATTGCTGTCCGAAGGCCTCAGAATCATAATCTGTGACGCATTTTTCAAGTTCGGTGGGTTGTGCTGGCGGTGTCATTGCGGCAGACGCCAAAGCGTATTAAAACTGTAATAGTCAAAACTGGTATAAAACCTTATTGGTCATTATGTTTTAGCTGCTCAATTTTTGTCACGCGCAAGTACATTCGTGTATGGAGTATTGCTCTCATTTTCGGGTTGAATCTGCTAATACCAGCTTGATGAACTGGAATCGATGGACAGGCGGTTATAAAACAATAGTATAGCATCAGCCTTATAATATTCCCACTGCTGGGATTCAGATCTTCTTCCTAGGAGAGGTAGATGGGCCGTAATCCACTACACGGGCCTAATGCGGATTGCTGAATGTCACATGTCTTCGAATTTTAGGTTCAAGCACATGCTTCTTTACGATGTTTTCCTTCATCGTTTTGACAGCAGTGGTGATGAAATAAATTACACAAATTAATACGCCTGGCTGAATTTGAACTCGCGACATATTACTCATAAGTCGGGGCCTTTACCAATAGGCCACCACTGCTCACACTCGGCCACCACTGCTCATAATGTGATAAAATAAATTACACAAATTAATGCGACTTACTACTCATAAGTTGGAGCCGTTATCACTTGGTCACCACTGCTCACAATTCTCACTATTTTTTCTAAAAACAACTGTTGCCTTCTCAAGACATTATTTCACATTCCTCTTCATTCTCCATCGTCAAACAAAGGTACATAAAACTCATCTAACCCATGATAATCACCTACAAAACGAGAGAAAAGCACTCAAGACCATTCGCGGTACTAAAGCAAGCGTTTGACGCTTCATAACGTTACACAGAAATGTAACAGAGAGCAATTTACGTTAATAATGACTTATCGTAAAAGTTTACGTGTATAAAGCAAAATGGTGGGCGCGGACTGTGTCGAATATTTGTTATTTTTATTCATCATCAGCCTAGCGTATGTCCCGGTTGCTACCTTGGCTTTCACCTCGGTGCCCGGGGTCCGCTTTCCTTCCTAGTCGTCTCCACTTCGCTCGGTCTTTTGCGTCCTCTGCCTTAAGCCCATTTGCACGCATATCGTCCCTTACGACGTCGATCCAACGCCTCTTAGGCCTACCTCGTTTACCGGGTCCCGGCGGAGGCGGCATGGCGAGGCATCTGTTACCCACGTAGTCTGCCGGTTTTCGTAAAACGTGGCCATACCAGCGTAAGCGACCCTCCTGCAGTTTATCCGCTATGTCACGGACCTGAAGGCTGCCCCGGATGCGGGAGTTCTTAATGCGGTCTTTCCGCGAAACTCCAGACATCCAGCGCAGCATATTCATTTCCGTGACACGCAGGCTTTGCTTATGTCGCTCAAGTACAGGCCACGCTTCACTGCCATACAAAAGGACAGGCCTAATGATGGTCTTATAGACCTGTCCTTTGAGCCTAACCGGCATTTTGGGGTCACAGATTTGTTATTTTTATTGCTGGCTATTATTTTTTTCGGCAAATAATATATCTGTAACAGGCTTCGCCCTGTTAATGACAAAATAATAATTAAATTGATACTAAATTTTTATATTACAGACCAGGTTTGATTAAAGAAATTAATCAAGCGTTATTGCTTAGGTATCTTCTATGATACGTACCAAGTTTTATTTTTTATGGTATTGGAGACTTTCTCGATTGGGAATGTCCTGATAAGAGGACGAATACGGTCAAATGCTTACTCTGACTGAACAGTTCCACTCAAATCTGTTCTTTTTTTTTCAAAAGACCCCCTCTGACACTAGTCTGCGTAATTCTCATAGGATTTGACCCCTAAAGGTTTGCTGTAGGAAATTTTACCCCCGAGTTTAATGTTTTTTAGAGTATTTAGCCACGAAACATCTGCCTCATCTAGTTTGCACCACAATGATGTATATAAATATTAGAATTTAAGTCACTAAATAGATCACCTCGTTTCTTCTTAGCCCCTTGTACCGGGGCCAGACCTTCTTTTCAGAAGCTGATCCATAGCCCCATTAGGCTGTGGTCCTGCTGACAACTCCTTAAGGCACGAGCCTTAACGATTTGGGCTCGGTCCGGACGGTTACCAGACTATCGGGCGACAAGCTGCCGTTGCTGGCTGTCCACGATCCCGTGTCTACGGTGGCTGGGACGTGGGAGCCGTTGCTTCACGCGTGCGGCCTTCTCCTTTGCTAGCATTACTACATCGCAATCCTTAAAGAATTTGTTACGCCACTTTTTAATCCATCTAAAACACTATAATAAAATCGCTTTAAAGGGCTACTGTTACTACTATTTGACGTTAAAAAAGTGATGTTTCTAAATTTAATTAGAACCAATAAATTTTAAATCTGAAACAGTTTTATCTAATGATATGGCTTTTAGGTAACTCGTTAGCAATAAACATTTATGCTCACGTGATTTCGAAATTCAATTCAATGCCAAAGCTAGTGGCAACGTTCCTTTGATAACTATATGTTAAATAGAGTGAGTTATGTGAATATATGTATAGAATAGAATAGAACTGTGGATCAAAGGAGCTACCCACACTCAATAGGTATAACAATAATACGATGCCTGATATGAGGGAATAAATAGATTGGAGCGTCTCTACGGACGCATTGTTCAAGTTCAGAAGCCCTTACCGCTTTAGCTTACCTAGTATTTGTATAAGATTACAATATCAGTGGATGAGCCACAGAACGGAGGCGTATCTAGCATTGCAAATGAGTTGACTTAGGCTGGAGATACAGTGGCGTGCCAAACGTCTGTAGTTTGTATAGGTATTTAAGTTAAAATATTGTACAATCGATGCAAATGGGCACACTTTGTCTACACTTTGCCTTTGTCACTTTGTTTTTCTTTGCCACTCTGTCTTTGTCAATTTATCTTTGTTTTAAGTTGTAGTGTCAAATTAGGTGAGATGTAATCCAACACGAGCCTATATATAATAATAATAATTAAACCCTGATTATAAGTAACTAAGTAATACAAGTCTGTCACCTAAAAATTACAATTTAAGAAGCACTGAAAACATTCTAACACAGCCTAAAGCATTAATTTTTGTTCATTAATATAATATTCCACAACTGTCACACAACGTCGTCTAGTCCCAAGCTAAGCAGAGCTTGTGTTATGGGTACTAGACAACTGATAAACATACTTATATATTTCTAAATACATAGGTACATATCATAGATAAATTACACCCAGACACAGATAGAACAAATGATTGCGCTCATCACACAAACATTTGTCCTGGGTGGGAATCGAACCCACGACCTCCGGCATAACAGTCAGAACCATTAACCACTAGACCAACAGGCCAGTCAATGGCCATTCAACTTTGTGTTACTTTAACTACCGTATTTTATGTACCTGCGACCCTAAAACTCGGCTTAGATTGTTATGAAGCGTACCCCAAATTAATGTTCGACGATATTGTTTCTGTAATCAACGATTTTTCTATTGCAACATTAATTAAAACTTTTGCTGCGAAATACGTAATGAATTTCTTTGGGATTTTATTACTTAGCTGTTTGGGGTTGTAGGTACGAAGTGCACGTAAATCATTTATGATATTTATTTTGCAAATACGTTACGAAATAATACTTTTACACGGAATTTTTTTCTCAGTTCCTAGCTGACTGAGTATTCTGAGAAGAAACAATTAAACAAACGCAGAGTCTTTTTCAAAATCTGTACAGCAAATGATTAAACGATTTTATTATATATTTTTGGTGTGCAAAACTTATATAAAACTAGCTTTTACCCACGGCTTCGCCCGCGTGGTATTGGGGTTGGGATTGGGGTTTCCGGGATAAAAAGTTGCCTATGTCCTATTCCGGAGTGTATGCGATACCTGTGCCAAATTTCATCCTGATCTGTCCAGCCGTTTTGGCGTGATTGAGTAACAAACATCCAAACATCGTAACGTTCGCATTTATAATATTAGTAAGATACGTAGTAAGTATAACATTCGGTATCTGGGTTGAGCAAAGTGTTACTTACAAGATTATTCCAGAATATAATTTATCTAAAAGTGTTTTTTAAAGCGTAATCCCCGCAAATTTTCTTTTCATACAAGTAACTATTGTAAAACGTGCAATACGCTCGCAGGATGCAGAGCGTTATCAAGGACAGTAGCTCCGCAAGCGGAGCAATCACGCATGCGTGATAAAATACGCAAGATATTAAAATACCCTTTAACCAGAAACACAAAACTTAAATCTAAATGAAGTACAACTCCGCAAAACTCTTTCGGAAATAGAGTCATAATATAATGCTATGTAGGCCCTCTCTTAGAGGGAGGCCTGTGTCCCAGCAGTGGGAACATTGATAAGGCTGATAATGATGATGTAGGCGCATATATAGTCTTTTTTTTCCCTAGCCATTAATACCCCATTGCTGGACATATGTCATTGACTAGTGCAATATGGCACTATTGCACTAGTCAATCTTTGATTTATAAAATACTAGCTTTTGTCAGCGGCTTCGCCCGCGTACATAAAGTATAGCCTATGTCACTCAGGAGTAAAGTAGCTTTCTATTGTTGCTAAAATTTTTCCAATCGGACCAGTAGTTCTAGAGATTACCCCCTACAAACAAAAAAACATAAAAACAAAAAAACAAACTTTACCTCTTTATTATATTATATAGTGTAGACTATACACCTAAAATCTCGTCAATAAAATTGAACATTCAACGAGCGATCATATTGAGAGTATAAATAAAACTTTCGAGTACCGTAATTATAGATATAACAGAAAGATTACATGTGCGAACGCTAGCGTTCGATTGGGCTCAAGGGTTTAACTGAATCAAAAATAAATAGGTAACTTCTAGGAAAGTGTGCTCTTACATAAACCACTAATGCTTACCAGCAGGCGAGATAATGGTCAAACGAGAGCCTATCAATAATGAAAAAGAACTTCATTTTATCGCATGTCCGATTGTAAAGAATTGCCAACAACGGCCTTGTTCCAGCCAGCAAAAAAAAACCTCATAAATTATTTTATAAATGGGAAGTCCATTGACCATTTTCAATCACGAAATTATATTGATTTTACTTTAAAATGCTTCTACTGAAATTCGGGCAGGTAGGTGGGCCAAGTTACTAATTAATTTAATATCTACCTTATAAAGTTAATTATCTACTTTGGTACAAAATGTTAAATAATTTTGATACATTTTGATGTCGGTAATTTGTAAGCCTTGGGCTACAAGAAATTTAAGTGGAACTAGGAGTCGCCCGTGTAATTTCCCTTCTCTGAAACTCCTTAGTACTTAATATAAAAAATAATGAGGTGTTTAGCCACAATTTAATTACATTATAATCATCGTTCTTTAACTTTTCATAATTATTTATGGTATCAAGTTATTTTTTTCTTTAATTTTTTAAAATAAAAATTACACAAAATAAATACACACTAATATTATAAAACGAAAGGTTTTGATACTTGTACTTCTTTACGTTTAAACGGATTTGGATGAAATTTCGCACATGTAGACGTATCTTGATATAAGTAAGCAAGTATAAATTTATTTGTTTAAACATGGTGGACATGATATATTTCATGCAAGATAGTAATGATATTTATATCTAAGCTCTAACATGTTTAGCCGCATGCATAGCGTATAATATACTTTTTAATCTAGAAGGGATATAACTGTTTTCTACTTTAACGCGAACAAAACCGTAAGAAGATGCAGATGATCAGAATATGAAATAAGGTAAAAATCACATTCCGGTGAATCGTTATTTTTATTATTATGAGCCCCTTGTGTCTCACTTCAGGGCAAAGGTCTCCTTTCCGTCACTCCAATTTTTTTGCCCTTAGCCACTCGGTAAATTGTTGTAAGGCATAATAACATCATCATCATCATCATCAGCCTTTTTAATGTTCCCACTGCAGGGACACAGGCCTCCTCTCTAAGAGAGGGAATGGGCCGTAATCCACCACGCGGGTCCAGTGCGGGTTGGTGGATGTCACATGTCTTCGAATTTTTGGTTCTAGGACATGCCGGTTTCCTCACGATGTTTTCCTTCACCGTTTTGAGAGCAGTGGTGATGAAATAAATTACACAAAGTAATGCGCCTGACTGGGTTTGAACCCGCGACCTACTACACACAAGTCGGGGCCTTTACCACTCGGCCACCACTGCTCTGCATCGCATAATAACATCGCACTATCGCATAATAACAACAACAACATTTTTTTTTTGTTACAGTAACGTTCTGGATCCTGGCTCTAGACCATGACTTGCGACTGGTTCGTGGGGAGCTGGCATACGTCGCGCTAAGTGACCCTGCTGGCACCAAGGTTGCTATATGGGAACAGCTTTCTATGGATGAAGGTAAGACTTGTGTTTCACTGTTCATATCAGCTTATTTGTCTGTTTAAGAATAAGATGCTACTAAAACACGAGATTGAATAAGCCTCGTATGTGTCTTCTTTGAGATGTGGCTGAGAAAAACAGGTTTCTCTGCCGTGCGGAGGCTGTAGCTTCGATTTGGTTTAGCTCAATAAAGATATAAACATATATCTAAGAGGCTTTATTAAATAAGTGAAGAGGTGTATCTTCTTTAATAAGAGGTCACTTTGAACTCGTACCACATTGAGTAAAAAAAAACCTTTTAGTTTCTTGAACGTTATGTAGTCTAGTAAGCCCCTTATCGTCATAGTGATAATTTTCAAACGAGGTCTGAAATCTCTCGTACTGCAGGTACACATGTTATATCATAGTTCTATTCTTCACTGTTTTTAAATAATTTAGAGAAATAAAATAATATTAGAATGAAATACCTTTAAATTAGTAATATAATACAATATATTCGACGACCATCACACATCGCCGTCTAGTCTCAAGCTAAGCAGAGCTTGTCTTATGAGTACTAGACAACTGATAAACATACTTACATATTTCTAAATACATACATTTTATAGATAAATTACACCCAGACACAGAACAAATGATCGTGCTCATCACACAAACATTTGTCTTGGGTGGGAATCGAACCCACGACTTTCGGCATAGCAGTCAGGCTCACAAACTACTATGCTGACAGGTCAGTCAATTATATCAATTTTCGAATAAACTTGAAAGTATCAAGTTGACAAGTTGACTGACAAGTTGACAGTTGATACTTTTCAGTTTACATAATCCTATGACGTAATTTATTCGATCATCATCAATAAAAAAAAAAAACATGGCAGCTACTGAAAATCATAAAAATGAAGATGTGAAAATTTCTTCTAATTACTTTCATTATTTTATGAGCTAAAATGAATGTTCTACGACTGCTTTTCTCCTAAGCTATTTCAATGGTAGGTATTTTTAATTGTTTTCGTATACACAGGAAAACATCTTATGTTAATAAACCAAAACAAGATCACATGAGACAACACACCACACAGGTAGTTCAACACAAACGACACCCATACAACGGCAAATAAACTAATAAAACAAGGCCAAAACAAAGTTACACATAGTCTCCCAACAAATCTCTAAGGGAGTTACGTAAATAATACTAACAGAGATGATCTGTGCCGTCCGTTAAAAGCCTTCTCTTGTACACACCTCAGGATTGAGATACCCTGCCGCTTGACAGATTCAATTTCCTAGGACAAAATACTTCAATGTTTAATGCTGGGTAAAGAAGCGCTGTTAGCTGTAGTTTGAATAGGATTCCGTTATATTTTTTTTTTGTTTCTAAAAATAAATTGTTAGTCAATAATATACGTAAGCAATGTGAGGTGTGCTTTTACGTGCAGGGTGACGAAAATGAACTTAATAAAGGTTCCAAATTGCCACAATAAAAAAAAACTAATACCTATATATAATACAAATTATCTTTACATGTATAGCTGCACTTAATGAAAGGGAATAAAACGGATGGGACTAAAATAGTAATAAATGTAAATATTGTAGAATGGATTGGAAGAAGAAAACCTGTAAAAAATGTTTACAATGTGTGTGGTATAAAAGTAAAGAGAATAAATGATAACGTAATGCAAGACAAGGAAAGAAAAATTGTATCGCACATACTCAGAGTAAAGTAGGCAACTAAGTAAAAACAAGTAGACGATGTGTTCAAAATTACTCTTATTTCTAGTAATATTTACATTTTTATTACTTATATGACGACAATCTTGCTGGCCAATACTTTCGTAGGCAAAACATATCTCTAGTTAGTAGATAATGACTAAAGATATTTTTGGTCCAAAAAGATGGACAGGTCAGGTTCGCTTTGCACAGGACACCCAATTGTATATAGGACATCTATGATGATTCTAGGGATCATGTCCCCATCATAGGTGATGATGATAGGTGAGACACCATCTTCAGTTAAGATGCTAATCCAATAGGAACTTCACTACCCTTAGTAATGAGAAATAATATTCGTAGAGAAGGAGTTAGTAGATATCGTAATTATGTAGAGTTAAGCGGTGATCTAACTTATTTTAACGTTACACGCTGCAAATAATCAACCTAACTTAAATTTTAACTAGAGATCAGACAAACTTCAAGAATTCTTATCAAATCTGAAACTTAATTAAAGTCGACGTTCATTAACTTCGGTGGCCCGCAAATGAGCTAGCTAAGTTCGTGTAATTATTTCACGTAAAATAGTTTGAGCGCCAATGTAATATAGTTAAACTAGAATATAAAGTTATGAACGGGTTGATGATTAAACGTTATTTTATCTTGTAGTTATTAACTTTTCTCATTTAAAGAATATATTATGATTAAATTTGTAATTTTGTGACTTGGAACAATGCACCTTGTGCTAATATCACTATCATTTACACATCATACAATAACAAATACACGTAAAATGTTTTTGAGATAATTAACAAAAAATTACCAAAACGTGATATTTAACCAAAAACAAACAAATATTGAAAACGCTAAATAGCTTACGTAACACTACACTCAATTTAATAAAAAATAGCAAAAAAAGTACGTAACAAGAAATTTAAAAACCATTACCCATATTACAGAAAGCTGAATACGCAAACGTAATAAAAATAGCAAATATATCAAAACCCATTTTATTAAAAGCCTTTATAAAAACATGCTCAATTTATAAAAGCAATCCTAATATCTACAGTAGAATAAATTCACTAACTTTAAAATTTTACTAGTGGAGTAACGGAGCATAACAAAAAATAACTACGTCGTCTATATAAACAATAGCCCGAGTGAAATGAAAAGGCAAAATTAATTTCTCTTCAGTCATTTGCATCTTTATCAATAAAATTTTCACATGCACAGCAATACAAATTGCACGACAAACAGATTTGTGAACCAACCCAACTTGGTCTCCACATTGTATTTTTTTCTGTATATTTCCATTTGATGAAATCCCAGTACGAGTGCCAGAGACCAAGTTCCGCTGGTGGTTATCTAAAAGAATATCGCTCTAATTGTGAAGTAACTTTTGTTATTGTTTCTGCTTTTCGACTCAGTGGAAGTTATGAGGAACACTGCAAATGGCAGCCTGTTCTCCATTTTGTGTCCGTATCCGTATCAAAAAATAAATAAACTTTTTGCTTCTCGCGGTCCTAAGGAAACATTTTTGTTAAATATCACGTAGGTAGCGGGATATAATTAAAGGAATATTATTCTATGTTCAAACATTGTGAAGGTTTTAATGACTGCCGTTAATTAAATTTATTAAATACAATTGTTACATTTTGAGTACCTAGTTTCAATAAAACCCTACATATTTATGTTTGCGTGTCGTTGCATTCAGTGTTATTCCTTTAATACAATAACTTGTTTTGATTTTTCGTATCGCTTATGACTTTTTGTAAACTTGTTAGTCTTCTATTACAGTTTGTGTTTGTATTTTTTCTTCTGTCTTGCCTCTTTTTTTTTGCCACATCCAATAATAATGGAACGAAAGTCTATATTATATATATTGTATATTAACCTCATTATTATCATGTTTTTGCCTGCTGTTCCACGCCTCTTCTGTTCCACGAAAGGGAATAGTCTTTTCATTCATTGTGGGTTTCAATGCGAGAATTAGCCAAAATTCGTTCAAAGGTTGCTTTGAACCATTTCTAGTTAATACTTAATAAAGACATTTAAGTGGTTTCGCTTTTCCGTGTTTTTCTGCGACCCCATCTTACGAATATCTAATTATTATTTTCTTCTTTCAGCCTATTTTGTTCCGCTACAGGGCAAAGACCTATTTTTCCAGCTATATGCAAATTTTCAACAATCCCTGTCGAGAAAATATTGTTTGTAAATGTTAAGATCATAAATTCATCTTAGCTGTAGTCAACAAGCGTGACTGTCCGCTGCATCTCACTATTGAAAGCCTTTCCATGTCATCACCCATGCCAACCCCTGTCAAATTTTGATAGATTGAACTTCCTTTATAAACTTGAGTGACTTATAACTGGCAGATATTATTGAGAACATGTTTTGGTATAATTTAGACGATGTATAATTTTATGTATTGCTAGCTGCTGCCAGTGGCTATGCCCGCGTTAAAGTAGTTTTATTTATTTATTTTTAGAGAAAGCTGACAGACTAATAACATAGTTGTTTATTTTTATATATAGGTAGGGAAAATTGCTAATGAAAATCTTCCACTTATACATATCTTGTTACATATACTACGTTTATTGTTAAAAACTTAAAAGTTTTTTGGTTCCTCTTTAGGTGAGGATCTCTATTATTAGAAAAAAAAAACATAATGTAGTCTAAGTTACTCAATGAAGTAGTAGTTTTCTAATGGAGAAAGTTTATTTTTAGATTGGTCAATTACGTAAATTATAAATACTTCCCAACTGAATATGTTAACCAATATTATTTAGTAGTAAAAACGTTTAATTTAATTTTTTAATGAACCAAATTATGTCTAGCATATAAGTCCGACTGCTGGATCAAGTTCTCTCTCCATTATTTCATTGTTCCCGGTTCTAATCCAATTCTTGCCAATTCCTAACGAAGATACCTAAGTCGTCCTGTCTTTTTCTTCTTCATCTCTTTTTTCTTAACTTAATAATACTTGAAATATATGCCTTTTCCAGGCTAAGAGTGTGTCAACCTTATCGTACTACAGTATTGTACAACTAGGGATGTTAAAGCCAACGAAACACGTGTAAGCCCCGGATCAGGCTACAACAAATTTATTCATTACTGAATTCCCAAACAGAAAGTACTTTCCTGTAGCAATTTATCTTCGAAAAATAAAAAAGAACTCTAGTGATGCCGCCCTTCTTTAGATATACGGGTAATATTTTTACAACGATTTAAAAACGTCGATGTTCTCAAAGCAAACGATTTATCATAGGGACATGGGGTTCGTTGGGAAGACATGGAAATTCTGTTACCAAGAAAAGGGATCAAGTTTAGCTTTACCTGATTCGCATTCACTTCCCCATGCCTACCTTAATGCGATAACACAAAGCCTTCTGAAGGCGTTAGGGTGGTATTTGGGAGTATGACAAATCACTTTTAAAGGACGCGACTCAAAATTGCATTAATAAATTATAAAGTTTTAGAGGTTGAAGCGCCATGTTGGGTAATAAGAATACAATTATTATAATGAATTCAACAATAAGTACCTAATGCTTAAATTCTAAATTTAACTTGTCAAAGGCAAGTTTGTTATAAAAGTAGACCATGAAGTTTTTAGCCGGTTCTTCGCGATATGAAAGGATCAATTGGAAACGAGAACTAGCTTCTAATAATTTTAGAAGTCCCCCATGTAGGTCAATATTATTTTGATTGAGGATATTTTATGCTTTTCCTTCTTTTTGACGCCAGTGAAAACCGAGCGACCGATATTATAATTTCGATCTGTTTTGATCATTCTTGAATTAATATTTTTTAATGTAGATATATATATTTTCATTTTGACAACATCATGAATGATTTGCAAATACTTTTTTTTCTTTACTTAAAAAAAAAAACATCGCAAAACTTTGATCCCAAAAACCTAATATACAGCAATGTCAAGAGAAGTTAAGGCATAACCTTGTCAGAGTGTGAGCCGGGTCCCACTCGAGACATAGTTTGATTAATTACATTCGGACCCTCTTAAAAGTCACACGTCATAACTGATGACAAAAACTTTTAGTAGTGGACGCACGTATAGTTATAGAGGGCACTGATGTTTTTGTTGAGCATCTGCGTCCTTCGCTTTATGTATCATAATTCTCATTTTGTTGTAAGGTTTTCTAGGACATTTTTTGATTAATTTTGGTTAAAGTAGATATTTCGAGAAAAATATTGACCATTGTTTTGCTAGAAAAAAAAACTACACTGCCTTTTATTTATAAATTGTGTTTAGGTTAGGGTAGAATAGGGTAGGTTACAAACACTGAATGAGGCTTGTGTTTTCTAGTTACAACTCTGAAAAGAACATCAAAACAAATGAAACTGTCAAAGTCTCTTTTTATGGCAAATACTAGCTTTTGCCCGCGGCTTCGCTCCCGGCAACAGATTATTCTACTCTACCCTACTCTACCCTACTCTACCCTACTCTACCCTACTCTACCCTACTCTACCCTACTCTACCCTACTCTACCCTACTCTACCCTACTCTACCCTACTCTACCCTACTCTACCCTACTCTACCCTACTCTACCCTACTCTACCCTACTCTACCCTACTCTACCCTACTCTACCCTACTCTACCCTACTCTACCCTACTCTACCCTACTCTACCCTACTCTACCCTACTCTACCCTACTCTACCCTACTCTACCCTACTCTACCCTACTCTACCCTACTCTACCCTACTCTACCCTACTCTACCCTACTCTACCCTACTCTACCCTACTCTACCCTACTCTACCCTACTCTACCCTACTCTACCCTACTCTACCCTACTCTACCCTACTCTACCCTACTCTACCCTACTCTACCCTACTCTACCCTACTCTACCCTACTCTACCCTACTCTACCCTACTCTACCCTACTCTACCCTACTCTACCCTACTCTACCCTACTCTACCCTACTCTACCCTACTCTAAAAAAAAAAAAAAAAAAGTGTATCCTATGTCATTCTCCTGGCTCTAAACTACCTCCCTGCCAATTTTCAGCTAAATCGGTTCTAGCTGTCCCGGCAAACTTCGTTTCGCCTTTTTTTTTTTTTTCGTTTTCACCGTTTAAACCTTCCCTGAACTATCACGAATATTTCAAGACCAAAATCAGCCAAATCGGTCCAGCCGATCCCGAGTTTTAGCGAGACTAACGAACAGCTAATTATTTTTATATATATAGATATAATGTCTAAATTATAATATGTGAGCACCGTGCTGATTTGTGATTAAGATGGACTTTTGAGGGAAGAACCACATAGATTTGAGTAGACCTATTCAGGCATTACTACAAAAGTCAGGATCACTAAGGAGCTAAATGTCTTTACAAATAATTTCAAAGAACAAATATTTGTGTAAAATACGCAAAATACTAAGACTTCCTAAAATGTGTCAAAAGTACTAAAAATTAAAGCAAATGATTCACATAGTTCCTACAGATACAATAATAAAGCAAAAATTGTAAAACGGAATACTTTACAAAATTAATTATTGTAAAAAAGATCATGCCGATTATTGTTTTTTAAAATTTAAGGTTTACAACCAACACAACCAATACTTACGTATAGGTAACGTTAACTGTATTAAATCCATTATCTTTATTACTTTCTAGTTCACAAAAATGTTTGACAATATTTGGTTTACTACCAAAGGGTTGTTTTATTTTATCTTGTTAAGTGGTTTGTTATCGAATCTCAGTCATGTTTGAATAATATTGTATGTTACGTAGGCGTGTAGCGTCAATATTGTTATGTTCACTGTTTAGGAAGTGTTCGTAATATTCATATTCTCTATTATACACACAATTGTTGCCCAGATAATTGAAACACTAGCAACTGTAACTGTTGTTGTTAATATATATTATAACTATAATATAATAATATATTAATAACAACCGCATCGTTCGATATCCAAGGTTAAGCAACACTTTCCGTTCGATGGGTAAATTTAAAATATTTTTATTTACATAAAGCACACATCGGCACTTCAGAAGCTTGCACGGTTTCTAATTGGTCGTTTTCTTTAGAGAAGAACCGGCAAAACATGTCATCGAGGTTTTTCTTGGCTCTCCAAACACGTTATTTAGCCATTCGAAATTTATTTAACTACATTTGGTTAAACTAGAAGCCAATCAAAATACAAGGATAAACACTTTATGAGAACACCAGGTAGATCGAACTGGTAGCCTATTTTTGGGTCATGCTGACAAATTAAAAGTTCAGCTAACTGAACACAGAAAACTATTACTTTAGTCCCTATTATTGTTAAAGGATATCATTATTTGTGTTATTAGTTGTAAATGCTAATTGTGAAAAAAAAAAGTTAAATTCCATTATTTGGTGTTTTTAACCTTTTAGTCAGTGATTACTTTTAGACTTATCATATAGCTGTAAAAATAAATCTTAAAAAAATCGTCTAAAAATATTCAAAACTGTATTTTTATTCACAGGAGTTCGGAAACTTTCTGCAATCTTAGCAACTGGAGCTAGATCTGGAACCTGGCGTATCGAAGCCCGTTGTGGTGGAGGCTCTGCCCGAGTGGACATCACTGTTGGCAACGGAGTAGGCAACACGGCAGCAGCAGCACCAGCCGCTGAGCAACATTATGTGGAACTGAGGTTCGCAGACAGCATGAGAAGACGGTACAAGCCTGGATTGCCTTTTGTAGGAAGGGTAAGTTTGGAAATCTTTGTAACACTTATATTTTTTTTAAAACGTCTAGCATAGAGGAAAGTAAAACTAAAATAACGTGCGAAATTAATAAGTTCAAGGTGTATAAATATTATGTTTTTCAGTTATCTTTTTCAGATAGAAAATAATTACTTTCTTCATAACCATATCAAATGAACTCTTAATAATTTAGTCCACTTTACAATCAACAATTTTATCACTACTTACCATGAGGTGAGCTCTCAGTCACGCACTATTTTTTTTCTTATAGTAGCTTATCTTCTCCCACTCCTGGGCCAAGGCCTCTCTCAACTCTTTCCACCTTTTGCGAGCCCGCGCTTCCTTTTGCGAGTTCTAGAGGAATCTATCTAGCTTATCGGGTTATCTCCTTCATGGTCTGCCGTTACCCCGTCGCACTATCGCAGGGCTTTAACTTTATGCTACTTTGGCCCACAATTTGTAAAGCATGCAACAGAGATGTCTTAGAGATATCTTTCCTAGCCTCATTTCAGTTGGGCAGCCTTTTGAACCACATCTACTATTACGACCTAGTTTATATAGTAAAAAAAGATTTTTTAACGCTATTAATTATTAATTTAGTGCGCTTTACCATCAACGATTGCATCACTGCTTACCATCAGGTGGGATCGCAGTCAAGCACTAGTTTATAACAATTAAAATATATATATATATATATATTTATTTATGTATCTACTTTTAGCAATGTTATGATCTGAAATAAAAGCACAAAGCAAAACACTGTAATAGTTCTGTTATGGTATAATATGACTCCTAACACATTTGTTATCACAATGTAAACTCCGAACGTACGAATCAAGAATTGAGACTAATCATTTGTTATATAACCAACTAGCTTTTGCCCGCAGCTTCGCCCGCGTACATAAAATATAGCCTATGTCACTCAGGAGTAAAGCAGCTTTCTATTGTTGCTAAAATTTTTCCAATCGGACCAGTAGTTCCAGAGATTACCCCCTACAAACAAAAAAACAAAAAAACAAACTTTACCTCTTTATTATATTAGTGTAGATGTAGATGTCAAGAAATATTATGACAAGTACGAGACGTAACACTCTATTGAAGTCTATTGTGTGAAAATAGACTTGTCTCTTCAAATATTATGTCTCTTATATCGTTTGCAACGTTCTACACCAACAATAATCCATATTACTTTTCATTTTTTTTTTTTCTATTTATATAAAATGAGAAACTGACTGACTGACATATCAACGCACAGCCGAAACTGCTGGGAATAGGAGTGTGAAATTTTGCACAAGGCTTCCTTTTATCACATAGGCGAATACTAAGAAAGGCTCAATTTTAGGTCCTTTTTTATTTTTAGTATATATTAATGATTTACCCCATTTATTGCAAAACAAACTTAATATGGTATTGTTTGCCGATGATACGTCTTTGATATTTAAGATAAATAGAAGGGCTACTAATTTTGACGACGTAAATAACGCCCTACTACAGGTCCATAATTGGTTCACTGCTAATAATCTAGTGTTAAATGGGAAAAAAACTAAATGCATAAGGTTTTCCTTACCAAATGTCAAGAGTAGTGTTTGTGACATAATATTAAACAATGAGAAACTAGAATTTGTAGATAAAACGGTTTTCTTAGGGATAACGCTTGACTTAAAACTGCAATGGGGTCCTCATTTAACATCTCTTGCAGGACGACTTAGCTCAGCTGCATATGCTGTTAGAAAAATCCGTCAATTAACGGATGTTGATACCGCTAGACTAGTCTATTTTAGTTATTTCCATAGTATGATGTCATACGGTATCTTACTATGGGGACGGGCTGCAGACATTGACTCAATTTTTATACTACAGAAAAGAGCAATTAGAGCCATTTATAATCTCCGGCGGTGCGATTCCCTAAGGGAGCTGTTTAAGAACATGACGATGGCATGTCAATATATTTATGAAAACATCATGTATGTTAGAAAAAATCTTCATCTTTTTAGCAAAAGAGGCGATAGACATAATTATGTTACAAGAAATAGGGATCAGTTAGTTCAACCAGGCTTCAGACTGGCTAAAGTGGCCTCTTCTTTCATGGGGTACTGTTTAAAATGTTATAATAAAATACCTTCCCACATATTGGAACTTAATGAAACGAAATTTAAATCTTGCATTAAACGCACACTATGCAGGCAGGCATATTATAAGTTGGAGGATTACATTCAAGATAAAAATGCTTGGCTTAATGCTGGTCCAGCTCCACTACCCGTAGTTCGTACAAATGGATTGGCATTAAAATAACTTTTTTCTTGTGTTTTAAAGTTGGTCATTTATTTTATAATAGTATTGTATAATGTAAATTCATTTTTTTTTCAAAGTTTATAAATGTGAGTACCATGGAACAATTTATGGTTTTAGGTTACTATAGGACTTGTTTGATTTGACGTAAATGAGCTCGGCAGCTGAGAGTTTGTCATGCTCACTCAAATGTCTCACTGACGGTGGCGCGTGTATTGGATTATTCGGTTCCCTATAAAATGGTTGAGCTGAGTAGTGCTGATGTATGCGTCATGTCCGTGAACGGGCGCTGTCAGTTGAGATTGGTCATCTCTTAGCTGTCAGTAGTTTATTTTAATATAATATCTATATTTAGAACTAGCTGCTGCCTGCGACGTTGTCTGCGTGAAGGCTCTACAGCACCAAAAAAACCTAAGATGGCAGTGTATTATCAGTGTATATCAGATGGCATAGCATTTGTAAACAACTTTTAAAATAGCATTGCATCAGCCTTATAAAGTTCCCGCTGCTGGGACACAGACCACCTTTCTAGGAGAGGGAATGGGCCATAACCACGCGAGTCCAATACGGTTTGGTGGATGACACTTGATGAATTTTTGGTTCTAAAACATTCACAGTCACAGTTTCTTCATGATGTTTTCCTTCACCGTTGAGCAGTGGTTATGGCGCCTCGCTGGGTTTGAACGACAGACCTACAACTTGTAAGTCGGAGCCATTACTACTTCGCCACCACTGAGTCGGAGCCTTTACCACTCCACCACCACACTACGATGGTAGTTATGCTGCCAAGAGCCAAAATGTAAAGAGAGTCAGGACTGGTGACGCGGGAGCAAGCGACATACAGTTGCCCGCGTAAGAGACAACTCGTCATGAAGTTGACATCCGCTGCACTCAGTGTCTGCCCCTTCGACTTATTGATGGTCATCGTGATGCAAACACTCACGGGGAACTGTACGCGCTTGAAATGGAACGGGAAGTTATGAGGTATAAATACTGCCTCGACTTCGCCATAAACCGTAAGAATTTTTGCTTCAATGATGTGTCTGTGCAGCGAGATGACTTTAAGACGGGTCTCATTACACCACTTTGGAGGAGATAGGTAATTCCGAAAATGCATAATCGGGACTCCAAATTTCAGCTTTATGGTATGCGCTTGAAGTCCACTTGCTGGCTGGGAGTTCAAAAATTCCACGGGATAATGTGTGGCGTCATCTTGCTCGACGACAGTGTTTATTGAGGTATAGATCACTGCATTTCCCTCAATTTCCGAGAGAATGTATTCGTTAATTGCTGCAGCCTGATCATTTTTGGACATCTAAATGGCCCGCTCACACGCTCAAGAAATTCTGCTGGTGCGGTAAATGACTGTTGTCCCCGTACACACAGCAAATGAATTCTTCTAAGCTGGCTAACGCTCTATAGACTTTGGAAGCACCTCCTGTCCACCTGTCTCGCAGTGGGCTTTGACTTGCAGCGGACTTTGGCAGAGGCCATGATCCGGAGCAAAGAAAAGGCAGCCGGCGCCTCCTTCTGCGAAGCAGTAATGCTAATGGCTAAAAAAGGGGGTCGACTGCATCACGCAAAAGCAAAGGCTCTCTAGCCGCAGCTACCGCCGCCGTGTCTCCAATCCCGATTTACGGCCCCAGTAGGCGCGGGCTTGTGACTGCCGAGAAATGGGTAGCTCTTTGTCCACCCATTCGATAGTCGTCGACGGCGCGCACTATTCCCTGCGCCTCCAGCAGTCGGCAGCAACTATAGGAGCCCAACAGGATCGATGCCAAGGTATAAACGTAGCAAACGGGAAGCGTTTGCCCGAAATCGCCACTGAACAAACTGTGACACCACCCATCAAATGTTGTTCCCGCGGATGTCCTGCAGGGTTCTGTCCTCGGCCTCAACTGCCTTCCTATTGGCCATAATACGCTCGTACTCATACATCCCATATGATCAAAGAGCAATCCTTAAGCACGTGTCCCTTATAGCTGTTACGTGACACACCAGAAACAGGCGTTTTGACGCTCTCTAAATCGATGGGAATTTGAAGATGGCATGTGCTGTCTTGCCACCCGGAAGCAGTGTGGCAGCAATTCCCAACGACGCGACAGCAATAGCAATATTGCCTTGCCTCCTCTGCAAGTATGCCATGTTTTTCCTGTTCCAACATGAGCAACCCAAGAAAAACATTTTGCCCTGGTTTTGCACAACGCTTTCAAGGACGGTGTTATAAATCTGTTTTTGCTCTGAAGAGAACTCTGTCTCAGCGTTATACTCTCGATTTCCATAGTCTTGATGCGGTGACGATTGGGGAGCTAGTAATCCATATTAGATCAGTGGATTGCCACCGATAGAAATGTCCATATCTTAAAGTGAAATGAGACAGGTGTTCAGCACACGATCATCAGTTACATCGACTTCGTCTCCAGTAGCACGCCTCAAAGCTCGCAGAAAATCTTCAGACAGATGATGGCGATATTTTAATAAACATAACTTTTTTGTAATACTTAACGCCGCAATTTTTTTAATAGTCTTGCTCAACTCTGCTCACGATTTTGAGGGTATTTTGGAACTTGAATTTTTCAAAACGAACTATACCCTGCCCTAAGTATATATTGTCCTGTGCGATTTTGTATTTGTATATCCTGTCCATGTGGACAGGATATACAAATACAAAATCGTTATTGTACACCTCATAATGTTATGAGGTGTACAATAAAGCTTGTAGTAAAAAATAAATAATATACGATACCACGTTTAGGAAGAATTTGTTTTTTATGAAATCAAATAGATGGCGCTATTTTAAAATTTTCTATGTGCTACTACATTCAACTATGTTTCTCTGCCCAAGTTACTTAAATGTCGTAGTATTTATAGTGTAAAGCCAGATAATAGCATGGCTTACTCAAAAACAACATTTAAATATGCGTCGTTAGATTAAACACTGTCAAAGAATGCGTAAGAAAAATAATTATTCACAACTCCTCCCCCGTAAGTGATAGCGTGATAATATGTAGCCTATATGTTGGCCCATCCTTTATTCAAGCTAAATTTGAAGATAATCCATGCAGTATGTATAAATATATATCCAAGTAAGTTTTTGAGTTTAGCCTGGACATACATACAGACAAACAGACAAAAATTCTAAAAACTATATTTTTGGCTTCGATATCGATTGTAGATCACTTCCCAAGTATTCTTTTTAAAAAATATTTAATGAACAGTTTTGACTTTCCTACGATTGTATAGATTATTCGTAAAACTCTTTAGTTAAGTCCCAAGAGGACACAAATTTCCGTACAACTGTTGTCGTTTAATTGTGTCTGTAATTACGGTAGTCGAAAGGTAAAAATAATATTATTTTGTTAATGTAATATTTTCGTTTGTACTAATTAGTAGATGTCGTTGTACGTATATAAATAACATTGAAAGATTAGGTTGCGTTGCAAAATAAATCCGTTAGTCCGTTGGAATAAGAATAAGACATTTCATATAAACATGGAGAACGCCGTTTCACCAGTAAAGGGACAAACTATTTTTTTAAATTATGTATTAAATATTAACCCACATTTTTTCGTAAAACGAACCAACCACTACCTAAGATATTTCCCTAAAAATAAATAAGTAGGTAACATTTGCTCTGTTTGGGCTTGTTTTTTTTTTCATTTTTTATTCCCAGTTGTGAGTAAATTCGACCGCGCAGTAAGAGACTATGAAATCTTGAACACGACCTATGTCGTGAGATTTTGAGGGTTTTTTGATACATAAATTTGTAAAACGAATTATACGACTTTTATGAAGAAAATGCGCACTAACATCTATGAATTTTAAGAATAACTAACTACTAAACCTTGCCAACATGGTCAAAAAAATTTAATTTCCAAAAAGTGTCAAAATGTAACTTGATTTGATTTGTGTGTAATCTCATAGATGGCGCTTTTTAAAATATGTCTTTATACTACTAATATTCATTAAACTATGTTTCTTTGCCTAAATTACGTAGTTTTGAAAAATGAATAATGGGGATCTTTATTATTTACCTAAATAAATTTATGTGCCAAGTTTCAAGTTAATTAATCCAAGCAATAAGATTCTCCCATACAAACTTTAACATCCCCTAAATCTTGCACTGGGGGTACTACTGAAAAAATAAATATGGCATCCTGGATAACTAATTTAGGGTAATGTTTATGCTAAGTTTTGAGTCGATCGGCCCACGGAAAAAAAAGTTACACCCTTGCATCCATTGCACCATTTAAATTCAATATTGCTTACCTCCCATAACTTCCGGCGTGATAATATGTAGCCTAAAGCCTTCCTTGGTTTACAAGGAACATTTTTGCTGAATTTCAAATCAATCTATCCAGTAGTTTTGGCGCCAACCCGTACCATAGGCACAGACAAACAGACAAACAGACAAAAATTCTAAAAAGTCACTTTTTGTCATCAGTTACGTTTTTCTAACAAAACCCACTCATTTTTTCCAGAAAATTCTCAATGTACAGTTTTTCTTTCGTTACTGTTTTATTATATGTATAGATTGTTTCTTTTTAGTTATTATTTACATTGTTCTCACATACTAGTATCGACAAGAAACATGTAACCGAATTATTTGTAATACTTACCATAATTGAAAAGAGTGTCCATGGAGTTTCTTGCACATTCTTCTCCATAGAGATCTACGCTTTGGAATGTGCAATTAGCATCATTATTTAGTTGCCTGTAAATGGTTTATTTGGAATAAAAATGATTTGACTTTTTTTTTACTTTTTTGAGGATTTTCGTAAATTCACCCCCTAAAGGGATTAAACGCGTGTCCGAAGTTTGTGCGAAAACCTTTTTTCACGCGGGCGAAGCCGCTGGCAGAAAGCTAGTTTATTATATAAAAATTTCAAGGAATACTGAGACAAGTATGAGATGTAATACTCTATTGCAATCCATTGTCTGAACATAGACTTGTTGTTATATCGTTTGCAACGTTCTAGACCAACGATAATTTATATTACTTTTCATTGCGCCATTTCGTTCAAGTCGTATAGCTTGAAATGACTGAATTGTAGTAAATAGCTGCTCGTTAGCTCATTCCGCTGGAACTTATGATAGCTCCCTTTACCTAAGCTGCAGACAATGGGGAGGTTGAGATTAGTATGGACATGTCTTCTAAGATTTTTGTTCTCATTGAGTTTAAATAATACAGATTTTGTTTCAAGATAGTTAATGTTATATACATAGTCTTATTATCTTGTTTTAGACCTCTGATTAAATAATAACGTATACTGTAAATTGATCAAAAATTACGCTTCATATATTTTTATTTTTTATTAAGTCAAACCTGAGGTTAATGTACAAATTGTAAACCAAAATTACTCTGAGAAGAAACACTAGAAAATTTAAAATATTTTTCTTAAAACTCTGTGTTGCGTCTCACTGCTGAGTTAAAGCCTCCCGTTTTTCCTTTCAAACCACTTTGTCTTGGGCGATCTCTGGTTAATTCTTGTCAAAATATATAAATGTTTTTATTCATTTAGGTTCTGACGATTTTATTTGTAGCTATCAACATTATATATATTTTTTATGGTAGGTAAAAATTATCCAATGACGAATCCCGCCCTTGGGCGGAATAGGAAACAGTGTCAGACTCTTACTGACTAAACCACCTACCGCGTTCCTTCCTTGTCTTAATCCCAGAGGCCTGGTGCATCAACCCTTGACTTCAGGAGGCTTCGACCCTGCAGGGGTCCCTTCAGTTTGCTAACACTCCTTGAAGCGCAGTGCGTGCCGTCGACAACTTGGGCGCGGTCCGGACTGTTACCAGACGACCGGACTGCGAGCTACCCATCGCATTGCCATTGATTATATGTAGCAATCTATAACGAATACCCCTCGATTCATAGAACTATCAATCATTAGTTTAGAACCAACAAACTCTGGCCATATGCTTACAATCCACAATCTACCTCAAACTAATCCGTTATATCAAAGAATTTTATAGGCAAGAATGAACCCAGTTTGCCCACAAAAGATGCTCTGAACCACGATGTTGTAATTTCCTACCGATATGCAATAGAGCCAGGTATTTACTCTTTATAACTTCGTCATTCGCTTGCATCCGGGTTTCAGGAAGAATGCTTTAGTACTCATAAATCATTCCGTTCTTTGAAACTGTCCTGAAAGAGCATTTATAAGGAATATAATTTATTTTAGGAATATTGTATATTACAGTATATTTTCGCATGGACAAGTGAATTTGGTTTTATAGTATCAAAATAACAAAGTTGTTTGTTAAAATTATGAGACAGTAATTTGAGTTGCAATCATAACTGATTAGAAAAAATATATAGATACAAGGACTAAAACAGGATTTCAACGTACCTATTATAATTATGGGACAGCAAGCAAGGGATAGCTCACCGTCCATCCTTTTAATAACTGTTTTGACCAAAACCAAGTCGTCGCCAGTGCGTAGTGTTTTTATTTATTTATATATAACTTTATTGCACACCTTAGCTTAACACAGGATAAACATTTATAAAAATAAGTGTACAATAGGTGGTCTTATTGCTCAGGGCAATTCGCGCTCCTATACGTGGCTACCAAAACCGTAGTGACACAGCAAGGCCGCAGCCTGCTGAGCCCATGGATTGTCATCCGATAGGAAAATTCAGATCTAAAAACGAAAAGCATAGAAGGAAAGTAGGTGTTGTTTTATTCAATAAAAATCTAACACACCTTCCCATTCCACACCTTTAAAAACACCTTTTAATAAAAAGATAAAGTAGCAACATAAACATCAAAGTTAAAATATGAGTAAGTTAAAGCTTAATAAATCACAGTCAAACAGAAAAAACCTTTTAAATAATTAAAAAAAATAAAATCAGAAAGTCATTTTATTAATTCATGTTAATTTTTATTAATAATGAATACCAATCACATCCACATTCATCTTCCGTCGATGTCGGCGGAGGAACAATATAATAAATTACAGCGACTAACGAACAGCTTTCATATCGACGCTCGCTTTTCTTTCTGTCCGTCTGACGTGGCCTTTACGACAGCGGATTTTTTTTTAATGGATATAATCTGCTGCTTGACTGCAACCCTACCTGATGGTAAGCAGTGATGCTTTGATGTTGAGGCGCGCTAGTTTAATAAGAGCCTAGTCATTATAGACTTGAAGACATCTAACTTATAACCGGACGGCAATTGTTTCAGTCCTTCGATGTATAGTTCGTTTTTTAATCCTAGACTACGATTTAACAACTTAAAATGTCCAGAAAATTGGGTACATATTTCTAGAGTGTGACATTCTGAGTTGTCAAATCGTAGTCTAAAATTAAAAACGAACTATAGGCGATATAAATAACAAGGCAAGTTTAGTCTGGACCAACATTGGTTCCAACATCGTCACCGTGCGTCCGACGGTAGAAATGAGTGCGCAAGTATGGCCTTTACGCCCCATCGCTCGGGATACCGATCTCGATTTCTAAATGCCATAGGCGCGCGCTTGCGGATAGCGAACAAAGGGTATTTCGTAGTTCGGTCATCCGGCTATCGTCCTTGAGTTCAGTTCTGAAAGGAAAATCCGGGGTTGTGGAACGGAAGGCAAATAAGATACATAGGAGCGAGTTTTTTGTTAGTAAAAGTCTGATACGCCCTCCCGTTCCAACCTTCACCAACCCATTTCCGCGCACCTCAAGGAGTCTGGCAAACTTTAGGGGCCCTACAGGTTCGAAGCCTCCTCGGGCCGAAGGTTGATGCGAAAGCGTTATACCGGGACGCTGGGACAAAAGAACGGGGTAGGTTGTTTAGTCAGTAAGAGCCTTACACTGTTTCCCGCTCCGGCCAAGGCCGGGATTCATCATTGGTTTTAACCTACCATAAAAAAACCCTAGAGCAGAAGAAGACATAGGATGATATCCTATCTACAATCACCTGCAATTAGTTTAACTTAACTTACTTAACGATGTATAGAAAAGCTTGCTTGGTTACAAGCACAACTATTTTTAATATAGTCCTTTTTTTTTGTTTTCGGGGGGAAACCTTCAAAAGGCGCCTGGACTTTTGGGGAAAAGACCAGGGAGTGTGAGATTCTTACCTCACTAAAATCACTCCGGTGATCACCGTCAGCACGTGAAAGAGGGCCCGTGTCCTCTTAAAAGACCACCCCGGAATCCTCTACGTGCAACGCCTGTTAGGGCACATCCCTGAGGAGACTGTGTAGGGTCTCCTCTGAGCCTCGTTGTATACGGCAGCACGTGATCACTGTGCCACCGTCTTTCCAGAACTAACTTTTAATATAGTCCTAGAAGTGGATGCCATCTAATGCAGGTTATTTTAATTACTAAACAGAACTAAGACCATTATCTCTCCAGCATTTCAAACGTACACCTCAGAACGCAATGAGAACAATATTGTGACGTCAACCTTAGTCTTAATTAAACCATTAAGTTTACCAAGCCAACCTGGCTTTACTCCAAAACCTGTGCCGACAGGGGTACAGATATGAAATACTGAGATAATTAAACGTGATTAATATTTTGTTGCGGAAATTGTCTTAAAGCCACGGAGTGTGACAGTATTTTATTTTTTACAGTTTCGTCTTAATAAAAGTGTAAAGGGTTTTTCTGCTTTTACACTTTTACATGCAGGGCACAACATAAAATGCATAGGCATAAATTTGACTGTCATTTTTAACAAATCATACAGCAATAAAATTGTTCTATTGTGTTACATGAGTATATTATTTCGAGAAGTGAGGTATGTTCAAATGCTACTTGTGTTTACTTAAAGAAGTACTTAAGTTGTATTTCTATTTATCATAAGGTGGGATTTTTTAAATTAAAATAATGAATAATAAATGAGCCGTACCTTTCACCCCAGATTTTCTTCTACTTCCTTATTCATATTGACGTTTATTAATATTTTATTCGAAATGAATGAAATTTATATTATCATGGCCTGCTGCTATTATACTACGTAGTAATTGTAAATAAATAGTCATGATGATATCATATTTCCATTCTGTCAATAACTATTCAACTTAAATACTTTTTGCACGATTTCATAAACTTACTTGATAATTATACATATACTAGCTGTGCCCGCGACTTCGTCCGCGTGGAATAGTTATTTTAGCCATCATATTTATTTTTGCAAACAACCTCCTCAGCTTTATAAATTATAGCTGTTACCCACGACTTTGTCCGTGTCAATTTCTGTTATTATTTTAGAAAATTTAGTTTTTAAAAGAGAACATATAATTATCTAAAAGTACTTCATAGAGCTACACCCCAACTTGGGCACGTCATAATCTCGGCTGTAAGTCCCCTCTTTGAGGCGTGATGTCTATCACGGCATCCTCTCCTCACCTTCCGCATGATGCAGGTTCTCACCGGACATGGGAAGTTCAGGAGATTCCTGCGCGCCGGATTCGTGCGGAAGAGACGCCCGGGTGTCGCCACTGTATGGTCATCCCGGAGAATACGGTGGAGCACACGGTGGAGGTGTGCCCCGTTTGAGAAGAGCATCGCCGTGTCCTCGTGGGGGTGATCAGCGGCGGCGACCTCTTGCGCCGGGCCTTGGTTCAGGCCATAGTTCGCAGCGAAGACGAATGGCAAGCGATCGCCTCCTTCTGCAAAGCAGTAATGCTCGTAAAGGAGGAGGCCGACCGCATAAGGCAAAGGCAACAGCGCCCTCGCCGTAGCCGTCACCGCCGCGATCCCGCCGATATCCGGTCTCCGTAGACGCTGGCTTGTGGACGGTGAGCAATGGGTAGCTCGCCGTCCGGTGGTCTGGTAACAGTCCAGACCGAGACCAAGTCGTCGACGGCGTGCACTGCTCCCGCGCGCCTCAAGGTGTTGTCAGCAAACTGTGGGGCCTTTCAGGGGCGAAGCCTCCTGCAACTGAGGGTTGGTGCGAAAGCGTTATACCGGGGCTCTAGGAATAAGGCAAAGGAGGAACGGAGTAGGTTGTTTAGTCAGTAAGAGTCTGACACTGTTTCCCGTTCCGCCTAAGAGCGTGATTCGTCATTGGATGATTTTTACCTACCATAAAAAAAACCCATCCGCGCCGACTGCAAGCAACCCCTCTCCTCGCCCGCCGGCCAGGCGCAGTGTCAAGTTTTGCACATCATGCATCGCGTGTGAATTTTATATCGGAGTTATTTTAAAATTGTAATATCTTCTAAAATGTTCATTGAAATTAAATGATGTCAAAGACAATTTTGTTTACAATTACATACTCTTAATCAACAACACATTTATTTGGATAAAGATTATATTATTATGTTGATACAACTCTAACAAATCATCATTCATCATCATCAGCCTTTTAATGTTCCCACTGCAGGGACACAGGCTTCCTCTCTAGGAGAGGGAATGGGCTATAATCCACCACGCGGGCCCAGTGCGAATTGGTGGATGTCACATGTCTTCGAATTTTTGGTTCTAGGACATGCCGGTTTCCTCACGATGTTTTCCTTCACCGACCTCTAACAAATAATCGGTAAAAATTGGCTAAATTTGATTCGCATAAAAACGGTTCTAGTAAGTTAATCTTAAAAGATAGACATATACTGTCGCGAACATTTTTTTAGATCATTTTAAGAGGAATAATTCTTTCATACATATTTTTTTGGTATCTTAAACCGTTTTTGCAGCGCACGCAACGGAAGCCCTCAAAGATGAATAATTTTGCCCGTTTTTTTTCACATTTTCCGTTGTTTCTTCGCTTTTATTAGTCGCAGCGTGATGTTACATAGCCTAAAGCCTTCCTCAATAAATGATCTATTCAACGCAAAAAGAATTTTTCAATTCGAACAGTAGTTCCTGAGATTAGCGCGTTCAAACAAACAAACAAACAAACTCTTCAGCTTTATAATATTAGTATAGATTAATTACTTTGACCCCTGAGTTTGTTTCAGTGTTTCTTCTCAGGGTAGTCAGCTAGGAAACACCGGACTCATCTAGCATCAAAAAAAAAGAAAATGACGTGTAAAAGTGTTTTTTAAACCTACTCACAAAATAAAGATCATTTATTATCAAAATCTTGATATTTTAAAACTTGTTTTTTTTTTCCACCAGGTCGAAGCAATGAGCACAGAAAAGCGGGTTCGAGTTCGCGTCAAGCTTTATGATGACAAAACCGACATCTATAGTCAAGACATCGATATGTCAACCGGCGAAGGAGGATTCATAGTCCCAACTGTCATGGCCGATGCACCATACGTCAATTTACAGGTTAGTGCAAAATATTTTAAATTTTAATGTCACTGTTACCAGATTTTATGAGCCAACAAGTTTTATATGAGAGAGATTTATTTTATTTTATGCGACTATGCTGTGACGATAAAAACAGGATTTTGATTGCTGTTTTGACTGTTATTTTTGTACGTGAGATTTATATCTGGTTTTAGAGAGCTAAGTTTTATATAGGTATTGCAGTTTTTATTATAACTTAATCTAGATTATACCTAAAAACTTTTTTCGTGTGCAATTTACTGAGATCTAACACTGTTATAAGAATCGCCAAAATTAAGTGGCAATGGGCAGGGCACATTGCTCGAACAGACGGCCGTTGTGTTCGATAGGTTCTGGAGTGGCAACCGCGTACCAAAAGATGCAGTGTTGGAAGGCCTCCTACAAGGTAGACCAATGACCTGGCAAGGGTTGCGGGTACCTGATAGATGCGAGATGCACAGGATCGTTAATTATGGCGACAATTGGGGAGACTTATGTCCAGCAATGGACGTCTTTCGGCTGAAATGATGATGATTTTGAACACTGTTGATATAAGAGGCCATCACTGTTGATTTATAGGGACATAATGGTAATTCGATGATTTATAAATATAAATATTTCTTTATCCTTTTTCACGCAGTCGTAATGGATGGTTATTTCACTTTCTTACAATTAAATTGCTATTTTCATTTGTTTTTTTTTTTTTATTAAGAGTCAGAAAGAATTTTAGAAATGTAGAAATTACCTGTAATGTCAGAACATAATAGGTTTAATAACTACAATTTTACGTGGGTGTTTTGACCTTTAAACTTAATATCCCGGTATTTTATGAATGGAAACCTTATTATTTTATACAATATTGGTTTGTATAACCTTTTGAAAAGTTCAAAGTAACATTAGTGTAAAAATTATTATGTTTACTACCTATTTAAAAATTATAAAGGATTTATTATTAGGTTTCACGTTTTTAAATTAAGTTTACTTAATTAATAATAAATTGTTGTGTTACTTACGTCTGTTTGCGAATACATTTTAAGATGTTCAAAGAACAGACCACCGTAGGCACGGGCTTGCGGACGGCGAGCAATGGGTAGCTCGCCGTCCGGTCGTCTGGTAACAGTCCGGACTAAGCCAAGACATCAACGGCGCGCTCTGTTCCCACGCGCCTCAAGGCGCTGTCAGCAACCGTAGTGATTCTGAAAAAGGGTTGAAGCATATTGGGGCCCAGAGTCTCTTTCTGAAAGGAAGGCTTGGCCCAGTGCGAAAGGCAAAGAAGGAACGGGGTGGGGTGTTTAGTCAGTAAGAGTCTGACACTGCTTCCTGCTCCGCCCAAGAGTGGGACTCGTCATTGGATGATTTTTACCCACCATAAAAATACCTCTATTTGTATCACTATTGAATACATTTTAAGATGTTCAAAGAAAACTTTAAATCTATCAAAAGGATTTTTACGAGTAGTCGAAGCTCAGCTTTTTAGATAATATTATGTAAATATAAAAGCACATTAAGAAAACATTACATAAGACATTGGGTAAAGATTTTTTGGAATAAATAATTCTATGTAGATTATGGTTAAGTGATACCATATTTGTATTATATTTGGTTGACATGATTTTTTTTTTATGGTAGGTGAAAATCATCCAATGACGAAACCCGCTCTTGGGCGGAGCGGGAGACCAGTGTCAGACTCTTACTGACTAAAAAACCTATCCCGTACCTTCCTTGCCTTATTCCTGGAGTCGAGGTAACAGTTTTCACCACCCTCTAGGCTCCAGGAGGCTTCGACCCTGAAGGGCCCCTGCAGTGGTTGACATGATACTGTCAATATTTATATATTTTCAATAAAAGTACTATGTTCTCTTAGCCGTAGCGATTGGGAGATGTAATTCAATTAAGATAACTTTCTTAATCACTTTGCTTTAACATATAGCTGCTGAGCTATAGTATGGTTATAACCTGGCCTGTCAGTCTTGTAGTTAGTGACTCTGCCTGCTATGTCGGAAACCGCAGGTTCTAATCCCTCCCAGGACAAATATTTGTGTGATGAGCAAGATCATTTATTCAGTTTCTGGGTGTAATTTATCTATAATATGTATGTATTTAGAAATATATAAATTTATTTGTCAATTGTCTAGTACTCATAACACAAGCTCTGCTTAGTTTGAGACTAGTCGGCGTTGTGTGATAATTGTGGAATATCATTTTTGTATTATATTCCGAATCCTAAGAGCCTGTGTCCCAGCAGTGGGAACTTTACAAGGCTGATGCAATGCAATATTATATTATAGCATAACACTACATAATGTACGTTTGTTTGGTTAAAAGCTATTTAAAATGTAAAAATATTCAAATTTAAAGCTGCATCAATATTCACCATTACCAAATTGGTTGCTCTGCAATTTTCATCTACATTTTACATGTATCTAAAAAGCACATTCTAATTTAACATAATCAACTCATTAGTTCAAACTAATTCTATTTATTATTGATCATTAGGTATCAACATATATTGAAACCGATTAATTAGGGATTGCATTTGAATGATTCTAGTTTAATTGTCAAACGATTGAATTTAATGTCATTTAGCTTGATTGGCATTAAGTCAGTTAAAAGTAATTATTCAATTAAAAGTCGCATGACAAAGACTTTATTTAAATTGTAACATTAAATTGTGGCACTTTTTTATGGTGAGAAAAATGGCGAGTGGGAGATAGTTTCAGGCTTCTATTGACTAAACGCTTCCTTCTTGCTTTAGTTCCAGGGCCCCAGTAATACGCTTTCGCATCGACCCTTTGTCCTAGGAGGCTTCGACCCCGCTGGGCCCCTACAGTTTGGCACTGGAAATTATGTTTATTTTATTTTATTTACATCGGAAAACATACAGTAATAACAGCTAACAAAAACACTATTTACGCAACTATTAACCAATTACATGTTCATTGTTATGTGTTATGTGTGTGTGTGTCAAGCTAGTTGCCATTTGAGAAGGGCGAGACTATCTTTTTATTGAATGCAATGCTATCCAATACAAACTTTGTATTGAATAGCATTGCATCAGCTTTATAATTGTCCCACTGTTGGGACTCACGCCTCCTGAAATAAATTACACAAAGTGATGCGCCTGGCTGGGTTTGTATATCTATACTTATATAATAAAGAGGTAAAGTTTGTTTTTTTGTTTATAGGAGGTAATCTCTAGAACTACTGGTCCGATTGAAAAAAAAATAGCAATAATAGGAAACTGCTTTACTCCTGAGTGACATAGGCTATATTTTATGTACGCGGGCGAAGCCACTGACAAAAGCTAGTGCTTTATAATTTAATAAACCTTTCGTTTTCGTGCCATAAAATCTGTCGTTCATGCGCGCAGGTCAAAGTCATTGACAAATCCTATATGAACATATTTTCTATCTAACTAATCTAGAATAGACCGGTATACCAGACTAGTTGGAACAGTGGTGGCCGAGTGGTAACGACCCCGACTTACGAGTTGTAGGTCGCGGGCTCAAAACAAGCCAGGTGCCATTACGTTGTGTAATTTATTTCATCATTAGGTATTGCTCTTAAAACGGGTATGTTCTAGAACTCAAAAATTCAAAGACATGTGATATCCACCAATCCGCACTGGGCCTGCGTAGTGGCTTTTATTTTTAGGCCCCATTCCCCCTCCTAGAGAGAGGAGACCTGAATCCCAGCCGTGGGAACATTACCAAGCTAAAGCAATGCAATCCAATCTAGAATAGTTTAGTTCAAAACTTTATAATCCTTAAAATCACGGCGAACTGAAACTCAGAACCGCATAGATCTGTCTACGTCTAAATTGGCCGTTCGCGCCTTAAACTCAAATTACGTTTAATCGCATCATTAATTGGGCCTAGAAACTTCGAACTTCGATGCCCTCGAGAACTGTGGTACGAGGAATACAAATGGCCAGATTTTCCAACTGTTAATCCTGCCAATCGACAGAGTGATAGGTTGGTATTAGCAATGCAGATATTTTGGTACGAAAGTTTATGTGTCTATCAGTTTGTATACACCTACGTTTGTTTATTGTGGGCGCGAATTAGAGCAATCAAATCAGTGTAATGAAGAGGCTTATACGCGGATTTTTCTTGCGGAATCGAATTAAAAAAAAAACTGAAGAACCAAAGTTACTGATATAGCCTAAAGAATCGCAATACTTAGGTAGCAGTGAGTTGGACATATTTATCGCAGGACAGTTGGTCGATGAGGCTGAAAAAATCTGCTCCCTAGCAAAATTATGGTCGTTTCGTTAATGTCGATCGCTTGGAATCGGCCACGCCTCCAACGTCTTTTTTTCTGACCACGCCACCTGAACGTTGAGATGATGTCATAAAAAAGGTGGTGATGACCTGGTGAGGATCATGGGATTACCATGGATGTGAAATGCAAGGGAAGGTCGGTACTGCGACACTTTGTTAAACCTTATGTCCAGCAGTAGATGTTTTCAGTACAAAATATTATAAAACAATTTTTCTTATTTCAATTAATCTTAATTTTACAGCCACAAAAGTCTTAAATCAAAATATTTTAGACTTTTGTGTCTTACAAAAAATACTAAAACATGAAATCGTTTTTGAATTTTACTACCAACTGACCAAATATCAATTTAATTACAAAAACAAAATTCGTGATAAGAAAAACCATCTTTTTCTACACCACTTAAATTACACTTAGTTTCCACGATCTTATCCCTAATTAGTTCCTTCAACTTAATCCTGATAGCTTTTTAGTCTTTTTTTAGCTTTTTAGACTTTCTTGCCAAAAAATGTCCTGAAACGATATAACCTAGGCTTGGCTTAGCCTTTCTAGATAATAACCTTTCCGGTTAAGTGCCTCAAATAACGATATTACCTACAAGTTTTACGAGACTGCTGGTTTTACGGACCATGTAGACTATCCATTTTAAATTTTGCAAACGGGATGTGAGCGCAGCCAATTCGGGTTGTTTGGGTTCCGCTTTAAAAATATCCTTGTTGACGGATTTTTATCAAAAAAAAATATTTTTAATAAAAATCCGTCAAGAAAGTTCTTCTTAAATAATTAGACATAATAATGTCATATGGTTTAACAATTCATAATTCCAATTCAATGATAAATAACATTTATTTTGCAAATAAGTTAAACACTAAGAAAAACACAACTTTTTCTCGCCAGTCTACATTAGATGAAACCAGTATTTCCTAGCTGAGAAGAAACACCAAAACAAACTCAGGGATCAAAGTCTCTCTTGAAGTGTATACAGCAAAGTTTTGAAAACTATGCAGATTTATTATACATAAATATTAAGTACCTTTGTTTTATTATGAAAAATATTGTTGACAACGACCAAGTAGTTGAAGTTCTATATAATTAGCATCATGATAATATTATTTAAATCCGATTTTTTTAAACAAATTTTTTTTTATAAATTTATTAACTTCAAATCACCCAATCCTCTAGAGTTATGTCAATGTCGCATAGATATTTTTGCCTTTCCATCGTCGATATCTTCGCCAATAATTCTGCACTAACGTTCAATTTCATCCATAGCGGATCTCCAAAAATCTATCTTGGCGACCGAGAAAAGCAATTACACCGGGCCTCAAAGTGGTTATGACGTTGTCATCATGCAAATATATCAGCCCCGTATAGGATTGGCAATCCGGCTAAAGTGCTTTTAGGCCCCTGATAACTATCTTATGAATTATTATGTGAGCAAACTTGATGCGATGTTTGGACACACGGCAAGGAAGTTTGAGGGATTTTGTGATAGTTTTAAACTTTTGAGCACCCCCGCTAACGCGTTCGCACTCCTATATTTCTTTAATTGTGTCTGTAATTACCGAAGTCGAAAGGTTAAATTGTCTTTAGTATTTTGCAATTCTATAACAAGAAGTATAAAAACACTCAAAGAAACAGCTGAGCGGGTTCATTAGCCGTGGTAGTTAGTAATTTTATCTTCACAAATCGATAATGTTTCATGTACCATTTCGAACCTCCACGGGATTAAAACAACCAAAATTTAACGGTGTTTATATTGTAATAAGGTCTACTTTATTTAAACAATAAAAAAACATTTTGTTATTCTAATTAAATGGAATCAAGATAAATTGTACTAAACGAAATAGACACAAATTGTTTTGTAAAACTTAATGTAGGTAACATATTGCAAGTGCTTTATTTTTGGCTTTTTTAAAGATCTTTGTATTCTGTAGAGTTTTTATACATTTCTTCACTTCTGTTACATTATTTTAAGGTAATGGGTTATATGTTCGTCTATCAAACTGTTTCTCGTATTTTCTCTTTTCTTTTTATTGTGAAATCTTCCAATGGCTTCTCAAGTTTAAGGGTGGATGGAGTGGGAGTGCATTTCAAAATTTTATTAACTAAAACCATGCCATATTAACCGTCGTCTAATAGTGCCTGCGCCTACAGTGGTCGAGCATTGCCCTGCGGCTCCCAACATCGAGGTGTCTCCTGTGCTGATATTTTCTCTAGCATGAACTGTTTTTGATATAGTTTTCAATAAATAAAACAATTATCTACTATACAGTTACCAAAGTAACTATCTTTAGTGTCCTTGACATTGTGGTTAATTTAAAAGTGCCACTTTTATGATTTCATGATTGTACAACATTAACTAAAAAGTATTACATCACAAAAAGTTGCTACAATACCTACTACTATAAAAGTATTTTTCCATCAAAAACAATAAAATAAAAATTCTTTTTTTCTTACTGTAATTTATTTTTCATCAATCCAATGAAACAGTTACAAAAAATGTTCATTACTTGCTCTCCTTTAATAACTGTGCCGTCATGAACATAAATAACATTCAATTAATCAAAAACTTTTGACTGTTTTCAATTCCAGTCATCGAACATGAACACTAATTAAGCTTTTATTTCCACTCTATTATCAGTAAAATGATTTATGACATTTTACTGTGAACAAAACAATGCATTACATCGTACTAGGTTTTGCATCTGTCTTCACCTGCGTAAACCTCTAAAAAACTGTTGTCAGCAAACTGAAGCCCTGCAGGGTCGAAGCCTCCTGGGGCCAAGGGTTGATGCGAAAGCGGAACACCAGGGCTCTGGGATTAAGGCAGTCAGTAAGAGTCTGAACTGTTTCCCGCTCCGCCCAAGGGCGGGATTCGTCATTTGATGATTTTTACCTACAATAAAAAAACCTCAAAACTATTTACGGGATAAAAACTATTCTACATACATCTATTACTTTAGGAAAGTCCTCAAAACTCTGTTGGCATTCGATCATTTCGTGATTTGCTTGAATATTTCGTAAAAAAATGTGTGTTTTTGGGAATAATTGTCGACATTCAGTCTCGATTAAATGTGCAAAAAGCATCTTTACACGTACTTTTTTTTAAAAACTTTAATAATAATATATTATGTTTGAACCGTTAAAAGGATATAAATATTCGTTGGATACCTCTATCTCTTTTTTTGCTCGCACGCCTGACATTAACATACCATGTCGCTACGTCATAAATGAATAATAAAAATATGACGATTCGATAGCGCACGTCAATTTATACGACGTGACGTACGTTGTGACGGCATGGTTGGCGCAGTATTAAGCAATTGGTGAAGTCGTATGGAAAAAATATTTTTGATACCGTACTGATGTGAGAGTTATGGGAATGCGATAGACGCTAAACGCACCGGACCGTTTATGTCCCCATATATAGTTCAACAGATCCTTTTTCTTCTTTCGGCGAAAATGATGATAATCATGACATTCTTTCTCATTTGACGATCGCTACCACAAATAAAACTTTGTATTCTATTGCCAAATCCATTATCCAAGGCTTATTTATTTAAAAGACAACCAGACACACATACTTTCATATTAATGTACGTAGTTGGATTTCACCGTACACAAAACATTACATTATTATACGTATCGAAAATAAATTCTATTGTGTTTTTATGTGAAGCCATTGTTCTGGCGACTGATACATGTTAATCGCAAAGCCCTTGAATATTCATACAAAGCGGGTACATCAATTTGAATTAATGAGAGTTTTTGATACTCGTACTACGGTGTCTTATGTCAACAGCGCCACGTTCATATTTTATTTTGTTCGACGATTTTATGAGTGAGCCGCTGAACTTGTTATGGGATTAAACGAGAACTTTATAGCCTTTAGATGCGGTTCCACTCAATTTATATGACGTATTTGTGCTTTTTTATCTGAAGTTAAATTAATAGGGATCGATAAGTAGAAAAAATTGCATTATAGATTTTTCATTTTTGCATTAAATGTTCGAAAATGGCCATAGAGACCGAATGGTTTTAGAATACCAACCGTGTACCGGAAGAAATAACGTTGTAAAATCCCCCTGGTAGAGGTTGCGGGAATCTGGTGGATTTTATTTTTATCTTTATTTTAGGGACTTTTGAACACAGTTCACGTCAGTCCCATCATAAACTAATCATAAGTTAACCAACAAAATAAACAAACAAAAAAAAATCCAGTGGATGCAAGATAAATAACATGAAAGGTAGCCTATGTCCAAAAAATGATAATGTTGGTGATTTTTGTGTGAGAAAGAAAATATTTTTTTTTTAATTTTAATCCCACTCTCGTTCGTACAACTCAAATACATATAAAAAGATAAAATAAAAGATAATATATTTTTTTTATATCAAAATTGTTGTTCAACTTTAACAGCAGTGTGTAGCAAAGGCTTAGCAATAGCTAATGGCTGTGCTCATCCCAAATTAGTTGGGTTATTGCGGGCCTAACATGTGGCAGGTTTTAGTTGAAATCCAATTATAACACCATCACAACACCCGGTTCCTACATTATGAGAATCACCTATTCGTTATTCAAAAACTTTTGTTTCAAACTTTAGATTGACACTGAAAAGTTGATTCACGTTTTGACGTTGTGGAATAGGACACGAGGAGAGAAGAGTTGATAATATTTCCTCAAAGAAATGAAACGGAAAAAAACAGCGTTGGTGGACTGCTTAAGTGACGAAACTTACTGAGGCCAAGGGACGATCGAAGTCTTTTGGAGCCAAGGTTTCGTTTCTGAAAGGAAGGCTCGGCCCTGGTTTGAAAAGCAACGTAGGAACGGGGTGGATTTTTTGGTCAGTAACTGTCTAACACTGTATGCTACTCCACCCAAGGAAAGGAGTTGTCATTGGATGATTTTTATTTACAGAAAAAAAGTGATAGCCTGCTTATGAGTGAAGTCAACCCCAATCAAACACTATACTCGGTGTAATTTATTTTTAACAACAGTGCTCTCAAAAACGAGAAAATAAATCGTTGTGCGTAAACCAGCAAGTCTTACAATATTTTTTAAGAAATTTCGCTACCAGACTCGTGTAAAAGATTGCGGCTCATTTTCTCTCATACAGACACAGGTCTTAGTGGAAACGCTGTGGTCAGTTAAGTATGTTATCATTTTGTCAAAGAAAAGGAAAAACTTTTGATTGGTTACTTAAACATTGAGAGCAGTGGTGGCCAACTAGTAACGGCTCCGACTTATAAGTTGTAGGTCGCGGGTTCAAACCCAGCCAGGCGCATTACTCCGTGTAGTTTATTTCATCACCACTGCTCTCAAAACGGTGAAGGAAAACATCGTGAGAAAACGAATGTCCTAGAACCAAAAATTTAAATACATGTCACATCCACCAACCCGCAATGGGCCCGCGTGGTGAATTATGCCCAAACCCTCTCCTAAAGAGGAATGGGAATATTGAAAAGGCTGATGATGATGATGATTTCTGAGCACAGCTAATATGAGCCAGCGGTATCAATAAAAAATTACCACAATGGGTAAAAAAAATAAACTATTGTAGTTTTCGTCTTATGTTTTCCTTTAGAATAAAATGTCAACTTTCATATTGGCAAATAGAACAAAGACTGTCATAAATATTTACGTAACGTAACTATTATCGAAGACACCTCATGACATCACCCAAAATTCGAGGCTCATTTGAATTCCTCGGCGCGTCGTGAACAAAATTACTTATTCAACGTCATTACCCCTATTTCATGCCAGCGCTTCTTTTATATTATCTTCACAATGATTCTCATTATTCATATCTCAATTCTTTTTTGTAGCTGTTTCTTTAGGGTACCCACTTTGTTCCGTTTTATCGGAAGACATTTTTTCAGTGAGATTTTCCGGCCTAAGCTTAATTCGTCCAGATAAATTATGCCGGGATAGAGACAAATAATCCAGCACTCTATTAAATCTGGGAAGAGCGAACGCTTTCACGAAATTAGCCAACTAATCTTGGGACTGACTTAAAAGGGGATTATATCTTGGAAAAGTGCGTGACCTTTTTTAATTTTGCTTTTGTGATATACCTACGTTTCGTTTAAGATGACACTCACTGAATGGGACGGTTTTCTGAATGAGACTTATGAATTCGCATACAAACCTTGTTCGCTATAAATTGGCTAAGTGTTTTCATAATTTTACGGTCTACTTTATTATAATTATGTTGGGCAATTATTTCGACGTTTTTTTTTTTATGGTGGGCAAAAATCATACACTGACGAGGGAAATAGAGTCAGACTCTTACTGACTAAACACCTCACCCCGTTCTTTCTTTGCCTTTCGCACTGAGGCCAAGCCTTCCTTTCAAAAGGAAAACTTATCCAGTAGGCTTTGACCTTTTTGCAGAGAATTCCTACCTAGAGTTTTATATTAAACGCCGAACAAGACGCAGGTACGTCTTCTTCGGCGTGGTAGTAGAAAGTACATCACTCAATGATAAAATCCCATTTTACTGCTCATAAAAAAAATCGATTCAGTATTTCATTATTTTTTTATGATAAAATCCAATGGTAGACTGTGAGTCCACATAATGGTAAGCAGAGATGCAATCGTCAATTGTGAGACGCACTAGTTTTTAAGAACCTGTGTGTTCACTCTAGCCTTGAATACCGCAGTAGCGTGTAATATGTTTGCAAGCCAAGTTACGGGACGCGTTGTTGGATCTGCAGATTGGATTTGATCGTGGTTTTTTGTACCCTAGTGTATCTGTTTGGGGACACTTTGTCCACCAACTTGACCCACAATGCTCAATTTACGTGACGTTGCACCGTTGCCTAGTTTCACAACTTGTCCCCAACATTTTGTGATGCATGCACTTGATGTGGGATATGAAAGCGTTTTGCGTCAAATTGGGGGACAATCTGTCCTCAAACTTGACCCTCAATGCTCAATCTACGTGACTTTGCAATATTGCCCTGTTTCCTGCCCCATTTTGTAATGCATTCACGTGCTGCGACATATTTGACGTATAAAGTTAAAATTTTGTCCCTTTGTATATCTAAGGCATTGAATTGTATCGTACAAAATATTACTATGAACTAGTTTATAATTTTTAGAGTCGGTTTTTGTAGGAGACAAAAATACATTGAAAGAGATATTAAGTTACTCTGGGCATTTTATTAAACTATGAAGCCTTGTATTACAAAGCTATTAGGGATAATTGTCTTTTCCTTGTAATAACATTACAATGTTATTACATGGAAAACACAATTCCTTTTACAATTTAGTACAAATTGTACGAGAAATTGTGTGAATAAAGGAATTGAGAGTAGACATCTTCATGAAATATCTTAAAGAATTTATGCTAATAAATTGTTCTAGTAAAAACCTTAAGTTGTTTATACCAAAAACGTACGGCGAACATTCACCCTCATGTTCCTGAAACTTCTACGGTCCGGGCTAAGCGTTTGGCCTTGTCGTTTATACCTACCGCGTACATTGAAGGACTGGAACGGCTAGCCTGCTGCGGTCTTCCCGTCCGATTATAATTTAGGTGTCTTCAAGGCTAGAGGGAATAAGCTCTTATAAACTAGTGCGCCTCACCATCAACCATTGCATCTCTTCTTAGCATCAGGAGGGATCACAGTCACGGACACTAGTGCTTCATATCAACTAAAAGAAGGAAAACACTAAGATTTTATTTTTATTTAATTTATTTAAGGACAACCAACAGCGTGGCCTGTACTTGAGCGGCATAAGCAAAGCCTGCGTGTCACGGAAATGAATATGCTGCGCTGGATGTCTGGAGTTTCGCGGAAAGACCGCATTAAAAACTCCCGCATCCGGGGCAGCCTTCAGGTCCGTGACATAGCGGATAAACTGCAGGAGGGTTGCTTACGTTGGTATGGCTACGTTTTACGAAAACCGGTAGACTACGTGGGTGCGTGCTAATGGGCTAAAGGTAGAGGATGCAAAAGACCGAGCAAAGTGGAGGCGACTAGGCAGGAAAGCGGACCCCGGGCACCGAGGTGAAAGCCAAGGTAGCAACCGGGACTTACGCTAGGTTGATGATGATGATGAACCAACAAATCATACACCATTATACATGCTAAGGATACAATATAATTCTTATATTTTGCCTTAATTAAGGCTGTGGCATGAATAAACAAAAGTTTTCATTAAATAACATTTTGCTTACTAATAAGAATATGAAAATTAGGTCGAAGATATAAAACCAAGGAAATAAACTATTCTCTCTACTGTTTTAGAATTCTTTGAAAAACATAAGCCATTGCCACGTACCTCCCACACTCCCATTTATTATTCAAAGACATCATAACCGTTGTAGGTACATAACTTCGAAAATATGACCTCACTGACAATAACAAGACAGAATAATGACACGACGGCATAAAACGCAGATTTTACTCATAAAACAACAATAAATGTGTTTTATTGCGAAATCACTGAGAAAAGTTTCCAACTTAACGTACGGATAGTCTGGTCGGTAGTTGGCAAGCAACTGAGCCGTATAAAAACAGAAGTTGGTATCAATTTGAGGATCCGTATGGATTTGGAGCGTATTTTAATTCTATCTTTTTGAAGAAATATTACCATTTTTAAGAATATAATTTAAAATCACTACTTCTAGACTTGAACGTCATTAAATACATTATTTCCCTATTATCATATATACTATCATATAATGTTCGTGTTAAATGTATTTGTATTATATATATTCCTAGCGACCCGCCCCAGCTTCGCACGGGTATTGATATTGATTATATTATGCAAGTATTATACACATAAACCTTTCTCTTGTCTTTATAGAGTGATTTATCTATTAAAAAAATCGCAGCAAAATCCGTTGCGTACTTTTAAAGATCTAAACATACATATGATCAGCGGTGAGCAACTTTGTTTTATGCTATGTAATGATGTAAATAGTATACAATGAACTACCCGCGTATCTTTTTCTCCTTCTCTGACAAATCTATCGAAAGGTTGTCTGAAAAAAATAGCTATTAGCTGTAAGACCGCCTACTAGACTGTGATAAACAAAATTTTATGTTTCTATTGTAATTTTATTTTTGCAATAAGCGGTATAAATATCTATCAATCAAATATCTCACTTCTAGGAATTTGGACAAAAATATTGGAAAGAGTTCAATTTTTCGATTTATTATTTTCAAGAAAATTCTTAAAATTACAAGCTGGGTACGAAAAATATAACAAAATATCATCATAAAAACTGAATTGTTTTACTTGCAAGAACACAATATCAAGACTTTAGAAACTCAGCGTAAGCTAGATTACTTCAGTTGCGAGCAAGCACTAATAAAATAACTCTCTGTAAAATCTAACTTCAAGCAAAAGCTGTAATTTTCTACACCTTGGAACGAAGACTCACTTGACATAAACTACTCCAAAAAGAAACGTGTAGATACGAATAACTTCGTAAAAAGAAATCCCCAAAAGATAGATAAAATATAAAAAAAAAGATCAGATAAAAAATATACAAAAGGCGAAAGAAGCACTGCTTTTTTTCGGAGAACAAAAAAACCGATCAATCTATATTTCAAGATTGATCACAGGAATAAGCCAGAGACAAAAAAAGTACTGTACTAAGTGCCTTCTTTTACGGTATAGAGTGATTGATAGAGATGCCCTGTCAAAGTTCCTTTTTTATATTCACTCAATATTCATCTTCCTTTGTTACGTGAATTTTGCGTTGTGTTGCGTTGCTCTTTCTTCCCTATCCTGATATCCGGGGCTTTCTGTAACTGGATTATTTGTCATTATCTCTTCCTTTGCGCAAGTATTTATACTATCTTCGACCAGATAACAGGTATTTATACCTGTATACGTTTTTCTCTTCACTATAAAATTGTAATCTATATTCGCCTATGTAATGACATCTATGGTGACGCATAAGAACTAAACTAAGAAACCTTGAGTCGCGAAACCATATATCAGGCAGCCTAGATCAGACAAAAAATCAGTCTGGCAGGAGGATCCTCCCTTTTCAACGGAAGTATGTGGTGGTTTCCTGTTCTATCTGTATTCTACTAAAGGTTGATATCGCAGAATCTTTCTTTACGACTTTGATTTTAAAAGGTCAAAATATTTACTCATATTTGGGCTAGTAAGAAATATTTTAAAAGAATAATGAACTTCGAATCCATTGTTTGCGATTCTATTTAAACAATAACAATAAATTAAAAAAAAACTGACTATTATCTCGATACAAGTTCAAAGTCGATAGCGATGAGGATTTTTTGACTCCAAATTTTAATCCGGTAGTTAGTTTTCGTTTGTATTACTAAATTGTTTTTTGACTCTACCTTAATTATAGTTAGTTAAGTATTTTTTAAATGTAAATTATTCGTATAAATAAATAACGATTCAAGATAAAAATAGTACAAAGTATTTTGTATTTAGAACGTATTTTCCTCATATTAATAACTGCGTTCTGAATCAAAAGAAAAAGAAAGTGAACTATAAGGAAAGACACACTACTAATAGTTGGAAACGTGTGTAGTGACTTGAGGATGACGATAAGATGCGGGCGACAGCTTTCCATTTAGTCACAGATGAACGGATGAGGATATAAGGCCAAATATCCGAGATCGATCACGTGCATCCAATTGTGATATTTACGTTTTCTTATGTTTTGTAAACTTAAATGTAGCAGAAAAGTCGGCATTTTTTTGTAAAGTAGTGCTCCACTGCAATTCAAGTGATGTAATCGTTTATATCGAGCCACATTAGCTTATTAAGAGCATTTGTTTAACGAAATGCTAGAATCATTTAGAATTTGAATTGTTAGTTCAGCTCGAATTACCAGATGGAGTTGTACTGTTTTCTATTAAGAATCGCTCGGTATTAAGATTCTCCGGCCACAATATATACTTGTGAATCTCTTCTGCGAAACTATAAAGTTAGAATAGGGTTGCAACCTATTTTTTCCTGTAGGGCTTCCTGGTTCCATCCCGAAGCCTTAAGCGGTCCCTGACTGGTCATCAGCCGGTTGAACCACAGTTAACTACCTTATTGGTGTATAATTCTGCTTCTGATTCTAAGAAGAGATAAATTTAATCCATTGCATACAAAATATCAAAAGCTATTAAGCCTAGAGTAAGGCAAAATTTCATCAAAAAGGATCTAAGGAGATAAAAATATAATGAAACTCGAATTTAAGTGCCATCAGCGATAGAAGTCATTACAAACAGCTCTCTGAAGTTCGGGGGCTGGTAGGCGAACTTATGTAAACGCTACATAAGTTCCTCAGTAGTTTTACTAAGTGGTAACATCGATTGCCACTAATGTGTTTGGGAATTGTTCCTCAACAATCTTAGAGCCCATTTCAACTTTAAACAGTAGTCATGCCTTCGTTTTCTAATTTAAACTGCCGAAGTTCTACTTGAGGTGCCTAAGTGGAATACAAATAGTCGATTTATATGTAGTATTTGCTTATACTAGGTACCCTTTGCTCCTTTAAAAATATCAATTTTATTAAATATCTAATTTACTGTGTCATCCAGATACTTATTACAACGTCACTAGCAAATCAATGGTAATTGTTTTATATTTTAAAATAGTTAAAATTTCTCTTTTTTGACTATTAAACGATATCTGATGAAAACTGTTGTGTTAGTGGAGTTTTTTTTTTCAAAAGCCTACATTTAGTAGATAAAATTTTGGTAAGAGAATCCGTATAAACGGACCACAAACAGCTGTCGCTGTCGCACGCTACCATCATGTTTGTAGCAGAGTTTGAAGCGAGCGACAGCCACCATGTTTTGGAAGCTGCCACATTTTATAAATCTCTCTCTGCTGCGCAATCTTAAAATGGACAAATGAATGTATCAACCATCCATTGAGGCGTCGTAGTCCAATGTGACACGGTGACAGTGTTTTATATGGTCCATAGTAACCACAAGTGGTGAGTCGCTGACACTGCTGTATCGATTGGCCGCGACCAGCTACACGTGTGTTATGCGTCTACAAAATATATAAAAAAACGGTTTTAAATCGCTGTCGCTAGCCACCAGTAGTTGTGTTTGATGATGATGGCCCGTTTAGGGTGAAATAAGATTTTGACATTACGGAAAAGATAAAAACAGAGATTTTTAAAGTACTTCCTTAAAATACAAAATGAAATTTATTTTCCCAGTTTTGAACACTTAAAAGCTTTTCATTAAATTTAATGAATGTAAAAGAAAATATTTAAAGCTTTCGTAGTAAGAGTTAAATTGATAAATCTATAAATCCGGGCCCCAAAAGCAAACTGAAGTGAAAGCTGAAAATATTTTAACTCATAAATTATAATAAGCCTTATACATTCGAGTTTAAAAGTATTTTGTGATGAAAAGTACGGTTGTACCAAAATGTCGATCAGAAAATAATAATATATTCCATGTTTTAAAAACTCTTTTAACTTTCATAGTGGATTAAGCTCGATAAAAGCATTTTGATCCACAATTTCTGTTACCAAGTGACGCTAAAATAATTTTTTCATAAAAAGCTGTTTGTTTCAGCTAAAATTTTAAGCAAAAAGTGTGCATATCCACATAAAACCTGAATATGAATATGAACTTGAAGTGGCATTGCAATTTGACCTGTCAATGCTGCCAGTTTTTTGGGTACATTTCCGAATGACAGCGATAATTTGACACCATATAGAGATCCCCATATTAACTACAAAATCTCTGAACTCATCCCCTACTGCTGCAGAGTCTCTGCTAAAAGAAAATGTTAAAGCGTGCGATGTCGATTTTAAATTCGAACATGTGACATATGTAGATATAATTAAAACCTTTAATACTTTGAATGTAAAAAAAAACTACAGATTTATGGGGAAATTCTGTAGATGTTGTGAAGTCCATTATAAACGTTGTAGCTCTAGGAGCTACAACATTTTTATTTAGCTTTTATTTTTAATAATAGTATCGATTGTGGTGAGTTTCCTGACTTGATGAAGTATAGTAAAATAACACCATTATTTAAAACGGGTAGCAAATCTGACCCCACCAATTATACCTTATTTTGTCGAGTTATGTGAATATATATCTATGGAACAGCGGTTTTTTTTAATTATCCTTTTTAATGAAAGCCCATCTGTATGACCTTTGTATGTATTGTTCAAATCATAAAACAAAAAATCTTGAAATAACTAAAAAACAAATATTTATAAACTCTCAAGCCGCAAGCGAACGTTGGGTTTTCACACACTTATTGTGTCTCTAATAACGGTATTAAAAAAAAACAACGTAATTTCCTTATGCCATGTTTTACAAGACAGACGTCAGCTATTTCGTTGAGCGTCCAACATTAGTTAGTTCGGAAGATCACCGCAGCTAAGTTTCACGGAATCAGCTTCGATGCCAGACTAATTTCATTAATCTCCTCATTGATTGGATTCGCTGGGCCAGCTCTGTTGACTGACTTTTATGGCTCCTTTCCAATATTAGACGGGTAAAGGCAATTTTTGAACGTTTCCTTGTTTTTTTTTTACTCTCATACTATTATTAAGTTTTTTAACCTAGCATAAGGAAGATTTGTGAAATTTGTGAAGGGAAAATAAATAAATAAATTATTATTATTATTAAGTACAACCATGAATAGCAAAATTAAAAGCAAGAAATTATTTAGCTACTTATATTTATGGTTGTAGTTGATTTTATTATATTTTTTTCAGTAGACGGTTTTTATTGGTTCTCTCATAAAGTTGAATTTTAAACATAAGAGGTCTTAATGTCACTAAGACGATAAGCTGTTTTTAATTTATACAAGTGAGAAGTGTAATTTTTTCGCTGCCGATTCCTAGTTTCCCAATAAGATCAATTTGATGATACGATAGCTAAAAATCAATAAACTGTACAGGAATATAGAGTTTAGATAGTTATTTTAACAATCCAAATTCAATATTCATCCCGCACAACCAAAGTAACTTCATACTTTTACTCTCAATCAAAATTAACTTTTTAATTGAATCCAAAATTACACCCATCTGCACTGCATCGGTTCTGACTGGAGTTAATTCAATTAATCTTCCTATAGGTGGATTTTGCTGAGTTTGCCGACCACCGAGGATTACATCACTAGCTCTCGATTTAGTCAGTTAGGTTCAGCTTAGCCCCGGAATATTAATGTGGACTTCCGCTAATCCGGGTCTCTTTGTCTTTATCCCAAAGTTTTCTAATGGACTTTGAGCGAAAATCAACTGAAAGTTCTGATTCATGTTTGAATGGAATGCTACGGATTCTAATGAAAAGAGGTTGAACTTATTCAAATAGAAGAAAATGAGAAAACTTTCGAAGAGAAAATAGGTTCCACGACTTTCTATGTAAATTCAAAGAAAAACATTATTTAGGTATAACTTTCTTTTGACATATACACTGAGATTGAAACTATTTAACCACATAGCTACAAATTCATATGCTCGTAACTCGCAGAAAAGTAAGCAAGTAGCTTGCATACTTTTTTAGAAACAATAGGACTACTTGTAACTCTTTGAGGTTTAGTTAAAAAGGTGCCAAGATATCGGACGGAAGATACACCAGGTTTATGAACGCTATGCGGATGGACGGCCTGTCTTCTGGCCTTGAGTGGAGAACCATCGTATCAAGGTGATTCATGGCGAGGACCTAATGCTTCCGGCCTTTTTTCATGGGAATATGGGTACTCGAGTAGTTATCTAATATCTTTTTTGTTTTTCCGACATCTCGCTATCTGTAGTACAAAAAGGGTTAAGGGTTTTAAACTGTTTCAAATTACCTTATTTCAGTCTTCAAAAACTTTCCTTTAACTGTTTTAATATCTTTATGTACATGAAAAACGGTTCCTAATTCGATAATATGTCAGTTGCGTTCGGCGATTTGTTTCTATATTTGAGCAAAGCAGAATAAATATTGTATATTTTACGGAGTACATGATTTATAAAACTTTATTGCATTTGTGATCTCAACTTTTATATCATTTAAATAATTGTAAAACTAAATGTCTTAAGACCCAAGCCGAAACTTGGTATTTTGTGAAGGGCATATTTAATGTAGATAATTTTATACTCACTAACAGTAACGTCAATAAAACCTTTGTTGAACTAAACCCTCCACTAGATGGCGCCACTAGAGGAACATCTAAGTTTGACAAGCTCCGTATTATTTATTTCTACAAAAAGTAAATACTGTGAATCCTAATATAATTTCTGTAGTTACGTGAAACTTGTAGCACAAATACTAAGTGACATTGTTATCTGAACCCTCAGTGCTCGGTAAACAGTAAAAAAACAGTGACGAAAGTTGAAATAAAAAGTACGATTTTATTGAAAACAAAACAATTAAAAAGTGATTCAAATAACAAAACTAAACGTATAGTGTATTCTTAATCAGTTTATTGTGTGAAACACCCAAACCAGTGTTTAAAAAAAGCACTAAAGAACATGTGCAAAAGTGAAAAAATTCGTGGAATTCGAATGGAATGACTCAACTCGTAACGTTATTTATTATTTGAAATTCTGAGTTTCTGTAATACACTGTCCTAATTCACCTCAACAATTAACTACCTGCTGGCGCGTTCTGTAAGACGGCGGCATCATTACGAAATACGGCAAGTGACGCGAGTTCGTATCCTACAAACTGCTTACACTTTTTGTGAATTATAAAGTTGTGTTAGCAATTTTGTACTAAGAATATTATGGCTAATAACGAATGTGCTGGTTGTAAGATTGTGATAAAAAGTAAAGAATACCTTCAATGCTCAAACTGTAAACACCGCTATGACTTGCTATGCGCTAATATTTCCGATAAACAGTTCAAGTCAATGAATCTTGCGAAAAAGGCGACTTGGAACTGTCTCGATTGTCGTAGTAAACAGCCCAAAACCAATAATACTGACACCCCAATTCGCCCTACAGCACGGGCAGATGCGTCTACTATTATCGACACCGATCAACAATCGCATAGCTTGCCAACTGAGAATAATGTGACTATCCGTAATAGACAAAAACAAAGTAGCACCCTTGAAAGCCCAATAAATGATGACACTATCCTTGAAATCACAAAAAGGTCCCTCCGAGAAATAATAAAACAGGAAGTTGTCTGCGCGGTTAAAGAAGTGGTATCTGAACAGCTTAAAGAGTTTAGCGAGCTAATGTCAGGTTTCAGAATGTCTTTAGAGTTTTTAAACGAGAAGTATGATGAAATGAAACAATCGCTAGACGAAAGAACTTCAAGAATACATTCTCTCGAGAAGGATAACTTACAGTTACAAACGTCATTGCGTGACATCACAAGCCGCCTTAATTTAATGGAACAGAACCTCAGAACAACAAACTTAGAAATACAGAATGTACCGGAGAACCGTTCAGAAAACCTGCTTACCACAGTTCTTCAGCTCAGTAAAGTTACCAAAAGCAATGTTGTGGAAGCGGATATCGCACACTGCACTAGAATCGCGAAAAAAGACAATAAGTCCACCCGGCCAAGATCGATTCTAGTTAAATTTAATACCCCACGACTGAGAGATAACTTTTTTGCTGCTACGATAAGCTACAACAAGAAGAACACCAGTGATAAACTAAACACAAGTCATATTGGCATTGCAACTGATAACCCAGTACCTATATATATAGTGGAGCACCTGTCGGCGGACAATAAAGCGTTACACGCTGCGTGTCGCATCCGAGCTAAAGAGCTCGGATATAAGTTTGTCTGGGTGCGTAACGGCAGGATATTCTTGAAAAAGAACGAAAATTCCGAGCGAATATTTGTCACTAATAGGGAGCAGCTAAAGTCTATTACTTAAAAACCTACTTGTAATGTAAATCTCACACTATTGTATGTTATTTTTGTACTTTATTTGTTTTCATTCGATAATTCACTAAAAATTTACTATCAAAATGTACGTGGTTTAAAAACTAAATTAAATATATTTTACCATAATATGTCTTTACAAGACTACGACATAATCGTGCTGACAGAGACTTGGTTGAACGGCGGTGTTTATGACGCTGAACTATTTGATGATAGATACGATGTCTATAGGCGCGATCGTGAGTCTAGTCGTTATTCCAAGCGCAAAGATGGCGGTGGCGTTTTGATTGCGGTTTCTAAAAGCGTTAAGTCGTGTAGACAATTACATTTGGAGAGTTCTTGTGAGGATGTCTGGATTAGTATTGAAAACGATGCACGTGGAAGTAAAAAACAAAAATTCTACATTTGCGGCGTCTATTTACCTCCACCTATATCTTACGAAGTCATGGAAATATTTGCCAACTCTGCTGAGCGCGCGATGGCACACGGTGACAACACATTAATTATTGGTGACTTCAATCTTAGTAGCATATCCTGGAAAAGTGACGACAATGGCACAGAGTATATCCTCCCTTACCCCAGTACTAATAATGAGATAGTAAAAAAATTCTTAGACTTCATGAATTTAAATGATTTACGACAATTTAATTATATTACAAATACAAAATCAAAGACTCTTGATCTCGCTCTCTGTAATAAAAAGCTACAAAAGTTAAACCCTTGTACTTGGCACCTCGTTTCTGAAGACCCATTACATCCACCATTCGACTTTATAATCCCTGTAATTGTTAACGCAAAGCCCTTACAAAGCAACCCCACCCAGAAGCCTAATTTCTTCAGAGCTGATTATGAGAGGATTGAGATGTCATTGAACTCTATAAACTGGGAAGCAGAGCTAAATAACTACAACACAACAGATGGAATGGTCGAAGCTTTTTACCAGATATTGCAGCAGATAATCAAGCAGCATGTTCCGCTGAAAAAAAAATCTAATAATAAATATCCAAACTGGTACACAAAGAAACTTATATATCACCTTAAAGAAAAAAATAAATATCGCATTAGAGTAAAAAAATATCACAACCCTTTGGACATACTATCATTTGAGGAGCTACGTGAAAAATGTTGTAGACTCTTACAAAGTTGTTATACGGAGTACATAGCACGGATAGAAGAAGCACTTGCCAAGAATCCTAAGATTTTCTGGTCATATATAAAAAGTAAAAGGAAAGGCTGTAGCACACACCCAGCCGAAATGCACCACAATAATAAATCTGCATCAAACGGTCGCGATATTTGCAACCTATTCGCTGAGAATTTCGCTCAAGTCTATAACACCCCATTCGCTGTAGATGAGCCAAAATTTAAACCCATGATATCAGGATTGTGTAAACTGGAATTCAGCTCTGAGGAAATACTTCGATCCCTAAAAACCTTAGACGAATTTAAAGGTGCTGGTGAAGACGGTATTCCTCCGGTATTTATTAAGAAATGCGCGAGAGCGTTGACATCACCCCTTAAAATTATTTATAATAAATCTATGACAGAAGGTGTGTTTCCCAACAAATGGAAGCAGGCCCTGGTAGTCCCTATTTTTAAATCGGGCGAAAAGCAACAGGTATTAAATTACAGGCCCATTTCTATCCTTACTATTTTCGGAAAAATACTGGAAAAGCTGGTTACTAAAAATCTTACCGCACATGTCAAACAACACATAACTATTCATCAACACGGATTTATTAACAGTAGATCGACGTCTTCGAACCTTGCGTGTTATGTTACAGCAATCTCAGAATCTCTCGACAGAGGAGTTCCTGTGGATACTATATACACAGACTTTAGCAAGGCATTTGATAAAGTGGATCACAACGTGCTTTTGTCTAAACTGGATCAACTGGGAATTGGGGGTTCTCTACTCAAATGGTTCCATTCCTATCTCGTTGGCAGAATCTTCCAAGTAGTCGTAAATGGCTATCACTCAGATCCTTTCCCAATGACTTCGGGCGTCCCTCAGGGCTCACATTTAGGGCCTATTCTATTTAATATATTTATTAATGACATAACAACTTGTTTCAAGCATTCCAATTTCTACCTTTTTGCGGATGATGTAAAAATAATGAAGCCCATAGCCACTCACCTGGACCCAAACCTCTTACAAGCTGATTTGGATAGAATGTTGGAATGGTGTAATGCTAATAATATGTCCCTTAATGTCACTAAGTGTAATTACATGCAATTCTCCCGCAATAAAAAATGTATAAGTAACAAGTACACTATTTACCATCAAACACTTCAAAGAGTCGACACAATACGTGACTTAGGTGTTATTTTCGATAAAAAACTGAAATTCGATAGTCATATACTAAAAATAACTGCAAAAGCATTTAGGGCTCTCGGATTTATATTACGCAACAGTAAAGACTTCGTTAAATTATCGACCAGAAAGACATTGTACAATTCCATTGTTCGGCCAATACTCGAATATAATACTGTCATTTGGAACCCGCACTATAACGTCTACGTCAAGCGCCTTGAATCTGTACAAAAACGTTTCCTTTACCATCTTTGTTTTAAAGATCGTCTTGCAAAGAAGATAATTAGTTACAAGCTACGTTTGAAACACTATAATATGTTCGCCCTTGAAGACAGGAGAAAAGTAGTTGACCTCTTATTCCTGCACAAATTATTCCATGGGGTTATTGATTGTAGCGAACTTCTCAACAAACTGCGGATAAATGCACCATCACGCTTACCACGGAAACGTAGCTATAATTTCTTTCACGTACCGGGGTCTAAGACAAATCTTGGGCATTATTCTATTCTTCCAAGACTCTGTCGGCAATACAACGAATTGTCCAAGTTTAATAATCTTGATATCACATGTGCAATATCAAAGTATAAGAAAGAGCTAACAAATGTATATTATGCACAACAACTGCATAACATTAAGTAACAACTATTTGCTGTCTATGTTTATATGTTTATTTATTTGTTCACACATTGTTTTATTTTTATTTTGTTTTTATTCTTTATTTTTAATTTCTTCTAGCATTTTTGTTTTGTAATGCACCCTTTAATTATTATTTTTTCTTGCTTGTATAAATTTATGTCAAACTTGTTTGTATTAATCTAGTTTATTCTGCAAATGCTGTGGTCTCCCATAATTGGAGAAGCACACAGAAATGTAATTGATGTATACCTATACATGTAAATGCAATTGTGTATTCTACGTTGGAGATCCTAAATAAATAAATAAATAAATAAATAAATAAAAATAAAAAAAATAAATAAAAAACCCTTCAATCATTAAAAAAAATGTGTTAAGGTGCCTGAAATTTTTCCTTCGAACAAAAAAAAAAAACACTAAATCACGGTATATAAAACAATGTTATCGCTATACAGCGCCAGACAACTCATCCTCGCTCCAGAACTAGTTCTCGAAGTACCTCCATAATTCCACAATCTCGAATGTTCGCAAGACTACAAATTAAGACATTGCGAAACTTGTAACAGCAAAAGGCAATTCCACTTTGCCACGAATTCATTTGGTCTAATTACCTGAGTGAGACAGTAACTATGACTGTGTCGAATTGCAATCAGCGCCAAGGACTAATGAAGTTTCAAATCAAACTATTCCCATGATTGGGAACCGCAAACAGGTTCATCGAGTTCTATCTGTACTGGGTCTTCAACTTCAATTAATGATCTTGGGGCTAACCACTCACTGCAAATCCGGCAAATTAATTGGTTCCGAACCCAGTTTTCGCCGAACATTCTTTGGGCTTATGTAGTCGTGTTTTGGGAGATTCTAATTTGAGGAAAAAGGTGTTTATTAAAATTGTTCCTTGGGTTTTATTTTTCCCTGTTTATTATATAGAAGCTTCAGGAGCATACCTCTCATGCATGAGATTGCAAGTTCGAACTCACGCAAACGGCAACATGATTTTTTAATTCATACCTATGTATTGTACTTTTGTTTTATCTAGGACATTACTGACAACCTATGATAAAGTATATTTATTTTGCAAATAGATTTTCCTAAAACATAAAACATTTTAATCTAAACAGTATTTTTAACAAGCAACATGATTGACACTTTACTTCAGATAAAGCTGATAGCATACACAATATATTTTTTTATTTTGTTTTTTATTAATTAAATGAAGGTCACTACAACATAATCAATCGGTTAATTGATAATCTCACTCACCATTCCAATTTATTTCGAATACAATCTCATGACAATCCATATGCATTACCGATTAATGTATTACTGTCAAACTAAACTATCTGATCTATTTCCTGCATAAACAGTGAATATAATTAGTTTTATGTTAATTTGCGATGTTTGATTGAATAATCCGAATAGTTGTCGCTGACCCAGGCTGATTGGCTGTGTCAAGTAATGGAATCTGGTAAGGATTACCTCATCTAATCCGTTGTACTATCTGCTAGTTGATTATTGCAATACCTTTACCTTTACAGTGCTTAATTGTTATCTTACCTATGTATTAAGGGGCCGTTACTGTGATAATAGCCCCGTTTTACGAGTTGTATGTCCTAAAACCTAGTCATGCGATTTACTTTGTATAATTTATTTTTCAACTAGCGACCCGCCCCTGCTTCGCACGGGTGTAATGGTTTTTTTTTATAGTGGGCAAAAATCATTCAATGACGAATCCCGCTCTTAGGTGGAGCGGGAAACAGTGTCAGACTCTTACTGACTAAACACTCTACGCCGTTCCTTCTTTGACTTTCATAAAGGGGCCAAGTCTTCCTTCCAGAAAGAGCTCCTTCTTAAATCTTGCTCTTGAAACACTCTATCTATTAAAAAACCTCATCAAAATCCGTATAAAAAATCTAAGCTCCTAAACAAAAATTTTTTATACTAGGTAGAGATAGATTTACTCGAAAACTCATCAATAAAATATACCGACCACTTCTAGGCACATGGTTTTCAAGTGTTTTAAAAAGTCCGTCAACAAAGCCCGCTGTGGATTGGCGTATGTCACATGTCTTCAAATGTTTAGTTCTCGAACGGAAAAAAAGGTGAAGAAAAACATAGACAATTGTATTTATGTTTTTCTTCACCGTTTTGAGAGCGGTGATGATGAAATAAACTACACAAAGTAATGTGCTTGTGGCATGAAGGTTTTAACTCACGACCTACAACTTGTAAATCTGGATCGTTACCACTAAACAACCACTGCTCGAATGAATACTTACTCCGAAAATAATTATCTAAATAAAAAACCACATAAAAGAATATTAAGCTCGTACAGTAAAAAAGCAAAACCTAGCCATTCTTTATAAGATTTACCCCATTCAATAGTGGGAAAGCGAAATAAACATCATCGATTTTCTATTTATGGCCAGAACTGAGTAAACAACTACATAAATACTGTAAATGTCGCAGGAAAACTTCACTTTCGATTTTATTTTATATATTTTATAAAAAAATATTTTTTCGCAAAATCTCAAAAGAGAGAGATTTCTTTATGTTTGTAAATATAAGGTTTGCTGTAAAAAAAAACAACTATGGGTTAAGCTCGCCTGTGTACATCACCTGTTCTTTTATTTGTAATTTTAATTTGTGTACAATAAAGAATATAAGAGTAGTTCTGCATCACGAATTAAATATAAAACCTATGAAAAATGTATTTTGTAAGCGGCACGACATTACTACTTTTAGTACTGTAAACACTCGCTACGGCCAAAAGCGCCAAAATGGCGGATAACACACGGGCACATTAGTACTTTGACAGACGCCAGTCCAGTGTGGTAAATAGTAGAAGTAAGTCGATGTCAGCATCGTTTCGCTTCGTTTTCGAGCTTATATACTTTTGATTTCACTGACATACAATTATTTAACTAACTACTGCAAACGGTTTCGCCAGTATGAAATTATCCCGAGATACTAGCCCGAGATACTGAGATATATAGACTACCAGGATAAAAAGTATCATTTATGCTATTTGCACATCATTTTTACACGTGTGCCTAATTCATACAGAGTCGTTCGAGCTTGAAGAAGTAATAAGCATACACACATACGCTCACAAACTTTCGTCAACAAAAATCTAGGAACTTCGCAAAGAAAATATATTTTCGTTTATTCTGCTACATTCTATACAATGGACATTTGAAGCACATAAACAAGTGTAATAAGAAGAAATAATGTCACTTGGAGCACTCTTAAAGTATTCATAGTACTTATTACAATAAAGGAGAATGGACGGAGAATGGAAGGAAAGACATTAAGAGTCACGGTTTAAACACGACTGCGGTAATAGTACCTACTTTTATTTTGCTCATAAGTTAACTTCTGAGTATTACAGTTTTTGTTCCGTGACGTATCCAAGTTTAATGCTGGTGAGTTATTCAGTGTGCTTATCTGTCTATATCGTATATTCTATAAAGGATTGATTAGTATGTTTTTTTGTACCTAATAAATAAACTGAAAAACTACTGGACCGATTAAAAAAATTCTTACATCAATACAATGTAAGTAGAAACGCACAAAAGTTAGTTACTTCGCGTACATTATAGAACAGCATCAGCCTTATAATGATCCCATTTCAGACCTCCTTTCTATGAGAGGGAATGGGCCGTAATGCCAAAGTATAATGGGTCACTTTTTGTATAATCTGAATGAATAAAGATATATAAATGTACGCTAAATCTGCTTTCTGTTTATGCTCTCCAAATAACTCTGTCAGGATGATGTCTCTATTGATCTTATTCACTCACTCTTACACTCCATTCTCCTCGTTTATAAAATCACATCATGATCATGAGCAACTAAACGACTTATACTCCGTAAACGATGAGCTAAAGAATAATTATGGGCCCCTTAAATAAAAAAAAAGTCATGAAAACTCTCGTCCCTATCCCGGAGGGATTGCGCGTAAATACTTTTAAGGGAATTTAAATTTGGATCAATCTCATTAAAACTGACGACAGTTACGAACTCTTACGAAACTTTCCCTGTGTATTTTATTTAAAGTTTGCCCTTTTAACGTTCGAAAAAATGTATATTGGCTGAAAACTCTACTCAGGTATAAGCCCCTGATGAAATTTACTGTTTAATTAGGATTGTGATTAAGTGAGCTCTAATTGCCTCGAAATTAACACTGAGGTTGTTGTGGGTGTAAAAAGGCCTTCCTTTTATGTCACAAAAGCACATAAAGTTGGATAATTAGCATAATTGTTATATGCCACTTATTTTTCATCAAAGAGTTCAGCGGACCAAGCAATGGCTAAAAATTCTCTCAACAGTAAACCGAATTAGGCTCAATTTAGATCGCGTGGCCTTTAGGCCAGCCAGTGTTACTGTAAGGGCCTTTACGCAAGAGTGCTACCGGTTTTGGGGTCGTTTGTAATTATAATTAGCTTTTTTGATGTCATATAATTATGTGTACATACGAGTGTAACGTTGGGTTCGAATTGAAGCTTATTACAGTTCAAACACAATGGGCCGCAAAAATTGGGGTCACTAAAAGAAACTGAAATAATTTTATAAATATACATGGTGAATTCATGAAATAAAGCATTAAAAGACTGATTAAATCATGAGTAACATTTCTAAGTTATGACAATAAAGATAGACATCATAGTTTATCTTAAACAATCTTATTTTTTGGTCGTTTCAATATTTTGTATGTTCTCCATGAGCTCGTATAACTTTATTAAAACGATATTTTATGGAAGGCATAACAATTTTTTTTCATAGAGTAACGGTTTAAGTTAGATAGTTCTTCCGTTGCCTTACTCTTTTACTCGCGTTAAATATCGAGATTAGTTTCCAAACTCATTCCATGCTTGTTCTATAGAATTCAAGTGCGTTCTGGAAAGGATTTGCACTCAAATTCATCAAGAAAGGCCCACGGTTGTTTAAAATCTTTTTACCAATATCTCTGTAACATCTAAAAATATCATTGTTGATCCTAAACCGAATGGTACCTTTTCATGTTTCGGCGAGCAATGGGTGGCTTGGCGGGCAATGGCTAGCTCAACCCATCAGACTGTTCCCGTGCGCCTCAAGTAGTTGTCAGCAAACTGTTGAGGGGTCGAAACCTCCTGAGGCAAATGGGTAAATGTAGTCTAATACATCGACACACAAACTTGTAGAAGTTGTTATATTTAATCGATAAAATCTATTTACATTTTACTTGTACAAACTGAACCTCTTTTGAGATTTGTCATAAATATTACTAATATTATAATTTTTACGCTCTACGTACATAATTTTAGAATACATCAGAATTACTCGATGAGAAACATTATTTTTGCAATCCAGTGTAGTATGTTTACGAATTACATTATTTACATTTACATAATAATTCTGATTTGCAATTCAATCATTTATAAACATACGTTACGTACCCTGGCAGCAAAAGTTTCTCAAGCATATATGTCCATTCTTACAAAATCCGATAATCTTATTACTAAAAAGAACACAACAAAAATACATGATACGAGATACCTACCTAAGAATACCCGAATACGATATTCATTGGAGCGCAAACTAATCGTTGATCCACTGAATTGTGAATGTTATTATTTAAAAAGTTCCCTTTAGCTACAGAACCTAAGCATGTTTCAAGGGACACGATCAAGGAACAATAGAAAACAAATGAGGTGTGAGTTATTCACTGCTCACTGCGTAATGGGCTGGGGTGGGTCCGATCAGCGAAAGGAAGGGATATACGCCTTTTAATCTAAATTTATATATTCCGAGGGTAAATAGGTAAATAAAATTATGAGAATTATATTGGATGGAGGAGAAAAACATAATGTGAACGGAGGCAGGCTCAAAATTACCTTAATAAGAAATATGCGTGTACTACCCGGTAGAAACCGTGGAACTGTTCAGTAGAACTAGTGGGAATAGAAAATCCCATTAGTTTTATACCTACCTACTATCGTAGAACTAGTGGGAAAAAAAATTCCCATTAGTTCTACCGTAGAACTGTTCAGTAGAACTAGTGGGAACAAACCTACTTTTATGTGAATATAATAAAATGCTTAATGTTTTTTTTTTATTCGATATAAACTAATGTTTGACTGCGATCTTACCTGAAGGTAAGCAGTGATGCAATAGTTAATGGTGAAGCGCACTAGGTTATTAGGAGCCTTTGCACTCTTTACTCCTAAATTGTAATCCGATGGAAAGACCTTCCTTCCTTCGATGTACGCGGAATAAACCACAAACCGAAACGCTTAGTCCAAACCGTTATAGAGCTTTTAACAACGTAAGGATGGTTCCTCGCCTTGCATCTGGTTGTCCGATGATAGAAATTAAAAGGTGGAATCAAGTCATTCAATTCCCACACACAACAAACACAGCGTTATTATCTCTAATAAATTCTTCTTGGTCGTTTCACTCTTCCAGAGTGGTCGTGGTGATCACGGACGTAGTTCTCCAGATGCTGTCAGGGTTCGCCACATGACTTCCCACCACTTTTGCCTGCAAACAGTCATGCTCATTTAATTTTCTAATAAATTTAGGAATAAATAAATAAATTTTGTCTTCCTCAACGATGAAGTCATTAATCTTCATTTAAGCTAATATTATAAAGCTAAAGACTTTGTCTGTCGGTTGGTTGAATGCATTAATTACAGGAACTACTAGATATCATAGATAGATATCATATCATACTTAGATTCGTCTAGTATTTGGATAACCCATTTATCGAGCGGTCGCCAATCCAGTCCCCCCTAGCCAAATTACTATCGTTTCATTACGGTCGAATGCTTGGAATAGTTCTCCAATTCCTTTGTTCTGACCACGTGACTAAGCGTTGAGATGACGTCTGAACAAGAGAAATGGGGCCGTGGCCAACTAAAGCGTTTGACGTTAACGAAACGATGGTAACTTGGCAGGGGGGGGGGCAGAACCTTTTGGCTTTATTAACTACTAGGTTTTGTCAGCGGCTTCGCCCGCGTACGTAAAATATAGCCTATGTCACTCAGGAGTAAAGCAGCTTTCTATTGTTACTAAAATTTTTCCAATCGGACCAGTAGTTCCAGAGATTACCTCCTACAAACAAAAAAACAAAGAAACAAAAAAACAAAGAAACAAAAAAAACAAACTTTACCTCTTTATTATATTAGTGTAGATAAACCATGTGTTTAAACTCTTGAGCCCCTAGCATTCGCACATCTATTGTTTTTCTATTATACGTCTAAATACGGTATTCAAAAGGTTAAGCTCTTATACTCCATCCTATGGTTGTCTGGCAGATATCGCTGTCAGCGATAAGACTGCCACTATAGCCATAGATATATCATCATCATCATCATCATTTCAGCCGAAAGACGTCCACTGCTGGACATAGGCCTCCCCCAAGGATCTCCACAACGATCGGTCCTGTGCTGTCCGCATCCAGCGGCTTCCCGCGACCTTCACCAGATCGTCGGTCCACCTTGTAGGGGGCCTGCCCACGGAGCGTCGTCCGGTACGCGGTCGCCATTCAAGAACCTTTCCACCCCAACGGCCATCCGTTCTGCGTGCAATGTGCCCTGCCCATTGCCACTTCAGTTTGGCGATTCTTTTCGCTATGTCGGCAACCTTGGTTATAGATATATGTTTCTGTGGAATTGTTTCTATATCGGTGTACAATAAAGATTATTCTATCTTTCTATATTCGCACTTCTTGAATATCGATGGCTGAATATACCCCATCAAATAAATTAAAACTCATCAAGAAACTAAAGTACCTACTTCACTTAAAAGAGACATAAAATAACTGTAAGATGCTTCTGAACTGAGAGAGATTTCATATCTCGGTTAAACCAGTCGTCTCAGAGGTACTTGGTTTTGTCTCGCTCGATTATTTTGCAACTTAAATTTAAGTTTGAGTTACTTCAACTTGGGCGGGAGATTACCTATGCAATGAAATGAGAAGAGGAATAGCTGGTTTATATTATGAGTTAAGAGTTTTAACAAGATATTTATTTAGTTAGCAAGGTTTTAATTAGAAATAATTTTAAGATATAAATCAAGAAAATAATGTGTATAATATTCCACAATTTTCACTCAACACTGTCTTGTCTGAAGCTACAGAGCTCGCGTCAATGTTGTGGAAAAATTTGTGGGAATGGGAATGTTTGCCTGGGTAGGAATGCGACTTCCGGCATACCACTACTAGACCAATAAGCCAGCCACAACCCGGTCGTGGGCTCAATGTGACTGGCCTGTCAGTCTAGTAGTTAGTAACCCTGACTGCTATGCCGGAGGTCGTGGGTTCGATTCCCACCCAGGACAAATGTTTATGTGATGAGCACGATCATTTGTTCTGTGTCTGGGTGTAATTTATCTATAACTAAAGACCCGCCCCAGCTTCGCATGGGTACTGTTAATGAATATTATTATGCATCTATTATACACATAAACCTTTCTCTTGAATCACTCTATCTATTAAAAAAGCCGCATTAAAATTCGTTGCGTAATTTTCAAAATTTAAGCATACATAGGGACGAAGCGTCTTTGTATGTAAGGATATATAAGTATGTTTATCAGTTGTCTAGTACTCATAACACAAGCTCTGCTTAGCTTGGGCCTAGATGGCGTTGTGTGATAGTTGTAAAAAAAAAATCTAGTTACATTAGTCCCATAACTAGGCGGCGTTTTGCGATAGTTGTCGAATATTATATTATTATTATTATGTGGATTTCAGTTCATCACCACCATCTATCGGTCAGTTTTACGATATGGCTTTGTCATGTCCAATTCCGAAAAACCTACGAGGTTTTCACTCCATTTAGTTTCCTTTCTTCGTAGAAAAGCACATCGGCTCCCTTGCGCAACAATAAGCTTTATGTACGGGGTTGCAGGGAATTTTAGGGTTCAGTAATCAATTTTTAAAAACGCAGCGTCATATTTTCGACATCTTCGATGGATTTTTTTCACTGTTACTTAGTCAAACATTATAATTGTATAAACAATTTATGAAAGAAATATAGATGTTTTTTTTATGTAGATATCTACTTCTAAAAAATGGTGTAGCCAAATTATGAAGACATAAATTAGTTGTGGCGTTCATTATGCGCCTTACTAAATGCTGGAAATAGGGAGGTATTATCGTAACACAATATTGAAATGAATAATAATATGATATTCCTTAAGAGAATGAAATAATTGTTATCAACTGAAGCATCTTTGAAATGTTTTATAACTCAATCTATTGCCTCGATAAATTTTTTATTTACTATTTTAACTAAAATTCCTTAATAAAAAAATATAAATAATTTTTACAGGTATAAATAAAAAGAGATTTCAAACCAATGTCCCAAATTAAAATAAATTAAAATAAAATTATATTAACCTAGTGACCCGCCACGGCTTCACACGGGTGCAATGATAATATTAAACATGTTTATTATATATACAAACCTTCCTCTTCGATTCTTCACTCTATCTATTTAAAAAAAAAATCAAAATCCGTTGCGTAGTTTTAAAAATCTAAGCATACATAGGGACAAACAGCGACTTTATTTTATACTATGTAATGATTACATATTTTGCCTACTAAACTAGTACTTGCTTTTCGAGCAAGTACTACTTTAAATCAATTTAAAAAAATTATAAACTCTCATTATCTTCAATATCTTTATCTTCAAGTTAAAAAAAAATAATAAAACAATGCAAGCGCAAACTTTCATCCCGAGTACGGAACTCACAATGTGTGGTTCAACTTTCAGTTGGTCAGTTTTTTCAATTAGTGCAGACTGACCATTGTGACTCAGACATCCCCGCGCCAAACAGATTTCTTTTGAAGTCGGTTTCCACTAAATTTGGCACAGACCCTTTAAACTTGCATTCTGGTGCAAGACTGGAGAGACAACTTATTTTATACTTTACCAAAAAGTACCAAGTTTTTATTCCAAGTAGAAAAACCTAGGAAAAACGATTTCCTAGACTTTAGCGAGCGTTTAAACCATCGGGATGGCTCTAGCGAGGCAAGTGTCTTTATATTTTTTTTATTTCAATTTATGACTCTTTGGAAACAGTCTTTTAAGTACAGAAAATTCATCATATTTTCATACATTAAAACACTGTGTTAGTGTGAGTCGAATTCGCACACTGAGAGTTCCGTACCAATATTTTCTTTAAATAATTCTGCTCCAGAATCGAGTCTTGAACCCGTGAGGTTTTGGTTCCTATGAGAGTGTCAAAATATACCTTTTTTACTACATAAATGGCCGTATCTTTTTTCCGTTCTACAACTTAGAAGTTTGATTTTATCATAACTTCACGGAAGCGCAGCCTTAAAAATATATTTCAAATTTAAACTCGATACCTCCTTGAGTTCCCAAGATAAAGAATCTCGATAGATAGACAACAAAGTAATCCTAAGTATTTTTCCTCTTGAGATAATAAAAGTAAGAGATAAAAAAAAATTCTTTGATATTTTTTTAGCACAAAATCAAACCAATTCATAAAAATATCATTACATTCTGTTGAAATATCAACAACGTCCTAAAAGTATCATAAGCTTATTACCGCTCAAGCGTATTACTTGTACATGCGTCAAAAGCATTAAGTCAGAGGACTTGAAAGCTTTTTTTTCTATTCAATAATAATAATAGTCAGTCTAGTGGAAGTTATTACGGGAAACATTCTGGAACCTTCCACCATCAGATAAAGTTATATAAAACTTCATGGTAAGGTAGTGTCCTCATTTCGAGGGATTTTTTTGATGATTTGATTTGATGTGTCCGGAGAAGGCAAAATTGGATACAAAAAAGGTTTTTTTGTGTTAGATAAACGTCTAATGGATTTTTCTCATTTTAGGATTTTTTGTGGGGAATAAATCATCCAATGACGTCTACCGCTCTTGGGCGGAGCGGGAGATAACATCAGACTTTTATCGACTAAAAAGCCACCCCACTGTTTTTTGTATTGTACACTGTACAATACAAAAAAAACTCACATCTATGTTTAATTATTTTGCCCATTACATCTGTGTGTCAAATAAAAAATGAATTAAAATTCAAACAAATAATACAAGTAAATATACCTACTCTCATTGATCAAATAAAAATGTAATCCAATAAAAACACTATTGACAATAGTTTATTTAACTTCAATATTAACTTAGCACCGTCTAAATATATCACAATTTCGCACAGAATAACTGAAATCCAATATTAATATATAAAATAAAAATAAAAGGTAATAAAATTCTGTATCGGCGACTACCACGCGACTCAAGGGGATCAATATTTTATGGCATTACTTCTAAAAAGGGTTCTCAATACCAATAAACGGAGTATGCCTATATTTTTATAGATTTTCGTATTAAAGGCTTCTAACATGCTTCTAACAGAGCCACGAAGTAACAATAGTATGAAAAGTTATTTCAAGCGCGTTTTCATAAAAATTGTTTTGCGGATTTTCTTTTTCAATAAACTCAAAAACCTATTATTTTTTCTTACCACTTTTTGGCACGTAATTTTTGATTTGGGAAAAAGTGCGTGAGCTCTCCTTTGCCACAATTGATTGTAATTATCGTATCTAGGTGCCAATCGACCCCACGTCACTAGTCACCCTGCGTTTATTAATATCTTCGTAAGTGTATTGAAAAACGTTCTATGATACAGGTGGAAAACCATTGCAGTCATCGGCTATGTAACACCCTCGACTATGGCTTACATAAATTCCTCCTTGGTCGCACGTACAAAGCGTTTTGGGAACTTATTCGTTATGCGAACAGCTAAGGAGTGGAATTCCCTCTCAATCTGTTTTTCCTGATAGCTACTCTTTAGTCATTCAGGTGACCGATGATGGAGTACGCTTGCCTAGAAATAACTACAAATTAACTACACTCTAGACTTAAAAGTTTTACTTATCAATATTATTCCTATCTACCTCCTGAAATACAGATTTACTACTTAGTTCAGGAGGTAGAAAATTAAATATAAGTGACACTTGTTTGCAAAATAAATGATTATTATTATTATTATCCCACAGCAGCAATTTCTATTCTTCTTAATATTCCGCCAACCAATCTTCCTTTTAAACGCCTGGAAATTCTAAGGATTCTATTTATTGCAATCGCGTGGCGTTGCCCCTGTCTGCGAAAGCCTTAAGACGTTTCCTATTTCACACGTACTGTAGTAAATTGTAATATTATTTTTATGAGGGCCTCCTCTTCAAGGACATTATCATGATTTTTTATTTGGGTTCAATAAAATTATTTTTGTCAGGCTCTCTGAGTTGACAGAGCCATCTAGTTTTCTTTTAGGGAACTGATAGTTTTATGGGTAGGTTATATTTTTCTTTTATTTTCATAAACTGTGATCTGTTCTGTTTGATTGTGATCTCATCTGATGGTAAGCAGTGATACAATCGTTGATGGTGAAGCGCATTAGTTTATTAAGACCCTATTCATGACACCTAAATTACCTATGATTGGACGGGACAGGCAGCTAGCAAATTATTACAGGCCTTCAATGTAAGCGGTATAAACGACGACAAAGCGAAATTCTAATAATTTTTGTATTAAAATAAGTTACAATATACCCATATGTTGACTGGTAGAGAATGCCTTGTTGCATTAAGTCCGCCTATGTACCACTACTGTACATGAAGATTAAATAAATATAGCAATCATTATTACTAGCACTGTTTGTAATAATTGTGTTACGTTTTCAAGCCTTATTTGCTGATATGAATCCTGGTATTTTTAACGTACTTTAGCGAAGGATAAAGGATTATCAACGAAATTTGCCAAGGGAAGACAAATTCCGTTGAGAAACTTTCCGATTATCATGCGAACAAAGTCACTGGCCAGAGCTAGTTTTATAACAATGTTACAAAGAAGACAAGAAAATATTGTCTCCAGCATGGTGGTATAAGAATTTAATTCAATAACAGAACTACCTACACAATAAACTTTAACTAGACAGAATTTTGGCCGACGTTCGCAAAAATAAAAGGAGCAATCATTCCAAATAAGTACATTTATATTCTGGTGTAAGAGAAACTACAAGATCTTGGCACAATTTTTGTATGAATCATGTTTCGCAAAACAGGGCGGATGCATCGCATATGAACCCATATTTTACAAAAACATTACGGGGGAACTGGGTATTTGAACTGTTATGATGTATGGTTGCACAATATTATGTTTTTTTTTACACATATTACGCAATATTGTGATAGTATTGCGACAGTTGTGTAATTTTTGCAGAAAAATATGTAATTATTGCGATAAATTATGCAATTGTTGCAAAAGTTGTGTAATTGTTGCGCAATTCTGCACTCTTAGTCCAATAAACCGTATTAATGTCAACCACATGGGTGGCTTCTAATTTTGTAATATTTGCATATATTGAGGATTTTTTTTTCATTTTGTATATTAAATTTAATTTTTAAAATTAAAATTGATTCTACCTGCTTTTTAAGAAAGTTCTGGTTTTTTTATTATACCCAATAGCCAACCATCAAAAATTTATCGGATATTAAAATGTATGTATATACGACGGCATAAACTCAATTAACTCTGAAAACCGTTTTCATTAATAGTGAAGTCTTACAACAGTTTGTAATCAAATAATCTTTCCTTTATTTATGATTTTATTTCTTAACTTTTCAAACACAGAGTTGAAATTTGCGTAACACTAACAGTGTCGTACTTACTACGTATTCGATGGAAGGCAATACGATAGCGATGACTCACATTGAATAAAGGTATATAAAGGCATCTAGCGGCTGTTAGGTGCCATAAACTAGTTGTCAGTTTTTGTAGTTAATCCTACATTTATCCTTCAATATGCGTGTTACTTGTCAGCGTTTTGGACCAGCAATAGGCGAGTCGAGTAGTGAAAAAGAAAACATTGTGAAGCAGTTTATCGAGTATTTACTATCGGACAAACGTTCACGTAGTAAACATGGACATTGTGCAAAGTTTGAACGTAGTTTTGGAAAACATGGGTTCGGCAAGCATCATCATGGCTATGGGAAGCTTCACATTGGACGGGGATTTGGAAGGCATTGTGGACGTCAAGGACCTCGTGGGCCACATAGTCATCATGGACCACATGGTCATCATGGGCCCCACAGACATCATGGGCCCCACGGACATCACGGGCCCCACGGGCATCATGGGCCCTACGGATATCATAAGCCTCACGGACATCATGGGCCACATGACCCTCACGGGCCCAACGGACATCATGGACCCCATGACCACCACGGACCTCACGGACATCGTGGGCCACACTGCCACAGAGGTCGCCACGGTTCTCATAATCCCGACAGTCAAAATCTCTGGACTCAATGGACTATCGACCTAACCTGTGATGATTCTAATGACAATTCCGACAATGCTGTCGACTCTGGGCGCAATACACCACCTGCAAATGAGGCAGAGACTACAAGTCAAGAACAACAAGATGAAACTAGCAAAAACAGTTGCAAATGCTCCCGATTTGGACGACATGGTAGACGCTTTGGACGAAAAGAATTTCAAAAAAAGAATCAAGTTGTTGAAAATTCAAGCCAGACAGATGATCAAATGGAAGAATCACAGGATAATTTGACAGAAATGGTGGAAAATGTCAACATTGAAAATACAGAGTAAAACTGTGAAAACAGTGAAAGCTCTTCCAAAATTAGTAACTCCAGGATTTGTCCCTTAAGACAAAATTTATTTTTTATGGTGTAGGTATTTTTTTAAATTTCTTTTTTAAATTAGAAGCAGGTGATGAATGAGGCTTAGAGTGCCACTTAAGATAATCCCAATTCATCTTAATTTCATTGATGGATGATTTTTTGTTTTCTTATTTTTTTATATCTTTTATAATATACAATTATTTTGATTTTTGTTTATATTACGACACACAATAAGTGTTTCAATTATTACATTAAATATTATCCCTAGTATTATAGATTTTTTGGTTAGTAGGTTTATTAACTGTTTGTGAATGTGTTTAACCATTTCGTTTATTTTTATTTCTAGCGTACTTGTAGTGAGAAATTTATAACGAAAATGATACCATTGGAGATGCTATATATGATGCCAAAAATGTATGATATACAATGGAAAAAAACTAGTAATAAAATTATTGCAAATGGGAAGCAAAAAGTGAGTAAAATTATTAACTGATCGAAACAACATGCATCATGTATTTATAAAAAAACAAAAAAGTAAAATACCAATTAATAACGATTAAAACGTAAGTAGTTAAAGTAAGTAGTGCCCTAAGTAAGTACAAACATCAATATTTTTTAAGGTACAATAAATATTATTATGCTAATAAATATTATACACAGATAACTTGGAGTTTCATTCAATATTCTTTTTGTACGAAAACATTTTCAGGAACCTTTCACAGAAAAATTAATATTTTGTTTATTTATGGGAGTGTTTTTTTAATGAATTAAAGATATTATCATTATTAAGAATAGACTAAGGCACATAACACTGAAATAAATAGAAAAATATTGAAAACACAATGACAAATAAAATCACTATAGGTAATAGTACCTACCTTACTAAGTACTTGTAATAAAAAATATACGAACATAACTAGTGGAATATAAATACCCATTGTCTACATTTCTAGGTAATGAATAAATAAATTACATAATTGTACCTATTAAACTATTATTGAAGAAGGGAGCAGTGGTGGCCGAGTGGGAAAGGCCTCGACTAACGAGTTGTAGGTCGCCGGTTCAAACGCAGCTAGGCGCATTACTTTGTGTAATTTATTTCATCACCACACCTCTAAAAACGGTGAAGGAAAACATCGTGAGGATATGATCACTATGTCTTAGAATCAAAAATTCTAAGACGTGTGACATACACCAAAATAAAATAAAAATTAAATTACAAAGAGACTCAAACAAACTAAATCACATTAAATTTCTACATTTGATTACATAATTTAGTGATATAGGGAGGCATTTGCTCAGCTGTGGGCTAGTATGAAAAAAGGAATAGGTAAGAACAAGTACTATGATTAAAACACAAACATAGGTCTGAATAAAAATCATTTATCATTGTCATTTAAATAAGCATGAACTTGATGACTATCGACAAGATTGATACAAAAACAACTAAAGCCGAGACAAATATAAAATAGAAAGGAAGATATACACATGAATAAATAATACGCTGGTATATACGACTTCATATTATCAACATTATGAACAATGAAAAGGGTAAACAAGAAGCATGTACTTGTATCGACAGATAAGATAAAACACACTACTACACTACACTGTATCTACACTAATATAATAAAGAGGTAAAGTTTGTTTTTTTATTTTTTTGTTTTTTTGTTTGTAGGAAGTAATCTCCGGAACTACTGGTCCGATTGGAAAAATTTTAGCAACAATAGAAAACTGCTTTACTCCTGAGTGACATAGGCTATATTTTATGTACGCGGACGAAACCGCGGACAAAAGCTAGTTGTATAATAATATTAGAAACTAGCTTTTGTCAGCGGCTTCGCCCGCGTACATAAAATATTGCCTACTAGCTTTTGTCAGCGGCTTCGCCCGCGTACATAAAATATAGCCTACGTCACTCAGGAATGAAGCAGCTTTCTATTGTTGCTAAAATTTTTCCAATCGGACCAGTAGTTTCAGAGATTACCTCCTACAAACAAAAAAACAAACTTTACCTCTTTATTATATTAGTGTAGATGTACGTAGGCGGTCCCATAATGAATTGGCCTAACTATGAAGTAATGAAGGAAATGAAACGAAACTAATTTTATTGTTCAATATAATCACCATGAATACTAACGCACTTCTGACATCTGTGAATCAACATCTCTAAACCTTTTTAAAAATAATCACAATTTTTATCCTCAAAATGATCGAAGACGGCCACCTGCAACTCTTCATCGCTTGAATTTTTTTTTCCTCTTAAGTCCCGCTTAAAATTTAGAAATAAAAAATCGGACGTGGCCATGTCTGGACTGTAAGGTGAATGTTCCACTTCTGTGAACCCGCATTGACGAACTGCATCCTTCGAAACACCGGCGGTATGAACAGGGGCGTTGTCATGAAACAACAGGACACCTTTAGACAGCTTGCCTCTTCGGTTTTCCTTTATCTTGTCTCGTTATTTATATATTGAAGAAGCATAATATTCACCGTTTACGACTGTAATACGTTCTTTAAAATCCACCATCAAAATGCCTTGAAAATCCCAAAAGATTGTGCACATCAGTTTTTTAGTCGATTGTTTAACTTTTGCCTTTCTAGGGGGCTTTTCACCCTTGTAACGCCATTCCACTGACTCGCGCTTGCTGTCATATACAAGATCGTAGTTTCACCACCAGTCACTAGCCGCTCAATCACAGTCTTTGAATTTTCGCCACAAAGATCCAAAAACTCCGAAGCACAGCGCTCTCTTTCCTGTCTCTGTACCGCTGAAAAAAGTTTCGGTACCCATCTTGCACTCACTTTTTTCATATGAAGATGTTCATGGATCGCACGATGAACGGTACTTTTAGAGAGCCCAAGCCTAGCTGCAATTTCTCTAATCTTCAAACGGCGGTCACTCAGAACCTCCTGTTCGATAAGAGCAATCGTTACGGGAGTGAGCACTTCCACAGGTCGACCGTCGTGGCCAATGTCTTCGACGATTTCTCTCCCGAAGCGGAACTCTTTCACCCAATTTTTAACTGTGCTTTAGGAGGGGTTAGAGTCCTTATACACGCCATCCAATCGTTCTTTTATTTGGGCAGGGGATAAACCTTCTTTGAACAGAAACTTTATGACACTTCGATACACATTTTTCGACATATTGAAAATATATGCGACTTTCGTTATTCAAATGCCTACTAAACTAAGACTAAGCAATTCATGTCCATACGTGTTTCTTATATTAAGTACACGATAAATGTACTGTTAAATGCAATACAATATGTAGCGACATGTCGCGTAGAACTATATCAGGCCAGTTCATTATGGGACCGACTGGTAGATGTAGATGTCATATTGTTATAGAATTATCATATTGTTTATAGTATAGTATTATCATATTGTTATAGTATTATCATATAAGTTTGTCATATTGTTATATAATAACAGTTAATGATATAACAATATGACAAAACTTATTGTACCGTCAAGGTCTAATCATTAAATACATGTATTTCTGTGTTTATTTTACCTGAATGAAATCTAGATGGTTTTTTTTTTTAATATCTAATTTACCATTGGAATTACAATGTAAATTAATGCAACGGAGTTGGTACGTAATATTGAATAAAATTTATTGACTACTCTACTGAATAGTGCTGCCAGTAGCTTCGCCTGCATAATAGTGGAAAATTATCCCAAGGATATTCTTCTAGAATAAAAAGTATCCTATATTTACTATTCCAGCATTTATTCAAACTGTTTACAAAAAAACGGATAACTTTTATTTAAGAAGTCACTGTTTCTGGTTCTTCATTATTTGACACCAATTTCTACAATTAAAGTTATTTTTAATATTGTTTTTTTGTGATTTTTTGTATAAAAGACGTATTTCATTGTAAAAAGTAATAATAACAAACACGGCTAGGATACATGGATACCCATACCAGTTTCATTATCAGATCAATTCGGTGGTAAATTGTGGCCACAGTGTGTTTCATAACCACATCGATTTTAATAAAGTTATCTTTGTGAAGTAGCTTTAGCCATTTTTGGTTTCGTTCATTAGTTTCACTTTATCAAGTAATATTTTCTTTAGTCAAATGTCTTCTTGAAAACTTGCTATGCTTATGTCAATAATAATTATGTTAAAATTTCCTTCACTGTTTAATGGATTTGAACTCATTATTTTTTATAAATTAATCAAATCAAAAATCAAATTAATTTATTAATCTGGCAACACATCCAAACGTTTAAAAAATAATTTTCTAGATTGGTTTATAAAGGACAAAACTCTAAAGTAAAAATAATAATAAAATTCATCCTATTTTTTTTTAATTCCTGCTTTTTTTAACTTGTAAAATATCAACAGCCATCATAACATTGCTCTTTCATTTGTTCCAGGCGGAGTTAGTAGCCGTTGAAGGCAAGGAAATCGAGACCCACTACGTCTTAGCTCGCGAAAGGATACGTCGATGGAACTCCACGTCCAAATGCTATCTCCTCGTGGAGAACTTGCCAACACCTCTGCAGGTAGTTATTAATAGTTGCACTAACTTGTTTAGTTGTTGGTTAATAGTTTAGTACATAAGCACTAGGTTTCTGGTGCAAGTTTTCTGTGTAGACTACGAAGTTTGGGTTTGCGTTTTGAAGTCTGTAAGATGGATAGTAATTTATTTGTTTTAATATTTATCTATATTACCATTAGAACTGGACCAATTTGGCGCAACTGGGAGACACTTTGTTGTTGTTATTTTTTTATGTTTAAATTTTCAATACATGATTGTTCATTCCGTGCCAAATAAACAAGTTTTCGTTCTAAACAGAGATGTTTGAAAGCATTGAAAAGAATGTATCAAATAGAAAGAGAATACAAGTAAAAATAAAATGATTATTTTAAGACTTAATATGAATTAATAGAAGTTGATAACAGGGTTGTTATATAAGAAGCTGGTATTTTATAATTGTTATCAGTATCTACCTCCCTATTAGTCAATTTCTCCCTCAAAGTCGACAGATTTTGTGAATAATTGTTCTTTAGCAGATTGTCATAAAATAATTCCTTCCTCTTCCTTCCCATACCCCATATTTTTTGGGGTCCATGTGAAACATTTTTGTGACTAAAAACTTCAATTTAAATTCAATTTATTTATTGCAAAATCACATGCATGTCATTATAACATCTTAAAAATAGTTTAAGGTTAAGTTGAGAACGAGTCACCAATATTCACACACAAAGCAAAAATAATTCTCCTAATAGGTACCTATTCCAACAAAAATCTTGCTTTAAAAACCCTATTTCAATTTGTCATTAGTAACCAAACTGACCATTACTCCTACAGGCAGGTGGCATAGCGAGTGCGAGCGTGTGGTCTTCATGCGGTTGCCGGCAGCGGTTGTTAGCGGCGGTGACCAGCGGCGGCCGCGCTGTGCATTGGGCCGCTGTGCCCGCACCGCCGGCGAACGACTCCGATCTGTGCCGGTTTAATTATACGTGAGTAATTTTTAGAGCAGTAAATTTGAGAGCAGTGACTGGCCTGTCAGTCTAGTAGTTAGTGACCTTGACTACTATGCGGGAGTTTGTGGGTTCGATTCCCACCCAGGATAAATGTTTTTGTAATGAGCTCGATCATTTGTTCTGTGTCTGGGTGTAATTTATCTATATTATGTATGTATTTAGAAATATATAAGCATGTTTATCAGTTGTCTAGTACCTAATAACACAAGCTCTACTTAGCTTGGGACTAGATGGCGTTGTGTGATAGTTGTGGACATATTATATTATTATTATTAGTGGTGGCCGAATGGTATCGTCTGCAATCCTAATTCCCTATAGTTACCCTACTTTCTCGAGAGCAGTGGTGGCCGAGTGGTAAAAACCCCGACTTACATGGTGTTTTTTTTTCTACAAGGTGTATTTCACGGGTTCATACCCAGCCAGGCGCATCACTTTGTGTCATTTGTTTCATCTCCACTGCTCTCAAAACGGTAAAGGAAAACATCGTGAGGAAACCGGCATGTCCTAGAATCAAAAATTCGAAGACATGTGACATCCACTAATCCGCATTGGGCCCGTGTGGTGGATTATAGCCCATTTGGTCTCCTAGAGAGGGAGGCTTGTGTCCCAGCAGTGGGAACATTAAAAAGGCTGATGATGATGATGTGTAATTTTGAGTTGTTTTCAGACAATTTTAATAAATTAAGTACCTATCTACTTATTGGCTTTTGCTTCCAGCTTCATTATGCTGAAAGTAAATGCATCAGAAATTCAATCCCATTGTGATTTTTATACGTTTTAAAGGATGATTGCAATGTCACTCAACTTTCGAATTAAGAGACGATGAAGATTGAACCACATCCAATCATTCCCCATTTATTACTTTTGACTATTTTCATTATTATCATATTATCTAGACTCTACTGTTTTACAGCTGAAATGTTTGTCTTTCTTTCTTATTTACTTCTTTAGCTGAGTAAAGACCTTACATTTCTTCCGTGTTTCCCGATTCTATGTCGCTTTTAGCCATATTATCTGACACAGAGCTGCAAATTGCAAAAAACTTTAGAAAATGTGTACTTCGCGAGCAGATTAACATTTTGCAACTTAATTTAAGGTACGTGGACTGAAGAGTTAAACAATCTGTAACCAATAATGGAACGTGTTATACTAGATACCACTTAAAACAATTGAGTAATTAGATCTTATTAAAAAAAAAACACTGTTTGCCTTTACTACCGAGCAGTCACTCGATTCTGAAACAATAAAACAAAACCACATTTTTACTGACCATACTATATTACTCGGTACTAAACGAAAATAAACCGGATTATTTTGAGTTTTAACTTTCAATTTGACTGCATTTAAAACCGTTTACAACGTCCTCATAAAAAAGAAATGACATTTAAACTCAGTTTTGTTTCTACTGCGCTCATTAAATCCACAATCCGCTTCCAATCTAGGTCCCTCGTTGTTCATAGGAAAACTCATTTGGCTGGTTCATCGAAGATCTTTTGAATATCGTTCCAAGATCTTCGAGACGTTCTTGCATATAACTAGTTTTGTCTCTTTGAAGCTATCTGGATGGGTTTCGAGAGGAATTCGATAAGTTTTATGTCTGAAAGACTTGTTACACAAATCTAATTAAAATAAATTAAGGTATGAGGCGCTATAGTTCGTTTTTTAATTCTGGACTACGATTTGACAACTCAGAATGTCACACTCTAGAAATATGTTCCCAACTTTCTGGAGTTTGACATTTCGAGTTGTCAAATCGTAGTCTAGGATTAAAAAACGAAATATATTTAACCTTTGGAGTACCGTAATTAGATACATAATAGAAAGACAATAAATAGGTGTGCGAACGCTTAAGTGCATGTAAGTTGTGTTACTTTTACACTTGTAATTTTATTACTTTTCTATTCAATTCTACATACTTTCTACATTTATATCTATTTTGAACTAGGCTATTGCAAAAAGTATGAAAAGGCAACCCTTGGTTCTTGAACTCATAAGGCAACTAAAGACTCATATTATTAGTTCTAGTCTCTTTTTCCAGACTAGAACTAGAGGTCATTAGATGATTCGAAATCCATATTTAAAAAAAAAACTGTCTTTCACAATAATGCATTTAACAAATGTTTATTTGACTGAAAAATCCATTACCAGTTTTTTGACTGAAAAATCCATTAACATTTAATCCAGTACCCATAATTAAGAGAGTACTGTAATAATTTACCTATAAACATTTAATTTGCGTGGCATTCGATAATTAGCCACAGAAAAATCCATTAAAACCTTTATGGCGGCATCGTTAAAAAGGACTGATAAAGTTCAAGCAATTAAAGAGATGAAGTGTTTTCTCGATGAGTTTAATTATGCAGGAGAAATAGGTTAAGTATTTGCTGAGATCAATATTCAGATGGTTTAGATGTTCTAACTTGAAGATTTTTGTGGAGTGCTTTAATTTGATTAATTTTGAAGTATTAGTCCATTGCTGGACATACGACTCCCTCAAACGTCACCATAGTTATCGGTCCTGTATGTTTTGCGTCTATCGGATTCTCACAACCCTCACTAAAATAGAATACACTTGGTGATATGTAAATGCACTCGATTTAAAAAGCGCCCAAGATACTGGTAGCATTGCCACATTGAAGGACAGTAGTAATTTTTAAGAGACAAAAATTAAGTAATTTATTTGCTAGTATTTTTATTAGTAACGTTTTTGGACTTCTTACGTCGTTGATGTTATTTTCTTTTATAATCACAAGTTTCAGAAGAAAAAAATGATCATAAAAAGAATTAATACAGAAGCAAAGCTAGTGATAGGTACTGTGTTTGAAAAATCTAAAATCAATTAATTAGTACTAAAAATCTGCCCTAGCTTGGCATAGGCTTGCATGTATACATTAAAACCTAACTCATTTATCTCTGTCTATTATTAATTGTAAAGTGTATGAAATTTCATTTGTAAGCGTAAGTTTTTTTGCGAACAAGCATGCGATAAGCTTTACATGAAGAATTTTCATCAGTAACCGACCGTAACTGATGAAAATTATACATTATCGTCCTATACATTACAAATCTTACAGTATTTTATAACAAAACAAAACAAGCTCATTTTTCTTTTACAGTATTCTCAACGTCTTCGTGAAATGAAGCCCCACTTTCCATCTATCACAGTGTGCAAGCACCGTGTCCAATTGATTTAAACATTATAAAACAGACCGTCTCCAGAATTAAACACAGTGTTTTCCGTGTAATGGAATTAGAAATACAATAAAAACGGCGTCCGAGAGAGGAGACGGTTATTCTCCGTGATTTATATGCATTTTGGGAATCGCCCGGGCAGGATATTTAAATGCTGACCCCATTTTTTTTAAGTAGCTAAAAGCGAAATAAGGTTTTATTTGAAAACGGGTCTTTTGTGCCAGTTCTTGCAATTCTTTTAAGAGGATGATGTTTTTTAAAGATGACTTTAAACACAAAAAAAAGCAATACCTACTCAGTCACAGTCCATAAATGTCGTTTTCTTTTCAAGAAACTTATCAGCATAGTTAAGTAAAATGGTGTTTGGATTATTCTATTTTAGCCGAAATATATCCAATAAGGGGCCTGCTAAACATTGCCTAAACCACGGGTCCTATGCTTCTTGTATCCTTTGGATTTCTGCAACCCTCACCGGGCCAATTGTCCACCTTATAGGATGCCTACCAACGCTTATTCTTCTAGTATGGTTGCCCCTTCAGAATATTTCAGTTTCATTGACCATCTGTTTTACGGGCAATATGCTCAGCTCACTGCCACTTAAGTTTTGTGATTCGTTAGGCTATGTTGTTCTTGATATGGTCATATAAGAGGAGTGATGAAAGGCATTTTTCTAAAATAATTACGAATATACATGTGGAGACGAAGTTCAAAGAAAAGACGAATAGATTGTGTGGGGTATGATATGAAAGAATGTTAGAGGTTGCATAAAGAGTGACAGGACAAACAAAAGGAACAAGACATTGGCTTGTTTCAAATTCCTCTCTCTAGATCTAGCCTATTGTCCTACTATTTGGACATTTCTTCATTTCTTCCTTTGTTCCTGACTCTGAGTCACTTCTTCCTAATTTTTAAGGAAAACATCTAAGGTATCCCTCCATTTCTTTCTTCGTAATCAGTCGTGTCCTTTTACAGCACCAATTTTGAATATGATGCATACTAGGAAAAATATTTATTAACTCGATTGGAGTAAAATCAGTGTGAACATTTCATAAATTCTGAATCCAAAAAAAAAATATTCAACCATGAACGTTTATACTCGTACTCTTTGAAAATAAAGGTTGTCAATATGAATTAATATAAACACCTATCAACTCATACAGTTAAAATTTATAACAATGGGGGATACATCACAAAAGAAAATCTGTATTGTTGTATACTATAAAATATTACAAAATATTCTCGTGCATTAATAAATAATTTTATTCTGTTCAAAACATTTTCCGGTAACAATGCCTGCTTGATAACTTAATACGTCATAATATAAATATACATTTAAAGCTTTTCGAACAATTCACTCAAAGCGCGCGGAAATAAATGAATGTTTTGGTGATCTGCAAAATAAAAGGGAACGAACGAACGAATGAATGAATAAAAATATCGTTCAATGTGTCCGTGTTGGGATGGAAACAAGATTATGGCTGTTTTGATGAATGAGCCTCTGGGGTCACGCCGACATTGTACCAATTTTCCTATAGACCTACGCTTTTAGGACGCATTAAAATTTACATAAAAATTAAGGCTGATTGCCCTGTACTGAAATATGTATTTAAATTAGTCTGGCTCTATTTAGATGGTATCATCCTTTTTGGCCGAAATAAAAACATAAATGTGTAGTCTTTTTGGTATATAAATAAAGAAAACAAAATGAGCTTACTATCTAATACTGTATACTGCCGGATGCATCTGGTACACACGCAATATACCTTTTCAATTCACGCAGGTCATGAATTGAAAAGGTCTATTGATAAGACAGCGTTCGATACAGTCAATAGCGTGGCTCTGGCAACGAATGAGGTTACTAAAGAGAGACAGTGAGTTCTAGTCAGTAAAAGCCTGATTCACCCTCTAAAACGCTAAAAGTTATTTGATAATTTCCCACTAAAAAAGGGAAAGTTAATTCTGATGCGGCTTTTATGGATGTTTTTCAAATGGTAAGGCATGCTCCATTTCCTAGCATCTGAAAAGCCATGCCTACATGATAACTATGTAGCACCGAGGTTTGCGGAATTTTACTCTCTGTTCCACTTACCCCCAAAACTATGTCACCTAATGACTGAGTTGATCCCATCAGGCAGGCAATGCTTCTAACCTACTGATGTCTCGCTGCATCTGGTTAAGCCAAAAGCTGACCTTAACATCTATGATAAAAGGCTACGTAGATAGAACTTTCTTCACCTAAATGATCAATGCCAATGGCATAGGTGGCGCAGTGCTTGAACGATTGTCTGCTGCGCTGTAAATCGTGGTTTCAATTCCCAATCAATTTTATGGCTTACTAGTCTTCGGCCAGCGGCTTTGCCTGCGTGAAATTAGGTTCTCAATACAAACTTTAGACCCCAATTTCATCACTTCAGGAGCTGAATTTTGAAAAATCCTTTCTTAGTGTTCGCCTACGTCATAAAAGGAAGCCTTGTGTAAAATTTCACGTTCCTAGTCCCAGTAGTTTTAGATAGTTCATAATCAGGGTGTCTAATGTATGTGAGTTTACATCAGGAGTAATTTCTAATATGTGGCAAAGTTTAAAAAAAAATGTTAATCTAAGATTTGAACGCAAACACTTTTGAGTATCGATTCACTTTAGTTGCCATGGATCCAAACGGATTTTTACGGTGAGTGTACTTAGTTTTCATCGATGAATTGTATATTGATGAATTTTAATGATTATCATGTAAAATTAGTTTAAATGTAAAATTACTACTTTATTACAAAACAGATAGTGGATTTTGTAATTGGTAAGTAATAAGTTGCAACAACGAAATTTATGTTTATGGATATTTAGCTTTCTTCAATTAGATACATCTTATAATATTTTAGCTACAAAAACAAATGAAGAAAGTAGAATAAAAAAAAATACATGAGTAAACAAAACACGAAACGTTCGTGGTTCCAAGGATTTGTTTATTACAAATAAGTTTGCGAAGGTCACGCAAAGTTGGGAATCATTATCCGTTACCAAGTACCTTGTTATGAAAATATTGAACACATCAAGCCTGAAGGCAAGTCTCCTTATCTTGCCAGTTATGTAACCAGCACTGGGAATTCTCTACTGGGAAACCAGCTTCATGTCATTAATTTCAAATAAACATTCTTATGACAGTAACGTTGTTAAAAGTTATCTTTTTTTATTGCTTAAACAAAAAGAATATTTTGCTTTCTTACCTAGATTGCTAGGCAAAGGCGCCACCCATGTCGTCGAAGCACTTCTTTCAAACGAATCTTTTACAGACACTTTTAAATTGCCAAAAAGTTCGTCAATCAGGTAAAAGAATCAAATGGAGGAGATTTTTCAAGAAACTCTACGTGTGTTGATACAAAGATAGAAAATGTCTTTAGAATGAAAATAAGCAAAAATACTAATATATTTTATAATGAATACAATCATAAATCACGCTTCTAAACATAATAAAGATAGTAAATTGAACTAATAGCGTTTCATTTGCGTCGCCACCCTCGACGATACATACAAATATATCAAGAACAGATAATATTTAGACATAAATAGATTGATGTATTTATTAATATCCGACCTTATCTTTTTAATCTATACCTAAAAGTATTTACGACGCATTCACACAGTGAATAGATCATTTTGTCACCGACACAACAAATTGTAACGGAACCCGACACGTTGCGTATCCGAGCGAATACCGGCGACATGACATTGATTGTTGCCTTGTCGCGCCGCAACACTGAGCTTTATTAATTGAAAATCTATACTCTATGCTACGGCTGATGTATCAGGTTAGTTGAGAGTTATATGTTTGGACGGTTTGTGGTTGAAAGGCTTGGGCCATTTTCAGGATATCAGCAAACAGCTAGTCAAATTTTCACGTTAGTAAAATTCAAGGCTTTATTTTGGTCAGCGAAAATCCAATGACATGTCCGAGTGGGAGACAGTGTCAGACTTTTACTGACGAAAAATTTACCCCATTCTTTCTTAGCTTTGCCTACCGGGGCCGGGCCTTCTTTTCAGAAATCGGTTCATGGCCTCAGTAGGCTTTGACCCTGCTAGGTAAAAAAGCTACAGTAAAAATTAAGGCTGGGGTCTCTTATGTCCACGTGAGTCTCACGAATATGTCAGAAAAACCGTAAGGTCCTTGTTAGGGGTAGAAACGTTCTGTAGCGATGGAAAAAAGGATCAAAATCCAGGGTGCAGGAAGATAGGCCAAAAAAGGGTCATAGAAATGTATTTTAGTCAGTAAAAGTTTGACACGCCTTCCCGCACCGCTCTATAGCAGGAGAAGTTTTAATGGTTTCTAATCTAAAAAAAACTGTATTGAAAAAACAACGATATTAAATAAAATTCAATCTTTAATGCTAAAATGATATAGAAACCATAACTCTATATACTCAGCACACTATCGTAAAACTACATAAGAAAAAAAAGAGATATTTTCTCTACGATGCTTTTAGGAAGCACCAATCAGTTTAAAAGCTTGGGCTGGATTCAGAAACTGCGATGTTCAGATTGATGTCTAAATTATTTCGTAGATATGTAGCATCCTTTACTTCGACCTAGTTTTGTATTACTACCGCTATAAATTCATAGTTGACGCTAACTTTGAACCCTTTTTTAATCAATAAGTCTTACTGGCCTGTCAGTCTAGTGGTTAGTGACCCTGACTGCTATGCGAGAGGTCGTGGGTTCGATTCCCACCCAGGACAAATGTTTGTGTGATGAGCACGATCATTTGTTCTGTGTCTGGGTGTAATTTATCTATAATATGTATGTATTTAGAAATATATAAGTATGTTTATCAGTTGTGTTGTGTTGAGCAGTGGTGGCCGAGTGGTAACGGCCCCGACTTACGTGTCGTAGGTCGCGGGTTCAAACCCAGCCAGGCGCATTACTTTGTGTAATTTATTTCATCACCACTGCTCTCAAAACGGTGAAGGAAAACATCGTGAGGAAACCGACATGTCCTAGAACCAAAAATTCGAAGACATGTGACATCCACCAATCCACACTGGGCCCGTGTGGTGGATTATGGCCCATTCCCTCTCCTAGAGAGAGGAGGCCTGTGTCCCTGTAGTGGGAACATTAAAAAGGCTGATGACGATCAGTTGTCCAGTACCCATAACACAAGCTCTGCTTAGCTTGGGACTAGATGGCGTTGTGTGATAGTTGTGGACATAATATTATTATATATAAATTATTATTAATGATCATAATCACACAAACCTAAAAATTACAAAACAAACAAAGGCACGTTTTGCATCTCAATTACACCAAAACATTACGTATTTGTTTGACCAAAAAACTCCAATCCCACAGAGTGGATCAGATAAAAATGCAGTAATAAACCAGCTGGCTGACATTTTAGGTGATATATGGCACCCCGTAGCACATATGTCTTGAATTACGTCTGTTTTATTAAAGAACGTAAACGTTGGTTATTATTATTTATGCAAAAACAGAATTGGAAAAGACAATATTTATTGTATTTTAAATCGGAATGGTTTCCGCATATACGTTTGAGCGCTTTTTTTGCAAATGAGAATTGGATATTTGATCCAATTCTGATTATTAAGAAAGACGAGCAATGCTTTTTAATTTTTAATATTAATAGGCTGCCGTTTGACCACATAATGGAAAATAACGATGTGGTCAGCGACAGAGCACGCTTTCTTATAAGTAAACTATTTAATCTTGCTTAAAGATCCCTAGAATGTAGCTGTCATGCCTGTTATCAAACAAACTCGGATTTGTGGAAGTCACATGTTTTCAAATTTTTGATTCCAGGACATGCCGGTTTCATCATGATGTGTTCCTTCACCGATTTGAGAGTAGTGGTGATGAAATAAATTACACAAACTAATTCTCCTGGCAAGGTTTGATCCCACGACCTACGATTCGTAAATTAGGACAGTTACCACTGCGCCAATACTGCTACTATCGTAGTAGATAATAAAAAATAAATATACGATTACATACATCATTAAATTCATATAGGTACCTACAACATCAATACTTGTTTACGAGCTGATAAAGGGTTGGAAGTTTAAAATTAATTTAAGTTAAACGGACGCGGTGGACCGTACCCAGGCGGTAATAGCGTAAGTTCCGATGGGTTCGGTACATTGAATAATGTCACCTTGCCGTGACAAGCCTCATTGTTTAAGTTTTACATTGAAGCGGTTTCTTGATTGACGTATTTGGTGCTGGTCTTCTGATATTTGATCTTTTTGATTGAGTATTTGTCATTGGGAATCCGATATAGAAGTAATATACAAAGGTTTTCTGCAAGGGTAAATTCTCGGACCAATTCTGTCTTATTGGATTTTATTTTAAAATATAAATTTCTAATGCCCATAGTCAAAAAACCAGAAAAGTTAGGGCAACTTTTCCAGAAAAGAAACAGGTACTAAATCTATTTTTGATACTACAATCAAGATTGTTTTCGTTACAATTACAACAGAAAATCTTCCTAAATGCTACTTTTTTTTAACGTAAGCAGTTTCACATCTCCCAAAAAGCAGAAGTATTTTTCATAAGTGGTAAGGAATGGGACAACGTAACTCTACATAGATAAAGTACCAAAAAATATCGTCTAATCCAAGAACAAGAATTCTTGGAAGATTTATTGCATGATTTATATCACTCAGTAAAATTAATAGGGTCACTTTGCTCTGACGTTATCTGTCTTTATAATTCAGATATGATGAAGTTACGACATTTATAGAAGGTACCAGCTATAAACGGGTTCTTGACGTCGTAACAATGTAAGGCATTGTCAAAGGTTTTACTATAATCAGGAATATGGCGTAACTTAAAGCCTCTGTCCCTTTATGGGGTGAACTGGGCTCTATAGGCATAGTTGCCTTAAAGAGGCAAATGTGAAAGATTTTTTTTATTGTAAAAATAAAATAAATGATAACGTTAGTGGTAAATAAGTGATAAAAAAAAAACAAGTGAACACATGTGTTCATCACCATCATCATCATTTCAGCCGAAAAACGTCCACTGTTGGACATAGGCCTCCCTCGAGCGTCGCTACAACGACCGGTCCCGTGCATTTCGTATCCATCGGATTCCAGTAACCCTGGCCAGGTCATCAGACTACCTTGCGGGAGGCCTTCCAACGCTTCGTCTTCCCACTCCTACGCCACTCCAGAACTTTTCGGGCCCAGCGGCTATCTGTTCTGCGTGCAATGTGTCCTGCCCATTGCCACTTAAGTTTGGTGATTATTTTTGCTATGTCGGCGATGTTGGTTCTCTTGTGGATATCTTCATTTCTGATTTGATCATGCAAGGAAATTCCGATCATAGCTATTTCCATTGCCCTTTGAGTGACTTTGAGCCTTCTTACGACACATTATAAGCTACCATGTTTCACATATGTGTTACTAATAGTAATTATATCGGGGTTCACGAAAAGGGAACTACAAAAAGGTCCAATTGGCCGCTAGTGCCCATACACCTGCACTTCACAGGACTTAACTCAGTAAACTTTGCCATCTTTTGGACCTAATCAATAAAACCAATTTACCATATCGGTGCAAAAAGCAGAAGCACCAATGAATAGTTAGTAATACAAAGAGTCATTTTTCGCAAAAATAATTATCAGTACAAAAGTACTGACAATTAAATGAAACACTTTTCATATTAACTCAGCCATCTAGTGGTCCTAAAGTATAAAACCCATTTACCATGTCGGTGCAAAAAGCAGAAGAACCAATGAGTAGTTAGCAATACTAAGAGTCATTCTGCACAAAGGTTTTAAACTTTTGATATTTAAAATTGATTTACTCAATTTCCTCTCAATTTTAAATTTAATAGGTACATGGACGAGACCGTAGCCTGTTTCCAAATAAATGGAAAGAAAATGTTCGGATCAAAGGCTATATGTAGGATCAAAAGCAATTTATGCCAGCAAATTGTTCCATTGTTCACTTATTGAAAAAACAACGGTTTTAAATGTCCATTTGGGCACGTATATCGAAACAAATTCCTGTCGTTGTGCACTTTAGGATCGGAACGAAAATAAATGAACAAAATAGCTCTTGTTGCGTATAATAGGTATGTGAAAGTCTTTCATTACAAAAATAATCGTAAAAGAATAATTGGAATTCGTATAAAACATTTTTTTTAATAAATATATTATTTCAATGAATTACTGCAAAGGTCGTTTTTAAAAAATATTGTTATCTAAATATCGTTCGTTTAGAGGAGGATTTTGTATTTTTTTTTTAATTTCGAATAGTGAATGAGTACCCCTGCAACTAACATGAAAATTATATGGTAACTATCTGTTGTCAGTGATTGCGCTTGTGCAATCAATTATTCCAAAGGCAGATCAGGGTTATAAAAAAAAGCATTTTATGTGTTATTCTAGAACAAGATATATTTGTTAAACATGTAGGTACCAAGTTTTTAATAAATACGAAACCAACTGCATATTGGTTTTCCATGGAACTCAATTTACAGCAATATCTCTGAATGCATTGTTAATTTCTTCAATAGCACGAGTTTATGGGTCTCAAAAAAACAAAAATGTACGAAGATTATATTTAGGAAGTTCTTTTATTTCTCTTTTTGTTACAAGGATATTAAATCTTCAGTCAACTGTATTCAGCACACAAAAATATCATCCTAATCCAATACAAAGACCGAGTACAGACAAAGGGTAATAAACGTAACCCACAATGGGTCTAGACACCAACATCAACCCATAAATTCGTTAGTCTTAGCACTAAATGCTTTTAGGTCAACTACCAATGTTATAAATGGACATCGCATAAAACCAATCGTCCAATAAACATCCCCTGGACCAAATAACTCCAATACTGGAACTCTGGAACGCTCCAGTGTTGGGAAAAACAGGTTAAGATTTATCGCGACAAATATTGGTATTGTCGGCAGAAAATTTTTGATTTGTGTGTGTTGGGCCTGACAAGTAAGATCGGGGAAACAAAGGCCTTTCGTTTACAGCGGCCGGAGTACACGTAGTCGGCATTTGTTTCGTTTACATAACCGCTTCGAAGTCGATAAAAACGTCACGAGAATTTATACTTTTGCTATTCGCGCTTTCGCCTTTATTTGACCGTGGGTTTAGATTAAGTCAATATTTTGTCAATTTTGTTTTTTTTTCTTTCATAAAATGGACTTTCGATTTTTTGTAATACTTTTTTTTCCTTAAAAAATGGAAAAAAGTTAAAACGAAAAAAAAGTTATCCAATTGTTTTATATTTGTTCTTTTATGAGTCTACTTTGATAACTTCGCTAGTAGTATACCGCAGATTACCCCTATATTATTTTTAGTTCTCACGATCCCTCCTAAGGTTGTCTAGTAGATATCGCTGTCAGCGATAAAACCGCTAACCCATAGATTAAAGTTTTGTAGGTATAAGTTCTTTTACTTTTGTACAATAAATTTTAATCTATCAAATGAATTAAGGTTAAAAAATTAACATACAAATAAGAATATTTAATATAAAAAGAAAACCCATTCCTTTTCACAAATATATGAACCCATTTTACACCAACCCACATGTAATTAAGCTGCATTCAAAAAGTACAACACATGTGTATGTACTTTTAAATATTTTCATTTCAGTACGAATATTTATGTTCACCATTTTTAAATTCACATCTGCGCCAATATAACACGTAAAACATTTTATTGGTCGTCAAACCACAATTTATGTAAAAATAAATTCCTTTAAAAATGTTTTATTATTCAATGCAGTATCAACGTCATTGTTTTATTTCATTGCAAAACTGCTATGTTACTTTGCAAAACTTTTTGTTTCTGCAATTTCGCTTCTTTTGTTAATACAACAGGTAGTTTTTTTTTTTTCGGGCAAGAATCATCCAATGACGAATCCTGCTCTTGGGCGGAGCGGGAAACAGTGTCACACTCTTAGGTACTGACTAAACATCCCACCCCGTTTCGTCTTTGCCCTTCGCACTGGGACCAAGCCTTTCTTTCAGAAAGAGACCCTGGGCCCTAATAGGCTTCTACACTTTTGCAGAATCCTTACAACAGATACATATTAGTTGTCTGATATAAAAGACAAGATTTTATGGTTCGGACGGCGAGCAATGGAAAGCGGCCGTCCGCTCGTAGTAACAGTTCAGAGCGAGCCCAAATCGTCGACGGCACGCACCGATCCCGCGCGCCTCAAGGAGTTGTCACCAAACTGTAGGGGACCAGCGAGATTGAACCTTCCCGAGACAAAGGGTTGATGCAAAAGCGTATTACCAGGGCCCTAGGATTAAGGCAAGGAAGGAATGGTATAGGTTATTGAGTCAGTAAGAGTCTGACACTGTTTTCCGCTCCACCCGAGGGCGGGATTCGTCATTCGATGATTTTTACCTACCATAAAAAGCATACTAAGGCACTCCATGATGGTGGAAGCTAGTCCATGAACGTTGTAGAACACACTAACACAACATGTACATTAACGGACTTTCATTATTTCTAGTACTATACAAAAAAACTAAGTTTACTATATATTTAAACAATAAAAGACAGCAAACAAGAAATTATAAAAAAAAATACAACGGATTGAAAAAACCAAACTAAAGAATGCATAATAACTTTAATTAGCGAAGTCAGTGTTTACATTTTGTGTCGTATTTTTTTATACAAGTTTCTGAAATTAAAATTGTTTTGAATGTTCAGTTGATTTTTGTAGACGTATTTATTTCTTTTCTGTGTTCGTTAAATGTGTTAGATGTTCCATGGTCTATTTCTGAAATTCTTTATCAGATAGATATTCATAAATGGAACCACTTGGCAAACAAACTCTTTGAAACAAAAAAAAGAATAATCGATCCTCAAAGAAAAAGAAAAAATAAAAAAAAATGTATTTCGAGTTAGAAACCAAACAAAAGAACTATACAAACTACAAAAAAACAATCGTTGCCATGGCAACGCAAACCAACTAAATTTTAAAGGTAAAATCGGGCTTTATAGTACCTAGAAGCTGAAATCCGTATAACAATCGCAATAACAGGTTTTCCTCGAAAAATGCCCGTGCAAAAACAATCATAAGAATTTTCCGAAATCGTATAGCCGACGCCGTAGGAGCAGTGATATATTGCACGCAGGTGTACTTTATTGACCCAGAAACTGCTTCAATGTTAAATTTTGAATGTTTTTTACTTTAACACATTGTGGCAAGTGTGATTTAGTGTCCACTTTACTGAAAACTTGAGAAGTTGCTTCAGTAGCATTCAGTTTCTGGCAATAAAACTTATTTTTATTTCTCATAGAATATTTCGCACTTATAGTGCCAGGTAATCAAATTTTATACTAAAGGTATGTTTATAAAATATCTTCATTACATAGTATAAAACAAAGTTGTTTACCGCTGATCCTATGTATGCTTAGATCTTTAAAAGTACACAACGGATTTTGATGCCATTTTTTTGAATAGATAGAGTGATTCAAGAGGAAGGTTTATGTGTATAATACATCCATAATATATTTAATATCAGTTCCCGTGCGAAGCTTTATTTTGTACTAGTGACCCCGCCGGTCACTAGTACAAAATAAAATTCATTCAATTGACGACGTAGTTTCTGAATTGATTATTCTTTAAACCAGCATTTCTGTAATTCCCATATGTCTATTGAATTTTTATTAAGTTATACACAATTTAACTTTACAAAACAATTTACAAGCTTTTCTAGTGAAACGAGCAATCTTGTTAATTCTTTCATAAAACTGCTCTAATAATATTGTTTTACTTAGTTAGGAATGTTAGCAAAGGTATAAGGATACTTCACGCCAGAACATTTCAAACATAATTATGTATGTTTGAAATCTTCTGGCACGAATTTTTGGTACGACCATTATACTATTTCAAACGCGAGTTCTATCATGGGAATACTGATTGATGAAAAAAACATCTTAAAAAATATCTTATTTGTGTATATATTTATTTATTTATTTACATTATCTTCATGTACAGTTATTGTACATAGGCAGTGTCACAACAAAATAAATGCAACAAGGAATTCTCTACCAGTCAACTTTTGTGTTAAAAATGACCACACTGTGTATAATAATATACAAATTACCTAGTTCTAAAAAAGTCTGTCCTTGTTCCAGGTTCCCGGTGACGGCAGACATGGCGCCTGTCAGCTCGCTGCTCGTCTATTACGTCACGGAGAACGGCGAGCCTGTTAGTGACGTAGCCAGCTTCCACGTACGACTGCTGCATAAAGAGGTAACTGCCAGTTTCATTTTAGCTTTTGTCATTGTTTTTTTTCTGACTGATTTGTAGTTTTAAATTTGGAATATCATGGGTGATTGGTTGAAAGGTTGGTTGGTTGTTTGGTTGAAAGGACTGGAACAATTTGCCGGTTGTGGTCTCCCCATCCGATTATAGGTATTTAATTAAAGTGTCTTCAAGGCTAGCGAGAATAGTCTCTTAATAAACTATTGTGCTTACCATCAAGTGTGAGTGCAGTCAAGCACTAGCAAAACTTAGAAAAGGTCGCTGTTACTATAGATAACTAAGTGTTTTTAATATCATGCAGATTCCATCACGAATGCGGATTTGTTCCGTATGCAGATGATTTTACAATGTGTTACTGGTCTGTAAAGGACATTTGCGGAGATGACGCATGCGGACCAAATCTGCATGTGTTATAAAATCCGCACCATATTAAAAATAACCTCAGATATGAGCAAACAAAAGATTTTAGAAAACAGTTTTTTTTTAAACTTTCTTAATCAGCTCTATGTACATTCAATATATCAGAAGTTAAGACCAAAGCATACTAATAAACATGACCAGGAAACAAAATACTTCGTACCACTGTATGTACTCATACCTCATAATATTCCCAATTCCTACTCCGGATAAACAAGCGTGTCTGGATAATAGATTCAGTTGCACGTCGTGTTAAGCCGAATTAACATACTTTGTTTGTACTACTTTAAGCTTTATTTAGTTAAGTAAACGTACATACAAAACATGGGATAAAAATCTTTAGGATTCGTTTGTGTTTTTGACAAATTGTTGGACTGCATTACACACTAATGCACTAGTTTATTAAGAACCTATTCACTCTAGACTTGAAGACGAAAACTAAATTATAATCAGACGGACAGACCACAGCAGGCAAGGTGTTCCAACCCTTCGACGTACGCGGGATAAACGAGGCGAAACGCTTGGTGCAGAGTTTCTTAGAATTTGTTGTTTAGTTCATTAAGCCCCAAGAGGACACCGGTGTCCGCACACCTATTTTCTTTTAATTGTGTCTGTAATTACGGTAGTCGAAAAGTTTATATAAAATATTGGACATTGGCGGAGGTCTGTTTCCAATAGATAGAACGAGGCAAAACGCTTGGCGCAGAATTTAGGGGTTTCGTAGAATTTTTTTGTTAAGTTCATTAAGCCCCAAAAGGACACTGGTGTCCGCACACCTATTTCTTTTAATTGAGTCTGTAATTACGGTAGTCGAAAGGTTAGTATAAAATATTGGAAAAAGCGGTGGCCTATTTCCAATAGATGTCACATCCACAGATTCATTTCAGATTGGATTAAAATGTCCATTCTTGGGGGCCAAGCATGGACATCTTTCGGCTAAAATGATGATCTATCTCCTTTCATTTAGTCCATCCTAAGGTTTTCTGTCAGATATTGCCCTGTGCGATAAGACCGCCCATTGTACGCTTAGTTTTTATATTTGTATATCCTGTCCACATTGAGGTGTACAATAAAGCTTATAATAAATAAATAAATGATGATAAAATCTTGTACAAAAACATAGGCAAGTACGAAATTCTATTAACCTTCGACGTACAGGTCACATTGCCGCGTAGTCACTCGATTATTACTACCCAACAAACGAGTACGGTTCATAATAATGATTAATCAGGGTATATGAACCTTTGATCAGCCAATTGGCGTGAAATTGAAATACCGTTTGCCAAGCTTAATTAGTAAATTGTTGATTTTGGGTACACTCGTACAAGCCCTAGCCAATTTTTCTACGTACTTATACATATAAAGATTCTTTTTATGTTTTAATTGTACGTAACTTATAATCATGTTAAGCATTCAAACATGGTTTTGAAAGCACTTCAATAATTAATTATACAAACAGATTTATAAGCTTTTGATGGTATTCAAATTAAATTGATCTTCTTAAAGTTAGTTCTGCAAGTTTTTACCCAGCAGTGGGACAGTATGTTCTAGAAAAAAAAAGATATTATGGCGAGTTGTGTTATTTATTTTATACTAGCGACCCGCCCCAGCTTCGCACGGGAGCTTGTATTATACACATAAACCTTCCTCTTGAAACACTCTATCTGTTAAAAGAAACCACATCGAAATCCGTTGCTTATTTCTATAGATCTAAGCATACATAGGGAAACAGCGACTTTGTTTTATATATACTATGTAATGATGTATCATAATCGTAAAAGCAAAGCTAAAATTAAGCATCATAGTTTACCTTTCTTAACTAAAAAAAACGGACTGCGGACTGAGATCGAGTCTTCAAAACGCGTAGTGTTGCGGCCCGGCAGGGTCAAAGCCTAAAGGCTAGAGGGATGTACGAAAGAGAACCTCTGAGCCCTGGAACGAAGGTAAAGACAGAACATAGGAGTGGATTTAGACAGTAAAAGTCTTAACGTCGCAATGCGCTAGAGTGAAAAAAGTAAATTTAAAAAATGCTTATAATATCTCCAAAAAATACAAGCATAATAAACTGTTATTTGTATTTCATTCAGTTATTTCCACTATCGGTTTATACTGGTGTAAACGTATAAAGGCAACACAACAGTAAAATATTTTAATTTGCACAAGCGTAGGCGCTCGTCGTTGGCACCGACGTGGCCGTCACATCCTGTAGTGCGTGTGACAGGCCTTTTTGTGCCCAACACCCTTTGTTTGGTGGCAAATTTAATTAAATTGAGCTTTTCGTACAAAGCGATACAAAGAATCAACGGATGTACGGTATTATGTGGGGAAATGGAAGTTATTGGACTTTAATTACTTTATGTGGTGTTGTTCATGTAGTTTAATGTTGATGTAGAAGTTATTTTAAATCAATACAGTTGGAAAATTTGGTAATATTATAGTCGTGCTTGGTGTAAGTCTAGCACGTCCATAGTAAAATATGAGGGTAGTAAAATTCGACCATCACATTTTGATCATCAGACTAACCGACTTACGGTGTACAGAACATTTAGAATGCGGTCTAAACGTTTCGCCTCTACGTTTATACCGCGTACATCGAAGGATTTGGAACAAGTTGCCTACAGCGCTATCTCGTCAGATTATAATTTGTGTGTCAGAGTAAATAGGTTCTTAAAAAACTAATGCGATTCACCATCAACAATTAAATCTCTACTTACCAACAAATGAGATCACAGAATTTAATTTCAGAACCATTGACAATCATGAAGAACAGAAATAGACTATGTCAATGAAACTCGGGTATTAAGTTTTAAAGACGTATAAAATATATACTCACATGTATAAGAATATAAATCTTCTAAACCATAAGAACAAACAGGCTGTTAAAAGTCCTTAGGACGAAACGCTCTCTGGTTTAATTACCATAAATAGTCCCCTTCGGTGCACTTATTTAAGATCTCATCGTGGCAAAATTCTTTAATGGAACCAATTATTTTTATAGGACACTTAATGGAATGAAAAATACTGGGAATGCATAATCACACTAATGTTATAAAGATGAATGAACGTAACGAACGAAATTTTTGTTATTATTTTTCCTACTTATGATTAGACAAACTTTCAACCTATATCTGCCTGTTTGCGATAAGCGAAAAAATTCATTATCATCATCATCATCTCCTTACTCTTTGTTCCATTTTATTTAGTATCTGTGTGACACGTTTTATAATTTATTCATTAAAATTTTGTGCACATAACACTGTACAAATGCAGACTTAATGCCGTAGGCATTTTCTACCAGTCAATCTTAGGATCGACCTTATTATTCAATTCGGTTTTTTCTTTCGTATCACCTCTCTTACAATTTTTTCCGTGGATTTCCTCTCTCTCTCCACCCATCCACATGTTATATTCTCACAATTGCTTTTGTAACACTCGTTTCATCCATAACAAGCTTATTTTTTCTTTTACTTCTCAGTCACTGAAGCTACTTTGAATCATTCTTCAACATACCCAATTCTCACTTTATCCAATCTCGATAAACTTAAAACTACAGCTGTCGGTTTTTACCAATAAACATACACACGCAATTCATAAAAAAAGGTTTAGATATATACGTGCATATTATAGTAGAAAGATTCCAAGTATCCAGTCAAAAATTCCAAAAAAAATTAACACGATTCCGAAGCTGGGGACACGACTCACGATTCTAAATTTTCTTTACATATTATCCCTGATCACTGTTATAACGTCCAGTAATAACACAGCTTTTAATCAACGACCCCTAATGAAAGGCAATTCGTAGTCTGTTAAAGGACGCAATCAAGAACGCCTGTAATTTCCAGTGTACCCCGATATCGCTCGAATACATGCGTATATACGTATAGTGGTACTGGTGCGGGTAGTGTTAACTGGCTCTTGGACATTAAATTTATTGCTACAGTAACTTTCGGTGATAGGTTTGTGCGTGTGAGGTCTTACACACGAAATACGTTTTAAGTTCTTGTTTTGTTCTAAGGGTTAAGAGCTTCAGTATTTATTTTATTTGTTTTCTTGTGACGTATTCTTTGATTAAAATTTTGTGTAGCATCTGCCTATCTGTTGTCCCTTCTTCTATCTTTCTTCGTTCCAACTTATTTATGACTAGCTTCCACCACCAGATCACTTCACTGGGCGTCAAAAATTTTTACTGAAGAAAATATTATTATTTATTATTATTCATTTATTTTATTCTCTATTGTATACCGCATTAACTAAAAATATATTACAAACATTATTAAAAATAAGGGTACAATTGGCGGTCTTATCGCACAGAGCAATCTCTTACCGACAACCTTTGGATGGACTGCACTAAGGGAGATAGATTTAGGGTTGTCAGTGTACAAATATCAGAAATAACACTAATAAAACATAATATACGACTACATACCAAATAATATGCTATTAAATATCAAATATATAATTGAGTCAGGAGAACAAAAACCAAAGTGAAAAGTTATGTTATTTCACCATTTATTATTAATTATTTCCAGAGATTACTTTCTATAAACCAACTTAACCATTTTATAATATTAATGTAGATAAGCAGATTGGCGGTAATTGTAAAATTATCTATTCTTTTATTTTACAACAATTTACCTTAGATTCACACAATATAGGTTAGGTCCCACCCTTTTTTTAGTGTATTTAAATGACATGTCCTCAATCCACATCGAAAATGCAGACATTATAAATTACGCAGACGACACAGTAATCATTTTTTATGGTAAATCATGGAACTCAGTAAAATCCTTATCGCAAACTGGACTCCAACGTGTTGTGGAATGGCTAAATAGCAACCTACTAACCCTAAATACCACAAAGACAAACTTTATTTGCTTTCATAAAACTGCTGTATCCGCACCTCCACCTGACTTAGGGTTAATAGTACACACTTGCCAAACATCTGCCGACGCGTTATACAATTCAAACTTACCAACATGCGAATGCAAACAGATAACCAAAGTAACACGCACTAAATATTTAGGAGTTATCATAGACGATAAACTTAATTTCAGTGAACACATTGCGGCTACATCTGCAAGAGTAAGAAAAATTATATATATAATGAAAGAACTAAGAGATGTGGCTCCTTTCAATCTTCTTAGAAAAATTTATATCACTTTGTGTCAGTCAATTCTATCTTACTGCATCCTGGCTTGGGGTGGTACTGCTTCTTCTCATCTAATAGGCTTAGAAAGATCACAACGTGCGGTCCTTAAGACAATGACAAAAAAACCTTTCCGTTTCCCTACCGTTCTCCTTTACAAACAAACACAGGTACTTAGTGTTAGAAAGTTATACTTACTAAAAATCGCTCTTATTACTCATAAAGAACTATTAAAATCACCCGACTACGAGGACATGGTAGGGAAGCGTGTGTTCAAACTTCCCATCATTACCGTCAAAACAGAATTCGCCAAAAGGTTCAGTTGTTATATGAAAACAATTGTTTATAATAACTTCACTAAAATTCTTAGCTTAAGTAACCTATCGCTTCGTGAAGCAAAAATAAAAATAACCAAAGAGCTGATGGACTGGACGTATGATAGCACAGAATTTTTTATAAGACAACTATTATAATAAGAAATGATCTCAGATGTAAATAAATATTAGGCATCTAATGCACTTAGTTCTAAGTTTGTAATTTTTAAATCCTTTTAGGCTTATGAATAATAAACTAATACTCAGTATTTTTGCAATATTAGTATTACCTATAGACATATAAGACTTTTATTTCCTCTTGTTACTATGCGCATGTACCTACTTATAATTTGTAACTCCTAAGAAACTTGTAAGCTTCCTGCGGGACAGGCATCGCCTAGTGCAGGAAGTCTTCGGAAACTGTTTATGTTAATAATTTAAGGAAAACCAGATGTTTTAGTATTACCAGCACTGTAACCTTATTTTTCTTAATAAATTTATTATTATTATTTATTATTATTATTATATAATATTCATTCTGGTTACAGGATCATAAACAGTCATCTTCATCAGTCTTTTTAATGTACCCACTGCAGGGACACAAGCCTCCTCTCTAAGAGAGGGAATGGACCGTAATCCACCACGCGGGTCCAGTGCGGGATGGTGGATGTCACATGTCTTCGAATTTTTGGTTCTAGAACATGCCAGTTTCTTCACGATGTTTTCCTTCACCGTTTTGAGAGCAGTGGTGGTGAAATAAATTACACAAAGTAATGTGCCTGGCTAGGTTTGAACCCACGACCTACAACTCGTAAGTCGGGGCCGTTACCACTCGGCCACCACTGCTCCTAAAAATTCATAAATAGTAAATGTACCTAATTTGTCACCAGGTGGCTGTAGCAATTGAAGAACGCCGATGGTGGTATCCCAGAGCCGCGCTGCAACTGCGAGTCCTCGCTCCACCAGATTCCACCATGTGTTTGATCGGAGCTCGAGCACCGCCTGATGCGAAATTTGACCCTCACCAAACGTAAGTGACATTTTTATTATATATTATGTTATCGGCCACACCAGTTCTCCCTATACTTGGGGTGCTCTTTTCCGGAGGGCTTATATTTTAGGCGGTTATATTACAAAAAAAATCAACCATGAGGGTTGTAGAAGGCTTAGGCATCTAATCTAACCTACCCGTGTCGGGGTGCTCTAATATTTTGAGCCGACATTACTCGCTTTTCGACTATCATATCATATCACAAGTTTGGTCTAAGCAAAACTAGTTCATCCTAAGATCGGGTTGGCCGATAACATGTCATATACATTCGTAGTGAACGCATCAAATAGATTTGTATAAGTAAATCGTCTCTCTACAACTTTTAGATAAGGACAGACGTACAGATGTAGAACTTTTTAGTCTACCACTATACTTCAGTAAAGATTAACTTGCGGAACAAGGTTGCCCACGGTGCAAAATAATCTGACCAAATCAAACTTTTTCGAACATTTCAAAAACAGACAATGCTTGTGTGGAACTATTTGACAAGACATATGTCACCTACTTTGTTGCTCGTCCTGCAACCACCTGCACATTCGAAGATTTTCACAAGATTAGTGAAAGAGCTGTTAATACAAATTGCTTAATATATATCCAATAAAATTTTCTTCACAATAAAAAATTAAATCATGTCAATATACTAGCGAACCCTATTAACAATAATATTGCCATTTCTATTTAAAAATCAATTAATCTTTTTAGGGATACTATTAATAACTACTTTATAAAAAATCTAATTCAGGAACAATTTTATTAGTATTACATAAATGTTCTATATTTCATTACTTGTAATTATATGTTCTGAAATTACTTTTATTTTAAATAAAGATAAAGAAAACATGAATAAGTACTAATATTGGTACCTAATTGACTGTCAGAAACATTAATTAACCGAGATCTTTTTCAATAGTTACTATAATGGAAATATTAACACAGACTATAATAATAAGTGTATATATCAATTTAAATCACTTCATCACTCTATTTCTTTTTTTTTGTTACTATTTTGGTATACAATAAAGTTTGTTCTATTCTATTCTACTCGTATAATGTTTCGCTAGAACAAAGGACGTGAACTTTATTGTTCAATTTGGTGTCCAATCTTGAAGTCTCTTAACCAACTGTGGACCCAAGTTGGCTACTGCAAAAAACTATCTCAGCTTTATAATGTCCCTACAGCGGAGACGCTGGCCTCCTCTCTGGGACAGAAGAGCACCACATGCTCAATTCAGGAGTTGTACGAGGTCAATAATAAAGCTGTACAAGTTGGCAAACACTGGTCAGAAAAAAAATTGAGTTCATCGACTGGAAAAGAAGAATATCAATTTAACAGGGTTGTGTGGCTCAAAATCAATTTCATTTCTTGTTAGTTTCACGAATATTAATCCTAAGAAAATATACTTCCAGAGTAAAAAGTATCATAAATTATGTTCTAATCCAGATTATGGTTTATCTTGGTTTAGGTTTGCCAAAATATAGATAAATACGTCTAGCCGACAAATCAAATCACTAGAATTACTTTCGTATTTACAATTATGTAGCGTGTATAAATTCGTTATAAATCTTACAGCATTTAGTTCCACTTCATAATCATGCCTACGGCTTTCATAGCTAATGAATGTAATAATTAAGGCAAAAGAAGGAAAAAAAACATCAATGACGTTGGTTAATAAACTTCACCGTCACCTGTCGGCACCATAATTAGCTTTTAACTAAGAAGAAAAAAATAATAATTTCCGCATCCCCGCTGATAGTCTTATGAAGTTAGGCGGAAAAACTTATAATTTCCCAGTCCTTGCCACCGACAGCTTGTAGTGATGCGAATAGAAACTCGTTATTGGTCGAGATATCGAATAACAGTACCACGGCGGTATAATAACTGCGTTCTGGGAAAAGCGAGTTAAGCGATGCAGCGGATTGTGTGTTGCGCCAAGGGAGTGACGTCATAGCGAGCGGACGGTGAAATATTTGAAATTGGATTTCTACTGTAAATAGTTACTGCATTTTCTTCTATGGATTTCTCGGACTGTTGCTAGGCAAGGCTTTGTGTGTAGGAATTTCATTCAACATTTGAGAATGAGTCTGGTTAGTGAGAAAATAATGTTGCTGTCGCTGAATTAAATATCCGATAGACTTAAGAAACTAAACAGCTTTAAAGTAAAACGTCATCTGAACACAAAGAAGAACCATATAAGCATGAAATTGACAATAAGGCTGATAAATGGGAAAATAATAACGTGACTACTATGGAAGTGTTGGTTTATTTACATTATTATAATTTTAATAATACAGAAAGGGTTTATAACACAGACTAAAAATAATGTGACTATATCGGATATCTAAGGCCTAAGATACTGAACAGTTTTAAAGTGAGACATCATGTGGTCACAAAGAAGGACCACATAAGTTTGAAATTGATATATTCTTAGTCCAGACGTGACAGCATTTAAGAAAAGCAAATTGAATTTCAACTGCAACATCGTCTAACTTCATTTTCATACGTCACATCAGTCTCGACGTAGACGCAGCCGTCAGACGAATCTTCTAAAATGAAATAATCCGACAATTTAATTTGATAAAATTGAATGAGAGAAAATTGTCTGACAATTTAATTTGGTAAAATCTCTAGGGGTTAAGATGAAATATTGACGGGGGTATCTTTATATTATAGTGTTATGCAGTTTGGCAGATGTTATATTAAGACTTGCTATGTCAGAAATTTCGATTGAGTAAACAAATCATTTAGTCTTGCTTTAGAACAATATCGATATGGGATATTTTCACTTTACTACAAGTACTATACTGTCCAATTGAGTTATTTGTGGTCTTACAATTTTGCTATTTTGCTTTTGAATTTTACTTACTTGATTTTTTTAATGGCCCTATAAATTAGACTATGTCGTTTAATTGTAAGTGAAAAATTGTTCTCCAATGTCATCAATTTTGGTCTTCTAGTCGTCATCTCTATCTTTATCTCTTTTTCTTCATCTTCTCATTTTTCATTTTCTCATTTGGGAATGTCTTTTATTCTATCATCTATGTTAATATCCTGCGTTGTATTTCTCCTAAGATATATTTGGCGTTCTTGTCTTAGAGTTCTCTTCATAATACACCGTTAAATTTTGGTTGTTTTAATCCCATGATGGATCGATTCGGTACATGAAACACTATCGATTCGTAAAGATAAAATTAAAAAATAAAGTACTTTAAAAAAAAAACTGATATGTATTGAAGAGCTGAGTGGGTTCAATGACCGTAAGTAGTTAGTATGTAACGACCAACAACTACCTACGGTCATTGAACCCACTCAGCTGTTCTTTACTTAAAGAAATGAAATCCGTGTACGCATAAATTAATTTCAGTTTCAGAAATAAAAAAAATATTTAATTTTTACAAATCGATTACGTTACCTACATGTACCGAATCAATCCTATAAGAAATTAAAACTACCAAAATTTAACGGTGTATACTGTTTATGTTTTTCATCTTTAGTTGTTAGCTCGAATCATTTAACTTACACCAAGCCCTACAACGAACAAAGAAGCACCGGACTTTGATAGCGGGAACTCATTTTGCAAGAGCTTATTGTTTAACAATTAAGCAACATCGTTGTTACTAGGAATACAAACTTCCGTCTTCAATTCAAAACAAAGTTGTAGCACAATATTGTTAGTAAACATGAAGCCGATTATTATTAGTTTGAGCAACAAGTAAAGGTATACATTTTCATGTTATCGTTAATGTAACTATAGGTAAATTACAAGGGATTTAACGTTATATATAGGTAGACTAGCCTTTTGCCAGCGGCTTCGCTCGCGTGAAAGTAGGGTTCTCCATACAAACTTTAGACTCCCATTCCATCCCTTTAGGAGCTGAATTTTGAAAAACCCTTAGTTTTCGCCTACGTCATAAAAGCCTTGTGCAAAATTTCACGCTCCTAGGGCCAGTAGGTTCGGCTGTGCGTTGATATGTCAGTCAGTCAGTTTCTCTTTTTACAAGCTTTTATTTACTTTCACCTGTCCCGTTGTCTGTCGTTCTGTAATCAAATCTTGCAACTTAAATTTGATCCACTTCCCGGTTTCCGATTGAGCTGAAATTTGGTATACACGTTTAGTTCGGATGACAATGCAATATTATGATGACATGGAGCTGATCTGATGATGGAATAGCGAGGTAGCCATAGGAACTCTGTAATTAAACGGCACAACCACGTCGAGTTTGGGCTCGTGTGAATCGTCTTGACGAGTTTTATTTATATAAGCATAGACCACCGCTATAAAAGCTCATTATGAAAAAAAATTTTTTCATTGAAAACTTGTTATATATATAGATTAAGAGGGATTATTTAATTATATATTTTTTTTTCATATACTGTTAGATATTATTATGAGTTAGTGATGGTGTGACGGGTGACAGGACAGAGTGGAAGAAAAAAACATGTTGCACCGACCCCAAGTAAAATGGGATAAGGGTAGGATGATGATGATACTGTTAGATATTATTATATATATTTTTTTTATTTTACTTACATTTATTGCATTAAGAAATGGTAAAAATATAAAAAAGACACTCTTACCAGAATTGGAAGCAAGACCCAAACTACGGCGGTTAAGGCTCCAGAGAAAAAAAAATACTTATTTTATAATTTACTAGCGACCCGCCCCAGCTTCGCACGGGTGCTATGTTGATGTTATGCATGTATTATACATACAAACCTTCCTCTCGAATTTCTCTCTATCTAATAAAAAAAACCGCGTCGAAATCCATTGCTTTGTTTTATAGATCTAAGCATACATAGGGACAGGGTGACTTTGTTTCATACAATGTAATGAGGCGACTTTGTTTTATAATATGTAATAATGTACACACATTTACTTGAAAAAGAAATACTGTACTATACAGAAAACAAAATTGTACCAAAGTACTTATTTCAAAAAGAAATGTCTTCTAGCAGACTTGGGAAAGGAAAGATAGGAAGAAATGTAGGCAATAGTAAAAATTGTATAGAATAATTTACAAAATGAGAACTTTTTCATACTACTGGTAGGTATTACTATTTTCTATTCCCCACATTCATTGTCAGTCGTTCCATTCTGGCAGACATCACCACAAATTGCACACAGCGGAATTCTAAACCAAATACGAATGCATACATCATGGAAATAAATTACCCTTGTCATTGCCTTACATGTGAGGCAGAATTTCACCCAAAATATGCTGCTAACGTTCAAACAATTCGCGGTACATGTACAGGGACGTCAATCAAACATCGTGACAATACCAAACGTGCTCAAAGCGAAATACATCATTTATCGTCACACGATTCATCTTCCTATGTGGAAACACACTGAACGATATCATTCGCGTGATCTTAACTATAAGCACTATTACCATTTAGCTGTCGTACCTTTAAAATAGATGCAGTATATTGAACATTTTTAGCAAAACCTTTAAATTTTCAGTCTAACTAGCAGTACCCATTAGTAATCAGTTCTTTGTTTTAAGTTTTTTTTTTCAATAGTTAATGTTCCTCAATAATTGATTCGCATTCTTATCGAGTAAATAAGTATATTGAAAATTTTACAACTGCTTAAAAATCACCTTTTTGGTATAGTGCCATTTTGTTTTACAACGCACCCTGCGTTGTGTTTTTTTGATAAAATCAGCAATATTCCTAATATTTTAAAGAAATTTTAGGTTCTAGTTGGCATTTTCGTTTACGTACATCTCTGCTTACCATCAAATTACCTGGGTGGGGCCCAGGTCTGCTATTACTACAATAGTGTCAGAATAGTCGATCATTGGTTTCAAAATTGTTGATTTTGACTTGTTTGGTAATCTACGAACATGATGGCGTCATTATGACTTTCCAATAATCAACCAGTGACTCTTCATTGAAAGAATTTCTGAAATGACAAATGAATATTTGACATATACGGTAAATAATTAAAATTTTGACAGTTCCTTTTAATCAGTGACTTACGTTTAGAATGTTACTGTGCAGTCATTGGTTTTAATTCATTACAAAACAGCTCGTACCACAATAATTCTATTACGAGACCGCTGACCGACCAATGATCAGTCATTATGAATTAACAGATTACGAACTTTTAGCATTACGACAAAAGAATCGTGTTGAAATAATTTTTTTTTAAATAGCAGACTTGGGCCCCTGGCCTGTCAATCTAGTAGTCAGTAACCCTGACTGCTATGCGGGAGGTCGTGGGTTCGATTCCCACCCAACACAAATGTTTGTGTGATGAGCACGATCACTTGTTCTGTGTCTGTAGGTAATTTATCTATAATATGTATATGTAATATATAAGTATGTTTATCAGTTGTCTAGTACTTATTTTACAAGCTCTACTTAGCTTGAAACTAGACGGCGTTGTGTGATAGTTATGAAAAAAAAATTGATTCTCAGTCAAACACTAGTTTATAAAAAAATCTGAGCTTCTTTTGTAATACAAAATCTTTTAATAACATTGAAAATTCTTCTTCTTAGTCGGACACTCTTGTCAGAGTGGTCGTGACGGTTAATGATAGACAGGATCACCGCGCGCTGTCGTCGTTTGCATCCAAGGCATGTCGAGCGATATCTCTTCATTTCAGGCGGTTGTTGGCGCCTTACGCGGACACTGTACTGCGATAGATTGAAAATTATGTCACTTCAGAAAAATTATGAAATGTTTTCAATACATATCTAGTTTTTAAGAATTACAGTTTTCCTCAGCAATCCTGCAATATCATTGCCGTTTTTCCTTCGAGTGCGTTTGAAACTTTCCTCCGTATTTCCAAGTTGCCGCTTTCACAGCTGAGCCAAGGATTACGTCACGCGATTCATCTTTCAGCCTTGTCGGAGGAAATATCTTCTGGCTTTTCATCTGGCTAAATGTACGTGTACGAGCAGTTTCCGTTGTTATTGAGACGTTGAGATAGACATTCGTTTCCACTTCAAATGTTATTCGTGTATCTTTTTTGCTTTGTAATGTTATTATTTTTTGGTGCGTTTTTGTTAAGAGTTACGTGTGTAATGATGTAAGATTGATTTCTTACCTATTTCTCACTGAAATAATGCTTTCACTTTTCAGCAAATACTTAAGTATGTTCTAGATTGTAATGTACATCTGTTTTATTCAAATAAGACAACTGTGCTTTTTATGGTAGGTAAAATAATTTATATTCTTTTCTATTATTATTAAATATAATAGTAATTAACATTTATTTCAGGTCATAATAAATTGTAATAATAATAAAACAAATCAAAACAAGACAAAGTAACCATATATTTACTTTTTTTGTAATAAAAATTCTTATTTCTTCTATCAACCAGGACCCCAGAACACGAAGAAGCTCCAGGACCAGAGTTCGTCTCTGCAGGCGTCTCTCTCTTCGTTGGCGGCGGCGCTTGCGGTGGTGGAGTGCTGTACCGGCAGAGAACCGCACCAGCTCCTCACGCCCCTGCACACCTAGTACCTCCAGCAACGCACGACCGCTTGTGGATGTGGAAATGCTTCAATTATACGTAAGTTATTTTTTTGTATAGAAAATCTTAAATGATAAAATCCTCTCTACCCTATATTGCGGTATCAGAATTTTTTTGACCTGATAAGACCATAATATACAACATTACAAAGACAACTATTGGGCAATTGCCCAGAATAGCCACAACATCCTTATGATCGCAGAAGTCTCCCGGGACTTTACATCTTTAAATGTTACTAATTCACAGTAACTATGTGGGTGACTTGGTATATGGTGCTGGAGACGTACCTGTGTTACTCCTAATATCTGAGAAGAATGATGATGACCTGAGAGAGTTATTCATGTGAATCTCTGCGCGTTGTACTCCTATCACGGGCAGTGGTTCACACGAACGATTCTTTTAGGTATTCGCTCGGCATCGGACAGCGTCTATCATCCATAGTGCAGTCAGTCCTTGCACACATGCACGATCTGCGCGTGGAGATGCAACGCCGGGGCGAAACTCCGCTGCCTGAACATGTCAAGGCATGACGGAAAGAGCTCCGGCGGGATCTCATGGTGAAATGGAAACAGCGACTGTCGCAATCCAGCGCTGGGCACGTCATAATTTCGGCAGTAGTGCCTCTCTTTGAGGCGTGGCTGGATAGACCTCACGGCGTCCTCACCTTCCGCATGACGCAGGTCCTCACCGGACATGGCAAGTTCGGGAGGTTCCTCCACCGGATCCGTGCGGAAGAGACGCCCGGGTGTCGCCACTGTGTGGCCAGCCCGGAGGACACGGTGGAGCACACGGTAGAAATGTGCCCCGCTTGGGAAGAGGAACGCCGTGTCCTCGTGGATGTGATCGGCGGCGGCGACGGTAAAAATGATCAAATGACAAATACCACTCTTGGGCGGAGCGGGAAACAGTGTCAGACTCTTACTGACTAAAGCTCCGGACGGCGAGCTACCCAGTGCTCGCCGTCCGCAAGCCAGTGTCTACGGTGGCCGGATATCGGCGGGATCGCGGCGGCGACGGCTACGGTGAGTGCGCCGCTGCCTTTGCCTTATGCGGTCAGCCTGTTTCTTTACGAGCACTACTGCCTCGCAAAAGGAGGCGACCGCCTGCCACTCCTCCTCGCTGCGGACCATGGCCTGAACCAAAGCCCGGCGCGAGAGGTCGCCGCCGCCGATCACCCCCACGAGGGCAAGGCGATGCTCTTCCCAAGCGGGGCACACTTCTACAGTGTGCTCCACCGTGTCTTCCGGGCTGTCCACACAGTGACGACACCCGGGCGTCTCTTCCGCACGAATCCGGTGCAGGAACCTCCTGAACTTGCCATGTCGGGTGAGGACCTGCGTCATGCAGAAGGTGAGGACGCCGTGAGATCTATCCAGCCACGCCTCAAAGACGCTACCATTACATTTATTGAGATTTTGGCGTGCCCAGCGCTGGGTTGCGACAGTCGCTGTTTCCATTTCACCATGAGATCCCGCCGGAGCTCTTTCCGCCAAGGTTATGTGGTAGATACGAATAAGATGGACGGACCAGATCAAGACAGCAGGCTAAGTGCTCGGTGTGTCCGGAAAGCTGCAGTACGCGATAAATGGCACTGTGTGACCAAGATGATCATCAAGGATTTGTCTGCAAAACCATAGGGTCCCTATGCCACTGTGTGACCAAGATGATCACCAAGGATTTGTCTGCAAAACCATAGGGTCCCTATGATTTTGCAGACAATTCAGAAGGGTCGACGCCATCAGAGGCCAAGAGCTAGAGTCTTATATTATATATTTTATTAAAAAATGGACAATTGCCTGTTAATTAAAGAATGTTCTGTTACTCTCAAAAAGATGAAACTTGAAATCCGATCCATGATACATTTTTACCTCAGCTGAAACCCATTTAAATTCCAACTTTGTGAGAACTTTTATTATAAATACCTCCACTTCGATTAGCTTCTAAATTATTTAATTAAAATTAGTAACTTTAACAACTAATTAAGCTTCAATAGAATTCCATTTCAAAACAACTTTTAGCAAATCTTTTGAGAATTTTCGTGAAATACATTTTCTTTTGCTACTGAAATATTAGGCACTTTTATTATAATAAGCTTGTTACATAATCCTTAAATCTCTTGAATAGGTAATCCTTCTAACAAAATACTAAAAGGTTTGAACTTTTACGAATTATTCAATTAGATGGAGTAATGTTTTTGTAATTTTGTTACATCTAAAATGGTGTTGTGTTTTATCTTTTCTGCTACATTTTACGCCTGACTTTTACCGTGTTGTTGACTGTTTTTTAGATAGCAAATCTGTTATATATGGAATATCATCAAATCTGATTCCTAAGTTAAGACTTAAAATATTTTTCATATTGAAATACAATGTCTACAAAACTACACAGAAGTATCTCACTATATGTACACAATATGTCAACATAAACACAGTACCAAAAAACCAGTACTTATAAAGACGAAACTCTGTGTACTACTAACTAATTTACCTACATTCCCCAAGGGATCCACAGAAAACAAGAAACACCTAAGCCAATATTCCCATTCTCAGCCTGTTCAATATGGGAGGAGGGCCACAACCCACAAACTTAGTTTCATCCGAATTCCGAAGAGGAAAAATCGCGCGAAAACCTCCACCAACGAGGTCTTGGTAGTAATAAATAAGTCAACTCACATAAATCGAATTCGCTGATTCATCTATAGCCTAGCAAAAGTTATGCGAGCAACCAATGACGAATTGCTGATGTAGTAGACAGAAATGTAAGGATTTATTGCAGTAGAATGTTTTTGCTAAGATTTGGGGAAGTAAAACTGCTGAAACAAATAATATTTAATTGGTGATAATGCTCTGAGTCACATCAAACATGTTACTTTTAATACTGCTTGTAGAAGGTATACAGCATTTTAAATGGATATTACAAAAGTACGTCCCGACCATCTACGCCCGTTTTGACATTTGTATTTTGACTCCCATGCGGCTCACTACAGCCGCTTAGAAAAGGTGCTAGCTAATACGAAATTAGCTACTACATCGGACTCATAATTGTTATTTTAGTAAAGTAACAACATTACATCGGACAAGTCGCTCGAAAGTCAAGATACGAATGGTAAAACGGGAATTTTATTTTCTGACAACTTTACTTTTGTGCACTTTGTGCAATGAGTCTAGAAACAATATTGATGGATCAAATAATTTGACTTTAAAACGCAAGTTTTTAAAAATTACAAGCACTTTATTAGATTAACAAAATATTCGAAATCCAAGCTTCATTGATCAAACATACACAAGACGCCGTAGATAAGTGTCCAATTATTGCTCAACATACATTGCGTTCTGAACTTTACAGACCCAAACTGAAACAAAAAGTTACTGTGACAACGCAAAATGAAAATAAAAAGAGAGGGTTTTAATTATTAAAACTCCCTTTTACTTCACTCAGAGCGATTTGCTGAAACCCACATGAAAAAGAGGCCCAAACTAAATAGATCAGTATAATCACAAGCCTTACTTATGCACATCACAAAATATATAGAGCCTGGATAATTTACTATCTACTCCAGCCTGTCAAATGGATCATATCGGACTATTATAAGTCATGAGTGGACAGCAAGACAAACGGCAGTCTTGTCCGGCGTCCGGCGACTCTCCGGGCACTGTCCGGTCATACGACGGAGACAAAGCGATGTCTCCTATAATATTTTAACTTTATACCTCCGAGATTTGCGTAAACTTTAGGCCATGCGATAAAATAAATCATTTGTTTGAGGAGAAACGAAACAAGTTCTGGTTGGATTTAATTGGATATGTTCTGTAATTTTGCTAAATAACATCTGTTGTAATAATGAAGTATTTTTGACATTCTTCTTTGTTTATAAAAAAGTCGTGTCAGTTAAGTTTAACAATAGTTTCTCTATCTGATGCTACTACAAAGATAATTGCATTTACTTACCATAAACTATCTTAAAACCTCCATACCATAAAGTTTCCTTGAAAGTTTTTTTCGTAGCCATATCGTCATTCAAACGATGTTGCATTACTGAAGCAAAGAGTCTTAAGTATTAATAATACATTTGAATGCAGTGGTATAGAACTAATTAAATACGAAAAGACTAAGAATCATAAATAAAAAAGCAAATATCACAAAATAATTACTCTATAAATGCAGCCACCAAAAAAACAAAAGCAATTTGTAAAATCGTAAATAATTATAAAACAGTGACTCCTAAGGAAGACATTAAGAAAATTTGAATAAAAGACAAATTAGTAATATTGAGATATAGCTAAATCATTCATTAGTTATTTTATTGACGATATTAAACCTATGCCTAAGAGAAATGATGATTATATCAAAGCAATGACATACAATAGTTATAATTCAACGTTCATGAAATCCGACAAATCCGCATGAAGTTGACCCGATAGTAAAAAAAACCTTTAAAATACTAATAGTACAGGCTATGACAATATAATATAAATACTAATATAATAAAACGAGTATCTCATCTTATAGGTCTAGTACTTAGCTCCATTGTAAATTTGTGTCTACATCAGGGAATATTTCCCTCAAAACTAAAAATAACTTTAATAAATCCATTGTTTTAAAAGGAAGATAGACAGCAGATGAAATTTTATAGGCCCATAGCCTTAACACCTGTTATTGCAAAAGTTTTTGAAAGAGGTATTTATAATAATATATGTATTACTTTGAAGCCAGTTAAATGTTCACAAAATAACAAGTAGGTACATATATATACTCAAAACAGCAATGAAAAAGTGACATAAATAGTTATGAAAAATTAAGAAGTGCGAGACACAAAACTAAAGTAAGAGGCTTTGTATGTAGAACTGTAAATTATAAATCAAGTGTTTTTGGGTTGGGAATAAAAATGTATAACAAACTCCCAATTTGTAGTTAAAATATCCCGTCCTTAAATGTTTTCAAGTCCAGGCTTAAAGAGTTTCTTTCAAGCAAAGCATACATTTTTTTTTATTGGATAAATATCATCTAGTGACAAATCCCGCTCTTGGGCGGAGCGGCAAACAGTGTCAGACTCTTACTGACTAAACACTCCACCCCGTTCTTCCTCTGCCCTTCGCACTTTGACCAGGCCTACCTTTCCTTTCTTTCCTGGGCCCAGTAGGCTTCGACCCTTAAAGCATACAATTCAATTGATGAATTTCTGAATGACCCAGATATTGATTAGATAATATATATAATAACATGTAATTTTAAACAACAAAATCGGCTGATTAATGTTATTAATGTGAGTATAAATAATTATTATGAATCCAAATAATTTGACTAGATTTAAGTAAACAGTAAACAATGACGTATTATATTTGGATTGATGTTGACATATAAATTATTATGTAACCTGCGTAATTGTAATGTATTTTAATTTAATTGACATTGTGTAATTATGACAAGCGATGTATTTTATTTTTTTTACATTTTTGACATATTTTTATAAATATTGTACACCTCATGGGTACACACCCATGAGGTGTACAATATTAATTCTTATAATTATTTGTCATAGCTCACTGTAACACTACAGTGAGCTATGACAAATAATTATAAGAACTGATTGTCCACCTGTAATAAGAAATAGCTGAATTTGTATGTGAGAATTGGAGTAGAAAAAGAAAGTGAGATTTTGTAAATAAAAATATCGGTGTGACGTAACAACTTTATTTTTTTCAGATTTTATTGTATAATGTATAATTGTGCTATATAACACTTTGCTTTTTGCTAAATTTCAGGATTATAGTTCAACGGCCTATAGAGTTTTTTTAACTCTTATATATGTACCTAAATGAAACGTTAAACAGTATGTTCTTTATATTACGTTAAGTTATAAACTTGGGGTGACATTACCGAGTAATAAAGTTAATTTCGACTGCATTACTCCATGCGTTCCTGAGGGAAAAGGGACAGACAGACATAGTAACAACTAAGTGATCCTGTTGGGGTTCCATTTTTGTCGACTAAGGTAACGGAACCCTAAAAATGCAGACCGACCGTCCAGTAATCGTCCGGACGAAGCCCAAGTCGCCGACGGCGCATACTGTTTCCACGCGCTCCAAAGAGTTCTCAACAAACCGTAGGGTCCTAGCAAGGCTGGTGTCTAGTGGGGTCATGCACCTTGATATGGTGACCTTGATAGATAGGAAGGTCCAGCCCCGATATGAGGGGTAAGGAGAAATGGCGTCGGTATTTTAGTCAGTAAAAGTCTGAAACTATTTCTCGCTCCGCCCAAGGGCGGGATTCGTCGGATGATTTCTACCCACCATAAAAAACCCCTAAAAATGCAGAATAAATAATAATGACGGTTTTTAATGGCAGGTAAAAATCATCCGACGAATCCCCCTTGGGCGGAGCGAAAAACAATGTCAGACTCTTACTGACAAACAACCTACCCCGTTCCTACGTCACAATCTATACCAGGGCTAGAGCCCTCCTTTCGGACTCGAAGCCCTGGCCCCAGGTGGCTTCGACCCTTCTGCAAGGTCCCTACAGTTTGCTGACAACTCCTTGAGGCGCGCAGAAACAATGCACGCCGTCGATGACTAGGCTGGTCACCGGATGGCGAGCTACCCATTGCTCGCCGTCCGCAAGCCCGCGCCTACGGTGGCCGGAAATCGGGATCGGAATCCCGGCGGCGTCTGGGGCGTGAGCGCCGTTGCCTTATGCGGTCGGCCTCCTCCTATAATTTTGATGGTCATAATAATTCACTTACCTAATATTCTCATTGTAACCAACAACCCAAATTATAACAGACTACACTACGAGTATAAAACGGCACACAATAAAAGTAAACACCTGATTCCATCACTGACCAAAAGTATGTCCAGTCATTAATCACAGTTTTGCTTGTGATATTAAATTAGTTCCCCACATTGTTTTCCGATAAAGCATTTCATTATTCAGTTTAATTAACATACGCAAGCTGGTTGCATGCAGTGTGTTATAAAATCGGTGTAACGAAATTGAAAAGCTTTTGTGTTCCCTCATGTAAACAGGGTCTAGCATAAAATAATTAACGATTTTCGTGAACTAACATTCTATGTGAAATTGGGAATTATGTGGGTACAACAACAAAATGGATTTGTTATAAGGGTAGTGTTGTATAGCTATTGTTTGTTATAATTTCATATTGAAAACAAACTGATTGACGATATATTTTGTATAATTTATTAATCATATCCCTTTAATGAAATTTATTGTGATACCAACATGTTGTTAGTTATATTTTGGAGCCACCGGGGGTGATACTCTCAGATCACGCGGCTCAGAAATTGTTTAAACACCAGACGAACTTATAAGATTTCATTCCCACATTCTCCTATTAAGTCTTGGTTAACTTGAGTTGCTAGATTACCTCAACGATCAGATATCAATGTATATATTTATCGGGGTCTTCAGAAAATTTAACTACAAAAAATATATAGTACAAACATGGTATAACTAGCCTTTTAACGTTCCCACAGCTGGGAATCAGGCATCAACTCTAAGAAAGGGTATAGGCGGTTATCAACCACGCAAGCCCAGTGCGGCTTAGTGAATTGCACAACCATGTCTTCGAATTTTTAGTTCTAAGACATGCCGGTTTACTCACGATGTTTTTCTTCGTTTTGATAGCAGCGGTGATGAAATAAATTACACAAATTAATGCGCTTAAAATAATAATAATATGCTCACAAATATTCATTTCCCACAGGAGCCAACTGTCAACCGACGGTGTGACCATCTCAGCACCATCTGAAGCTGGCCGCTGGTCTCTTTGGGCCCTATCTCTCTCTAACCACGGACTCCGATTCTCAGCACCACGCACCATCAATGTGTTCCGCCCTATACAGCTGGACTTCTCTCTACCGCCAGCCCTGAAGGTTGGAGAGACCGTGGAGGTGGATGTCAAGATAACAAACAATATCAATAATTGTATGGATGTAAGTATTAAATGTATTTATAATAGGACTTATTTCACTGAATTTATGGTAACAAAGAATGATGCCAGGGCTTTTGTGATCTCTGGGCCCACAGTTAATGGCTACGTATGATATATCGGCGGACTTGTATTTTTGAGCACCAAGTTCCAAATCAAGCAATCAAGCAGTTCAGTAACCATGGAGTTTCTTGCCGGTTCTTCTCCATAGGAATCAACCAATTTGGAACCGTGCACTAGCTTCTGACGTTTTACAAGTGCCCATGTAGGCCTATGTGAAATAAAAAGATTTTGACTTTGACTTTGACTTTGACTTTGTTCAGAGTTATTTTTATTTATCGTTTTTTTTTTTTGTTGTTTGAATTATTAAAAAATTAAATAATTGAATTTGAGATTTTGTTAAACCATATCGCCTCGTCATCGTTCGTCCTCGTATTGTATTTCAGGCTGGTATCTGCAACTCCATGACTAAAGCGTTTATTTTGCGTATGGCTTGTCATCAGTAATAAGTGATTCTCTTTTTTATGTTAATTTAGAAAGAATATGGGCGCAACACATGCTAATATTTTTGTAGTTTTGGCTTTGTGTTTGGTAGTACTTTTTAAATACCATCAAACCCCTTGTTTTGATAAAATCAAATAAATTTTGAAATTCAATGGAACCAAACTTCTAAAAAACCTAAACAAAAGCTCGGTTTTTAATTGTTATACCTAGTTTAAAAATAACCTAGTAGGTCTGTACTGACTAAAATACAGTCGCTATAGTCAATTTATTCTAATTCCAATGGGCAATTCTAGCTAAATCGATCGTAAGGAGCATTCACATGGAACGGGCCGTATTCCGCTAAGCCGGGTTGTTTTGTTGGATTAGGTTCATCAGAGCAACGAGACTTCATTTAGATAAATTAGTTAAAGTTCTTCGTAAATAATGCCAGAGAGAGAGAGAACACTATTAAAGAAAACATAAAACATGAAAATACATTTACTACAAAATTAAAGCTCAGAAACTTATAAAAAGATTATAATTTAGGTGTCTTCAGAGGCTGGAGTGATTAAGATCTAATAAAGTAATGCGCCTCACCATTGATTGCATCACTGCTTACCATCACGTGGGATTACTGTCAAGCACTAGTTTATGTCAAGTAAAAAAATAGCTTACAAGAGGTAGAAAAATCTTTTCTATGCCTTGAGAAATTATACAACATATCAGTGTGATTATCAAAACATATTAAATCCTTTGTCCTGAATGACTGACGAATCAACGCACGCACAGTCTAAATGGCTGATCGTTAAGACCGGAAACGTGGAAGATATATTTTTTGTACGATGTAGGCATTCAATGAGAAAGGATTTTTCGAAATTCTTTTCATGAAGTACCTTAAAAAAAAAAAACTTAACCTTGCAGTAAAAAAATCTTCTATTAAGTACTTCTTCTTCTTCCTGAAACCACCAGGATACACCGCACGACTTTTTTAATTACGCGTACGATATATTTCGTAATATTTTTTTCTATAAAAATCTAAAAAAAAAACAATCCTGAATCAGTAAGCTGATTCAAGTTTGGTTTGGTTTGTTTTTTATTTTTTAGTTCTTTAAGTACTTTTAAAAACAAAATATATTGACTCATCAATAATTTTCCGAATAACGTCTTTCCAACCAAACATAAACAATAACAAAATATAAATACTTATTTAAAATACCGAGAACTGTAACAGCGAAATCAGTTACAAGAACCAAATATTTGTTTAGGTCCGAATCATTAACAAAATAAAAAGTATTACATCGAGTTATTTCAAATCATCGACTTAATAATATCCTATCAATAGAGTTCGTGTCTATTCGTACGGTCATAGATAACTTACCGGCTAGATTGGAAAAATACTCGATGTTGAATTAAAATATAAATTTCGATTAAGTAAAAATAGCTTACGTTACAAAAAATCAGAATGAAATTTGTGTATAAACGGATTTGCTAACATTGTTGAAAACTTATGAAAATTAGATGAAGTTATAAGAAAACTTTTCTCATATTCCTACTTTTTTTCTATCGCCAACATCTATAGCATTATCGACATCACGATAAGAAAAACTAATATTATTATGTTATGTTTTTATTACACGTAAGACTAGATAAACATTACATAACTAATAAAATATTAGTTATGTATTGTTTACTTAGTCTTACAATAAATATTCTTTGATTATTTTTTTTATTTCGTACAATATAATATTTGTTAGTTTATAACATCGTCATCATTAGCCTTATTAATGTGCCCCCTGCTGGGACTCAGGCCTCCTCTAAAAGAGTGAATGGGCCATAATCTATAGTTAAATACGTTTAATGAAGACCACAAAACGACACAATGTTATTAAGATCTCATTAAATACCATTATCATTTACATTAACACTTTAATGAACCACAAGCTTGTCAACTAAATAGTTTGTATTAGCGTTACAATATAATTAATTAGTAAGCCATTGGGGTCGTTTCTATCTGTGGACTAGAAAGCTTACACAGACATGGCTTAGGCTTGTACTATTATTATTTAACCTGTGGCTAAGGTAATACCTACAATATCGTTCAGAACTAAATACCAGGTAATTTACAACGGGTTTCTCTAAGGATCGGGTTTCCGGCCTTTGAGAGGTTTGTTTGTATTCTAATCATCTTGTGTATAGTATGTAAAGATGCGGAAATTATACATAGTTAAATTTTGATCGTTTTAATTCCGTGAAGGTTCGATCTGATACATGAAACACTCATCATCAACATTTTTACTGTTCCCACTGCTGGGACTTAAACCTCCTCTCTAGGACAGGGAGAGGGTAAATTCAATCTCGCGAATCCTGTGCGGATTGATGGATGTCACATGTCATCGAATGTTTGAGTCTAGGACATGCCGGTTTCCTCATGATGTTTTCCTTCACTATCTATCCCTACTTTACCACTCATCGATTTTCATACAATACGCAATTTTAACGCAAAAATATCCGAAGAAAACTTACTACTAAGAAATTTTCTGCTAGGTACTATAACCCCATTCCAACTCCATCCAATCTGCACATATCAAATAGCGCCACCATACATTGCCACTTCCACACGCTGATTTGAGTTTGAAGCGCTTAAAGCGGGTAGATTGCCTAATCGCTCCATTTCCCGGGATTCGCGTCTGAATCGTCGGGATCATCCCCAGAATCCCTAATCGGGATTCGATGAGCGACGCCGATCGCAAACAAATCGCTATCACGTGTGGCTATCGCAAGTTTAGGGTTCAGTTCGGTTTATCGAGAGAGAAACGGTTTTTATTAGACGATGTTATCATAATGGGTTTGGATACTTATATAATTGGTAGTTTTAGTTTCACCGGAAACGAAAGGTGGAATAATTTGACGAATGCTAACCTTGCCCTGTAATGTAACTTTATTTTTTCTTTACCCATTTATTTTTGGTAAAAAATAATCCAATAATTCCTTCTGCAGTAGGTGGAGCGAGAAGAGAGAAATATTGTTAAAGTTTTATTATGGAACGTAATTAGTATTTTTTTTTTTAGAATAATTAGGTATACCCATGGCCCTAACGGGCATCAGCCTGGCTGTGCTAGTGGATGACCTAAGACTCAGTCTGGACGGTTACCGTACAGTCGGACGGCGAGCTACCTATTGTTCGTTGACTGCCCACTCCGCGCTAACTAAGGCTGATAGTCAGGGTCAGGGTCACGGTGGTCTGGCCGTTTCGTTTCGTGGCCAGAACCAGGAGGATGTCTGGCAGAGGGTTGGAACCGTACGAAGTGTCTGGCTTTCGGCAAGGTGACTTTTGGGATTATTATAAGTAAAATATGTAAAAACGGAGTTTTATACTTTAACAAATTTAACAGGCGTCCTTAAAGTTTTCAATGGCTGTCATTATACCAAAAACCACCATCTTAATAACTTTAACAAAAAACAGTTATCAACTCGAGAAATCAACTGAAGAAACACAAAAGCAGACGCAATTAAACAGCAAAGCCCCATCGAAAAACCCCTTTATATCATAACGTAAACAAATTCATTACAATTCATACAATTATAACAAACGAAGCAACATTCAAAGGTACACTCAAAAAGCGTAAATTGAACGATAAATCCCGGACGAGACTCTTAAATTAAAATATTCACGGTACAAGATAAGGTAAATACCTTGTAGGTACTATCTGAGGGGGATATCCGTTCGGGGATAATTGTGCACCCCACTACGACCCCTTGCCACCCCTTTATCCCACCTCTATTGGCCCAAATATCTGACGAATCAACACTACAAATCACACTTTGAGACTGATATTCTTTATGACCATGATTTCGCTGTTTTGAGGACAAATCTTAGAACTAGAATAAAGTTTTTTTTTTTTTAATTTGCCATAAACTTATGCTTGATTGCGATCCCACCTGATGGTAAACATTTATGAAATATTTATATTTTAAAAGAGTAACCATGGAGTTTCTTGCCGGTTCTTCTCCATAGGAAACGACCAATTTGGAACCGTGCACTAGCTTCTGACGTTTTACAAGTGCCCATGTAGGCCTATGTGAAATAAAAAGATTTTGACTTTGACTTTGAAATCGTTGATGGTGAGGAGCATAAGTTTATTACTCTAGCCTTGAAGACACCCTAATTATAATCGGATGGAAAGACCGTAGCAGGCAAATTTTTAGAGTCCTTCCTTGTTTTAGTTTAAGTGCGGGTTTTTAGTCAGTAAATGTTTGATTCTATCTCTTGCCCCACTGGATGATTTTACCACTGAAAAAAAAATGGTAGTAGGTTTCTCCCGCGTAATTTTGGAACCCCCTTTCCCTTAATTGGGGTGAATTTCGGAAAATCCTCTCCTAGAGCTCAAATACGTCATAAAGAAAGCTTTGTAATATTTGACATAGTAGTTTGAGCTGTGCGTTGATATGGCCATCAGTCACTTTCTCTTTTTATGTACAAATATAGCATAACAATCATTAATTAATCAGGTTAAATTATTTGATTGAACCTTTTCACTGTTTTCATAAATAACATCAGTGGTTTGTCTTTATTTGCTCGTTAGTTCTGTAAGAGAGACTCAATTTTTGCATATTTATTTTCAATATTCTCTTTGACTGTATTTCGTTTCTGGTTTTAAATAAAATATGACCCAGTTTCGCGTCATAACGAATTGAATTATGAGTTCATTACTGAAGCCACAATTAAATCAAGTTTTCATTACGTTTTACAATCCTTTATTAATTTTCTACAAAATATTCACGAGCAAATCGATTTTATTTTGCAATTCTGATTCTGAATGTAATTTTGATTGTAAATTAATGATTTTCTGTTATTTGATGTATAATCTGATTAACATTAATCATAAATGATAGTAGTGTATCAGTTTTTATTATTATTAATCAGAGTTAATAGGTAATACACATCGATTTATATCCGAGCGATAGTCAAACACATTCATAGAAACTATTTGTCAAAATACTGAAAAGTTAATACAAAAGTCCGCTGCGGCGCTTCTTTGGGTTATGGCGTCTAACAAAACTTATAAAGTTCACAGCGCTTTCGTGTTGTGTGAACGTCATTACTAATAATCTCAATGTAAAGGTGTATGGCATGCAGGTTACCTAAGTGAAGTAAAGTTAATGTACGATACGCCTTATCTAATGCGTAGTACAAAATATATCGATGATAATACAAAATTATTTAACACGTTTATTTTGAATTTGTTTGTAAAAAATAATTCCTTAAAAATATAATATTTCGAACATTGCATTGCATTCCATCAACCTTATAATGTTCCCACGCGTGGCGCGTGGAGGCGTGGGCCGTAATCCGCCACGCGAGCCCAGAGCAGATTGGTAGATGTCATATATCTTCGAATTTACTAAGACAGGTTTCCTCACGATGTTTTGCGTAATGCGCCTGCTAGGGTTTGAACCCGCAACCTAAAACCCCTAAGTGGAGGCTTTTACCACTCGGCCATTACTGCTCTAAATTTTATCAGTTGATTAAATTTTGAACATAGAAATGTTTAAAAAAATATGTAAGAAAAATCCTCTAAGTTTCAAACGCGTGGCCACCACTTTAATAACAAAGCTCCAGTCGCTATTGACTTTGCACCTCCGGGAGAACTCTAGGAGGCGACACTTCGAGAAATTCCATTTCAGCTAATATGATATCGATTATATCGAAAATATAACACTTCTCTGCCTCTAAGGGAAAGCAAAACATGAAGTTATTGCTTTTGCTATGTTTTCTTTACTATTATTACGTGGTGTTAAAAGTGAAGTGTTTGAGTGTGGCAATGGCAATGTTATTTCTTCAAATAACTTTTATCTAGTTATTGGTTTTTGTGTTACGCGGAGTAACGCAAAAAAACAATAAGTAGACACAGAACTTAGTCACGTAGACGGCTATTTGCGACAACAATGGGTAGCATACCTTCTGAGCGTGAGATCCTTAGTTCAATTCTTGATTCAGGCAGTAATAGTAGTAGTAAGTATTGTCTTTAAGTCTTTTTCAGTAGATCAAAAATAACATGTAAAGCTATTTGCTCGGCCACTCAATCCCTCCCCATTCGTATCAGATTGCTGTCCTATCGAACTGTGAGAGTGAGGGAACAGCGAGTACATCTGTGTTTACATACTTGTGTACTATGTTAGATCCTGCGTAGTTGGCTAATCTTCATTGAGATTGGCCACCGTAGCAAAATTTGGTAAAGAGAATTAGTAAGAAAAAATCTTCTACAAAACAAAAGATAACGTATCAGGAATATTATGGACATTTTAATCTTAAAATCAATCATTCAATGCATTTACTTCAAATATATAATACCTATATATATTAACTACAGACACTTCACATGTCAAAAAGTTAGTCTTGTTTTCTTTTTTTTTTGTACAAGAAATATATTACAGACTAGCTTTTGTCAGCGGCTTCGCCCGCGTACATAAAATATAGGCTATGTCACTCAGAAGTAAAGCAGCTTTCTATTGTGGCTAAAATTTTCTCAATCGGACCAGTAGTTTCAGAGATTACCTCCTACAAACAAAAAAACAAAGAAACAAAAAAACAAACTTTACCTCTTTATTATATTAGTGTAGATGACTCAAATAATTAAAATTTTATCGTGCCTCATAATCATCGACACAAAGTTAAAACCATGGTAACAAAAATCTCACATTCTCGATCAAAAATATATTATTATGATTATAGAGAGTATAAATAAATCAGACGCAATTTACTCAGGAATGATTCGCATAATATCGGTGACCGGTGATCGGAGTCGGTTTTCGGATCTCAGTCAAGATGTGTGGCCACGGCTGTCCTTGGCGGATGGGTCAACTTATTTGCCGCGTATTATACCTGCTAGTATCTCACCTATCCACTCTTTCCTTCCCAGGTAACAGCACTGCTAGCTCTAAGCGCGGGCGCAGCATTCGCCAGCACCGGAGCTCTGTACGTCACAGAGAGATTGCGGCTCGGACCCCGTGGAGGAACGCAGTTGGTGGTCAGAGTGGCCGTCAATACTCCTGGCAGGAAGAATATCACTGGTATGTCATTTTACAAATAGTCTGTATTACTCCATAAGATTTTTCAAACAGAATCAGTTCGGAAGTTTAGAATACTCTCTAAATCTACACAGAACAGTATTGACCTTTCCTTAGGTATAAAATCAAACCTTTTCAATGTCCACTTACAATTCATCAATGCAATACCATAAATGCGAAGCAGTAATGCTAGCAAAGGAGGAGGCGGACCGCATAAGGCAACGGCGTTTGCGCCCCAGACGCCGCCGCGATTCCGATCCTGACTTCCGGCCACCGTAGGCGCGGGCTTGCGGACGGTGAGCATTGGATAGCTCGCCGTCCGGTCGTCTGGTAATCGTCCTGACCAAGCCCAGTCGTCGACGGCGCGCACTGTTCCCGCGCGCCTCAAGGAGTTGTCAGCAAACGTAGGGACCCTGCAGAAGGGTCGAAGCCAATCAGGGCCATGGGTTTGTGTCTGAAAAGGAAGGCTCTGGCCCTGGTATGTATGGCGATGTAGGAACGGGGTAGATTTTTTAGTCAGTAAGAGTCTGACACTTGTTTTCCGCTCCGCCCAAGAGCGGGACTCGTCATTGGATGATTTTTACCTACCATAAAAAAAAAAAAAAAAAATACCATAAATGCAAAATGCTTTCATATCCACATTACCTATATCATTTGGATATTACCTATATAATTTGGATATGAAAGCAAATTTTTATTATTTTTTAACACGCTGCATCTTACAAATCTCATCCAACTCTCCGGTCGCAGGTCTAGTACTCTTGTACTGATCTGTCTGTTTTGTTCTTTCGACTTTGAGTGTTTTTGTGTACATAAATAAATAAATTATGTCTCTGATTCGCTCTTTCTAGATGGTTCTCTCTATCTAATCTAGGTTTTTTCTGATTCATCCATTTTTGATTATCAACAGTTTTGAATTTCCTTGATCTACTGAGTAATAAGCCTGTAGATACTACTATAAATAAGACTTCTACCAAAACAGCAAAACTGTAGTATTATAGATATCATCATCATCATTTCAGCCGAAAGACGTCCACTGCTGGACATAGGCCTCCCCCAAGCGCCGCCACAAAGACCGGTCCTGTGCGTCTTGCATCCATCGGCTTCCAGCAACCCTGACCAGGTCATCGGTCCACCTTGTGGGAGGCCTTCCAACGCTACGTCTTCCGGTACGCGGTCGCCACTCCAGAACCTTTCGGCCCCAGCGGCCATCCGTTCTGCGTGCAATGTGCCCTGCCCATTGCCACTTAAGTTTGGCGATTCTTTTCGCTATTTCGGCAACCTTGGTTCTCTTGCGGATATCCTCATTTCTGATTCTATCACGCAAGGATACTCCGAGCATAGCCCTTTCCATTGCCCTTTGAGTGACCTTGAGTCTTTTTATAAGGCCCATTGTAAGCGACCACGTTTCAGAGCCATACGTCATCACTGGCAACACGCACTGATTATAGACTTTCGTCTTGAGGCATTGTGGGATATTAGACGAGAAGACACCGCGTAGCTTCCCGAACGCTGCCCAGCCGAGTCGGATTCGACGATTGACCTCTTTCTCAAAGTTAGACCTACCTAACTGGATTGTCTGTCCAAGGTAGACGTAGTCGTCTACTACTTCGAGTGTAGAGTCTCCGATCTTGATAGGAGTGGGCGCTACATGGATGTTAACCATGACTTTGGTTTTGTCCATGTTCATTTTAAGACCCACTCTTTCGGAGGCTCTACTGAGGTCACCGAGCATTGTACTGAGCTTCTCCGTAGTCTCAGCCATGACCACGATGTCGTCGGCAAACCGAAGGTGAGTGATGTACTCGCCATTGACATTAATGCCTAGACCACTCCAGTCCAGAACCTTGAAGACATCCTCCATTGCAGCCGTGAACAGTTTCGGAGAAATGACGTCTCCCTGCCTCACACCTCGCTGCAAGAGGATAGGTTTCGAGGTCTGGTCCTGAAGTCGGACTGACATGGTGGCGTTGCTGTACAAACACTTCAACACCTCGATGTACCGATAATCGATCTGGCACCGCTGGAGAGACTGCAGTACAGCCCAGGACGTCTACTCTCTTTCTCCGAAATTTCGTTGTCATGAAATTTCGGAAATTAAGGCTCGGCGCAAACGGACCACCTACAACAGCAAACGATGACTATCGCGCGTTACTGCCACATTTGTAACAGTAGATATAAAGAACGAGCGACAGCCACTGGCGTTTGGAAGCCACCACATTTTAAAACCCATTCTCTGCTGCGAAGTCTTACGATAGACTTTGTTACAGAAAGTTTGCTAGCGCATGGTGGTTTGGCATGGTGACGCGAGCGATATGTAGAACTATCTAATCGTTAACAGTTCGTTTGGTGTAGCAGCGTGACGGTGGCGAGTGTTGGTTTGTGTGTCCCGTAGCGACCAAAAGTGGCAAGTTAGGGACGCTGATATAGCGAGTGGCGGACACCGGCGACATGTGTAGCGCGTTACATACAAAATACTTATGAAAAAGTATATTAAGTCGCTATCGATAGCCACTAGTGACTTTGGTTGGTTGCCACCTTTGCGCCGAGTCTAATTAATAAGTGACACATGGTAGGAAACAATTGAAATTTCGATCGAAACTTCGTTTTTCGGAGAAAGAGAGTAGGGCCCCAGGTCTCGATCGAATCGAAGGCTTTCTCGTAGTCCACAAACGCTAAGCAGAGAGGCTGATTATACTCCTCAGTCTTCTGTATAACCTGCCGCAGCGTATGTATGTGGTCCACGGTGCTAAAGCCTTTTCGGAATCCAGCTTGTTCGGGAGGCTGGAAGTCGTCGAACCTGCGCGCGAGACGGTTCGTGATGACTCTGGAAAACAGCTTGTAGACATGGCTCAGAAGTGAGATGGGCCTGTAGTTCTTAAGCAGGGCATTGTCACCCTTCTTAAAGAAGAGCACCACCACACCTCTACTCCATGCCCGTGGCGTTTCTCCCTCGAGTATGACGGAATCGAATAACCTCTGAAGGGCCTTAAGGACCGGTTTTCCACCCGCCTTCAGAAGTTCAGCCGTAATTCCGTCCTCACCCGACGCCTTGTTGTTTTTAAGCTGCTTCAGAGCCATCCTAATCTCGTACAGGCTGACGTCCGGGATATCTTCGGTACAGTGCCGAGTCAATCTAGCTCTTGGGTCATTTGCTAGATTTGCGGCGGGTTTAGTGATTGACGTGTATAACTGTCCATAAAAGGCCTCGATCTCTTTTAGAAGCTCCGGTTTGGCGGATACGACTCTGCCATCGTCGGTCTTCAGTTTTGTGAGCTGGCTTTGCCCAATAGCAAGATCTCGTGCAAAAATTATAATAATAATTAAATTATAGATATAAGTAGTTTCAATACACATATAAAATTTAATACCAACTTATAAAAATATTCAATGACACCCTGAAAAGGGCGCGTAATTCTCTATTTGAAAAATGTCAGAGACGATAGTGCGGGGCGATAGGACGCGGTGTCGTAGAGATGCTCCATATTATCGTAAAACCCTCCCTCACCTCCTTTGAGAGAGGAAAGATTATCAAAAATAAAAAAAAATCTCACCTTAAAACCTGATTTCAATTTTCATAAACCACAAAGTAATAAAACTGTACTACTAAATCATAATAAATGTATTTTCAGCTCCCTTGTATCATTCGTCTCGTTAAAAGTAATTGATTAATCCACCACAACCCCCATTCCTCGAAAATTAAAGCCTTAAACCTCATCAGCGTCAGTCCTGTCAATTTTAAGATTTATTAATAGCTACACGAATACTTAATTAATGACGAAGAACGCGAAGATTCTACCAGAAATTTATTCCGGACCTCCGTCGAAGAAATCTGTAGAGCAAAATATTTTAATGAAGTTATGGAGGAGAATTCTTAAACCGGAATCTTACGTAATTGTGAAATTAAAGACACCCGAATTTTGCGAGCGCTGATCAAGAAGTTTGGACCAAGTTTCAGTTAATACGGTTGTAGAGTGATATCTTTAGTTAGGTTTTTTTTTTTAATTTTAAGAACTTCTTTTTCCACTGCTAGTTATCTGGTTAGGGTGATACTAGAAAATTATTCTAGGGGATCATACTCCCGGAATAACTAGTATTTTAAGATCTATTTCAGGACAACTATTTAAAAACATATTTTTAATATGACTGATTACAACATCGGAAATTTACTTACTGACATAGTGTTCCTAAAATCTAAAAAATTACCACTCACTGATTAGTCTTGAAATCTCAAAAATATAACAGCTATTTACTTAAAATTTGGCAGATACGCATTGCATGATGTAGACTCGACAAAAACGTTTTTACGAAACTGCACCCCCAATAGAATAAAACGGGGGTTGAAAGTTTGTGTAAGAAACCGACTTTCACGCGAGCGAAGCCGCTGAAAGAAACTAGTATTATAATATAGGTTGTATGTAAATCTTACTTGTGCATGCAATACAGTACATTTTACGTTTGTTAGTAGGTATATAATTAAACACTGCATTCATACTAAAGGGACCCGATTTCTAAGACAGGCTAATTAACACAAAAAATAACTGTTCGAATACGACCGTTTGGTGTGCGAACGCCGGCGTTCGCTTCGGGTTCAAGAGTATATCTAAATAACACAGAAACTAAATTCTTTCATACTAAGAAATTTCTGTGATTAGTTGGCCAAAACACCAACTGCCAAGCTCCAATAACTTGAAATAAGATTTTACAAAGATTTCAATTGGTATTCAGAAACTAAAGGTTAGAAGATTAACAACTAGATTAAATAAGGAGAGAAGATTAGATACCTTCTATTAACTATTCATTAATTTGTGGAATTGACAGATTTGAGTGAAACCGAAACTTTGTGACAGAGTTCATGTTTTAACTACATAAATATTTAAGAGCCTTATGACATTTCAACCATGAATTTTGCATGAAATTTCTAAATAAGTTTGGTGTTATTATTGAGAGAAATTGAATATTTGTTTAGTCTATAGAGATTTCATTTTTCTCTCTACTTTAATTTGTGATAAACAATTTCTAAAGCTATAACACTGATTTAAAAAAAATTTTCAATATTATAATATTACGTTATAAACAACACAAACGTACATATGTTACAATGTAATATTATTGTAACATGTATTTTTACCCGACTGCCAAAGAAGGAGGGTAATGTTTTTCGAGTGTATGTAAGTATGTATGTATGTCTTTTCCTTTGTGACCTCCTGTAGCCTAAACGGCTTGATGGATTTTGATGTATGAGGTATCGTTAGATTTGTCTTGATTACGGGAGTGTCATAGGATACATTTTATCCTAAAAGTCCCACGGGATAAAGACATAATAATATTTTTTCTAAATTTCCCTTTAAAAAAATATGTATGCGGTATCATTAGATTCATTTCAATCACGGGAGTAATTAATATAGGATACGTTTTTTCTCAAAATTCCCACGGGAACATGTTAATTCTGCGTCAACGCAAAGCAACTCATGCGTTAGCAAGCAAAAAGATAGGGCGTGGCCTGGCATGCGGCGCGCGGCGGTTGCGGAGTAACATCACTCGTAATCTAAAGCCAAATGTCGTCGAAATAATTTAAAATGGTACTTACATATACATAGTCTTCTACATCTACAACATTTTCGTTAAATAAAAACAGCTAAAAAGTTATAAATAAAAAAATTATTATTAAAAAAACAAAATACCCGACTGCACACTAAAAAAAGAGTAAAACAAGCCCCACAATACAAATTTACTGAATATAATTTATAAATGTTGATGGAAAGCATCGCAGGCGGGGACCACCTTGACCGCCACCAACGAAAATTCTGCTAAATGGTGCACAACAGAAATGACTATAAATAAGCCTCTGTTGGTCTCCGCCTGCGATGCTTTCCATCAACATTTATAAATTATATTCAGTAAATTTGTATTGTGGGGCTTGTTTTACTCTTTTTTTAGTGTGCAGTCGGGTATTTTGTTTTTTTTAATAATAATTTTTTTATCATATATGCTATACCGCTGGTTAGAAGCTAGTAATGAAATTATTAGCTAAAATTTGAATTAAATTTTCCTTAAACGCGTCACCGAATTCCCTCAAGCTCGTGTATTGAACTATAATTGTGCTAAGCAAGCGTAATATAATAAGAAAGAAAAAATGTGTACTTAATCGTCGCTCGCCAAATATCGCCAAAAAAGAAATTACACCAGGTTATAAAAACGTCGCCTATAAAACCAAACTAAATCAGTTTATCAATGACTCAGTCTATGTTACAATATTATTACATAATATAAAACAAAGTCCCTCATATATATGAGTATCTTTAAAACAATTCAACGGATTTTGATGCGGTTTTTTTAGTAGATAGAGTGATTCAAAAAGAAGGTTTGTGTGTATAACACAAGCTCAACCGTGCGAAGCCGGGGCGGGTCGCTAGTTACACAATAAATAATACAACACTGGTATTCTGGTAGGACCAAGCTGTAATGCCACGGACACGTTCACGGAAAGTACAATAAAAAAAAAGATAATAACTAAATAGTGTATTAAATAAATTAAATACACAAAACTTAAAAATAAGTTTAAATGAGTTATGCGATGCATCGGCCGTTGAAACTTCGAACGTATGAAAAAAAAAAACAAAATTTGTGATAGCGTAGCGCCCTTAAAAATTACTTTCACCTGCTCAGCCTTACAAGGTATCAAATAAGTTTTTTCAGATACATATTTTTACTTTAAATTAAAATTCTAACTGCAAAATTCTGGCTAGATCAGCAAAGTGGAATTATTTTTCTTGATATCTGCGAGAAATAACTTTGAGGATCGCTTCGATCGAATTTTTCTTTCGCATTTGCGATTTCTAGTGCATTGGAACTCGTAGTTTGAATCTCTGGTTCTATGGATTTAACAGATTCGAGAACGTCAGCAATTTCGGGAGACTGAAAATGTAGTTACAATTAAAGTATCCTTCCACCCTACTCTGTGGTCAATACTTTATTGAGTACATAATGAAATATCCACCCTTACATAGTTGAGACACCTGCGGCCCGGACTAAGCGTTTTGCCTCGTCATTTATACCGCGTACAAGAAGATGGAGTGTTGGTACACTCTCATAAGATAGACTAATAACCTGATGAGGAATGCGGGAACTCGATGGATGCGAGATAAACAGGGCTGGTTGTCGTGGTAACACTTGGGGAGACCTATGTCCAATAGTGGATATGTTTTGGCGTAAATGATGACAAAGCCATCATCATCATCATGTCAGCCAAACGACGCCCACTTCTGGACATAGGCCTCCCCCAAGAATCTCCACATCGATCGGTCCTGTGCTGTCCGCATCCAGCGGCTTTCCGCGATCTTCACCAGATCGTCGGTCCACCATGTAGGGGGCCTGCCCACGGCCATCCAATTCATCATCCCGAGCCATCATCGACCCAATGTTTTCACTTGATCTTTACTAGCAATAAAGACAGCACTATAACTCAGTTTTAAAACTAAAATTATTGCAAAATTGATGTGTCGAATTCGGCCCCTGTGATTGATGGAATAAATTTTCAGTCTCGTCACATGACTTGGCGTTTAATTTATAACGCTTTAGTAATTTTATTACAGAAACCGAGGATAAGAGATTCAATATGCCGTGACTGTAATAGGTGGTTTTTTTGTACATAATACAAACCGTCTATCCCATCCATTACTTTGATGAAAAGATTTGAATAGGTAATCTAAACCCTTTCATTTACTAATTAAAACACCTCTCAACATCGCAGACAATTTATTCAAGTACTTAGCGCAGGTCAGAGTTATTCAGCCACAATCCAGGCTGAGCTCCTGTTAGAACTAATTCTAGGACACGGTTTAAGGCCGCTATTCTACTGGTTATATGCTAATCTGTAACATAATGACTATACTGTGTACAAAGTGATTGTGCAGTGAGGAAATCGGCATATTCTAGAGCTGAAAATTCGAAAACAATTGACATCTACCGACCCACACCGAGCTTGCGTGGCGGATTACTATACCTTCTCCTAAAGAGAAGGCCTGAGTCCAACGGTGGGAACATTATAAAGCTGGTGCTATGATATGCTTTACAATTTATTCAGCGAGGAGAAACCATCGGCAGATGCTAGTCAATTATAAGAGTGTAATCATAAACCTAGACTATGGCTGCATTAAGTTCTACACTAAATAGTTCATAGTTTGTTAGCTAGCAAATAAACTATAAATATAGCAAGCAAAATTAGCCTTCATCTAGCATAGCATAGCATCAGTCTTATAATCTTCCCACTGCTGGGACTCAGTTTTCCTCTCTAAGAGATGAATGGTCCATCAATCTACCATACAGACCTCTCTGTAGGGGCCCTACAGGGTCGAAACCTCCTGGGCCAAGGGTTGAGGCGAAACCGTAACACTAGGGCCTAAGAATAAGGCAAGGAAGGTTTTTTAGTCAGTAATCAATAGTCTGACACTGTTTCCCGCTCCGCCCAAGAGCGGGAGTCGTCATTCGATGATTTTTACCTACCATAAAAAAAAACATCCAGACCTAGTGCGGGATTTTGAATTTTACGGCGAATTTTAAGCCATTATCTACTTACTATTACTAAGCGTGGCTTCAGAGCTTAACACGTCTCTAGTGGTAAGGCAGCCTAACCCTAACACAATCTAAGTCCCTTTCCACTGATCATACATGAATTGTGTATTCAAATTGCACGATTACCGAGACATTCTCATTGTCTAGTCCAATTCACGGAGCAGTTTCAATAAACATTTAAATTGGACTCTAAGCAACAAAGCCGTGTATGCCGAGACAAATTAGCAATTGAGACAATAGATGTGGTAATAAGTTATGGTAATGATGCATTTGTATCTCGAGGGGCTAATGAGGGTGGATGTGGGTTTGAAGATAAGATGCGGAACATTCAGCTATGATTTTATGGAGTTACAGGTACTCTGGGCGGCCAGAAAGTTTAGGTTTTAGAGGAGGTAAAAAATTATAGAAAAAAAAATGTATTTTGTGTTAAAACTTTGGCAGGTAGGTTCCTTATAGGGTGTAGACGTCAGCTAAGAAAGGATTTTACGAAACTCGGGTAAACAGACTATTACGCGGGTGAAGCCGCTGGCAGAAGGTGTCGTAATAAACTAATTACGAGTATTGATAACCTGACTACGTCTATATACACAAACAAAAAATCAAATACACTTATTTAGGCATCGAAGTACTCCTCCACATCACAGTTTGGGCGAGGCGATGTAGAGGACACATCGCTGTTTGGCCACGCCAGAAACGTGTGTAAACGTAATTACACCAAATCTGTCAGTCTCAACCCAACAGTCCCCTGTTTGCATTCCAATTTTCCAAACAACTTCTCCTACAACCAATTTACTCTCTAGCATCTATTTTACATTGCGAAAATCAAAAGTTTCCACGGTTAACTATCCTGAAGCACCATTTCTGCCGCGTTTAGCTTCAATCCTGCCTCTATAAAATGACACTCATTGTATTTCAATTGCTTTCCGAGTGTTTTCTACGGCTGTGCTAGCGATAAACGTAGCAGATTCTATTACCTTTGCAATACGATTGTATGCTACGAGGAACGTGTGATCCTAGTGGGTGTGGTATAAGTTGGGAGATGAGAGTTAACCCCTTGAGCGCGATAATGTTCTTTTTTTCCGTATTTTGAATGGTAGCTTAGCTGATAATGTCTGCGGCTAATCTAGTAGTAACTGCTGGAAATTCGGTCACCTCTCTAGAAGAAGGAATGGGCCGTAATCCACCACCTGGCCCAGTGCGGGTTGATGGATGTCACATGTCTTCCAATTTTTTATTCTAGAACATGCCATTTTGAATGCTAATATACTTTGATGTGGTGCCGAAAAATATAAAAAATAAGTCAATTTTAAAAAGTATTTGATACAGAATACTTTGTTTTCTGAATTGCAACTATATTGCATTTTTATGTTTAACAGTATTTACCGGCCTTCTTGAAAACTTTTCTGCAAAAAAAAACATCAGACATAGTATTTTTATATAGTTTGGTTTCTCAAGAGTCTACATACAAGTTGTGTTACCAAACTACTCTCAACTCAATTTATCATAATAATATCTACTAGGGACTTGTTTGCAAATAATTAATACACAAGTCGAGTAGTTATTTTTCAGAAATATATTCAGCTTAATCTATCGAAGTGAAGAATGATATGAAAGAAAAGGTAGTTATTGATAGCATGATGAATGACAGGACTCGATGGAAGAATTTAATGTGTTACACCGAACCCAAATAGCACGATACAATGGCAGGAAGATGATGATGATTCATCACAATCATCGTTAAGCCATTGAGCATTTCAATCCCGCTTCAACGTATTCTTTAGACCATTGCAATTCCTCTACGGTCATAGTCATAAAAAATAGATATAAAAATGCTGCGTAGTGGATCGGGTTCAATGGGACTTTAGGATATAAAGTTATTTTATGCTATCCTAAATTATTATTACTCTGATTTATGATGACACGTCGATGACGTAAATCTTAGTGCTCACAATAATGTACATAATCTTTGAGTGATTGTTTCTTTATGTGCGAGTTGTTAGGGGTGTTATTTGCTTGGTGTTTTTGTGGATTGCTGTCAAAAAAGCATCAAGTTGTATCAACCATTGAGCTGACCAGAGCAGACCGACTCAATTGACGTTCTACAGTGCGATCAACCGCACGGATTTAGTAACACTTAAGCTATAAATAGGTATCCCTAAAAAATATCGGAAATTTGCCATAAAAGATTTAGCTCAAATTATTCCGTAAACGGTTGTGATGTTTTTTGTAGAAGTTTTTTCGACTGGGATTTTTCCTCAGTTTTTTTAATAACAAAACAAAGGACATGGCTAAACTGAAGTATGGACGACTGCCCTGGCAATGTATAAACATGGTTCCTAGCAATATATAATCCTGAACAGCTGAAAATTAGTATTTTGTAATTATAACAGTTCAGGAACTTTTCATATCTGCACAATCCTGAAAATAAAATCGCGTAACTCCTACGACAAAGAAACAAAAACTTCGAACAATGACGTTGCTATGAACTTTTATGTAGGCGTTTTAGTATCTCTGCGACGATTTTTAATGATAATTGTTTTTTATCTGGCGATTTTACACTAAATTACTTGAAATAAATATCTACTAAAGGTTAATCGCTCCATAAAAATCACAAAAATATAATTTTTATCTGTTGTAAAACCTGCTTATCCAAATGAGACTATGGTAATAACATTTTGATTAAAATGATGTGAATGTACTTACTTGAAATAGATCTTAAAGATTAATTAACTGAGCTCATCATCAACATAGCGTTTGTCCCAGTTGCAAACCTAGGTAGCTTCCACCTCGGTACCCAGAGCAGCCGAGACTAAAGATTACCTGAGTTAAATATTTGTGATTTTTGTATTAAGTTCATAAACGCACTGAGTAACTAAGGACAAAAAAAATGAAATAAAACAACAAAAATGTGATGTACCTATTTATTTATTTTTTTATATACCTATTATTATTCTCAAGCAACAAGTGCCAAACATTCAAGTTTAATTGAACATCACATACCCTTGCACTGCGGGGGATATAAAAATTATATGTTCCAATAAGAATCTTTTTTATAAATGATGGAACAACATGTAACTGTTGTTCATTAATACAACCATTTTGTTCATTAAACACACAGTGACTAGAAGTATTTGCAGCCCGTTTATAGTTTGGCAGGTTTAGTTCTGGCTCTGGAACAAGTCCCGGTGCTGGTTCAGGTTCAGATCCAGCTAGTGGCTCAGTTTCTGGTCCAGCTCGTGGCACAGGTTCAGGTCTAGGCAGGGTTAACCGATTTCCATCCCGATTTGAATGCCTTTGATGCCTTATCCAAGGAGGATGACACACGTAGTTGGCAGCCTAAAAAAAAGGTAATTTATGTTAGTTGGATGATGTCTTTGTTATAAAAAAAGAAATGATTATTTGGCTGTAAATAGGCTGAGAAACTGAATATCTGGATAATTATATTGTGTTTTATGTTATTTTTGTTTATGTAAGATATATTAAGTATAACTAGCTGTACCCTGCAGTATCACCTGCATCGTTATAATAGCCTTTAACCTTCCTCAGTAAATGGGTAATCTAACAGTGGAAGAATTTTTCAAATCGGACCAATAGATCCTGTGATAACCAAGTTCAACTAAACAAACTAACTTCAGCTTTATAGTATCAGTACAAATAGTATATAGACATAAAAATGACTCTTAGTTATGTTATGTCTGAGTATGGTTTCCGCACTTAGTCTTGTGTAGACCATTGTATGTGGACTCTTAGTTAGTTTTGACTGTTACTGCAGAGAGTAACCTGCTATAAATAAATAAATAAAGCAATTTATTGTATTCATATATCACTATAATTACCTGATGGAAAGCTGGATGTGACATTGGTAAATCCTGCATCATCAAATCAGTTCTTTCCACTGCATGACGTTGCACACTTCTCACAGAACAACCACAAGTTATGCACACCATTGTATGGCCAATTAAACGACCATCATTTGCTGCTTCCGAATTCAGTAATTCATAACAAGGATGACAAATGTTGGCATCCCTAGGAACCTAAAAAAAAAACAAATGTGAATTAAGTACCATAATACTTAGTACCATAATACATAAGTTATAAAAACCTAAAGGTTTGATTAAATAACAGTCATCTAAGGTTACCTACCGGTCTGTTTTCGTCGTAACATTACAAGAAGTCTTTTTGGTCCCTTGTGGCTAAGTTATGTATTTTGAGAACCAAGGTAAACAACTTAGGCGGTAACGTAGGTAGGCGAGCAAACAATAAGTCCAATAAACAAGCGAGGGTCAATGAAAATCCAAAATCCAAATCTAAAAAGCACAACGAACAAGTAAACGGCAGAGCGTTTACTTCAAACGACGTCTGTTTTTGTTTTCATAGAGTAGAGATGGTACGGACTTCAAATAATCGATTTTGTTAATCGAATAATTAATTTAAAGAGATGAAAAAAAAATGTGTTTGTCAACCACGACAAGCACAAAATATGTTTATTACATTTATATTATGCGCCCAAAGTGTTAGTAATATACTTATCTAGTTACAATTATGTTGTTTTCTGAAATAAATCGTTTTGATAACCGTTATTAAAAATCGATGTTAGAGCAATTATTTCGATTTGACATTCTGAAAATGCGTTTTGTCTCCTCCCTAGATTGCGGTATTCAAGTTTGATCTTGACATGTCAAACCAAAACAAAGCATAAAAATAATTAAGAAACTTTTTTAAGTTTATTATTTCACGAAAGTTATAGGAAATTATTAAATACTAAATAATTCATGAATGAATATTTAAATGCTAAAGGTTAGTGTGAAATTCTTATACGTTCTCAGGGCAGCCGTTTAGCCATCTCCTTTACTTGATATATATATATAGGTATATATATATATGGATAACATCACGTCTAAATGGCTGAACAGATTTATATGAAACTGGACTCACAGGTAGACCACGTCTTGCCTTGAAATACAATATAGGATATTTATTTATCCCAGGAGTATGTTCTAACTTTCTCAAGGCCAAACATATATATCGATATATATAAATAAAATAATAAAACAGTAACGAAAGAAAAACTGTACATTGAGAATTTTCTGGAAAAAATGAGTGGGTTTTGTTAGAAAAACGTAACTGATGACAAAAAGTGACTTTTTAGAATTTTTGTCTGTTTGTCTGTTTGTCTGTTTTTCTGTGCCTATGGTAGGGGTTGGCGCCAAAACTACTGAATAGATTGATTTGAAATTCAGCAAAAATGTTCCTTGTAAACCAAGGAAGGCTTTAGGCTACATATTATCACGCCGTAAGTTAAGGGAGGTTAGCAATATTGAATTTAAATGGTGCAATGGATGCAAGGGTGTAACTTTTTTTTCCGTGGGCCGATCGACTCAAAACTTTGCACAAATATTACCCTAAATTAGTTATCAAGGACGGCATATTTGTTTTTTCAGTAGTACCCCCAGTGCAAGATTTAGGGGATGTTAAAGTTTGTATGGGAGAATCTTATTCCTTGGGCTAATTAACTTGAAACTTGGCATGTAAACTTATTTAGGTAAATAATAAAAAATCGTATTATTAGTTTTTCAAAACAACGTAATTTGGGAAAAAAAAACATAGTTTTATGAATATTAGTAGTATAAAGACATATTTAAAACAGCGCCATCTATGAGATTACACACAAATCAAATCAAGTTACATATTAACACTTTTTGGAAATTAATAATTTAAATTTGATCATGTTGGCAAGGTTAGCAGTTAGTTATTCTTAAAATTCATAGATGGTAATGTCAGTAATGTGCATTTTCTTAGTCTTACAGCGCGGTCGAATTTACTAACAACTGGGAATTAGAAATGAAAAAAAAAAAACAAGCCCGAACAATGTAAATGTTACTTATTTATTTTTAAGGAAACATCTTAGGTAGTGGTTGGTGTCGTTTTACTAAAAAATGTGGGTTAATATTTAATATATAATTTTAAAAAATAGTTAATCTCTTTAATGGTGGAACGGCGTTATCCATGTTTATATGAAATATCTTATTCTTATTCCAACGGTCTATCGGATTTATTTTGCAATGCAACCTACATAATCTTAAATAACGTTTCAGTGTTATTTATATACGTACAACGACATCTACTTACTCAAATTAGTACAAACGAAAACATTACTTTAACAAAATAATATTATTTTTACCTTTCATCTACCGTAATTACAGACACAATTAAACGAAAACAGTTGTACGGAAATTTGTGTCCTCTTGGGACTACATATTATCACGCTATCACTTACGGGGGAGGAGTTGTGAATATTTATTTTTCTTCCGCATTCTGTGACAGTGTTTAATCTAACGACGCATATTTAAATGTGGTTTTTGAGTAAGTAATGCTATTATCTGGCTTTACACTTTAAAAACTACGCCATTTATGTAACTTGGGCAGAGAAACATAGTTTAATGTAGTAATATAAAGAAAATTTTAAAACAGCGCCATCTATTTAATTTCATAAAAATCAAATTACATGTCAACAATTTTTGTACATTAATAATTTAAATTTGATCATGTTGGCAAGGTTAGTAGTTAGTTATTCTTAAAATTCATAGACGGTAATGTGTATTTTCTTCCTAAAAGTGGTATCGTATATTATTTATTTATTTATTATAAGCTTTATTGTACACCTCATAATGTGGACAGGATATACAAATACAAAAATTAAGTGTACAATGGGCGGTCTTATCGCACAGGGCAATATATAGGGCAGGGTATAGTTCGTTTTGAAAAAATCAAGTTCCAAAAAACCCTCAAAATCTTGAGCAGAGTTGAGCAAGACTATAAAAAAAATGCGGTGTTGAGTATTACAAAAAGTTATGTTCATCGAAATATCGCCATCATCTGTCTGAAGATTTTCTGCGAGCTTTGAGGCATGCTACTGGAGACGAGGTCGATGTACCTGATGATCGTGTACTGAACACCTATCTCAGTTCACTTCAAGATGTGGACATTTCTATCGGCGGCAATCCACTGATTGAATATAGATTACCAGCTCCCCAATCATCACCGCATCAAGAGTATAGAGAGTATAACGCTGAGACAGAGTTCTCTTCAGAGCAAAAACAAATTTATGACACCGTCCTTGAAAGCGTTGTGCAAAACCAGGGTAAAATATTTTTCTTGGGTTGCGCCTGTTGGAACAGGAAAAACATGGCATACTTGCAGAGGTCAGGGGGTAAGGCAATATTGCTATTGCTGTCGCGTCGTCGGGAATCGCTGCCATACTGCTTCCTGGTGGCAAGGCAAGACAGCACATGCCATGTTCAAATTCCTATCGATTTAGAGAGCGCCAAATCGCCTGATTGTGGTGTGTCACGTAACAGCGATAAGGGACACGTGCTTAAGGATTGCTCTCTGATCGTTTGGGATGAGCGTACGATGGCCAACAGGAAGGCAGTTGAGGCCGAGGACAGAACCCTGCAGGACATCCGCGGGAACGAACATTTGATGGGTCACCACCCTGACACTGACACACTGACTCCACTGTGACACCTCACAGTTTGTTCAGTGGCGATTTCGGGCAAACGCTTCCCGATTGCTACGTTCAAAAAACGAGTAGTGTAGTCACGACTTTGTGCGATGCGCTTGACCATTAATTTGAGAGCTCGGCTCGGCAGCAATGCACAAACTCGAACTGACTAAACAACCCACCGTTCATTCTTGCCTTAGTTCCAGGGCCCCGGTGTTCCGCTTTAACATCTACCCTTACCCCCAGAAGGTTTCGGCCCTGCTGAGCTTCTACAGTTGCTGATGACTGCTTAAGGCGCAGGGAACAGTGGGCGCCGTCGACGACTTAGGCCCAGTCCCGACAGTTACCGAATAGGTGGACAGAGAGCTACCCATTGCTCGGCGGTCGCAAGCCCGCGCCTACTGTGGCCAGAATTCGGGAAAGGAGCCACGGCGGCGGTGGCTGCAGCTTGAGCGCCTTTGCTTTTGCCTGATGCACTCGACCCCCTTTTTTAGCCGCTAGCATTACTGCTTCGCAGAAGGAGGCGACGGCCTGCCACTCTTCTTCGCTCCGAATCATGGCCTGTGCCAAAGTCCGCTGCAAGTCAAAGCCCACAGCGTGAGAGGTGGACAGGAGGTACTTCCAGAGTCTCTCGATAGAGCGTTAGCCAGCTTAGAAGAATTCATTTGCTGTGTGTACGGGGACATCAGTCGTTTACCGCACTAGCAGAATTCTTGGGAGTGTGAGCGGGCCATTTTGACGTCCAAAAATGATCAGGCGCAATTAACGAATACATTCTCTCGGAAATTGAGGGAAATGCAGTGATCTATACCTCGATAAACACTGTCGTTGAGCAAGATGACGCCACACATTATCCCGTGGAATTTTTGAACACCCAGCCAGCAAGTGGACTTCCAGTGCATATCATCAAGCTGAAACTCGGAGTCCCGATTGCATAATCTTCGGAACATATCTCCTCCAAAGTGGTGTAACGAGACCCGTCTTAAAGTCATCTCGCTGCACAGACACACCATTGAAGCAAAAATTCTTTCGGGTTGTGGAGGAGGCGAGGCAGTATTTGTACCTCATAACATTCCGTATAGTAGTAAGGTGGCGGAGTAGTAAAGGCTCCGACTCAGTGATGGCGAAGTAGTAAAGGCTCTGACTTACAAGTTGAAATCAAAATCAAATCAAATCAAAGACATATTCAGTCATCCACCAATCCGTATTGGACTCGCGTGGTGGATTATGGCCAATTCCCTCTCCTAGAAAGGAGGTCTGTGAACTTTATAAGACTGATGCAATGCTATTTTAAAAGTTATTTACTTATAATGCTACTAGCTTTTGCCCGCGGCTTCAAAAAGTAGCCTATGTCCTATTCCGGAGTGTATCCTATGCCTGTGCCAAATTTCATCCAGATCCGTCCAGCCGTTTTGGCGTGATTGAGTAACAAACATCCGAACATCCAAACATCGTAACTTTCGCATTTATAATATTAGTAAGATACCGACACTGCCATCTTAGGTATTTTTGGTGCTGTACAGCTTTCACGCAGACAACGTCGCGGGCAGCAGCTAGTATATAAATAAAATTGAATGTTTGTAATATCAAAATAGCATTTTTTACGAAATGCTTTCGATACCTGACACAAAAATATATTTTTTTACGTTTTTGGTTGTCTATCTGTTTATTCCAGCTAATCTCTGGAACGGCTGAACCGATTTTGATGGCACATTCACTGCCAGACAATCGACTTATGAAAATACTATTTTAGAAAAATACAGGGGTTCTGCACAAAAAAAAAAACTTTTTTGAATCGTGACAAAAAATCGGTCGTGGGAGAAATCGCAGACATACACACACACCTACAAAAAAATCTTAAATCTTACATTATATTTTCTCTTATTCCAGTGGAAGTAACCGGCTACAGTGCAGACAACTGCTCAGTATCCTACACATCGTTCAACAATGAGACGCTGGTCGGGTCCGTGATCAGGTCAGCCAGTGTATTGGTTCTACCTGAAGGTCTGCACAGGACCGATACGCAGAGCGCTTACTTCTGTGCTAACGGTAAGTCATATATACAACTACGTCAGCTTTTCTCATTTATGTAGATTACTACTCAACAATACGTCTCCTTGGGTCTACTAGGTCCTAAAACTCTTGAACCCCAAACGATCCGCATACCTATTGTTTTTCTATTATGTTTTTACGGTATGCAAAGGTTAAGGTGAAGATTTTTATATGATTAAAAAGAGGATCTTCAGAAGTAATGGGACAAAACACTTTAACTATTCATTAAAGACATTTGTGGAAGGGACACAACTTTGCTTTAACTTGACACTACAACTTTGCCAATAACACGTGCGAACTATTACCGTCCTCCTCTTTGCGTCGTATTTCGGCATGCTGAGGGTTGTGACCCCTCTACTTTATAAGTTTTACTTGAATGATATTTTTCCATCTGTTTCTGGCGTTAAGAAGGGCATTGTGCATCGTAGTCTAGAACGGTGCGGATCTGGTTGGACTTGTACTAGAAGTTCTAATTGAATAACATTTAACCAGCAAATCTACAGATTTGAAAATTTTTTTTAGAACACCTGGCTGTATCATCTCGACGTTCTTGGGAGTGGCAGTGGGTGGCAGCACCCAGGAACCGAGCTGGACTAGTGCTAGAGCTGAAGGCGCAGGGAGCAGCTCACGTGGCATTGTCTGCTATAAGAGAACCTTCTGATGATATGTACCGAGTTGTGTTCGAGAGGACCAGGGTTTGGATCGCTAAAGGAAAACATGGTAAATACATCTAATAACTAATTAGTAGACAAACACAGATCTGCCTAGTCCACTCCACTCAAGAACCTTAAAGACATCCTCCATTGCGGCCGTGACCAGTTTCGGAGAAATTACGTCTCCGTGTCTCACATCTCGCCGCAAGAGATATACTGATGTATGAGTAGAGATTTGTTTACTGATGTATATTAACAGATGTATGTAAGTCCACTAATTAAATACACCATTACAAAATAATCGCAAAACATAAGCTGCAGTGGTTTGGATAGTTACCGGGACCGAAAGATTTTAAAGTGGCGATGGCGTACCAGAAAATGTTTTGAAATGCCTCCTACAAGGTTAACCGTTGATCTGGTATGGTTTGCGGGAGTTTGATGGTTGTGAGAATTTTGTCTTTGTGGAATTAGGGGAGGCTTTATTCCAACAGAAGACATCAAATTATAATGTGTGAATAGAATTCTAAAGCAACGCATGCATACAAAATGACAATTCTATTTGCAGGTTACGACGTCCATCTAGCAAGTGCGGAACAAACAGAGACTGATGAGGACTGCACTGGCTTAGACTCGTGGTGTGCTTGGTGGGTGTGGTGGGAAGGAGGTCGGCTGTCTGTGGGCAGGGGTGCTGCTCCTTCAGAGAGACGACTCCTAGTCTGGCCCCTAGCTCCCGATATGAGGATCAAGTTTGTTGGCTTCAGCGCTTTTTGGGGTAACAAGGCTGATTTTAGGTGAGTAATATTGGTTTTAAGTAACTATAGCTTTTTCCTTTAGTTCTGCTTCTTAGCAAGTTACTGGAATAAAAAGTACTGTATGATACTCAACAGTAGTTGAATAAAATCGTCAAAGGATAGATGAAAAATATATTAAAGCCCAACTTGTAATGTCGGTATGCGTTACCGTTTTTCAGGGATTCACTTTATCTAATATCCCATGAACATGAGATTATTTTTTATAAATTGCTTATAAATGTATTTTCTTTTTTTTTTCTTGTCTTTGATAACACGAATATATCACTTTTTCAGAATCTGGAACTTCAACGAAGAAGCAGGCTTTTCTCAAGTACTTGAACTCGGTCTACCTCACGGTGTGGTCCCTGGCTCTGCAAGTGGAACGCTTCTGGTATCTGGTGGTCTACATCTACCTTTGTACAGTCTTCAGACGGACTCTACTGACCAGTGGGCGGAGGTTTGGAGGGACTCCCAATTGTCTGCAGCTTCAGCCAGCTTGGCTCCATTGTTGGCTTTGGAACATATACCGCATCTAGTTGATGATGCTGAGAGAGAAAGGATTTTGCGAAAGCTGCCTGAACAGGTAATTCAAATCAATAATTTTCTTTTTTGTGTCCTTTGATCTAATAAACCTGTGGTTCTGGTTCTAATATTTCCTCTTTCTACGCGAATGAAATTGCTGACAAGAGAAAAAAAATAAAAAAAACTTAATAGAAAGTTTCTACTTCTACGTGGACGAAGTCGCGGATAAAAGCTAGCTGAATTATATTAACGTTAATACTTGATATTTCATTGAATTCGTCCATCTATTTTTGGTTCCATATTCCATTGAACCAAAGTGCACTAGAGTTTTTTACACAAGTTTTACAATTTTTTCGTTTCTTCTCTTTCCAGGTGCAAGTCTTACTGTCCTTCCGTAAAAGCGACAACTCTTTCAGCGACCACCCCGGAATGAGCAGCCATCTATCAACCATCAAAATACTGGAAATTCTAACAAAGATCCAATCATACTACCCAGTAGATCCAGAGTTGCTGCAAAACATTAAGAAATGGATACAAACCCGACAGAGTCCTGATGGGTCCTTTACACCTCTAGCTGCTGATAAAGAAGTGGATTATTATCCTGTAGATATTAAAAAATCTAACGGTACAATAAAAGAGGTTGATGTAAATGAATATTACTATTACGATAAAGATGGTAACATGACTCAGGAAGAAATTGATTGGGAGAGAAGAGTTGAAGTCACTGCGGAGACTTTGGTTGCTTTGCTCGAAGTTGGTGTGGAGAATCAGGTTGATGCAGATGTGGCGAAGAAATCTCAAAACTACTTGGAACATAACCTTTACAACTTGACATCACCGGCTGCTCTTGCTGCAACTGTCTTGGCATTGGTTCTTGCAAGGTAATTTTATACCCATATTTGACTTTTAGTTTTAATCCAATAATAATACTGAACACAAAGACCGATAGCGTACGGCTTATAAGTTCAGCTTTAATAAAACTTGATACAATTAATATGCAAAGACTTCGAGTTGAGACAAAATTTTGAAATATTTCAGGAGTCCAATAGTACCAGAAGCTCTAGTCATCTTAAGGAATGCATCAACGACTGAAGAAGGTGAATTTGGATGGCCAGCACCAAGAAAGGATGCCGCTGATTGGCTTCTTGAAGAAACTTCAAGGAATATTAAGACTACATCATACGGTGAGAGGAAGGAGTACATTTTAATAAAGTAGTACTTACTTGGGACTTGTTGTCTAATTTAAATCCAATTAACATTAAAAGAGAATTTATAAAAGAGAAACGTAATATTTAGGATTAGAAAACATATGTCAATACGCAAGTAGAGAGCTTTGCTAGAAGGTGGTTAATTTATTACTTCTACTGGATAGAAGTGAGATTGGTAGTCACTGTATTTTTTTATTATTCTTCTGTACATGTTTGCCACCTAACTCATTTTAAACGGGTAAACCGATTCGGATGAAATTTAGTGTATAAAGAGTGGCTCCCTGGAAGGTTAGGGAATTGATTCCAATAGGTGACGCTGCAATTGGTTTTTCAATTGTTTTTTTTTAATAATAAGCCAGCTGTTAGACAGGACAACGTCAAAAAAAAACTGACAAAAATATTTTTAATTTTACAGAAGCAGTAACGATGGAACAATACGTGGCCGGAGTACGAGTCCTACTCGCAGCGTGTGCACGCGGCGCACTCGCTGAAGGCGAGGCTGCTGCCCGCTTCTTGTATTACCGTGCATCCACGCTGCAGCGACACCCCAGTCTCGCTTACAGTGCTACGAAGGCCGCTGCTCAATATGCTGCTTTGGCTCATGATAGGTAAGTCCAACTTCATTAATTAAAATTGCATGGTGGAACTTAATCTTTGTAAGTCAGCCGGTTAGGTATGGCTGCACTGAGTTTCAAAAATTCCGGGTCATTTCTAAAACGATAGGTCAGTTTGGTAATTACATATTGTTAAATAAGTATATAAAACCTATTCGTAAAACTGTAGTATGTTATATAGGTGACTAATTATTAAATACTAATATCATTACTTTTGTACACTATTTCATTTTCATGTTAAATTTTATTTTATTTAATTATTAGTAAATATATGACGCTTCTAACTTATGAAAATGTTTATCTTAAAAAATAAAAAGTGTTTTTTTACTTGAACAAAATTTTAAGGACAAGTGGAAACTGTAGATTTATCTAAAGCTGAGATCGGTTATGAATTTTATAATTAAACTAGCTTGTAGCGCCATCTAGAGCGTCACATAAAATCTAATTACAACTTTTCTTTCCCAACAAAGATCTTGTTAGGTTTATCACATTATCGAATACAAATAAATACTCCTGTGGACGGAAACAAAAAACTATATCAGTTTTTTTTTTTTTAATAACTTATTTGGTCCTTCTCCTTGGCTAAGGTTTTTCCGCACTCCACATATTTCGCAAACCTGTGCTATCTCCTTTCAGTTTTGGCAAAATCTGTCTTGTTCGTTCTGCCATCTTCTTCATGAAAAGCATAATCTACACTTCTACAGTAATATAATAAAGAGGTAAAGTTGGTTTTTATGTTTGTAGGAGGTAATCTCTGGAACTACTGGTCCGATTGGAAAAAAAATTTAGCATCAATAGAAAGCTGCTTTACTCCTGAGTGAAATAGGCTATATATTATGTACGCGGGCGAAGCTGCTGACAAAAGCTAATAATGTACCTATAACCAAATATTGTCTAATTTCTTTTTCAGGCACCGTGCACTCACAGTGTCTCTGGCAACAGCAGGCATGGAGCTGACTGACACATTAGAACTACGAGCTCGCACTCCACCACGGCCGCTACAATTGCCCGGTCTACCTACTAAGGTTTTCGTGTATGCCACCGGTGCTGGATGTGCTACTGTTCAGGTATTAACAAAACTACCTATAACTTTGATTAGTAAGTAGTTAGTGTTATCAAAATCAACAAGTTATATCAAGTTTGCCACGTGAGCTCGAGAAGTGGATGTACAATTAACACTTATGCGACAAAATTGTAAAACGTCTCATTTAGTTGTTTCGAATGCACACATCTGCAATACAATAAAGCTTTGACATCACGCTGATGTGACAAACTATTGTGCGACAGTACGTTGGTACAATATTACAGTAGTTTGATAATACCCTTAACTAACAAAATAGCTCAATGGTGTGTTGAAATAAATTAGTCTGAAGGCTAAGGTGGGAGCAAAATGGTGCGACCTTCTAACCTAACCTGTCCGTGTTGGAGTACCCCCAAAATATGTTAATTTTTCATGTCCTACTGGAATGATCTCGGGATTCAATATGTCGTGTAAGTGTGCATATGAACGAAAGTGTAGTTCCAGTTCCAGTACAGATTTATCCCACAAGCGTTAATCTTATATTCATTAAGAGACGAAGCTTTTGTGCAAAAACTTTGATTATTTCCTTTCTCTTTGTCTTCTTTATTCACTTTTTTGAGAACATGGAAAAAATACACCATAAGCAAGAAAATCATTCTTAAAAGTTAGTAATAACTTCAAACTTTGGTCTTTTACAGGGAACAATAACTTATTCCACATATACACCAAAACCCGAAAATGCTCTATTGAATATCCAAGCTGCAATTATTGAAGAAATTCGTCCTGAGAGGAGTAGTATTGAGGACTTGCAAGGGAATCTGCCTACGTTGATTATAAAGACTTGTTTCAAGTAAGTACATACTTATACTATAATTAACTATACCTACCATTGTCTTAGTATTATGAATTCAAGTTTCCCTTTTATTATTTTTTCATCTATTATGCTTCATGGAACTATTAGCTTGGTCTTAAGAAGATTTTAGATTGATTTACAGTTTAATTCGTATTTTTTAAAGGTGGAAAGGCAAGGAGCGTTCGGGTATTCTTCGGCTAGAGTCATCACTGTTCTCTGGTTATGAGCTGCATTCTGTGAACCCTGTGGTATTGGATGGCGCCACTTTTGCTGACCTACATTATGGATCTCGAGGAGAATCTGTATGGTTCGTGTTTGCTAACGTAAGTATATCCAAAATCATATATTAGTTATACATTTACTACAGTTTTTTTTCTGAAGTGTGGCATCTCATTATTTTTATTCTCCTTGCAGATCAGCTCTACCTGTCCTGTCTGCGTGACTTACGAGGTACGCTCCAAATTTGTCATCACCAGCCTAAGACCAGCATTTGCCAAGATTTACCCTTCAACTCGACCGGATCTAGCTGTCGAAACATTTTTCCATGCCAGACCAGGCAGCCCACTTCTTCGAGGAATCACTGACGATGATTTTATTACATGGTTTGATAAAACTGAATTAGCTAGCCTAAAAACTAGCGTGAGTATTGATAACATTTGTGAGTGTGGACGCATTTGCAGCAGAGATTATGAATTTAGGAAGAATTATGATGAACTTACTGATAGTACTACGGAAATTGAAGATACTTCATCTACTACAACAGACAGGACAACAGCAAGTACTACAGTTACGACAGAACCTTCGACTACTGAAGAAACTACAACCACTGAAGCCAGTACTTCAACTAGTTCAACCGAAGCTGTAACTACGCCTGAAACTACCACAATTGTTCAATCTACTACTGATAGTTCTACCATGATAAATATTGAAAGCATTGATGACCCAATAATAATTCCTACTGTGACTTACATGAATACTACTGAGACACAAGATGTAAATAATGATATAGGACTATTACTGCCAAAGATAAACGGTGAGTTAATAGTTCCAAAGTCAGTATTACCAAAGATGCCAAAGAAAGAAGAAATTAAGAAAAAGCCTCTTCCCAGAAGAAAGGGTACTCTCAAAGCAACTTATGGAGATAAACATGAAAAGTTCTTCTTGAAATTGAAGGAAATCGAAAACGTTACCACTACTACAACTGCTTCTCCTATAACTACAGACAGTGTCACAACGACTTCGGAAAAACTTCAAGTAATACTTAATAAAGAGAAAGTTGAAAACCCAACGCTTACTCCTGTAGAAGTTGATAAATCACTGCACAAAATTGTGCTCGAAAAAACACATGTTGCTACGTCTCTTTCGCCACCTAATATATCCATAAATGTAACACAAAACCAAAATGAAATACATAACAATCATTCAGAAGCAAATGTCACGAAAGCAAATAAAAATAATACAACAGAAAATAAAACTGCAGTAACAACTATTCTAATAAAACATAACGATATTACGACTGTAAGTCCAGGAAAAACGATGTTACCTGTTGCTTTTCTTCACCCAGAAACTGCCGTTCCGCATACAATAACAGCAATCACCAATTATAATATCAAATCGATACACTATAGAACAAAGAAGCCTAAAGCTATCACTCAAATCAAGAAACCACTAATTAACTCAATACAAAATGCCACGAAACAAAACAAAAGCGAAGACAACGATTCTGACATAATTAACAAAACGAAAAAGAAAACAATGATGCCTCAAAAGTACAGTGCAAAAACAATGAAGTCGATAAACAAAGAGATACACAAAATACCACCAACTCCAATTTCCGAAACTTCAAAGACGTTGTCGGAAGCACTCAAATACGATATCGCCCCGGAAAATAAGGGCGGTTTTGAAATATTAGACAAGAACAATTTGTGGGAATTACTAAAAGAAGGGTCTGATAACGATCCTTCCAAACTAGAGGAGAAACTACATGTTCATAATAGACTAAATATGTTAGGACATAACATGTCTAATATACACCGTTAAATTTTAGTCGTTTTAATCCCTTGGAGGATCGATTCAGTACATGAAACACTATCGATTGGTAAAGTTAGAATAAAAAAACAAAGTACTTTTTTTTAAAACTCGAATTAATTTACGCATGTTCTAAATTGATTTCTTTAAGTAAACGTCAGCTGGGCGAGTTCAATGACCTGTAGGTAGTTAGTACGCAACGACCGACAACTACCTACAAGGCCAATGACTCGTTTACTTAAAGAAATTAATTTCGTTAATGCGTATATCAATAAGAGATTTAGAAAAAAAGTACGTTATTTTTTTATTTTATCTACACAAATCGATAGTGTTTCATGTACTGGATCGACCCTCTTCGGGATTAAAACGACTAAAATTTAACGGTGTAGATGATAACCGATCATTATAAACTTTATTGTTATATAATGTATAAGATACAAAGACTTCAGTATAAATATTTTTGTAACACAGTATGCCACTTGAAACCTGTAATAAATTAAATTTGGAAAATAGGATTTTCGGAAAGTGCATGATTTTGAAAAAGAGATGTTAGATTTGAAGTGCATAAATAAATTATTATCTAAACCCAATGCTTGAATTTTTCAAAACAAAAGTATTTTAACAAATAGTTTTCGTAAATAAATTGTTTTTGGGATTATATTTCTCATTCAATATCCCGCACATTCCGAATCACCTGTCTTCACCCACAATTAAATTGTCGATAATCTCGAACACGATTCCTAACGCACTTTTTATTGTTGATTGTTAGAATGTATTGCACTCATCTGAATGATCTGAGTGAACGATTGTGTGAGCTGTAAATATTAAGTGTAAGCTAACTATTAACTAAGGAAAGCGCTGTGACCTATGACTTCTATTATATGTGTGACGTCTTTGCTCAAAAGCAAAGTATTTTTGTTTTCTGACCTTAGAAATGTAGCCGAAGTATTTACCGGCTTCGTAGTCTCAAATCGAATGTAAACAGTAGTTTAGTGTAAGTTATTGAGTCAATCTTTATTAGTTGGATTTTTGCTTCAATTTAGATGCTACTATAACTTTAGGAGAGCTAGATATGCTGTGTTTAGTGTATTTTTCGGGCTGCTTATAACATATTTTATTTTTCATAATATCTTGTTATATGATCTAGGTAAAACTACTACTACTTCAATAAATCTACTCCAGCTTGATACTCGTATCTCATGTGATGTACGTTTTTTTAAAAAAATATGCTGAAAATACCCATCACTTTATTCATCATTTACTAAAGTTACACAGGACTTGATAAGATCTACTTTTCTTATTTACATTTTTGGACATTCTTAAAGTTATAAAGGTAGCCCTTATATTATTAGTATAGCAAATCCTGATTTCTCTAATGTAAATAGGATCTCTAATTGCCAAAATAATCGTTTACCCCCTAGTATAAATAGTGGTACTAGTGTTTTAGAAATGTAATTGTAATGCTAAAGCCCCAGAATTTCCATCCGTCTATCGTCTTCTGTATCTATTGTATGTAAATCGTAGTTCTAGTAGCTGTCTAGCTGTTTTGTTGTGTCTAAGGATTGTGAATCGATGACTTGTTGCAATATTTTTAGTTCTTTCTTATTCACTCTTGTTCCTTCTTTGATCTGGTTTCCCTATTGGCGACATCTCTCGGAAATTTATGGTCTCAGTGAAACTAAAATGTGTGATTGAAGCGCCCCCTTTACATCATGTTAAACAAGTCGTTTTCTTTGCGAAAGTCACTTTCTAACGACAGTAGGTAGATGGCGCTGATGTAAGATTTGGTTTAATTTCAAGAGTTTCATCTTTTGGATATTTACTTTCAAAATTCAGCAAGTTAAAGATTCACTATACCACGTTCCCGTAGTTCTTTAGATTTCAATTTTGTATGACTGTATGCATGAACTGATCTTACCTGAGAATTTACGTAGAACTTACCTCCTATTCCTAAAACATTAACGTTACTAATAAGGCTATGTGACTTAATGGCCAGCCTAACAATATACTCATACTCCCCGTAGTCCTTCTCTAAGTCATCTTTTTGTACCATTAATATTTGATCGGTTTCTTATTTTCTGTCAGTCAGCCCTTTCTCACTTTCGAGTCTCCCGAAATTTCTGTATCCCTAATCTGTATTACTAAGAATGACTAAACCATCTTGTCTCATTTTACTAACAAAATTACATTTGTATTGTAAATATAAGATAATATTTCTCGTATAGCTTTTTTTATTGTATCTTGTAAGAAAAATATTTTAGGCGTTGCGTCGATGCGTCCCTAAAAGTGGCCCTGGTGTCTCTTATTAGAATTACAATCAAGTTTATAGCATCATCCCCTTATTCATAAGAAGTCTCATACCGTTCTAAAATGAAATCTAGTTCAATGTCCTTATATCCAGTATTTGATTTTCTACCATATACATCGTTGCTCTTTTTTGGAAATTTTATTGATTCATGATAATTTCTTAGGCTACTAATTGAGTCTTAAATATGCTTCAATCCTAACAATGTTAATATAAAAAAAATATGGCTGCAACTCGCTGGATAGGTAGTTAGCGTGAGCTATGACAGCGCTCGGATGAATGATGATGGTGATAAACCTGACTTATTATCCATGAAAATAGACCACTACTCCTGAAATTTAATATTTAAATTAATAATTCGGACAAACTTGGAGAACTGCTTCACAACCAACCAACACAATCAAATTCTTATAAATAAGGGGAAGCTAAAATTAATTTAAGCATATTTAAATGTATAAATGTAAGGTTGTATGATAAATAGGTGCTTGCGCGGTGGATACACGTCAATTTTTCGATATTATGTAAAAAAAGATCTCATTTCAATTGTATAAGGTTTAGTTTTAAATGTTTGTGCTTAAAGATTAAGCTAGTCATTCATTAAGTATCTCGATGTACTGAAACGGATTAGTTATAGGAAGAAATAAATAATAATACATTATTTTAGATTTTCATTTGCACTTCCATGTTTATCATATAATCAAAGCTATCATCATACCTGTGCTTTGAGGCAAACGTAAAGGTTCACTACACTGTAATTGATAAAGCAGCTACCTTTGGCCGGTGTGCTAGAGTACTTGTGTATTTAGGCAAGATACTGACCTGCATGAGTGGTTTCATAAACCCATCTCCCTCTGAGAAAGTATGTGGAACACGGTGTTCAGACCCTGCCTCTATTCTCTCAACAGATTCCTCGAGCCTGCCTGTGGCCGTCGTCATTTCTCACTTTTCAGCACTCAGTGTCTATTACAGATAAGAAAGAAGGTCATATTCACCCGCTCCCTTTTCATGCCCTCTTTTGTGACCATCACTCGCAGAAGAAGACCACGACGTCTTACGCTCTCCCGCTTCTAACCATTGACTGTACCACGTGTGTGTGGGAGGCCTTTCAACGCTATGTCTTCCGGTACGCGGTCGCCTAACTTAAGTGGCAATGGGTAGGGCACATTGCAGCTGTTTTCCTAGAAATTTTCCTTAAAGTTCTACTTTTGAGATTTTTTTCATATTTTTTAAACTTATGGTTCAAAAGGTAGAGGGGACGCCTCATTTTTTACTTTCGAAGTGATTATTTCCGAAAATATTTATACTATCAAAAAGTTATTTTACGGGACCCTTAATAATTTTTAAATACCTGTCCAACAATATGTCACATGTTATGAAAGAAATGAAAAAAAAAACACTTTACGTGTAGGGGAGGTTCCCTAATAAACCCTAATAAAACATTTTTACCACTTTTTATTTGTACCTACACTTTGTCGGCATGGTTGATATACATATTGATACCAAATTTCAGCTTTCTAGTGCTAACGGTCGCTGAGATTATCCGCGGACGGACAGACAGATACAGACATGGCGAAACTATAAGGGTTCCTTGTTGACTACGGAACCCTAAAAATACTTTCATGCGATTAAAAAAAATCTTCGATTTTGGAATCAATCCTTACATAGGTAAGTTTGTCAAAGAACCAGACTCATCTAGCTTTGAAAAAAAAAGTAACATTTGTAAAAGTGCTTTTTAAATCTACTTGCAAAATAAAGATCATTTAACATTTATCGGTACTCGAGTCCGACTCGCACTTGGCCAGTTTTTCATATTTATACATGTAAAGAAAGACTTAAAAATAAGAAACTAATAACACATTGTTAAGACCCGGGTTTTTGCATCTAAAAGATGAAGTGAAATATTTTAATTGTGACAGGATATTAAATTTTTTCGTGGAATGACTTTATTCATTTACAAGCGCAAAGTTCTTCATATTTTAATAAAGTTACTTGTCATTGAAAAATTATCTCTTTACGTCATGCATTAGAGTCCACATTTACAAAAATCTGTATCGTCGAAGAAAACACGCTTCTATACAATTGTTTCTTCCTTGAATCGAATTACTGTTCCATTGCCGAACAAAATTTTATTTGTTCTTCACAAATAACCTAAATTACATAAACGATTCTTTGATTCGTTGAGCGCGTAATGCTTGTTTATCGATTTCTTTTATTCTTTTGATTTATTAAACTACATAAATGTTGGCTAAAATTTTCAGCCACTGGTATTGAAAATAAATAGTAGTTTTTTTGCAAATTTATTTATTTATTTTAAATTGACACACCAACGACTCATTCACTAGTTAATACAAACAAAAAAAAAGGTTAATTTGCAAATGATTAAAAATATGGTGAATTTGTCACTTAAAGGCATGCACAGCACTTACACTTAAAATAACTTAAAAAGTTAGAATTACATAAATAATAAATTAAAATTACATTGAAAATAATTAAAATGGGATTGGAATAAATAAAATTGAAAATTACATCAAAATGTCAGCAAAGTATTAAAAATTGAATAAATTGAGATCAGTTTTCAGTATGAATTACAATTACATAAAATATTATTGGAACAAATTGATTGTAGAAATATAGTGCACATTCGGTCACATTGAGAAAGCAGGAACACATATTTGTCACCAAAAAAAAAGGTTTTCAAAAGTAAGTCCGACTATGAAGTAATAGCGAGCTTGAAAATGAGTATGGCACGGCGATAATAAGGAAAGGTGATAATTTGTATGTACTTACGTGCAAAACTATGCATTTGTGTCCGTTCACCTTTAAATTGCAAATGATACGAGTAGGTACTGAACGAACAATATTAAAAAAAATACGAGCTACTGAATTAATGTAAAAAGTTATCGTGGGCGTCCTTATAAAACTTTTATATGATCATTCGTGTTTCGAATTCCAAAATTAGCTTCGAAAACAAAACATCATGAAGTTTCTTTATTTTACCTTTGAGTACATGTCATATCATGTTTTTATATTTCAGTTACATGCATCTTTTTTTTTTATTCTATATAGGATCGCGTTTGACCACAATCTCACCTGATGGTAAGCGATGATGTGGGTGATAATGGTGCACGCTTGCCTAGAAGTGACCTATTCACTCTTGACCCCTAGATTTTGGGTGTACTACGCCAAATCGAATAACAAATAGTCGAATATCAATTGATCGACCACTATAAATCGAACGTCTAAATACTCGAACGTTCATAATATCGAAATGTTATTAAATCGAACATTCAATGCATCGCACACTTAATACATCGAGTGTTCAAAATATCGAATGTTTGTTTGATCGAGCGTTCAACGCATCATCTTTTGCCTCTTTTTTGTGGAGTAGTTCTTCCCAATCCCGCGTTTACCTTATCAATTCTCCTATTTGTTATAGCTTGCTCCTTAACTAAAAATTCTATGGTAGCACAAACAGTAGGGACTCTGCAATCTCTATTTATTGAAAGCATCTGGTATTTCTTCTTGGGGTAAATAAGGAAGTGCGATAATTATTTATTATTCCCTACTGTTGTGAAGTGTGAATTTTTAGTTAAGGAGCAAGCTATAACAAATAGGAGAATTGATAAGGTAAACGCGGGATTGGGAAGACCTACTCCACAAAAAAGAGACAAAAGATGATGCGTTGAACGCTCGATCAAACAAACATTCGATATTTTGAACACTCGATGTATTAAGTGTGCGATGTATTGAATGTTCGATTTAATAACAATTCGATATTATGAACGTTCGAGTATTTAGACGTTCGATTTATAGTGGTCGATCAATTGATATTCGACTATTTGTTATTCGATTTGGCGTAGTACACCCAGATTTTGGGTGTACTACGCCAAATCGAATAACAAATAGTCGAATATCAATTGATCGACCACTATAAATCGAACGTCTAAATACTCGAACGTTCATAATATCGAAATGTTATTAAATCGAACATTCAATGCATCGCACACTTAATACATCGAGTGTTCAAAATATCGAATGTTTGTTTGATCGAGCGTTCAACGCATCATCTTTTGCCTCTTTTTTGTGGAGTAGTTCTTCCCAATCCCGCGTTTACCTTATCAATTCTCCTATTTGTTATAGCTTGCTCCTTAACTAAAAATTCTATGGTAGCACAAACAGTAGGGACTCTGCAATCTCTATTTATTGAAAGCATCTGGTATTTCTTCTTGGGGTAAATAAGGAAGTGCGATAATTATTTATTATTCCCTACTGTTGTGAAGTGTGAATTTTTAGTTAAGGAGCAAGCTATAACAAATAGGAGAATTGATAAGGTAAACGCGGGATTGGGAAGACCTACTCCACAAAAAAGAGACAAAAGATGATGCGTTGAACGCTCGATCAAACAAACATTCGATATTTTGAACACTCGATGTATTAAGTGTGCGATGTATTGAATGTTCGATTTAATAACAATTCGATATTATGAACGTTCGAGTATTTAGACGTTCGATTTATAGTGGTCGATCAATTGATATTCGACTATTTGTTATTCGATTTGGCGTAGTACACCCCTAGATTTTGCCTATCAGGAAACACAGACTCCGGCAGGGAATTCCACTCCTTAGCTGTACGCATAATGAATGTGTTCCGAAAACGCTTTGGAATGCTTTATGGGTTTTTTTATGGTAGGTAAAAATCATCCAATGACGAGTCCCGCTCTTGGGCGGAGCGGAAAATAAGTGTCAATCTCTTACTGACTAAACAACCTACCCCGTTCCTACATCGCCATACATACCAGAGCCAGAGCCTTCCTTTTCAGACACAAACCCGTGGCCCTGATTGTCTTCGATCCTTCTGCAGGGTCCCTACGGTTGCTGACAACTACTTGAGGCGCGCGGGAACAGTGCGCGCCGTCGACGGGCTTGGTCCGGACGATTACAACAGGCTAGCAACTCGGCGTCGATATTCAACTATTCAATTATTGTTATGAATATGCTTTTTTATGGTGAATAGATATCATGCCATGACATCTCACGCCGTTGGGCGAAGTGGGAGATAGTATCAAACTTTTACTGACTAAAAACCCACCAATTTACTTTTTGCCATTAGCTCCGGAACGCCTTGGACACGATCCCATGTGTTTGCTTCCTACGGCCTAATATGACTTCTCAGAAGTCATTTACTAGATGATTTCTTTACTAAAATCAGATACAAAACCACCAAACCAAACATGTTAAGCGTGTCGAAACGTGTCAGCGGCTTAATTCAGTACGCAAAGATAAAACGAAAACCGATACATTTATTAGTCTACCGTCTACCGAACATCTTGAATTACCTTGAATTGTTGAATTATCTTGAATTGTTATTTACAGTCAATTGATATTTCCCAAATAATATCTACTATAGAACTTGGTGATCAAAATAGTTTTAGAAGGGAAAATAGATAGAGATTTAAGATTATTAACCACATCAAAAGCATTGGATTCTGGAATTTATGTTAAGGCATGTTATTAAGGCATTGGAGAAAGGAATCTGTTCACCAGTGAGTAACGTGACTTGTTCTTGTAATAATACGTTCTGTAGGGAGCAGTCAATATGGTTTCCAGTAAATATTGTTTTCAATAAGTTATCAACAAAGGTTGTTGAATCTTTAGTAAGATATTGACTGAGCTTCTAAGCCTATTAAGGCTTTTCCTATAACCAATAAATGTAACCTTTGGTATGGTATGTTTTCGGTTGGCTTGATTTCTTGTTTACTAAATCAAAAAGTCATTAAAGGTCAAGAGTGATTTATTTATTATGTAGGTATTTTATTGTAAGCCCCATAATATGTACAATACAAACATTTAGAAAAATAAAAATACAAAGAGCGCTCTTATCGTACAAAATAATCTCTTAGAACACCTTCAATTTAGTCGCAACGTGCCGCGCGGCTGCAGCGCGGTTGCAGCGCGACAGTCGCACGTTTTTATTTATATAGCGCGGCAAGTTGCGGCTGATTTAAAGGCATCCTTACAGGCAACCTGTAAGTAACCGAACGATAAGAGGATGACTTAGGACTAGGGTATTCAAGAAATAAATAGGTAATAATGTAGAATACATAATATATATCTGTTCGCTTATGCATTTCTTACATAATCCAAAGACTGATGCCTCCGCCATTAGACAAGACACCTGTAACAGCCTACTCACCCATCACCTGTACCTAGTATCTACCAAAAAAAAAAGTGTCGCAACGTCAGCTGAGCCAACCCTAGCCTTAAGGTCTTTGTAGGTACTCCACGTTATACAAAACACATCGCTAACCTGCATTTTAGTAACGCGCGGCGACGACATGCTTTTATCCTATTAAACATCTATAGGCTATCTATCCACTATGTCACTCAACACCACACTAACCCACTAGAGCCATCCCTACCCACAGGCTTATCATCATCCCGACTCACTGGGGCACTTTTGTTTTTTAAGTGGGAAATCCTATGACTTCTCTAGGTTTTGACTCTGCTGGTCCCCTTCGATTTTGCTAACTACCCATTGCTCGCCGTCCACAAGCCCACGAACTCGGTGGTTGGGGCGTGAGGGTCTTTCCATCACGCGTACATCCGCTTTCTTCACTAGCATTACTGCATCGCAGAAGGAGGCGACCGCCTACCATACCTCCTCCGCTCAAACCATGGCCTGTACCAGGGCCCGGTGAGAGAGGTCGTAGTCGCTGATCGCCCCCATGAGGACACGGCTGTACTCTATCCAAGTGAGGCATACTTCTACCGTAAGCTCGTAACACGTAAAATCTCCCACCCACGGTCATCACCCTGACTCATGGGGACATTATCACCCTGATTCACGGGGCATCACCGTAGACAGACTCATCAGGAAACTATTCGGCTCCTGGTTCCGACCCATTGTAACCTACATACCACTGATCTGGCACGCTTGACGCATCAAGAAAACCATCGAACTCTTCAGAAGAAAGTGATGTAGCATATCTACACCGTGAAATTTTAATGGTTTTTTTCCCTCAGCGAAATGGTTGTGTCTTGTTATTATAAACGTTTGATAAAAAAATAAAATATTAAAAACAAAAAATGGACCTGTAGAGTGCAAGCTAATTATGACGTATCACAACGTGCGAGAGCTTATTTTGGTTTAAATATTTAATGAATCGGTTTCCTTTGGCGGCGTGCTGCTCATGCGACTTTAGTCATCATGTCAGCCGAGCGACGCCCACTGCTGGGCATAGGCCTCCCCCAAGGACTTTAGTAGTACCTGCAAATTACGTCTAATGTTACTACTATTGTTTTCGCTTTTTTGAGTTGATGAATATTTTTAATAATTATTTATAAAAAAAAACTTTTTATTTTTTTCATTTTTACTGTATGCTTCAAAAGTACTCCTTATGGCAAGTCATTCTGCCGCGGGAAAACAACCATTTAAATTTCACGGTGTATAGCGTAGGAACTAAATTACAAAACTTTGCTTCGCGTAGGTAGTTAAAGTTCAGTTTGAACATACACAATAGCCAGAAATCATCTCTCGGGCAGTTGCCCTGAGACATTACATCCGTCTGGTCGAAGGATCCTTTACCAATTGAGGTTTGCAGGACTTTACACTTTCCACATTCTTATTATTTATTCTAAACCTTCAAACTTTCGACATGCCTAGATACGTTCTGCGAAACCTTTATTTATATGCAAGTATTCATTATATTGGAGTAAATGCTAGTCCAGTATGGAGCAATATTAATAATAGATAAAAAAGACCAATCACTTTATTCTGAATTGGTTAGTTTTCCGTATAAGTTGATTTTCTTTCATTAGTCCTTTATGAAAGAAGTGGTTGGACTGAATTTATTAAATCAACTAACAGTTTTCAATTTCTAGGCACAAGGAACCGACAACAATAAAACAAACAAGTTAATATTACATTTTATCAATTGCTTTTATTCATAACATTACAATGATATTTGATCCGTAAAGGTACATTGTTATTTTGAATTTCTATGAGTTAATGATTCTTAGGTAGAATGTAAAATGGGAATCCTTTAAATATCTAAATAGAATAAGATACAATACTGTTTACAATACATTTACTCGAACTTTTAAATGAATAAATAAACAAATAAATTATTTAATGAATAAACAAATCCATTCAATAAAAATAAATAAATCCAGAAATAAAATCGAATCAGTCAAGACGCAAACTCGCGAGTCTCCAAGTTAAAATTATGTGTTAACGTACGTTTAAGTTTAGGATGTACTGGGAATGTGGTACTTAAATGTTTAAAACTGGTAACAGTAATCACGAACATTGATTTAAATGACATGGTTATTAATATGGATCCCGAGACGGTTGCACTCCTCATCTCCTTCTGGCGTACGCCAGCCAGGCGGGTAAGTCCGGCTTCTGGAAAAGAAAATAGCAGTTGGTATGGGATTTTAAACCTTGCACACTAGTATATTAGCACGGTTATAGCACGCATAAAGTAGTCATCATCATCATCATCAGCCTTTTTTTTTAATCTTCCCACTGCAGGGACACAGGCCTCCTCTCTAAGAGAGGGAATGGGCCGTAATCCACCACGCGGGCCCAGTGCGGGTTGGTGGATGTCACATGTCTTCGAATTTTTGGTTCTAGGACATGCCGGTTTTCATAAAGTAGTCGCTTTGTTTTTCGCTTTAAAATAATTGGTTTCAGTTGCACAGAGGTTAAAAAATTCGGACATTTTTACTAGTGCTTGACTGCGATCCCACCTAATGGTAAGCAGTGATGCAATCGTTGATAGTGAGGTGTACTAGGTTATTTACACCCTATTCACTCTAGCCTTGGAGACACCTAAATTACAATCGGATGGGAAGACCGCAGCTGGAAAACTATTCCAGTCCCTCGATGTATGCAGTATAAACGACGAGGCCGTACTTTTTTGTCCGATAGTCAAATAGAGATGACGGAATCAAAACAATATTTTGTACAAAAGTAGACCATATCCTGGAAAAATAGTACATATTATATCATACTAGTATAACTATGTGCCTATGGGATAATAAATTAGTTACTTTTATCCGGGAAAAACCGGTAGTAGAACCTATTATGAATTAATTATTATACTATTGCGATGTTTTATTTATTACCAAATAGCACAATTTAGAAAAAAGCAAAAAAAAAACGAAATCCAAAAGTAAAAACAAAACTCAAAAAAAATGATTGACAAATGCTTTAAGTTTGAATAAAATTACGAAGCATATATTTTCAAAATAATTTTTAATTAAATTATCAAAGAAGTTATGAATAACGGAACTTTATAACCAAATGCTTAATACAATAGTAAATAAACAATTCATATCCAACTGTCGTGTTTGTTTAGTTTAATTTAATTAATTAATTCAAGCTGCAACGTAATGAATTCCATAAACCCTGTAATAATATTGGCGCAAAACAATTTAGAATTAACGACCAACACCACAAGTTTTATTGAAATTCAATAAATTCGAACACGTACAAACCCCTACCATTGTTTTGCAATAAATTAATTTCACCAAAGGGACGTAAAATGTTTAAAATTCAATAATTTATTTGTTTATTGAACTTTATTATTAGACTTTACGTAATGAATAAATTTGTTAATTCCGTTTATTAATATGGGTTTAGATTTATACTAAGAAACAAATGTGGATAGATGGATAGGAAAATGCGTGTTATTGCATCAGCCTTTTAAAGTTCCCACTCCTGGGAATGATCCACCATGGAGGCCTAGGGCGGATTGGTAGATGTAACATGTCTTCAGATTTTTGCGTGTAAGATTTGCCGGTTTCCTCACGATGTTTTTCTTTACTGTTTTGAAAGCAGTGGTGATGAAATAAATTACACAAAGTAATGCGCCTGGCTAGATTTGAACCCGCGACCTACAACTCGTAAATCGGCGCCTTTACCACTCGGTTTATATGTGTGTTATATATTTATTTCATTCTTAGTATTTGTGGTTTTAACGGGAATAAAAATACATCATCTGGGAAAATATTAACTGCCTAGTTTTCAAAGTCAGCAGGGCCGAAGCCTACTGGGACCATGGGTAGACTTTTGAAACGTCCGTAGTTTCAGAAATCTACCCATCCTATAGATAGGTAGAATTCCCATCCTGGTCCTGAAATGCAAGGGGCATTTCAGGACCAACATGGGAATCCTACCTCACAGACAGAACATAGCTTTGGTTTTAGCAGGTATCCTGCTTCGGCCTTAAGTGAAAGAAGTTATTGCATTAAATAAAAAATGTTTATAGAAAATGTCACTCTTTGTTAATTATTATTAGTATTGTATGCCTGAGTGTTAAGTGGTCTTTTTGTTTATTTGTGCCGTGTTATGTCTTGTAATTTTTTGTAAGCCGTGCTGCGTGTTTTCGTCGAATTTCGGCTGGTGCTGAAATGAGCGCTGTGGCTTTGTTTAACACATGAGCCCCAGCTTTTTGCTGAGCACTGGCCATTTTGTGTGGGTGTGTCGCATATTTTTGCGCTAGGTACTTTCTATAGCTGTTTGTTGTTTTTTATATGTCTAGATGCGCCAGGTGAATGGACTCATACCAAATGTTCCAAATAAACTCTTTTTCTTTCTTTATTTCTTTTCTTTCAAATCCATAACCACGACCTACCACAATCTCATAGTAAGCTATCCAAGCTTTCAATAATCTAATATAACGACGCGAATAAACCGTATATTGAAAGCTACATTGAGATGCAATATTGACGTTTATTCTCCATATTTTACTTCGGAGAAATAGCTGCATAAGATCCCACATGAAACGTTTTCACTATAAAAGGATTGCATAGGAATTTAAAATGAAGTTTTCATATCGGGAAGTGCTTTGATATCCATTATTGGATCTTGTGTATGTTATTTTTTACGAGACTTTAATTGATTAAGAAAATGTAGGTTTGTATTAATGGATTCGATAAAAATTGCAATCACTATTTAGGAGGTTATATTCTATTGCTTATTGAATCATTCCCTACGTCCATAATTAGCATAGTCTTAAATCCAGGGTCGAAGCCTCCTGGAGCCTAGAGGGTATGTGCAAACTGTTACCTCGACTCCAGAAATAAGGCAAGGAAGGTACGGGGTAGGTTTTTTAGTCAGTAAGAGTCTGACACTGGTCTCCCGCTCCGCCCAAGAGCGGGTTTCGTCATTGGATGATTTTCACCTACCATAAAAAAAAAAAATCACTATAATAGCTCATCGAGAAAAAATGATCTGAAATCGTAAACTCGTTGTTTATATGGCAACATAGGAACGGGTTTTTTTATGGTAGGTAAAAATCATCCAATGACGAATCTCGCTCTTGGGCGGAACGGGAAACAGTGAGAGACTCTTACTGACTAAAAAACCTACCCCATTCCTTCCTTGCCTTATTCCCAGGCCCTGGTGTTACGCTTTAGCATTAACCCTTGGCCTAGGAGGCTTCGACCCTGTAGGCCCCTACAGTTTGCTAACAACTCCTTGGAACATGTTATTTAGTCAGTAAGACTCTGACACTGTTAAATCATGCAATGGCGAATACCGCCCTTGAACGGAGTGGGCCCAAGGTAGCTTTTCTATTCGTCGCTTCGGATGATTTTTACCTACCAAAAAAAAAAAAACATAGGCAACTAGTTAGTAAGAAATTAGATGTTTAAACAAATTAAATTGTAGGCAAAATAAAATCCACCTTTCAAAGCACTAAATTCCAACACTTAATTGTATTACACCTAACTAAACAATATTTACACGACACGTTAGCTTGTTTGAACAGGACTCTTTATAAATTCACGAAAGCAACACCAAAGGTATAAAGATCAAAAGAAACTGAGGCTTATTTGATAAATTATATTATATAAATTATATTTGGCAATAAACAGTGTCGTTTAAACATTTCTAAAGTCTAAGTTGTAGAGTTTTAAGTAAGTTATGTAAAACTCGTATCCCTATTTTGATGAGATAAAGTTCATTTAATTTAGTCGCCTTTTACTGAGGGTTTGACATTTAAATTATTAAATTTATTGTGTGGACTAGTTTTGGTATAGTTTACAAAATCAAAATGGTTTTTATTTCATATGGGCACTTATAAAACGTCGGAAGCTAGTGCACGGTTCCAAATTGGTCGTTTCCTATGGAGAAGAACCGGCAAGAAACTCCATGGTTACTCTTTTAAAAAAAGCAGCACACCATGATCAAACTTTGGGATACTACAGAGTAATTCCTAATAGAAAATTCCAAATAACTTTTTTCCCCCGACCCGGAAATCGGACCCTCAGCACAACAGTTGCGCTTACGATTACGAGACCAACGAGTCAGTTAAATGTGGCGATTATGATTTTAGCTATAGTGAAAATCGAATTAAGTACAATAGTACAAGGGTTTTTTTGTAGTTTTTACTTAATAGTACTTAATTATCTTTCTGTTCTTTGTTGGACGTGAAACAATTTTGCACGGGTGAATACTAATTTAAAAATGATGTAGAATCTGAACAGGAAGGAACGAGGAACAAGGTTATAAATATATAACCTTGTTCCTCGTTCCTTCCTGTTCAGATTCTACATAATTTTTAAATTAAGTACTATTAAGTAAAAACTACAAAAAAATTTAATATGTGGAAATTGGTGTTTCTGGTTTTATTTGTTTACATTATAACACCGACTTCTGTAATTAACGTTTTTTTTTAACGATAGTAAAGCTGCGGTCCGCAAATGAATGAGTTTTGAGGTACATACAACATAAAAAAAACATAGGCATAAACGAATTGAGAACTTCCTCCTTTTTCATCGTTTTAAAATATTAGTAATGGTGCCTCTGCTTGCTGGGTTCCTGTCTCTATGGCTAGGACTCTCAAGTTGAAATTACGGAACTACCTACATAGATATTTGGTGGAAATGGGTACCATCAAGTGGTGAACTTTATCTAGTTAAGGGCGCTTCAACTGATTAAACTCGTTATTGGGTTACACGTTCTATGAGAGATCGAGGAAACACTTTTACTTCAGTATTTTGTCCTCTTGTTTTGTAATACAATATGGTGTGTGGGAAATGTTTGGACATTGTTTATATCTAACATTTTGCATTTTGCTTGCGTTTTGGAATGCGAGAAATTTTAGCACTCCCTAAAGTTTATATAAAATCACCGTAAATATAGCACTTAAATAAATACCTACCCATTTTATTTTAAGTTTGTTTATATACACCTTTCCTTAAAAAGATTTTTTGATACTCTCTAAATCGTCTCATGGTGGTTTGATTATCTTTTTTTTTATTGATTATAGGTTTGCGTTTGACCGCTATTTCACCTGATGGAAAGTGACAATGCGGTCGACGATCATAGGGTATTTAGAAAAAACTTCTTTTATTATCAGTAGTTTTAGTTTTGCGTTGACATGTCAGACCCGCTACTCCATAGATTTCTATTCACATAACTCTACAAAATGTATGGAACAGCGGGTTTTTTTTTCGTGATGTTGGTCTCATAGTAAAAATTATTCATTTTGTTGTGTACAATGATTCTTTTTAAGTAAAATCCCATCTGTTGTATAAACTCTGTGGTGATGTAGGTGGTTATTTTAATGGATACTTGTAGTATGTTTGTAGAATAGGCATGATTTGTGAGATATATAACAGATAGAGACGAAAATACCATTTTCGAGAAGTTATTTATCCATCAATCTAGGTTATTAAAAGGTCAGTAAATAACTGATTTATTCTTTCATCGAAGATTGTTTTTGAAAAGGTCATAAGTTTATTTGATTATGAATAATGACGGCCTTTCTTTTTATATATTCTAGGAACAATAATTTTAACAAATAAAATTATCTATTATTATATTAGGCAAGCGTGCTCATCGTTGGCGATGTCATTACTCACCATCACGTGAGATTGTGGTCAAACGCGTGACTATCAGCTAAAAAAAAATCTTAAAAAAATCAGATTTCATAAAATAAAACCTATTTCCTATCAATTCATCAAATAAATCATTAATCCTTTTCCAAATTGCTCGTTTCCTTGCAAATCGCCAAACAATTTATTCATAAAAAACATTAAAATTTATGGCATGATTGAGAATAAGATTTCTACCATTAATCATTTTTGCTGACGGAATTGACGGAATTTCAATTTTTAGTAAGCTAGGTTATCTATACCTAACAATCTTGAAAATATAATATTTAAAATACATTTTGATTTGATTTCTAACCGACACTGTAAGTAGACACAGTAAGTATTTATCGCTTATCGATCGGTGATTTGAAACAATATTTTGGTGTTTATGAGTTTTAGGCGTATTTGGTATCAAAAAAATATGGATCATATTTCTGAAGCAATAAATAACAAAATATTTTTAAGACTACTTTTCAGTGGGAACATTAAAAGGCCTAAGGCCATCTAATAACTGAAACCACACCTATGTTTCATATTTGCCAAGCGTACTAGGGTTGAGTTTCCCTTTCGAAGCCAATTCAAGGTCCCAGCCAATACCGCGTTGCTGATTTATATCTTTGAGGTGCGCGTGAAACTCTACGCGCTGGCGACGGCTACCTGACGGAGCCAGATGGTGAGCTACCAATTGCACGTAGTTTGCAATCCCACTACGGTGACAGAAAATCGAGGTCGAGATCCCAGTGGCTGGGACGCTAGGAAAACCGTTCCCTCTCCCGTGCGGCCGCCTCTTTCGCTAGCATTACTGCTTCGCAAGAAATTGACCGTCTGCCATTATTCCTTGCTCTGAACACGTCACGGGTTTGTTGGGCTCATCGACCGAGCATTGGATAATACAATTTCCTGACTCGAACCTATTTTTATTTGCACACTCTTTTATTACCATAAAGCCCGACTTCATGAACTCAACGTAATAATAGAACGTAAGCCAATTCAGTTCCTCATTGAATACCGTTTTTTTTAATCAGCGGTAACAATATGTGGTTTGGAATGGTCTTGTAAAAAAACCAATTACATCATTCATCGTACTATATATACGGAACATGATATAAATACACTACGTCCTAAATTAGGCGTACCGTACAGTCACTTTACTTGACTTAGGTTGATGACATTTTGACGTTCACTCAGTAAGAGAGCGCTGTAAGTTTTGTAATAAAACGCTGCAACGGACGTTTGTATAAAAACTAAAATATATAATTAAAGAAAGACTGTCGAAACCTTGAAAGGCTTATAGTGACTGGTAAAGTGGATGGGAAAAGGCTTCGTGGACGCAGCCCAATACGTTGGTCCAACCAGATCCGCTCTGCTCTTGACTCAACGGTATACAATGCCCTGCTCACCGCCAGAGACAGAAACAAATGGAAAAAGGTTGTGCAAGTGAAAGTGATGAAGCAGGAAGATCACGACCCTCAGCATAAAGGAATACGAAGCAAGGATGGATTTTGATAAACACTTTCTATGAACATGCTTGTCTATAGCTAGGATATAAGTAGATGACGTGAACAAATCTCCTGTGTCGTATTTGAAAATGATAAACAATAAATAGATGACATTTTCGTCCTACGAATATGCAGGCAAAAGGTGACATCGACACTGAAGTGCACATCCCACTTTGAATGCCAATCATCCATTTATCAAACACAATAATATTAAACGTTGCCCTTTACACTTATCGACTTGTCGTGTCCGAAAATTGTAGATAGATCTGACTTTTAGAAATGTATATGTAGGATGATGAAAATTAGCATGGGACTGTTGGGGGAGAGGCCTCCCCCAACAGTCCCATGCTAATTTTCATCATCAGCTAGCTCAGCAGTTGACGTTCTTCGGCCGAAATGATGATGATGTGTTTTTGGCAAAATGATGGTTAGTGAAACTGAAAATGTCACTTAGATTGATGCTATAATAGCTGCCAGTAGCGTCGCCCACGTGACAGTAAAAAAATATCCCAAGGGAGTATACTCCTCGTACAAAAGGCACGTATTTGCTAATCTAGGACATAGCCCACTAATGTACTAAGTTTTGTCGGAATCCGTTTAAATTTTCGAGCGTGAAAAAATAACAATCATACAAAGGCCGACATCATGACTTTGAAATTTTCGAGTGGGACCACCGTAGACTACCTTCTTTTTTAAGTTCAAGCTCTTTTACTCTATCCTAAGGTTGTCTGGTAGATATCGCTAGCAGCGATAAGACCGTCTTTGTACCCATTCATATAAGTTTTTGTGAAATTGTTACTTTTTTGGTGTACAATAAAGTATTATTCTATTAGTCTGTAAAAATCTGTCAGGACTGGAACAACTGGCCTACGGCGATCTTCCCGTCCGACAATAATTTAGGTGTCTTCAAAATTAGAGTGATAACTCTTAATAAACTAGTGCGCCTTACCATCAACGATTGCATCACTGCTTACCATCAGGTGGGATCGCAGTCAAACACCAGTTTATATGAAATAAAAAAAATCTCTCTCATTCCGCTTTCCTTCCTAATTTGCTTGGGTCAAGTAAATACGAAAACAGTCGCATTCGAGGCAATCAAAACAACAAATCCTTCGAATTATAAGGGTTTTATTAATAGCGTTTAGTACTTAAAAGGGGGATTCTATTTTCGTTTTGCGACAAACACGTTTAATATGTTATAATTTGTGCGTATTTATGATTGTTAACCTATATAAATAGAATTTAGAACAATTAGGATGTTAGTCCGGGGGCAATGTGGACGTGATAAACAATATTATTGTTTCCTGTTTTTGTTTACAGCTATCATTTTATTCTAGAAACTGAACAATGGATATACTGGATGTGTAGTCTATATTTATAATATTCCACGAAGGCTATATGTGTAGGGCAATGACCCGTAGGTGTAGTGGTAGTAATCAGGTATGGTGATAAATGATTAGAGGAAAATGTAACCAAATATGACTGTAAATTATGGAATAACTACATTTCTCTCAAGTACAAATTTACGCACACAATGAATAGTGATTTTTAGTTTATATTTTACTCCCGTTCAAGCTTACACTTTGTGGCAAGAAAGTCGAGCGAGCCCGTTCATCGCTGAGACAGTGTTTTGTTTTATAGCAGCATAACTTTCTAAGGTATGTAAAACATAAGTTTTTTTATTACTCATACCCTGAAAGTAGACGTGAAAGCGCGGGTTGAAAGTAGTACTTTTCCTCCCTAGGGAGAATTACTTTCAACTGAGAGATGTCAAATGTAATCTATACTAATATAATAAAGAGGTAAAGTTTGTTTTTTTGTTTTTTTGTTTGTAGGGGGTAATCTCTGGAACTACTGGTCCGATTGGAGAAATTTAAGCAACAATAGAAAGCTGCTTTACTCCTGAGTGACATAGGCTATATTTTATGTACGCGGGCGAAGCTGCGGACAAAAGCTAGTTCATAATAAGTGCAGATAAATACCTTATTATAAAGAATAACAAATTAACATTTTTTATTTGTATCATTTGTGCAAATTATGCCTAATTATCAAAATGGTATTCTATATTTGGTCACTTTCTTGGCCATTGGAAGTATACACACATAACTTATATCACATGCCACAACGAACTTTAGCATTTCTTCTCTATATAGTAACAAAACAAAGTCGCTTCCCGCCCTCTGTCCCTCTCTACCCTTAGAACTTTTAAACTACGCAACGGTTTAATGCGGTTTTCTAAAGGAAGCCAAACAAGAAAAGTAAATAATTTGCAACCAAGTAAAGCCAGGGCGGGTAATTAGTTTTAACTAATTGAGTAGACCTACGTTTAATAATTTTTGTCTTTTAGACCGTTTTTGTCTAGAAACAGCCGATGCACTTGTAATTTGAATATCTTTTACAAAAAAAACATGAATTTTTAAAAGTCTCTAATTCAAAAGATATTTCAAAATAAATTATTTAAATCAGGGCAATCTACATGAGGTGCGATTTTTAGAAAATTATTTTTAAAAAGTAACATTATTTTCTTTTTTTTCAGTATAAAATATTGTCTTTTAATTACATAATTGTTTGAGTTATCATCTTCCTGTCCTTGTCCCATTTTACATGGGGTCGTCAAAACTCAATTTTTCCTTCCATTTTGTCCCACGTCAAATTATCACTAACTCCTTTTTCTCTTATCACTTCTCACACAATCCCATTTTTTCTTTGGTTTCCCTCTCCATCCACATGTGTACTCATAAGTAATATTTATATAACTTTAGCTTCTGCCAGTGGCTTTCCCCGCGTGAAAGTTGAACTTTTCCCCCTTTTTTGTAGAATGACAAAAAAAAATCTTTTTTTTTTAATCTTTCTTATCGAATGCCTACGTCATACAAACAACAAACCCCCCAAGTTATAGTCAGGTCTGTACAGGTTTAGGCTGTGCGTTGATACGTCAGTCATTCAAGACAATGTATTTTGTATATCTAGATAACTCCTGAAATTGAAACATGTGTAGGCTTTTAACATTTTCCTTAAATTATTTAAAAAAAACATCTTACTAATCTAGTTGCTGGCAAACATCTTAGATATATTTTGTAATTTACTAAGGTTCTATTCGTTTATTTATTCAAAAACTAGGCATACACAGTTATTGAATTATATACCTTGTTTCAAAATTAATTACCAAAGCTAGTTAGCGTCTTTTAGGCAAAATTGATCTTGTATCGTATAATTTATTTATTTTTTACAGAAAATTGGCTTTCAGATAAATTTCGAACCTAAAATGTCTGTTTTTTTATTCAGATTATCGTATTTTGGCTGAAACGATAGCAATGATGACCATTTTGCCATGGAGTTTCTTGCCGGTTTTTATCCATAGGAAACGACCAATTTAGAACCGTGGAACTAGCTTCTGACGTTTTACGCCAGAAGCTAGTGCCCATGTAGGCCTATGTGAAATAAAATATTTTGACTTTGACATTACTTCGACCCTCACCAGGACAACAGCTCAACTTGTGGGAGGCCTACGACTAGAGTCACAAGTTAGACAGTACACAGCGCAGATGAGCTGCCGAGCACTACGGGCTTGGTTGTGCCTTTTGTGTTACTGTCAAAAATTATCCCAAGGAAACATTTTTTTTTTGCATTTCATCAGCCTTATAATGTTCTCACTGTTGGGACTCAGGTCTCCTCTCTAGGAGAGGTAATGGACCGTAATCCACCACGCGGGCCCAGTGCGGATTAGGGGATGTCACATGTCTTCGAATTTTTAGTTCTAGGACATGCCGGTTTCCTCACGATGTTTTTCTTCACCGTTTTGAGAGCAGTGGTGATTTTATAAATTTCACAAAGTTATGCGCCTAGCTGGGTTTGAACCTACAACTCGTACGTCTCGCCCGTTAGAACTCAGCCACCACTCCTTTCATATTGGGCTCAAATCTTCCTTTCAGGAACCGATTGGTAAAAATTATCTCATGGAAACATACGCCCGGGAAAAAGTATGTCCAGTTTCTAGGTATGGCTTTCCAGTATGTCCTTTCAACGGTTAAAGCGTCATGGCGTTACAAACATACACACATACATAGTTTAGTTTTTATTCGATTCATGTTTTAAGTTTTCAAGTAAAGAGGTTTTACTTACTTCAAGATCCTTGGCCCAGTTCGTGTAGGCATCGGAGCGTTTGCCGAACCTGTGAACAAAAACATTAAATTAAAGCTACTATCTTAGCAATAAACTAAATTCATTAGACTACAGTACTATCCTATAAGACAGCTGTATAAAGGAATTAATATCATCACCATTTTTTAGACTGGAATTTCCAACTGCTATGGACAGACCTGCTTTTTCATCAAGGAAACATATATTTTGGGGACCATATCTTCCAACTGAAACCGAGGATGTCTACATATGAGTCGCTACTTGCACCTTTGATAATCAATGTACTAGATCACAGATTAAGAACAAAATCATAACGCAGAAGTGGCCCAGAATTACTTGCAAAACAAAAAATATTAATTCCGAAATTTGAGTATTTCGCTGGTATTCGTAAAATTTTTTAACGCACAGTGTGGAATTTTCTCGTTTTAATGTTGGCTATAATTGGACCACTTTGACTTCAAATATCACCACATAATAATTTGTAATCTAGTACATTGATGATCGAAGACTTGCACCAATGTATGTAGTTCTAAGTTCTTCACATATTTGTGTAACATTATACTAATCTAAATTTGCTAACATAATCGTTATTCTCACTCTCTCTCTAAACTACCTACATTAGGAATAACAATTCTTCGCACCACCTAAGCGCTACACTGTAATTTATTAATTCAAATAGATTTATTCAGGATATCATGTCAGAGACCTGAGCATTTTGTGGCCTAATCAGTAATTATACTAATATATGTACTTTACATATTTTCTGATAGAAGCTAAAACAATTTAGTACGGCTATCTATTTCTCTCTCTCTCTCTGTGTGTCTCTCTCTACTTCCACGTTTTCACGTTACGTTGTGAAGTCTAAATTCTACTATTTCCGTGCTTAAGAAAATGTCAATCAAGTATAAATATGTTGGTACTAAATGGCATTTTCTTTGATCTACCAAACTGCTGAAATGAAACGAACATTCGCAACAATTTCATTTCAAAGCTATTTATAAAAATATCATTATTACTATTATGTACTTTGACGAAACATTTCAGAACAGAAAAAAAAAGTACATAACTACCAGCAATCCCATACATTGCTGGTACTTATGTACTAGAAAAATGAAACTTCCTTTTTCTAAAAACGAGCTTCGCTTGACATAAAAGAAGTTGATAGTTTGTAGATTCAAAAATAAAATACAACCTACATTAAAACGCGCAAGTTTTGAACAACTTGTGTAAAATGGCCGAAAAATGTCGCAAACTGTCAGAATTATGCTGCGACCGGTCCGTTTACTATCGTATAGTTTATTGAAGTAGCCTTTGAAAACCATGTCGCGTAAAATTTCCGTCAAAAACAGAATATAACTTTGCCATACTGCAGTGAATTTTGACTCTCTTTGATAAGCACACTGCACGTTTAATACTGGCATGTTATTTTTTATTTTTTGGTTGACATCCCTGAAATTTGAATTTGGAAACACCTACACTCAATTCCTTATTGACATTTTTGTAGTTTGATTTATACTTTTGCCTGAACAAAGTCTTTTATATTTTGATTGCTAGCACTTCAAACTTCCGTGCAACTAGCTTCAAATGTTTTATAAGAGCCCATGTAGGCGTTGTGAAATAAAAATACTTATTTGAGTTTTTCGGATTTTGTTACCGGCAAAAATTGGATAGGAATCCGTTCAATATTAACCTTTCGAGTACCTCTAGTGATTAGAGACATAATAGAAAGACAAAAAGTGTGCGAACCGGCCTTTGCTTGGGCTTCAAGAGTTTATGACTAAAATCTATAAAATTTGGGGGAACAAGAAATTGTCAAGGGACATAATAAAGATGCATATACAGAAATTTTACGTCATTAAGTTACAGGAGTACAACAAAAATACCGAGAAGTTCTCAAGACAGTTTCACTCTACCTCATGCCATTTGATATGATAATTATCGCTTCGAGTAATAACTCAAAGCGGTAATTATGGTACTGGTAATTTACCATACCACAAATTAACCAACTTGATGAACTGATGATTTTCAGAATAATATTTCATTTTTATTCTTTTTATTGATTAATATAAAATATTTTAGGAAAATAAATCGAGGAAAGAATCTAATTTCACTGCCGCACAATGAAAGTGTTTCCAAAACAATTTTTGAGTATGCACACTCCTCAAAATGCAATCGAGAAAAAACCGAGAAGATTTTTTAGGTCTGTAAAATCATCCAATGACATATCCACGCCCTTGGCTGGGGCGGGAGAAAGTGTTAATTTTTTATTGAATAAAAAACTCTATTGTGTAGCACACCTTAAGTACTAATACAGTTATTTGTACTTATGGTGTAAAATACAGTTATTTGTACTTATGGTGTACAAAAAAAAAAGTATATCTTTCTATCCCTTTCTCCTTCTTCTCCTTCTTTCCAGGGCCCATGTATAAGGCTTTCATTTTGCGCCATGGCCCCAGTAGGTTTCCACCCACGGTCTACAGGACAACATGGTAAAAAAAACCTACAAGTTAAGCAACTCGTCGTCAACGCCTAAACCTTTGAAGCTTTGACTCGACGAGTGCATCATTACCGATGATCCTCCTTGTATATAATTCCGCATCAATGACAGTTCCATTGGTGTAATTTCCCATTTAGTGCGATCTAAAGTGTCAACATTTGTGAGGAATATTGACGCTGACGGCTCTTGAACGCAGTGTAGACGTGCGAACTCTGTTTCATTGGGGAAATTGAGTGGAATTAAGTTCAGAGCAGCAGTAAGTCAAGTACAGTTTATGTGACGTTTTACGTGTGTACTATTTGAGTAAATCTAAACTTAGTACAAAACCTATAAGCCCTAAACAATATATATTTTTTAATAATAAAAAAATGTATTGACCACACACAAGATTAAAGAAAAATACACAAATTAGAAGAAAAGAAATAGATACAGATACGCATTGGAAATAGCCGTGGGCCGCAAACTATGCATGGTCTAGTCGTGGTGGCCTTTTGGTGGCTCAGGATAAAAAAAGATTTGGCCGAATAAAAGTTCTATTTGACACAGTGCAATTAACTAAAAACTAAAAGTACCTAACCTAAAAAATTCTTCCGCATCGCTGTCGACTGGTGAAGTGCTCAAAAGGCTGGCAGAATTGCCACGCTGTATGGCAATTTTGCATTTGTGTCTAGAAGGACACATATTCATACTAGTCTATTTTGAGTTCTCGTCTCATACTGAAACATGAAAAAGATTTTCTTTTTACAACTCTTAGTGCAATATATGCTATGTAACGAAATTATCATGTGTAGCTCGTGCTTTTACGATAATGCTTCTAGTACCATTTTAGGACTGTTTTCTTGCTTCACATTTTTCTTTTGTAAAAATAAATTCAGAAAAATTTATCAAAGTAAATACAATGTTTTTTAATTCTGTAAGCTCTATCTCCAATTATTACACAACGGTTTTTTTTTTAAATAGGTAGTATTTTTTATTTGATTCCCATAAAATTGACAAACAAAATACAAGAATTAACAAACAAGGTGAGGAAATAAAAACACATACAAGTGCACAATAAATTTCAAAATATTTATAAAAGTTTATAGTGATGCCACCCCAACCTAAAGGTAATTACAGTATTTATCATTCAATTTTTTAAAAGGAAAATCTTAACGACTAAATAAATTCCCACTTATAGGTTTAAGTTAGTTAACTAAATACCTTCCACAAAATACATAACTTGTGACAAAACATGTATGAAATAAAAGAGCTATTTGTATTATTTTCTATTACGTTTTCGGATCTTTTTAACAGAACATGATTATAATCCTAAATAACTCGTTAGTTTTTCCGCCCACATAATCGTTTGTCAATCAGTTATATAGGTTGACCTAAAGAAGTATTATTTTCGGGAGCACGCCATCAATATTCATAGGAACATTTATTGACGAAACTATTATTTGTTTTTCGACCGAAAAAAGAGATTCGATTCCCTCTAACAAACTAACAATCAAGGAGGATAAAGCATGCAGGAAATACATCAAATACGAACGTGCGCTGAATTATCGATGATGGGAGGGAAACATCGATTATCGTACCTTGGTCGGGTGTGGTAGGAGTAAATGTTGTCTAATTTCTGCAGCACGAGGAGCCGCACAGCGCGATTTAACAAGTCTGGATCGACGCGGTCTCCATCCGCAACGTCGCGGCGGTCGATCCTGCCAATATATCGATATCGATATAACAATCGTGCTAACAACACTACTCAACACGGCCAAGATACGATCGAGTTTCGTTCCGTATCAAAGTGGTGTTACGAAAATTGTTCGAATAATTTAAATTCGGAATTGTTCTAATTTTAGATTCTCTTTGAAGAAATGATTTTGTTATATGTAACTCGTTTTACATTGCTTAGATTCTTTTGGAACTGAAGAAAGGCAGGTTCGAAAAATCTAATAACTTTGTTTTATTTCAGTATTCAGATTCTATGTCTTATCTAAGTACAGTTAAAAATCATGAAAATGAGAGTGTACCAGATTATGTTCTAGAAAACTTCAATAAAATGTTGTCTACAAAGTTCTTTATACTTTCTTTCATAAACTGAGGTTATAGTTACGACTGGTTTCAGGGTTATCAAAAGCATAAAGTCAGCTTATGAATAAAACATCGACATACTCTAAGTTATCACGAAGAGGGAACAGGGACACATTATTCAATTGAAAACAGCAAAGAAAAGAACTAAAAGTATATACTGAAGCTACACAAGCAATGAAATTGGTACATTACAAACTCAAAGTGTCTTTTTTTAATGCAACATTATGGCCATAAAAGTCTAACCCTAAATCAGCGCATGCAGTATCAATTCAAAAATATATATAGGTACTGTCAAGCAAACGGCTTACGCAGACCTTAAGGACTTGGCAAAAGATTTGGTCGTCAATTAGCTTAGGCTAGCCACTTATAGCCCATTCCCTCTCCTAGTAAGGTGGCCTGTGTCCCAACAGAGGGAACCTTCAAAAGGCTGATAATGATGATGTTCTTACATTCTTTATTGTACACAAATTAAATCATGGCATTCCAGTGTTTTGCGGCATGCCGAGGTACGTTAAAGTCGTTGTCTAATACAGATTTCAGTCATAAATAGCGCTTAATAGAGAGATAGTGAACGCCGGCATTCTTTGACATGCCGTTACTGCAAACTGAAGCGCACCACCCCCTCTCGCCGCGAAAACCCATGATGCGTCTTTCAGTGCGATGATATCTGTCTCGATGCCACCGAATAGTTTTAAAACATTAGAATTTATATCGTATTTCTATTGCAATAAGTATGAATGTCCATTGGCAAAACTTTAATTCCTTTTCGCGCCGTCCCGATCTACGTAAGCTTTAACTATCTAATTGCTACTGAATATTGCAGCACTTTCATCAAGCAACTGCAATTTTCTATATTATAATAAAAAATAACTAATAACAATAACCGCCTAAAGAAAACACGTATTCCAAAAGGCCCGATGACCTAATCATCCGTTAAGTAACTTTCAATTAGAAATAAGTGGGTTTGGCAACCTACGTCGCGCGTCGTACATACAAAATATTTGGCCCCAAAAGTGACAACACTGTGTGACTGACAGTTGTCGACAAGGCAAATAAAGTTAAAAGGATTGAGTCGCTAAATAAATAATTGGTTTCCAGTAAATACTAAATTGGGTTTGTAAATATTCATTGAAAGGTCACCACTTGAAATGTGAGAGGGATCTACCGTATTTATGTATCCTTCTATCTCATAAAAACAAAAGGGAAACCTCATCGTGTTAAATACAGCTGCTAAAATGTTCTTCATATGAATTGCTGAAAGCCAGCATATCAATTTAAACATTTAGATATGATTTAGAGTTCAGACAAACAACTATTCCTGTAATTTTAAACACAATACGTTTCCAAGAACTAATATTATTTAGCATGAAAATAAACGCGAGTGCTAATATATTCCGCATCACGGGGTGACACCACAATTGCTATCGATAAGTTGTGATAAACCGATAATATCCTTAACAGTTCAACAAATCGTGTAATTAGCGTGACACTCGAAGCGTTCATTAAATGGTGCAACCAACCGTTAATATAAACATAGGTTAACTAACGATAGTTTATCGTAATCACACACTTCACAGTAACTGTGCCGTCAGCCGTCGTATGGCAACAATATTACAAAAGTTCAACTTAGTTGTTCATTTTTTTTTGCATCATTTTTTTTTCCTTTTGCTGTACCGTAATGGACCGAGAAGGAATATCAGATCCGCGTATTTTAAGCTACTTTTTAGCAATGTCGGTCCTAGTAAGCCAACCACTTATCCTGCAGTATGCAATAGGTACTCATTTAGCTTTCAGTGACGCGTATGGAATACATCGCACCTACAACTTGGGTTTGGTTTTTATCGGAGATGCTTTTTTCAACAGGTGTTCGGTAATTTATGGTTGTTGAGTCAAGGCTCCTGTAAACAATATGTCTATGAAACGATTCTCATATTAAGTCGGTTCTTTTAATATAATATGTAAGTTGTGTAACAAAATCGTCGTTTTCTGCAACGGTTATAGGTAAATAAATAATAAGAAGTGAATAAAACTAATAAGAACACTTTTTTCACTTTCCTAAACCCAGTAGTTTTGACATTTCTCATTTTATATTACAAATAATAAATGGGTATACATATAGCTTGTATGCACAATTTTTATTTTTTAAAAATATCGCGCCGTGACTGACGCCTGTCTACAAGATTGTACAACAAGGCGACATTCTGTTTTATAAATGAATCCTTCGTAGAGTTAATCCCTTGAAATATCGGGGCGAACATTTTGTGTCATATGGTGTGTGTATGTACTTTAATTAACTATGTGGGAATCAGTTTTACACGGCTCTTGGATTCATTAGCGCTAAAACTGGCATTACCTACAGTGTATCGTGTGATATGATGATGGTACTTTAAAAATAATTATGTTCTACAACTATCACACAACGTCATCTAGTTTCAAACTAAGCAAAGCCTGTGTATTAATGACTACTAATAAATGTATATACATGTTTTTAACTATATATGTGTTATAAGTAAAAAATAAATCTTGGCATTAAAAACATATCGTGCTCATCACACAAACATTTTTTTTTTGGTGGAAATCGAACCCACAGCCTCAGGCACAGCAGTCAGGGCTACTTGATCAACTAGTTGGAATAAGCCCACCCAAGGTTATGGCCGCTATGGCACAAGTACGGAAACCATATCCAGGATCACTTACCAATAAATAATCTAAGATTTACTGTCCACGGACGTGTAACTTCATCTTACTAATATTATAAATGCGAAAGTTACGATGTTTGGATGTTTGTTACTCAATCACGCCAAAACGGATGAAATTTGGCACAGGCATAGGATACACTCCGGAATAGGACATAGACTACTTTTTTTCCCGGAAAACATAAGGTTCCCGAAGGATATATAACTTCTTATTAGACAACCCGAATACCACGCGGGCGAAGCCGCGGGCAAAAGCTAGTAAACACATAAATGTGTAACACGCACATTATACTTCAACACTTGTTGTACGCAGCAACAACACGACGGCATGATTTTGCCGCTCCGACGACAGACTTTCATAATTTTGTATGTAAGCTGTGCGCGAATACCAAGTCTATAAGTAGTTATATGTTTGATGTATGGGTCTGTGAAGCTAAGCGTCCGTATACAGTGATTAATCCATTTATATAGATATTATAAATACATTTATGATTTTTTTTTTGTATATAACAAAGTAGTAGGTAATGCACAAATAAAACGGTGAAGGAAAACATCGTTAAGAAGCCAGCATGTCCTAGAACCAAAAATTCGAAGACATGTGACATCCACCAACCCGAACGTGGCCTACGTTTTATAATTACGGCCCATCACCTAGAGAGAAGGTTAGACTCCCAGTAGAGGGAACATTAAAAGACAGATTATGCTTTATAGCATAATCTGTCTTTGATTATGTTTTTGCAGCATATCGATCTTGTAGTCCATGAACCAAGTCTAATTCGTCAGCTTGAATATCCGTCATCGTTCTAATTACAGAATTATTAATAGATCTGGTAATAAATCCTCATTAAGTTGAAATTAACCTAATTTCAAATATTGCAGCCGTCGGATATCGGAGTCGTCTGACCACTTACTCGTTACTGCTACGGATTGTCACACTTCAGAATGTTATACTATTTATGAAAATCACTGAAATCTACGCAACATTTCATGCACTGCACAGCCTAATCTGTTATTATGTAATTTTGATAGTTCATTTAATATATAAGAAGGTAACATAAAAGAAGGACCAATAAAAACTCCAAAAATATGGATAACAGTGAAGAGTAGTATGAAGAAAAGGGAAGTTATAAACAGCATGACGGGTGAAAAGGCAGAATGCAAGAGAAAAACGTGTTGTGCTGACACTAAATAACATGACCTGTCAGTCAAATAGTGCAGTCAGGGTGACTGCAATGCCGAGGGTCGTGGGTTCGATTCCCGCTCAGTTTGTGTAATGAGCACGATCATTTATTCTGTGTCTGGGTGTAATTTATCTATAATATGTATGTATTTAGAAATATATAAATATGTTTATCAGTTGTTTAGTTGTAGTACTCATAACACAAGCTCTGTTTAGGTTGAGACTAGACAGCGTTGTGTGATAATTGTTGAAAATAATAAAAAACATGATAAAACGGCAGTAAAATTTATAATGATGATGCCAATAAACACTCCGACTTAGAACAATATTTGAATACTAATAATGCTTTCTTAACTACATGCTTTAACTGTTTTGCTTTCTCTGTAGAACGCCAAGCAGTTTACACAACAAACAACAGAGTACAATTTACATTCTGCTGCCTCTATCGTAATGTAGGTATTTATGTTTGGTACAACGTTACAATAGTTTCTTCATAACGTACTTCTCTATTTTCCACTACCTCAATAATCACTTCGTTTTAAATCGTATAATTTTTATATATTTTTGATCTTCTCAGAACCGTTCACATTCATTCTAAATGCTTTGCACGAAACTAATAATTGCGTTGAAATCTATCAATTTTTTTTTGTCAGTTATAAAAAGAAAATAAGCATGAGAAGAACGCACAAGAAACAAGAAGGAGATAAAGAGAAGTGATAGTGGAGAAATTTCTAATTCCAGCTGACAGAGCCCGTTAACAAAGTACAACATTTTCCCGAGAGAAGATAATTCAAACAATAAAAAGCATCAGCAAGATGTTTAATTTTTCGAATACCGTAATTAGAGACATAATAGAAAGACAATACGTATGAGAACGCAAGCGATCGCCTGGGGTTCTAGAGTTTAAGTGAGTAGTCCAAAACTACTACCTACGCATCTCATCTCAGGCCTCGTTTACATGCGTCACAACTATCCAAAATCAATATTCGTCGATATAAGCTAAAACTTTAACTATAACAAGATTACTTCAATCAAAACAATCCCTTGTTAGACCCAATATGTCTGAACGATGTTACTGACAGGTGACAAGAATAAATTAAGGAAATACTAACTAACCATGCACTTAAAATTATTGAATTATTAATTTGTTAATATGCTGAAGATGGATATGGATTTTAACTCTTTGAATTATTCATAAATTTAGATGATCACTTTACTGCTTGCGGAACAAAATTAAACAGTAATTTTCCCAATTAGTAACTCACGTTCAGAAATTAGTTGTTTTTGGAGTTGGTTTGATATATCCTATTGCAACATGAAATACCAATAGCTTAAATTTTTAATGTATTCCTAATAAAGTAAGAAGAAGATAAACAAAACAGCGATCAATTAAATAAGAAGCATCATTATAAAACCAAAGAAAAAAAGTGCTCATCAAAAAATCTCGAGCTGTACATATTTACTCTCAAGGTTTAGAGATTTTTCTGATAAAACTTACAACAACCTATAAACTATAGAATAAATAAATTTCCAAGTAAAATTTTTCTTACTCTACCTGACAACTTTAATTATGAAATTAATTTACTTTCCCAGTTATGACGACTCCAGTTAGGTTCTGAGTGCCGATCAAAATACGCAATATTGTAATTCTGTTTAAAATTTTTAACGTCAAAATTGATTACTGGTGAGACCATCAGGTAAATTGGTAAAGAAAAACCTATCAAAACTGAATAAATTAATTTGGTATTTATTACCTGAAACATTAGAAACGATGACACTGTTTTTGATGAAAATTCGTAATGACATCTATTTTTCTGTATTCAAGACCTCAAGGTTTTATGCGACAGATGGCATAAATTGAATAAATTGCCACTTTAACGACAAATGTTTTAAGTTATTCAGTGAAATATCAACTTGTTCGCTGTATATGTCTTTGAAAACCTAATCTTACTAACGCTTTACTGAAAGCCCGAATCTTTTTCCTAATGCATCGTAAACATTTTAAGCACGTAATCACCAAAATTGGACATGCGACTCTTGGACTGAGCACGGAGACAGTGTATCCCCATTATTTGGCACGCGAATAAGTGATTTCTTCGGGTTACTGCTGTTTTTAGTTGCTCCTACGGTGATGGAACTTTGAAAGGGACTGTAATTTTATTGCAATTTGGGAGTCAAAGCATGCAGACGGGGGTTGTCATTAAGTATGTTTTTCAATTGTCTTAATTATTGTTGCTTCATTATTTTAATCAATGTTACGAAAATCACTTGCTTGTTATATTTATTGCATCACAAAAATATATTTGCTTATTGTGCCTCAGAATCTGTTTTATAATAGCTTGGAAGTTGGTGGAGAATAGCTGGAATTAAAAATATTGTAAATTTATCAAATAATTGAGGGGTTAGACTTTCTAAAATACTTACCGGAATTCTATATTTCGGGCATTACAAAAAGATATAGCTTTACTGTCTCTCTCAAATAAAATTTGCTGATTCAGTAGAACCTAGACTAGGTTTCTTTGTCCAACTCTCTTACCAGTTTACCTGAGGTCAGGTCTCCTTAAAATTCTGTACCATAGACTTCTAATAAATTTTATCTGTGTTTTCGGATCGGCAGCCTGCTGGATCTCTTTTTACTTTGACTAACAAGTGGCGGGTGGTCGACTGGTCGTCCTCTTTTTCGCGGTCGTTCGGAATTGCTTG